>OY755236.1:101391888-102074112 GCA_963576725.1 Azorinus chamasolen
CTCTTACATAGAATAGTGCCAATAGATATGGTACACGCACTCTTACATAGAATATTGCTTATAGATATGGTACACGCACTTTTACACGCACCTTTACATAGAATACTGACAATAGATATGGTACACACACTCTTACATAGAATACTGACATCTTATAGATATGGTACATGCACTCTTACATAGAATACTGACATCCTATAGATATGGTACACACACTCTTATATAGAATACTGACATCCTATAGTACATGCACTCTTACATAGAATACTGACATCCTATAGATATGGTACACACACTCTTATATAGAATACTGACATCCTATAGATATGGTACACGCACTCTTACACAGAATACTGACATCCTATAGATATGGTACACGCACTCTTACACAGAATACTGACATCCTATAGATATGGTACACACACGCTTACATAGACTACTGACATCCTATAGATATGGTACACGCACTCTTACAAAGAATACTGACAATAGATATGGTACACGCACTCTTACATAGAATACTGACAATAGATATGGTACACGCACTCTTACACAGAATACTGACAATAGATATGGTATACGCACTCTTACATAGAATACTGACATCCTATAGATATGGTACACGAACTCTTACATATAATATTGACATCTTATAGATATGGTGCACGCACTCTTACATAGAATACTGACATCCGATAGATATGGTACACACATGCACTCTTACATGGAATACTGACATCTTATATTTAGAGCAATACAACTACTAACATTAGAACGGACAAAAACAATATGTTTGTTTCAAGGAAGAGTAAGGATTATCAATGATTATTAAACTATTTGTGAAATTACTTAGCTCCGTGACAAAAAATGATAACTGTGACAAACAAGAGTGCCAGTGGGCACAATATACGCCCGTCGAGGTCTTGTTCAACATAAACGCAAATTCTAAGTCCAATTGTGCGACCTTGACCTTGGATAAACGAACCGGGACTTGGCAGGCTACTGTAGCATGTCTAGATAAACATTGTGGTTAAATTTGGGGAAGGCTCCACCAAGCGGAACTTGAGTTAGAGATGTTACAGACAGACGGGTAAGTCAACATTTTTGCTAAACGCAAATTCTAAGACCAATTGTGTGACATTGACCTTGGATAAACGAACCGGGACTTGGCAGGCTACTGTAACATGTCTAGATAAACATTGTGGTTACATTTGGGAAGGATCCACCAAGCGGAACTTGAGTTAGAGATGTTACAGACAGACGGGTAGGTTAACATTTTTGCTAGGGAAATTTGAGTTAGAGATGTTATAGACGGACAGACGGAGGGACAGACGGACAGCGCCATTCCATAGTACGTCCGGGTTTTTTCAAACGGGCGTATAAAAAAGTGACAAACTGTCAAAGATAGCAAGGGAATATGGAAAAATAGTCAAACAGGGAGAGCCACACACGGAATGACACCGCATCAAACACCATCTAACGAGAAACGGTAAAGCCACAAGACAAAACATAACAGGACGCATATCAAGACGAAACACATTAAACATTAAGCATATTAAAAACAAAATTGACCGTAGGCTGAAAGCAGGAGTGCCGCCTTGGAACGGCCAGCAGCCAAAAGCAATAAAAAAGAGGCTGCTGGGGGACTTAAACCTGGTTTACGGGTACCCAACCTCGTCCTTATCCCACTTTCACCAAAGTCAAAATGTAAATAAAATTCCCCCTCCAGACAACACCACAACATGCGTAACGATGTATGCCAAAATGAAAATGATTTGAAAATGAACGCTATTAGAAGCAAACAAGCGACGTCATCATGTAAATGACGTCATAATTTAAAAGTACGGGAAAACTATTTGAAACACTTCTACACCGACATTTAAAAGATCAATCGCAAGAAAATACAATTACCAGTGGATATTAATCATACACAACTGTTTTGTTTGAAAAAGAATAAACTTGACATCGTAGGCATGTACTCGATGACTATTCAGGTCAGAGCAGCTGTGGAGTAGTCATTTGGGGTACGACAGAACTGGCAAAATACAAATATCTAATTTCCTCCCTCCGTAAACGGGTTTCAGAGGGAATCTTCATAGAGTATTAAGCCTTTTCCGTCGTCGCACAAGCAAAGAGGAAAGCATAATGACCAACTGTAAAGGGGTCGACCACCAAGCATGTAGTGTGCTGCAATATAGAGGGGTCATATCCCTTTTTAATGAATTGTTTTATACGTTTGACAAACAAAGTATCAAAATAAGTGTGTCCAATAATTTTTTGAAGTTTGTAAATGACATCACCGTAAAACTCCGGATGTGAAATACCTAACTTTAGAAAATTACGTAAATTACAATTGTATTTGCTGATGAGTAGAATATTACGGTGGTAAAATTTTGAAAATGTTTTACGAAGTTTGTCATATCTGTAGCCCTGTTTTAGTAGTTTTTCAGTGATAATAAGGTTACGATTGTTAAAATCATCAACAGAGGAACAAGCTCTAGCAAAACGGATAAGCTGAGAAATGTATACACCGTAACATGTAGCTCGGGGAACATCCCCATCCAAATGAGGATAGTTAACTATTTTAAAATTAAAGTCATCCCTTTTGTCATAAATTCCAGAAGAAATTGTTCCATTGTTTATAGATAAATTTAAATCTAAAAAGGCTGCAGATATGTCAGAACTATTTGCTTTATTAAGCTTGAGCTCCCTAGGGTAAATTGAGGTTATCATAGAATCAAAGTATGGGTTATCAATATTAAAAATGTCGTCTAAATAACGTGCTGTATTGTTAAAGGCATTGATGACATCCGCCTGTGAATCGCTGTTAAGGTTAAGCATAAAATCCCGTTCATAACAAAACAAAAACAAGTCTGCAATTAAAGGAGCACAATTGGTTCCCATTGGAATACCAATAACCTGGCGATAAACAGAATTACCAAAACGAACAAATATATTGTCTAACAGAAACGTAATAGCGTCACAAAGATCTAAACATGTCCATGAAGTATATTTATTTGTAACATCATTGGTAAAGAACGCATGTCTAGAATTACAGGCAATAAATGATACTTTTTCTCTGGCAAATGTTTTATTTATAAGATTAGTAAGTTTGATCTTAATTAGATCGTGTGGTAATGTGGTATAAAGTGTAGAAAAATCATAAGTGCTTATAGTGTTAGCTTGGTGTTGCTTGATTTTTAATTTAGTTAAAACCTCATTGGAGTTTTTTATAGACCAAAAAAGGTTAATTCCTGAATTCTCATAAGCTTTATCGCAGTAACGCTTGACATGTTCTTTGACCGCTGTTAGACACGATGTAATTAGTTTGGATAGTGCAGTTGTTGTGCACGAGACAGAATTTGCTATGAAGCGTGATTTATATGGTGTTTTATGGAGTTTAGGTATCCAGTACATCGTCGGAAGTTTATGGTGTGTGATTAATATACCAGCATTGAACTATTTACATTTATTAACATGTTCAGATATAATGTCGTTTTCAGACTTAGAGACCACAATATATGACTTTGTCTTAGTTAGTTCTTGTTCTAAAACATCCACATAATAAAGTCGTCAAACGATAATTACATTGTTTGACGCTTTATCAGCTGGGACAAACACGTATTTAGAGTGAAATTCTTGTATGCTATTTTTTAAGAAGCGAACTGAAGTCTTAGGTTTAGGCGGAAGAAGGTGAATGTTAGATTTGTAAAACGCGATACGTGTATCCATTATATATGAAATTTGTTTTATCCATTTAGTAAGGGCACTATTGTCTGCATGTTCTCTGCGACACCATTTTACACTGAAGTCTAACAAAGATTCTATAATTTTGCTACGGCAGATTTCGAAATCTATCAAAGAAGGTAGTCTGTATTTAGGTCCCTTAGTTAGTAAAGTACGGAGACGTTTGTTTTCGATAATGTCAAAATTGCCTGTAATAACATGACCAGCCTCGGCGTAACAGAACTTAGAAGAATTACAATTTCAACTAACAGGAGTATTATTTACAATATTAAGGTCCGATACAATCTTATTGTAATTAAAAATAGTATTCCTAATAGGTATTTTGTACTTATAGCAGATAATTGGAGATTCTAAGTTTTTGAAATAGGCTGGGATGGTATTAATTACGTTTTTATCCCGAAATATTGATTGTAGATCGATAAAATCTATACCTTTATTAACAAAGGGAATTTTCAAAAAATATCTTTTATGGGCAGACACTGAATCAACGTGTGGTCGAAGAACATGCCGAGTGTAGTTCTGAATGAAAGAAGCTGTATTATATAAAGGATCTGTTCGTAAGATCACTTTGTCTGCTTCTATGTCAATGTCTCTTATAGAAGAAATAGACAAAGAACATAGACGAGAGAGCATAGTATGTTTGCCAGATTGTAGACGTACAATGTGTAAATCTGAAACAGACGTTTTAAGTCGAGCTTTGCGTTTGATATTGCCATTTATACGTAAGCCATGTGATCTGGTTTTTCGTTTTCTGATTGAGTAAATAGAAAATATATCAATGTTAGGGTCTTTAGAAATATTTCCGGTTTGATAAATGTTATCATTTAGGCCTAAAGGGAAAGGTGTCTGTAATTTTTTAATCCATTTGAGTTCTGCCATAAATCTGGCTTTAGATTTGATGCTATTTGTAGAATTATAATCATAAACAAGATGTTCAACTGGCTGAACTGTAATATCTTTAAATGAATGACCCGATTTACGAAAATGCTGGTATAGAAAAAAATTTATCCAGTTTTTAGTGAGCGTCCAGTTTGTCCTACATATTGTATACCACAGAGTGGTGCATTTCATGTTAAAACGTAAATCACATGAGAAGTTTTACAGTTAATATTTGATGTAAATTTTGTGGTAAAAACTCTACCATTAATTGTAGATTTAATGGTAGAATTACAAGATAGATATTTGCAGCACATACACCTCTTAGTATTGCACTTATCAATGGTTGGATACATTCTACGTCTTCCGTGCAAAATCCGTTTATTTTGAATTATATTAACTACAGTACTATGTTGAATAGATTTATGTAACGGAGAAAGTACCACTTTTGGGCCATTGTGAAAACAGTTGTTAATTGAAACAGAAGGTAGGTGGAACGATTTTGCAGAATAAAGGTTTAGTGGCTTTAAACACAATGAAGGTTGAAACGATCTAAAAATTACCATTTTGTGGAATTTGCACAGATGTCGTAGAATGTAGTTTTAAAGATTGAAATTTTCTTGTAGTTGTATTCATAGTTTAGTTGTAAGTAGAGGGGCACCATACTGTGTTCAACGATAGATGGGTATTTAGATAGATAGAGCGAGTTCGGCTCTTAGGTACTGCGATATTAAATTGGTTATATAGTGCATTGATGTAAACAAGTTTAGGTTCTATTAACACTTCGATCCTAAAATAAGTCAAATAGTGTCAAATATATGAATTGATAAACATTGTATTGTTACTGCGACAATGAATAGGTCAAAACGCGCAGAAAATATAGACGGAAAGGTAGTCAGAGTGAGCAGTCCGAGCTCTATGGCACTGCGACACTAATTAGGTAATGAAACATTAAAATATATATAGATAACTAGATGAATGGTTGAATAATTTAGGTTCTATGGCACTACGACACTAAATAAGTAAAACAATAAAATATTCAGATGGAAATCGACCCAAAATATCGTTGAAAACAGAATCTACCATGTGGTGCATAGGGTGATGATGAATATATGATGATGAAATTACGTAAGTAACACCCTCTGTAAGGGGAGAAATAACAATATCGATTGTATGTACGGGGAGACGTTTTACGGCCGCCACACGGCACACACAACACTATTGTGTTAGTAAATATGGAAAAATAGTCAAACAGGGAGAGCCACACACGGAATGACACCGCATCAAACACCATCTAACGAGAAACGGTAAAGCCACAAGACAAAACATAACAGGACGCATATCAAGACGAAACACATTAAACATTAAGCATATTAAAAACAAAATTGACCGTAGGCTGAAAGCAGGAGTGCCGCCTTGGAACGGCCAGCAGCCAAAAGCAATAAAAAAGGGGCTGCTGGGGGACTTAAACCTGGTTTACGGGTACCCAACCTCGTCCTTATCCCACTTTCACCAAAGTCAAAATGTAAATAAAATTCCCCCTCCAGACAACACCACAACATGCGTAACGATGTATGCCAAAATGAAAATGATTTGAAAATGAACGCTATTAGAAGCAAACAAGCGACGTCATCATGTAAATGACGTCATAATTTAAAAGTACGGGAAAACTATTTGAAACACTTCTACACCGACATTTAAAAGATCAATCGCAAGAAAATACAATTACTGAAAACGTATTGTCTGATGTGGGTCTACTCTGTTTGCAAATGTGCAAAACGTATTTATCGAGTAAAGGGGTATAGTATAACTCATGTTACTTTAACCTGGTTCTGAACGATTTATCTGAATACAGTTCGTATAAAATGTATAGAATTATAGCACTATTATCATAACTTTTGCATGCACATCGCCATAATTATTTCATCTGTCCGTGACTGATGGAGATTTCTGATTAGCATATTTTGTAACGTTGGTGGTTGGTATTGCAATGCATGCTAGATTATTTTTTTAAACCTTTGCCTTTCAATATTCGAGTAAGAAATCATTAATATTTTATAACTTTGACAAAACTGTTTAATCAAATCTATATCATTTCATATGCAAAAGGAGCAGAACCTGATCAGCCTTCTACAATAGCCGTCTGGTCTGGTCTACTCTGTTTGTAAAGACCTGTTAAAACGTTTATACAGTAAAGTCTCGATTATTCGAATTTTCGTTATAAACGAATTTAGACCCTTTCAGGCAGGTGGCTGCTTAATGCATGATGAAAGTCATGGAGGAGCTTTCTGCATGACTTTCACCATGCATTAAGCTGCAACCTGTCTTAAAGATCGATAATAATACGTATTTTAGTGTTCGGATAATCGAGGTTTTACTGTATAAGGAAACATTGCGTCTTTCTTACTAGTAGTTCATGTAGATAACATGTCAGTAACTTGGAATTTCCGATAAGATCATGTCACATCGTGTTTTGTTTTATTTTGCTCTTTTATTTATTTGACAGACAATTACAATTACTAAAAGTAACACAAAACACGCAACCTCTAGTCGATAACAACATAAAATGCAATTATACTTATTGATGAAATAAATGTATTGCCATGGCAACAAGAAGGCTGATTTGTTACGTTTTCTATCCTGTAAAAACGAAACAGAATAGTCGAATGCTGTATCGGATTCAATTTGCACTATAGCATTGATTGGTAAATAACTCTAATCTAAAATGTCCTCTCGCTGTAGATCTACAAATCATTCGAAGGATCAAACTGGCTCATTGCAGTTCGTTTGTCATTTTTGTAACTAAAACCACATGTGCACTCCTCGCGATGAAGAAACTTACATCATAAGAGGTCACACTTCCCGCCGATTAATTTAACCATTTCTCCAATCAGCTTTTTCCAATGTAAAAGGGTTAATGTATAGTCACTGCTTACAATGGTTTGTTTGTGTTGTTTGGGTTAATGTACATTTGTATATGCAATGGTTTGTTTGTGTTGTTTGGGTTAATGTATATTCACTGCTTACAATGGTTTGTTTGTATTGTTTGGGTTAATGTACATTTGTATATGCAATGCTTACAATGGTTTGTTTGTGTTGTTTGGGTTAATGTATATTCAATGCTTACAATGGTTTGTTTGTGTTATTTGGGTTAATGTATATTCAATGCTTGCAATGGTTTGTGTGTGTTGTTTGGGTTAATGTATATTCAATGCTTACAATGGTTTGTGTGTGTTGTTTGGGTTAATGTATGTTCAATGCTTACAATGGTTTGTGTGTGTTGTTTGGGTTATTGTATATTCAATGCTTACAATGGTTTGTGTGTGTTGTTTGGGTTAATGTACATTCTAGCATAAAACGTGCTGTTGTAGTCCCGATTAACCGTGTATTAATTAACAAAGCGATTCTCGTGCACACGCGCTGTTGTTGCCCGGTTTTAGTTATACCTTTACGGGACATAACGTAAACAATGGTAGCAATCATGTCACCAACTACGTCACTTATTGTACTGTATGGTACGTCATCAATGACGTAACATAGACTGTTTTCGACTTTATAATTTATAGCATTTTTGCTGAAGATAGCATATTTTAGAGGCTTTGGGGCATTTCCTCGTAGTAGATGTATTAAATTATATTCGTTGTAAAAGGTACAATCTATAGTTCGCTTACAGTGACCTACATTTTACTGCTGTCCTTGAGTTTACGCGATTGAAAACATGTTTGTAACTGGTACAGTAGGTATTTAACCTAATGGGGACTCCTAAATTAACTGAAAACTAGATATGTTAAATGCATGTAATAGGTATGTACTCACAGTGCTAAATCTATGTCCTTTTAGCATTAAATATTAACATCTAGACATATCTAGCTGTTCCTTGCGTATTCCGCACTTACATAAATGGCACCTTAAATTGACATGAAATGACGTCAAATACAAAACAAAACACTGCCCCGGTAACGTCAAAGAAGTAGTGTATTGTTTTAAACTTTGGGTTGTATTTCAACCGATTAAATGAACACAGGAAAGCAGTTTTTTGTTCTATGCAAGAAAAGCGTTAATATGCGTGTTTTCGGGCGTCGGGCTCGGGACAACAACAGTCCCAAGGGACACTGCAGATGTTATTGCCCGAAAAACACGTGTATTAACCCTCTATTCAAAGCTTATATTGGTTTTGTGTGTTGTTTGTATTGGAGTTATACGTCGCTTAACCCATTACCTCATAGGCTATTTTTAGATCCAAACTATTTGAATAAATCTACCCAAAAGGAGCATTAACAAGAGAAAAGGAAACTTTTAGTAGAATTTTGTAGTTTGAAACCATCGTGATAAATTGAGCATTTGCTCCTACAGGAGCAAATGCTCTATTTATCACAATGGTTTCAAGAAGTGTCTACTACAGAGGCGTAGAAAGGCGTATTTATAGAGGAAAGGGTTAACAGTATTTCAGTCTTACCACGACGTCCAGCTAATTACAGGTGAAAGTAGAGTCAATAGATTTTTTAAGTGCATGGAATAAATTGCACCGTTTGTTACACGTGTAGAACCACCGACCTACCCCTAGCAAGCCCGAATATTTCCTACCAAGAAAAAAATCCAAATATCTAGGCCGGGATTCGCACATTGTTCTACATGTATATGCCAATAATGCAAATTCAGTCTCCGTTGTCGTTTCGATTAGACATTCAACTGAAACTTGAAAGCGTCAAACGACCGACTACTATGTGCGGAAGCTGGTTGATTTCAGTGGAGTTAGAACAGACATGAACAATACGTCTATATGTTGAATAGATGCCGGTATTAGGATAGAGTCAAGGGTCTAGATATTGCATGGATGCCGTCATTAGGGTTGAGCCACAAACCTTGGTTTAGAATGGATGCCGTCATTAGGATAGACCCGCAAGTATTGTTGTAGAATGGATGCCTTCATTAGAGTGGAGCCACAAGTCTAGATGTAGAGTGGATGTCATCATTAGAGTGGTGCCGAAAGTCTAGGTGTATAGTGGATGTCACCATTAGGATAGAGCCACAAGTCTTGTTTTATACTGGATACGATCAGTGGGGTAGAGATACAAGTCTGAATGTATAATGGATGTCGTCCTTAGAAAAGAGCCACAGATCTAGGTGTAGAATGGATACCGACATTAGGGCAGAGCGGCGCGTCTGTGTGTATAACGAATGTCATCATTAGGATAGAGTCCCAAGTCTGGGTGAATAATTGATGCTGCCGTACAACATACGCTTACGTGTGCGGATTGATGTGTAGAATGGATGCTCCCATTAGGGTAGAGCCACATGTCTAGGTGTGAAATTGAAGGTGTTTCATCATAAGGGTAGAGCCGTAAGTATTTGTGTAAATAGGACGCCGTCATTACGGTATTTATGGTAGAACCACAGGTCTGGATGTAGTATGGATGTTGTCATAAAAGAATAACAACAATTCGGGTTGGAGAGTAGATACTGTCCGTAAAGCAAGTGAAGCAAGTGACCATACATCTATGTGGGAAATCGCTGTCGTCACTAGGGTAGAACCACAATAATGTGTGTATAATGGATGTGCTCTATAAATTAGGAACCCCACGTCTTTATGAATGGAATGGTTGTCATTAGGATAGAGTCAGTCATAGGTCTGGGTCTAGAATGGATGTCGTCATTCGGGAAAAATCACGTATCTCATGTAGAATGGATACCATCATTAGGGTAGATCCAAAATTCTGGGTGTAGAATGGGCGCCGTCACTAGAACAGTGCAATAAGCCTGTGTGTAGAATCAATGTTCGTCTTTGTGTGGAATGGAAGCCATCATTAGGGTAGAGCCACGTGTCTGAGTGTCAAATGGATGGTGTCAGTGAATCTTTAACCACACGTCTATGTGTAGAATGGGCGCTGTAAGTTGGTTCGGAACCACACGTCTATAGGACGTCAATGGATATTTTGAGTCGAGCAGAAATCACACGAACATTTGATACTGTCAGTACAGCAGGAACCAAGAGTCTAGATAAAGAACGTACGGTGTTCTTAGAGTAGGAACCACATGTCTAGTTGAGGAATAAGTGGCTGTAATGCAAGAACCACGAGTCTATTTGAAGTGTATTTTGTCCGTAGCACAGGAACAACGTGTACTATACAGAACGGATGCTTCCCGAAGTGTGTAAGAGAAGGTACGAACCACAAGGGATGTGGTCATTAGAGCAGACAAACTGCATGTGTCAGTAGAGCGGGAACCATCCATTCTAATATGACTCGGTGGAACGGGAAGTATATCTAGGCGGAGCTCAAATAGTATCAATCGAATATGAGTCACAGGTGTACGTCAAGCATGTATGGATGGTATCAAGAGTAGTATCTCTGGAAGAATGGCTGATTTAAGTAGAACAAGAGCTTAAACTCTAGGTGGAGAATGTACGCTGGCGATGGAACTTGATCTACAATGAATGGTACCAGCAGAGTTGGAACCACACCTAGCTAGAATATGGGTAACGGTAGAGCTACACATCTAGGTGGAGAACGAATGCTAGAGGTAGATCTGGAGTTACATGTCTAGACAGAGAATGGATGATACGTGTATTAATAGAGCAAAGCCCTTGCATCAAGGTGGAGCATGTATGGTATTAGTAGAGCGGGAGCCACAGCCCTAGACGGAGAACTGATGCAGTCATTCGAGCAGGACAGGGGTCTAGTATTAGAATGGTTTGAATTAATACAGCAAGAGCCGTAACTCTACAATTAATAATGTTGGTGGAACTTGAACCATTAGTCTAGGCGGAGAATCGACGGTATTAACCCTTTATCTCATAGGCTATTTTTAGATTCAACTTCTTTGAATAAATCTACCGAAAAGGAGCATTAATTAGAGAAAAGGAAATATTTAGAATTTTGTAGTTTGAAACAATTGTGATAAAAGAGCATTTGCTCCTTTGGGAGCAAATGCTCTATTTATCACAATCGTTTCACAGTGACATTTACAGAGTCGTCAAAAGTCGTCAACATGAGGGAATCGGTTAATAATGAATGCTATCGATGGAAAAGGAACCACATTTTTCGGCAGACAATTGATTATGTAAGTGACAAATAAAGAATGAGAACCATAACAACTCTAGGTGAAAACGATATGCTGGCAAATGTACAAAAAACAGCAGATTTATTACATCGGTAACTTCATACTAGTGACCTTTCTTTATTTACAGTTGTTTTCCAGATCATTTATCTAGCGTAATAACTGTCAACACATACCGTCTGCCCGGTGATAGCTATTACTAAGAGTTAATCCATTGGACACGATAATAATTGGAATAAGCTTACTAATATCAGAACCCCCCCCCCCCCACCCCCCCCCCACCCCCCACCCCCCCCCCCCCCCCCTTCTGCAGTGAGTTACAGTTTAGAGTTAGACAAAGGGACACGTGTTTAGGCCATGCTAGATTTTTAATACTCGGGATATCCTGGCCAAATTAATTTACTTTCATATAGTCACTTTTTACATTTGGACATGTTATTTTATTGTTTGTAAATCACCACTGTTATACTATACGAACTGGAATTCCAGGATATTAATAAATTCATACAAATACTATCGGAGCAGTTTTCCATCTACCAACTCCAACTCAAAAACTTACAAACATTCTTCAACTATTCTACAAAGTTCTACTATTCTACAAACGTTTTCTACAGTCTTTAACCCTTTCCCTCATATAAACGTGTTTTCACGCATTTGCAAAAAGAGTAGACCAAGATCAGACGGCTCCTATAGGAGCCGTCTGATCAGGGTCTACTCTGTTTGCTAATATAACTTGATATATCTGTTTCTTTGCTTTCTAAAATGTCTGCAATGTTCCACCTTGCATATTTGTTTAAAACAATTTTGTTATTGAATATTCATTTGGAATTGAAATTTGAAATAAACATAGAACAGGGAACCAGGGTTAACATCTGAGCGTTATGACAGACTTGATAAATTCCGAAAGTAAGAGATCCTATGAAAACAGCAATGCAAAAAGATATTGCACACTCGGTTTTATTAAGTCTGTTCATTAGCAGTAATGAAAAGTGCAGAAGTAGGCCTACTCATGCCCCTAGCACCGGCTTAAGCTGTATTCAATCTTCAAAACTAATAACATCGAAACTAGTTATCCCGAAGGACAAGAAATATAATAACACCGCGAATGAAGTACGGGGAGACTTTTTACGACCGCCATACAATCACTCAACACCTGCTATTGTGAAGTACATGAACATATGTTCTGAAAGAAGGAGATCCTTCGAAGGCAAAAGCAGCAAAGCAAAAAGTGAAAATTGCAGACTCGGTTTTATTGAATCTGTGAATGAGCATCAAGAAGTGATGTTGTCAGTAGTACAGGATCGACAACTCTAGGCTAGGTGGAGAATAAATACGTTCAATGGTGTAGTGACAACTATAGGTAGATAACGTGTACTGTCAGAAGATCAGAAATGGAACAAAACATATATGGTAAATGGATGCAGTCATTAGGACGAAAAGGCACCATACCGCTACATGGAGAATGGAGGTTGCCCGTACACTAGGGACCACAACTCTAGACAGATGATATATGATATACAAGGTGCAGGGACAACAACTCTAGACAGATGATATATGATATACAAGGTGCAGGGACTACAACTCTAAACAGATGATATATGATATACAAGGTGCAGGGACTACAACTCTAAACAGATGATATATGATATACAAGGTGCAGGGACTACAACTCTAGACAGATGGTATATGATATACAATGTGCAGGGACTACAACTCTGAGTGGACACATTACAGAAATCATTAGCGTAGGAGGAGAATATATTATTTAAGTAGATCTGAAATCACAACTCTGGGTATTTAATGGATGCTACGATAATACCATTAACAGTACATACAATATATCTACTCACTTATCGTTAGAATACACGTCTTTAGCATCTTTCTCTCCACTCTTTGGTTTCTCTTTGCGATTCGACTGGCGTTGGATAGACTACTAGAACGCCCCATAATCTTTATCTGAAATACACAAATAAAACGGAAGACATATATGTGAGTAGTCTATCTCTTACTCGCTATGAAAATACAACGTCTGTTCAAAGCTTGATAATGAGCAAGTTTGACTGCTTCTGAATCAGAGGTCCAGCTAAGATGCGTACATTTAAACATTTTCAAGAAAAGCTCCTTTATTTCTCCACTAAACCCTATACTGTGACCACTCTTTAGAATCGAAGAGACGATTCTAAAGAGTGGTCACAGTATAGGATTTGGTGGAGAAATGACGATTTTAATATTTTGGTACGCACTTTTATCTGTAGCTCTGTGAATGGACGAAAAAATATAAAATGACAATAATTTTTTCAGACGACATAACGTTCCAGCGAAAGGGTTAATTACGGAATTAGCAGCAGTTTTTAGCAAGGGGCAGATGCTGCCCCTTGATATTGTTAGGCCAACGTGGAAAATGCAGCCCCTTGCTAACAGCACTTTCAGTGCTTTGATTTAAGTACGTGTTTCTCTTATTATCGCTGGACGACTAAGTGTCCGATTTGGTAACTGATTTTCAGTAAGGCATTGTGTGACATTATGTGCTATACCCTTGCGTAAGTTACAGTGTCACATCTTGCCTTTTTTCTTCGATGAGCGAGTTTTGGTTTATAGTTTGATCCGGAGTTAATATAGTCAAACAACTAGGTCTGACATGTCAAAGGTCAGTGGAGTCCATTTTTTAGGGAGATAAGCATTCCGCATGTTCTCGGCCCAATTTTAAACATCCGAGTTTAGTATATTGTATAAAAATGAAGTGGGAATTGTTGTCAGCATTTTAGCGCAGTAGTAAAGTCTAGGTACGTAGAACGCATTGCGAGAGTAGTCTTTTCTATTTAGCGTGGGTTCGAATCCCGCGTCGACCTTAAATTTGTTTTTAAATCTTGAATGAATAGTAAAACATTATTTTTATTTCATACTGTACAATTATACTGGCAATTTATGCACATGTTCGTCAATGTTAGGGAAGGGGTGCCTTTGTTTGAGTTCGAGTCCTATATTAGCCATATTTTCAATAATACGGTAAATCGATGCTAAAATATGAATACATATCAATATAAGTTTAAGCAAATGTCTTGTACAAGTGGCTTCTTATTGCACAGCAAAACTAATTCTCTTAAGGGGACTTTCCTTAATATTTTTAGCAAAAAAATGTTTTAGGTTGATGCGACACTCAACCCTGCGCCTAATATAATGTTCGCCGATCATATACTTCTTTATGGCCCTACGACTTGTCCACTACGCTATCTTTTCGATAACTAATGCGCTAATTGTTTATACCTATAACTAAACATTTTCTTTTATAAATGGCACGTGGATATCCGAAATGCTGATCTCCCTTAAAAATGGACTCGGCGAACTCGTGACCCGTCAGACCTAGTTATTTGACTATAGCATCGCCGTTATAGTTCGATTTCGAGCACTGAGCTAAATACTAAATGTCTCTATAAAGTAAAACCTCTCTAAACCGGACGTTCATCTTATTAATAGTCATTGACACATGTAGCAGCTTAATGCAGACTGAAAGTCATGCAGAAAGCTGCTCTTGGAGTTTATCTGCATGACTTTCACCCTGCATTAAATAGCCACCTGTCTAAAAGTATCTAAATTCTGCACTACTAGAATTCCAGTGTAGAGAGGCTTTACATTACAGTAAAACCTCTCTTAACCGGCAGTTAAATTTAGTATGAATATCGGTCTTGGAGACAGGTGGCAGCTTAATGCAGGGTGAAAGTCATGCAGAAAGCTCCTAGAGGAGCTTTCTGCATGACTTTCACCCTGCATTAAGCAGCCACCTGCCTAAAAGTATCTAAATTATTATCAACTAGAATTCCGGTTAAGAGAGGTTATACTGTATATCTTACCTTGACCAATATTTGATAGTAACAAAACGTCATGATGCACATCGGTAGCCAAAAGCAGAAAACAAAAATGGTGACAATGTATGATGTGCTGTTTGGACTACCGCCCCGATATTGCAGTCCACACGAAACACCAGATTGCTCTAGTCCGTAACTATTCCAACCAAACAGTGGCATCAAACTCCAAAACAAGCTACCAAGCACACATCCTACCACTGCATACACTGACACTCTTTTCGTAATAGTTGACGATTTCAAAGGATGGCAAATAACAACATATCTATCAACACTTATGCCTGTGAGTATGTACATGGATGCTAGTCCGCATGTGTAGACAATGAAAGCTTCAATCGCACAGCCCACCTTACCAGTGTTCCAATGTCCGGCAAAGGCAGCCATAGACGATAGAGGAACTCCAAACACTGACATACACAAATCACATATAGACAGTCCTATGATAAATGTGTTCGTTGGAGATCGAAGTTGCCTTTTCTTGTTAAACATTTGCAAAATCAAAATGTGCTCGATGGCACCAACAACACACACAAGCAGCAAAACAGTTCCTATAAGTGTATATCCCCATCTTGGATAACCGCGGCGCTCTTCCTCCAGTGCGGATAGATTCATGTTTCCCATAAAGACCTTGTGTCTTGATTCGTTGTATATCTCATATAAAAGACACCTGTCTATACGTTACTATATATATATATATATATAAGATACATGCCTTTCGGATAAATATCACCTTTAGAATGCTGCGACCGAATTAACGAGTGCTGACAAACATTGCGAATATAGATAAGATGTCAAATACAAATGTAACTGGGTTTAATATTAGTATTAAAACCATTTGCCACTCTGAAAACAGTTTAGTAGAAAAGAGAATGTATTTTGTATTATTTGAAAGAAAACGTTTGAACATACGCTGGGTATACTGTACGTGTTAAAGTCAAAATGCCTATACGTGCAGGGTATCCGCTAAATTTAGGTGCGATCAACTCGACTAAATAGTATCCATGCCAATCTTCAAGCCAGGTGACAGCTACATGCATGTGAAAGCTATGCAGAAAGTTCCCTTGTGTGTGTGGGGGGGGGGGTCTGCGTGAGGTTCATCCTGACTTTAGCAGGCACCTGTCTAAAAGGGTATTCTTTATTAACATTCCAGTTTACTGTAATGAAAATATATCCTATCTCCTAGAATCGTCTACCTTTAACCTGATGGAAAAAACTTCTGTTGGTAAAAGATTATTTATTTTGCGTTTCTTCTCAACCCCACTGTCAGAGTATCAAACAGTTTATATGCTAATTAGATGCCGGGTTACTCGGCGTCTTGTCTAGATCCAAAACCTTTGTATATGTAATATTTCATCGGTCCGCAACATACTTACGGAGGTAACACCCTGAGCATTAAGATTTGTTTGCTAGCGGTTTAAAACCATCTTTCGACTCATAATCGATCTTTTTTCAATGTTTCACATGGAAAGTGATTCTGATATATAACGGGACTGTTTACCGTCGTCATGAGATATCCTCAGCTTGAAATGAATGGAAAAGTAAATGACGGTGAATGGTTACATTCGGTATTTTTTGTTACGATGTCCCACCTATATCACGGAAATACTGTACTTAACCCTGAATCTGCTGAATAATTATAACTGGTCCCACCTTTTCTGAATATTAATTAAACAAAATCAGACCATCAACATGATAATGGCAATCAGACCCTCAACATGATAATGGCAATCAGACCCTTAACATGAAATGTGGCAATCAGACCCTCAACATGATAAATGGCAATAAGACCCTCAACATGATAAATGGCTATCAGACCCTCAACATGATAAATGGCAATCAGACCCTTAACATGAAATATGGCAATCAGACCCTAAACATGATAAATGGCAATCAGACCCTCATCATGAAAAATGGCAATCAGACCCTCAACATGGAAAAATGGCAATCAGACCCTCAACATGAAAAATGGATGAGTTCCAAAATTTCGAATGAAATATGGAAGGTGGAACATTGTAGCAATTTTAGAAAAAAGGATCTATCAAACTCCATAAACAAACAGAACAGACACTTATCAGACGGCTCCTATAGGATCCGTCTGATCTGGGTCTACTCTGTTTGCAGGTGCGTGAAAACACGTTTATATGGAGGAAAGGGTTACGAATTTCTTCAGTACAACGTTTTTGTAGAATCGGCCGGTCATAGCTTTGCCCCTTGTTACCAGCACACACAAAAAACACATGGAAAGCGGGATACAAGTGAAAATTATTTTCCTTAGTAACGCCCCTCGTATCTGTATGACAATGAATGAATGAAATGAAATGAAATGAATGAATGAATGAATGAATGAATGAATGAATGAATGAATGAATGAATGAATGAATGAATGAATGAATGAATGAAAGACTTTATTAAACGAGGGTAGCTCAATTAGTCAAAATGACTAATCTACCTTGAGGCTCTCAAACAAGAATTTCATACAATACTGAAGCCCACACAATAACCCTTTACATCGTGAATATTTATGAAAATGAATTGATTTCAGTCATATATTAAAACATAAAATAAGGAAAAGTATTCCCATGGTAATAGAGAATCTGATCTGTGACATAGAATCTCTATTTTGACAGTATTCAGTCACATTGCGACGTCCAGTAATAGCAGGTGGAGGAAGACCCCAATAGTTCTTCCCTACACGGGAAAAGTTGCAATGTATCGTGCACTGAAGAACATCCGGCAAGAACCACCGATCTACCGCATTTTTTGTAACAGGTGAAAATAAGAGAAGATATACTTCTTCTGAACCCTTTACTCCATAAATATTCATTTTAGAAATAATGACTGTAAGAATATTAATTACCTGAAATTGTATTATGATAACACTCGTAAATAATTTATTATGGCAAAAACTGAAAGAGTGGTCACAACATAGATTTTGATGGAGAAATAAAGAAGTTATTCTCGATTTAGTATTTTACGCATCTTATCTGGATCTCTGTTTAACAAGACAAGTCCCTTGAAACTTACCGCCATAAACACGTTGTAGTAACAAAACACCATGATGCATATTGGGAAGATAAAGCAGAATACGAAGATCGTGACGATGTACGATGTGCTTTCTGGGCTATGGTCATGATACTGAAGCCCACATGATATACCCGGTGCTTCTAATCCATACCCGTTCCACCCGAAAACTGGAAGACAAGCCCAAAACAATGCTAACAATAAACACACTAGGACTGCTGCAGATGAAACACGCTTTGTTAACATGTGCGAGTGCAAGGGTTTGGCAATTATGATATATCTGTCTATACTTATAGCTGTAAGTATATAGACGGAACACAGTCCCAAGACATACACAATGAAGGCTTCAAACTCACATCCTGCAGCCCCGGTATTCCAGTGTCCTGCAAAAGAGGCCGACATAGCCAGAGGTATGCCAAACAATGCCATGCACAAATCACATGCCGATAATGCTATAATGAAAATATTCGTTGGTGATCTAAGTTCTTTTTTTGTGGCAAAAATTCGAAGAGTCATGGCGTTCTCTAATATTGCAATAATCCAGACTATTAGAAGAATGATCCCCACTAGTGTATAGCCCCATCTCGGGTAGTCCAGTCGTTTTTGTTCTACGATAGATATATAATCACGGCCATCAGACATGCCGTCTGACTCGTTAAGCTGCATCTTAGCGACTACACCTGTCGGTTGGCACTAGCCTTGAATACATTTGTTATAGGTCAATAAATTGGTTTCTAATACATTAACGCAATGGTCAGTATGTAATTGAACCTACATTCCAGATATTGAACGCTGGTGCACTTTTTGTCACACGGGATATAGGCTGTAAGTTGCCTCGGATTATTGCAGAACTATTTAGTCAAACAGTAACAAAATATCATGGTGTCAACATATCATGGGATCAACTTCATTGATTGCCTTTAACTGATGACTGCTGAGTATATTAACCCATTTGCGCCCAGTTGGTTCTTCCATGTTTATATATTGGATTAGTCTAATTTTCAAATTCGTTTTGTTTTATATCGAAATTCCTATTAGCAAACAGTGTAGACTCTGATCAGACGCCGCATCATGCGGCGTCTGATCAGAGTCTACACTGTTTGCCTACGTTCCATATATGGGATCGTGGGAGCAAATGGGTTAATTTTCACGCATTTCACCCACTACATTTTCAGAATTTCAGCTTTAACCCTTTCCTTCATATAAACGCACTTTAATGCATTTGCAAAGAGAATAGACCCAGAGGAGCCGTACATATGCCAATATAAAAACAAAAATCAGCTAAAAAATATCCATGGTGTCATTATTTTCTTTACCGAATATCGAACAGTATGTCTACCAAAAATGCAGTCGGGATGTCAACACTTTAGACCCTTGTGAGTCGCTGAGTTACTCAGCGATCCATTTGGACCCAAACTGTTTGCATATGTAATCATGTATCCGTCGACAGCAAGCTAAAGTTAATTACTGCAGGTGAATCTCAAATATTGTCGTCTATTTTACATTCTGGAGAGAGTTTTTTTTTATTTCACAAAAATAATAAATCTAATCATGTATAGCAACATTCTAGTGGCAAGCAGATTGGATCCTTAATGTCACGCATGTTATTTTCAATTGGCCAACAGTTTTCTAAAAGCTGGAGTATGGTGGTTGAATAGCGTATATTTATGTATATATTTAACTATTTACTTCATGAATATTCATGTAAGAAGTAATGTCATCATGCATATTAATTGAGCTGTATTATTTTTATAAATATATAGTAAAATATGAGTATGTGAATTTTTAGCCGATGCGGAAATTGTAGAAACAGGACTATATTATTTCAAAAACAAACAGAGCAGATCATGATCAGACGGCTCCTACATGAGCCACCTGATCTGGGTCTACTGTGTCTACAAATGCGTAGAATGTAAAGAGTTAAAGAATATGTGATCATGTATCAATATAAGCCCGTAGTATTGTAATACACTATTGTTCTTTTCACCTGATTACAGACTGTTTACACATTGCCATTAGCCTTTAACTCATTCCCAAATAGGCTATTTTTAGACCCAACCTCTTTGAATAAATCTACCGAAAAGGAGCAAAAGAAAAAGGAACTAGAGAAAAGGAAAAATTTTGAATTTTGTAGTTTAAAACCATTGTAATTAATAGAGCATTTTCTCATATAGGAGCAAATGCTCTATTTATCACAATGGTTCCAAGAAGTGATTTTACAGAGGCGTAGAAAGGCGTATTTATGGAGGAAGGGGTTAACTCACTGTGAACAGAATAATGTCTGCGCAATGTTGGATCTGTTCAATTTTGACTACTTCCCATTCGACCGTTTTAGTGAGAAAGTATTGACCAGGCGTCAGGCACAACGTTTTAAGAAACGATTGATCAACTGTCAAACAGCTGAGATTCTGATGAGACGCCGAGTTACTCGGCGTTTCAGCCGAGTTACTCGGCGTTTCATCTGGATCTAAGCTGTTCGATAACGCGCGACAGATCGCGATTAGTGTGTAAGTGTTTAGGGTAAGTTCGTAGTTTGGAGGATAAGGGCACACTCTACTATACAGTGTAACTGGTACACAGTTTTGTGTCCATTGGAGTAAAGATATTTGTTGTCCTGAATTAAGATGCCACCTATTCGTTCATATACGATTATACCAAACGGCGACTAGAGTGATGTGTTGTTTAGATCTTCTTCAGACTCGTATTTCATGAAACTGCTTGTACCCAGGATGTATGTAATACTTAACCCTTCGCTTGCTGAATTTTAAAACACATGTCTCCTTCTTTACCCATGCCCTGTTGTATAATTACATATATCTTCACTGTGTACAAGTATTTAGCTGTGCAATCACTGCTGTGGAGTGCACTGGTTGCACAATCAACTTGTAAATAGTGCAGGCCCTGATGAGACAGCTCCTGCAGGAGCTGTCTCATCTGGGTCTTCACTATTTACTGGTAGATATATTGACGTGAATAGCAAGCGAAGGGTTCTGTTCTGTTCTGTTAACTCTATACTGTGAACACTCGTGTAATACCGTCTATGTGTCTGGTGTAGCTTCTTACAATTGATTTAGTGTGCCTAGCTTAGCTCCACATCCTCTATGTGTATGATGTAGCTTCTTACAATTGGTTTAGTGTGCCTAGCTTAGCTCCACATCGTCTATGTGTCTGGTGTAGCTTCTTACAATTGGTTTAGTGTGCATAGCTTAGCTCCACATCCTCTATGTGTATGGTATAGCTTCTTACAATTGGTTTAGTGTGCCTAGCTTAGCTCCACCATATACGTAAAGAACTTATTTCAAAGCTACAATGCTTTCCTAATGCTAATAAATATTATTGTTGGTCTTTACAGAGACACCTACATGTATGTAGAAGCCACCATTTAAAGAATAAAAGTTGATGTCTTTAAAGGCAGGTGGTCACTTAATGCAGAACGAAAGTAATGCAGAAAGCTCCTGTAGGAGTTTTCTGCATAACGTTTGTCCTGCATTAAGCTACCATCTGATTTTGCGGTACAGATTAAGCCTCTTTTAGATGGTTGCTTCAGGGGGATTTTACTGTACAAACATTACATGACAGTCTAAAGACACGTATTAGCTTTATATATCTCATTGTGCATCAAAAGAATTAATCGAGCATCAATGTCCCTAATGACTTCGGCGCGTGAATATAAGAAATCGGGCATTAGTGTACAAAGGTTGTGGTATCGAACTGACTGTGAAATACATGCGAGTGTAAAATATGCACAGTAAAACCCTCTAAACCGGACTTCCAGTAGAGAAGAATTTAGATACTTTTAGGCAGGTGACTGCTTAATGCAGAGTGAACGTCTTGCAGAAAGTTCCTAAGGGAGCTTTCTGCATGACTTTCACCCTGCATTAAGATGCCACCTGTCTCCAGAACCGAGATATTTACTAAATCGAACGTCGGGTTTAGAGTTGTTTTACTCTACATTTTATTTCATAAAACTAGAAGGTCATGGACGGCTGTGGTCCACAGTGGCATATTGCGAACAATATTTGTTGACTTGTTTCACGATACTGAAAAAAGTACTTTGAAACGGTACTTTGAACAGCAGCAGTGCAGAATGGGATGGTTTATATTATATATACTTTACCCACTGGCACTAGATCGAAAAAAGACTATACATGCATTTTATTTATGACACCTAGTATATTAATATACCGGTGTATTAATGTACTATAGGTGCTATTAATAAACTACATGTATACTACATGTATAGTCTTTTTCGATCTTGTGCCAGTGACTCTACCGATGTCAAACTTATTCGAAACTTATTCGAAAGGGAAATAAAAAGGCCAACAAGTGGATAAATCTTTCTGCTGCTCGATAAACACACTCAAAACTTGACCAGTCCTGCTTTATAAAAACAAGAAAGGTTCATAATGAACACTGCTGAACTGAAAACATCCCACCTGTCTCTATGAAAATGTCTAGCTCAGCAGATTGCAGTATTATTTTTCCACATGTATATACACCATAAAGTCAGTTCGACACCCTACCAGTGGATTTGCAAACAATATAACACGAATATAGCGGCTGATACGTTTCTTCGCAGTTTGCAAATATCTGACACACTCCCCACTTAATAATACAATGAGACTGACAACTGTCGCGTGAATGAGTGCAGAAAACACAGAGCCAACAGGAAAAAAGGTGTCGAGTCAATATCCAATAAATTACAGTAAAATCCCTTTAAAGCGACCACCAACCAGGGGTCTAACTCTGGCTCGTAAATGCAGGTGGTAGCTTAATACAGTACAAAGGTTATGCAGATAGTATATCTCAAATAGTAACTTTCTGCATTTCTTTCGTCCTGTGTTAAGTAACCACCTGCATATAAAGACACATAGGTTTATTCATAAAGTGATACGTTTATAGGAGTTTTACTGTTAGTATCGCAAGTACAAACGCCTTTTCACGCATTACCAAAAAGAGTAGGAACCGTCTGATCAGGTCTGCTCCGTTGGCTTGTGGAATTATAAAATACAGTAAAACCCCTCTATTGCGAAACACTTAATGAACAAACATGGCTGTCTTCATAAGCAGGTGGTTGCTTAATTCAGGACGAAAGTTATGCAGAAAGCTTTCTGCATAACTTTCGTCCTGCATTAAGCTACCACCTGCATTTGTCACTGTGAATTATGCCCTTTTTTGGCGGTCGCATTAGTGGGGTTTTACTGTATCAAAATTGTCAGTTTCTACTAGCTTCATGTATGCCATTATAAAAAAGGACCTGATAAATATTCACGCTATCATTGTTTCTTACACGAATATTCAGCATGGAGATGGTAAAATCAAGAATATTACAGAAGAATGCAACATTAAACCTTTTTTCTTCATTTATTAGTCCTTTCCACGTTCAAGACTTAAACCTTAAACCTAAAATGTTTAAATTCACACAGCTTATCTGAACCTCTGCATGATTCATATTCCGAACACCGGGGATCTTTTATGTTACTGCCCATGACCATCCTCCTGTCCACGTCCCCTAGTCGGGCCTTGACCTCCTCGGCCTCGATGGCCTTTCCAGCTGCCAGGTTTGAAGTCTAATGGCTCCTCTGCACTGGGATAATGAAATAATGATATATTCAATATAAATTAGATTATTTCTTATAACGACACAGAGTACATGGACATTTGGCCATTGCAGAAACTGTAGAATGGGCTATATAATCTATGTTGTTTGGGAGGTAATTAGATAAAAGAAAGGGGGAAAGCGGAATCTAATGGCAATTAAAACCTATTTGGCTGGGTAGAATGCTTTTTCCTTTTCCGCTTTCTCCCCCTTCGATTGTGTAAGAAAGAACATGTAGTTCTTCCAAACGTTTAGCATTAGTGAGAAGCATGCATAATGTGGTTCTGTCTGATGAATTGTGCTTGGTCTATTTTCCCCTTACACTTTATGATAGGAAAAGGATTGTACACAAACTAGGTTTCACTTCTATACTTTTATTAATTAGAGTTCCCTAACAATGGCGGATGTGGGCGTGAACCAGTTTGTTATTACTGAAACAATAATTGTCCTAATAAAGCACAAATGTTCAAGTAAGCACTTCCAATATACACTTAGATAAAGCAAAACTTTTCAAGTAAGCACTGCCAATATTCAATTGGCCTTTAAACAAAAGCATAAAACATTCAAGATAGCACTTCCAATATACACTTAGATAAAGCACAAATGTTCAAGTAAGCACTGCCAATATACACTTGGATTTAACACAAAGCAACAAAATATTCCAGATAGCACTTCCAAATCTCGCTTTAAGTTGGTATATTAAATAGTTGCTTAGCACCAGCAAACCGAATCTTCATTATTATAACACCTCTTTTTGAATAACCTAATTGTAATGCAGGAGCCGCAAAATAGCAATATGGCACCTAATCAGCAAAGCAAAGCACTCATAGCAGCAGGACCCGGACGTGTACTTAAAAGTACAGACATGGTATCCCGTCTCAACTAAACTTTAATGTAGTCTTAAACTTCACATAGTGCTTAAAATAGCAAAGCAACAACTGGTTTTACTAAAAGCATAGCACAGAAAAATCTTTAATGGCAGAAGTTTGGCCGCAGCTGATGGCCTACTGGGTTCACGCCGTTCCTACGAAGGTCTTGGCTCGTCAGTAATGTACAACTTTCACAGACTTCAGAGTCGCAAGCCAGTAACGGTAAAACAACTGAAACATATGAAAAAGAACAGCAGACACCCACCGCCTCTGAAACCTCAGGGTGGGTGGGTGGGTTGAGACAAGTTAAAAGAGCAAAACGATTTAATTGACCTGATTTCCCTCCAAATTACAAACGGAATGGGAGTGACCCGTACTTTCTATGTGTTTGTAAAACTTACAATAACTGACAGGTAACTTCACTACCAAAAAGGAACGGGTTTTACCCCCAAACAAACTGTACTATTCTTATTAATAGTACTCCTTGTTTGGGAGGTAATTAGATAAAAGAAAGGGGGAAAGCGGAATCTAATGGCAATTAAAACCTATTTGGCTGGTAGAATGCTTTTTCCTGTTCCGCTTTCTCCCCCTTCGATTGTGTAAGAAAGAACATGTAGTTCTTCCAAACGTTTAGCATTAGTGAGAAGCATGCATAATGTGGTTCTGTCTGATGAATTGTGCTTGATCTATTTTCCCCTTACACTTTATGATAGGAAAAGGATTGTACACAAACTAGGTTTCACTTCTATACTTTTATTAATTAGAGTTCCCTAACAATGGCGGATGTGGGCGTGAACCAGTTTGTTATTACTGAAACAATAATTGTCCTAATAAAGCACAAATGTTCAAGTAAGCACTTCCAATATACACTTAGATAAAGCAAAACTTTTCAAGTAAGCACTGCCAATATTCAATTGGCCTTTAAACAAAAGCATAAAACATTCAAGATAGCACTTCCAATATACACTTAGATAAAGCACAAATGTTCAAGTAAGCACTGCCAATATACACTTGGATTTAACACAAAGCAACAAAATATTCCAGATAGCACTTCCAAATCTCGCTTTAAGTTGGTATATTAAATAGTTGCTTAGCACCAGCAAACCGAATCTTCATTATTATAACACCTCTTTTTGAATAACCTAATTGTAATGCAGGCGCCGCAAAATAGCAATATGGCACCTAATCAGCAAAGCAAAGCACTCATAGCAGCAGGACCCGGACGTGTACTTAAAAGTACAGACATGGTATCCCGTCTCAACTAAACTTTAATGTAGTCTTAAACTTCACATAGTGCTTAAAATAGCAACAACTGGTTTTACTAAAAGCATAGCACAGAACTTCACATAGTGCTTAAAATAGCAAAGCAACAACTGGTTTTACTAAAAGCATAGCACAGAAAAATCTTTAATGGCAGTAGTTTGGCCGCAGCTGATGGCCAAATGGGAGAGAAATGAATAAGGGCCTTTAGCCTGCATTCATATCTCTCCCACCGCCCAAAATATGTTATTTCATAAGCAAGAAAAACAGACAGTCTAACGGCGTTAAATATGGAGTGATTGGTTAACCCATTACCTCATAGACTATTTTTAGATACAACATAATTTGAATAAATCTACCGAAAAGGAACATTAACTAGAGAAAAGGAAAATCTTAGAATTTTGTAGTTTAAAACCATTGTAATAAATAGAGCATTTGCTCCTATAGGAGCAAATGCTCTATTTATCACAATGGTTGCACAAAGTGACTTCTACAGAGTCGTCAAAAGTCGTCAATATGAGGGAATGGGTTAATTAACTGGGGATTCTATCAGCAAAGTCAACATACCCCTTGCCCGTTATCTGCGATCTGCATTTGCAAACCGATTGGATCCAGATGAAACACCGAGCAATTCGACATTTCATGAGGATCCAAGCTCTTTGACACTCGGTCGATAGTTTTTCAAAAGCTTAATTGAATCGTCAGACACAGTGGAAATTTAAGAAATCCAAATTTAAGCAGACATTATCAGAGATCCAGATAAGATGCTTAGATTAAAACATTTTCAAGAATAACTTTTAGTTCTTCACTAAACCCTACGTTGTGACCACCTTTTAGAATAGTCTCTTCGAAACGATTCTAAAGAGTATTCAAAACGCAGGGTTTGTTGGAGAAATAAGGATTTTAGTATCTGAGTACGCACATTTATTTGTTGCTCATTTTATTATTTGTTGCTCATTTTATTATTTGTTGCTCTGTTTATTATTTGTTGTTCTGTTTATTATTTGTTGCTCTGTTTATTATTTGTTGCTCTGTTTATTATTTGTTGATGTTGATCTGTTTATTATTTATTGCTGTTGCTCTGTTTATTATCTGTTGTTCTGTTTATTATTTGTTGCTCTGTTGTTATTTGTTGCTCTGTTTATTATTTGTAGTTATGTTTATTATCTGTTGTTCTGTTTATTATTTGTTGTTCTGGTTATTATTTGTTGTTCTGTTTGTTATTTGTTGCTCTGTTTATTATTTGTTGCTCTGATTATTATTTGTTGTTCTGTTTGTTATTTGTTTCTCTGTTTGTTATTTGTTGCTCTGTTTATTATTTGTTGCTCTGTTTATTATTTGTTGTTCTGTTTATTATCTGTTGCTCTGGTTATTATTTGTCTACAGCTAGGTAAGAGTTAACGCCATACAGCATCATTTGGTTGTAAATCAGACGGTTTACTTGTCGCCAATATTCTCGTTTAATTCTCTAAAATTGTGACCACTAGAGTGTTCACAAGGTTTTTCTACTGTTTGACCTAGTGACCTAGTTTTTTACCCCCCCCCCCCCCCCCGTAACCCACTTTTCAAACTCCTCCGAGATTTTATCAAGACAATCATTCTGACCAAATTTCGTGAAAATTGGGCTAAAAATGTGACCTCTAGAGGGTTCACAAGGTTTTCCTACTATTTGACCCAGTGACCTAGTTTTAAACCCAACTTGACCCACTTTCAAACTCGTCCGAGATTTTATCAAGACATTCATTTTGACCAAGTTTCATAAAGATTGCATTACAATTGTGACCACTAGAGTGTTCACAAGCAAATTGTTGACGACGCACGACGGATGACGCACGACGGACGACGGACGCCGGACATTCAATTCTCCAAAAAGCTCACCCTGAGCTTTGCTCGGGTAAGCTAATAAAAAATGTGATGGACCTTTGTCCTTTGGTCCTCAATGAGAGGAAGACACAATGTGAAATTTGAAAGCTCTGTAATGATTAGTTTAGAAATTACAGCCAAAAAACGAAAGTGTGATGGACAGACAGACACAGACAGACAGACGACGGAAAAGTGATCCCTAAGTGACACACTGCTTCTCGGCAGGTGACACAAAAACTATGGTGTCCATGTGTCATTATTAAGATTAGAATAATTAATATTTTTAGTTTCATTATTTCTTATATGGATTTTCAAGGAGTTAAGAATTAACAAATAATTTTTTTGCCAATTTGATCTTCGTCTGATCTGGGTCTAACACTATTTGCAAAGGCGTAGAAAGGCAGATTTATGGAGTAAATGGTTAATCAGCCCAACCCAGTATCTCGTTGGTACATTGTCTTTTACAACCATCTCAGAGGGGAATAGGCGCTTTGGCAGAGAAAAAGAGAAAAGGTTTCCAATAGACATTCTGATCAGATCTCCGAAGATTACGTGTGATGTCAACTTTGTGGTGTACTAGAACATTGAAATGCTGTCTGCAAGGCAGATACTTTGTCGATCACACCAATGCACTATTGAGGAACAATCCATAGTATTTTTTGTTCAGAACTGCTGGTAATAAGAGCATTTCAGAGATACTGGCAAACCATTTCATGTATTTCTCCACATAACCTTACTTACATGTACGTGGTACACGTTAGAAATTCTAATGAGTACCAGCTAGATAGAGTTTGGTTGAGAAATAAGAGCTTTAACCTTTTCCCTCATTTTACCCTTTCCGCCATAGGCTATTTTTAGACCCAACCTCTTTGAATGAATATACCCAAAAGGAGCATTTACTAGAGAAAAGTAAAAGTTTAGAATTCTGTCGTTGAAACCATTATGATAAATAGAGCATTGCTCCTATAGGAGCAAATGCTCTATTTATCACAATGATTTCAAGAATTGGTTATTACAGAGGCGTAGAAATGTGTATTTATGGAGGAAAGGGTTAAAAAATAAGTCTATCTATACAGCTTCTGCCATGACAAACAAAACTTCTGTATTCATACACCATTGTAAAAATTCAACAAACAAATAATCATTATGTCATTATTTCTTACATAAATATTCATGGAGTAAAGGACCAATACCCCTCTACATCTCTGATCAGGGTCTGCTCTGTTCGCTTTTGACATGATATAGACCTGGTTCTACAGTTTTTGTCAAAGCAAATACTTCCCTTGAAAAATTGACATGATAAAACTTTATTAACATTATTATTATAATTAGTAGTAGTAGTATTGTTGTTGTTGTTGAAAATATGATACACAGTGGATCTTAAGCGACCATCAAAAAGAGGTCTTATTATGGATCTGTAAGGCAGATGATAGCTTAATGCAGGTTAAAAGTAATACAACAAGCTCCTATAGGAGCTTTTTGCATTACTTTTGCCCTGCATTAAACAATCACCTGTTTTTTAAGACTCCTACGTTCAATAAATTAATGGCCACTAATTAGGACAGGCTCTAATGTTTGTGTGTGCGAAATATTAGGCTGTCCCAGTATGGGTGCTTCGACCAATGTCTTTGACCTTTGACCTTGAAGTGTAACCATGACTTTAATATGGCACCATTCAAAGTTTCAGCTTCATGAGAGGAGTATGACTTCTCTATCTCTAATAGTTCAAAGGTTATTGACCAGGTTTTAAGTTTCAGAATTTGACCTCTGACCTTGAAATCTGACACTGACCTTGACATGACACCATTCAAAATTTACATGAGTACACATGTTATGTATGACATTTATATCTGTAAAAGTTCAAAACGTTTATGGACAAATTTAAAATTACAGACAGACAACCAGACACGTCAAAAACAATATGCTCCAAGATCTAGAACTTTAACCCATTCCCTCATATTGACGACTCTGTAAAAGTCACTTTGTGAAACTATTGTGATAAATAGAGCGGTTGCTCCTATAGGAGCAATTGCTATATTTATCACAATGGTTTCAAACTACAAAATTCTAATACTTTCCTTTTCTCTTGTTTATACTCCTTTTTGGTAGATATATTCAAAGAGGTTGTATCTAAAAATAGCCCACGAGGTTATGGGTTAAGGCATGAAATTAGCATTTTTTCAGGCACAGAAGAGCATCAGAGCCTTTTGGGAGGCTTTCTCTGAGATCCCAAACCTCAACAGTGAGAGGACTATCCCTTTTCTTGATAGTGACATATTTTGACACCTTTATAAACAGAGTAGACCTATATAGGAGCCATCTTGTCAGGGTCTGCCCTATTTGCTTAACCCTTTCCCTGATCTATGTTTATCCCAAATTTCAGTACCTACTGAATATTCAAGGAAAAAATAATTATAATGAAATATGGAACGTGGAACTTTGTAGCCATTTTAGAAACTAGACAAACAGATTCTTCAAATCCCATTAGCAAACAGAGCATACCCTGATCAGATGGCTTCTTGTAGGTCTACTCTGTTTGCAGATGTGTGAAAAGGTGTTTATATGAGGGAAATGTTTAAGGAATAATATATGCATGCTTCTGCCATGGTCAAACATTCATGTGTTCATAATTCTTTTAACCCATTCCCTCATAGGTTATTTTTTGATCCAACCACTGTGAATAAATCTACCCAAAAGGAGCATTAACTAGAGAAAAGGAACATTTTTGATTTTTTGAAGTTTGAAACCATTATGATAAATAGAGCATTTGCTCCTATAGGAGACAAACACTCCGACCCACTTTCAAACTCGTCCGATATTTTATCAAGACATTTATTCTGACCAAGTTTCATGAAGACTGGACTACAATTGTGACCACTAGAGTGTTCACAAGCACATTGTTGACGACGCACGACGCACGACGGACACCGGACTTTCAAGTTTCCCAAAAGCTCACCCTGAGCTTTGCCCAGGTGGGCTAAAAATTAATTACAATAAGCCCCATCTACACCGGACGATCAAATTGGCACCAATGTCGCTCTTTAAGACCGGCGACAGCTTAATAAAGGGCAAACATCATATACAAAGGTATCAAAGGATATGTTGCGTGAATTTCATTCTGCATTAAACAGACACCTGCCGAAAAAGACCTGAATTGTTCTTTGTTAAGCCTTCCATACTGAGTGGACTCTATAGTTAAACACTGATGGGCTATTCCACTCTGACGTATCAGGGTTAAAGAGGTTCAGATTCAGCCTGGCAAATTTTATGCTGGCGCTTAGAGAGACACAAACTTAAAGCAAGTAATTGCTTTTTTTAAAAAAAACAAGAGAGAAGAAGAATGATCTTGTCTTCTTTAACCCTTCTCTTGCTGAATTTTAAAACACATTTCTCCTTCTTTACCCATGCCCTGTTGTATAATTACATATATCTTCACTGTGTACAAGTATTTCGCTGTGCAATCACTGCTGTGGAGTGCACTGGTTGCACAATCAACTTGTAAATAGTGCAGACTCTGATGAGACAGCTCCTGCAGGAGCTGTCTCATCTAGGTCTTCACTATTTACAGGTAGGTATATTGACGTGAATAGCAAGCGAAGGGCTTATCCTTAAAACTTGTTTATCCTTGTTTCAAAAACAACAGTCAATCGGGATCTTGATGAAGTGCAATTATATGTATCAGACGTTTTATCTGTATGTATCCCATCTTATTGGACGTGCTTGTAAAAATCGTAAATGATCCATTCATAGCGTGCTGATAGCGATTTCCAACATTTAACCATATACCTTAATATCCACTGTTTGAAACTAAAGTAGAACCTGTCCAAAGCGCTCATTCATTAATTGAACATATGAATCTTAAAAAACAGGTGGTTACTTCATGCAGGGCAAAAGCAATGTCGAAAGCTCCTACATGAGATTTCTGTGTTACTTTTGACCTGCATTAAGCTACCACCTGCCTTACAGACCCATAATTATATCTCTTTTTGATGTCCGCTTAAGACAGGTTCTATTGTATAAATTTCCATAAGCAAACAGAACAGACCCTGCTCCGACAGCTTCTGCAGGAGCTGTCTGATCTGGATCTACTCTATTTGCAAAGGCGTATCTATGGAATAATGGATTAACCCTTTCCCTTACATAAACGCTTTCTGACTTTCTCACGCCTTTGCAAAGAGAGTGGACCTGCTCTGTTTGCTTAAGGTACGATATAGATCTGAATATACAGTTTTTGTCAAATCCATACATTTGAACAGTTTACATTATATAAAATCAGCTAATAAATATCCAAGAGGTCTATATTTCTTGCATGAATATTGAACAGATAAACCATTCATGGATACTAATAGGAAGACCATATAATCAACTCTTCCCCCTGCTTTAACCCTTTCCCTTATGTAAGCGCATTTTGACGCATCTACAAACAGAGTAGACCCAGCTCAGACGGCTCCTATAGGAGCCGTCTGGTCTGGGTCTGCTCTGTTTGTTTATAGTATAATATAGATATGATTCTACAGCTTCTGTCTGAGCTAAATTGTCCTGTGTTCATATGCCATTATAAAAAATAATCTTATTTATATTCATGACGTCATTATTTCCTGCATGAATATTTACCAGGGAAATGGTTAAAAACATTATCGTGTCTGATCAAACGCTGATATGTTGTTTCCTTTACCCCTTTGAGTGACAGCATTTTCGTCTGTTAGACGCTTTTTTCGTCTGCGTCAAGTTTTAGAGTAGGCACGTGTTCCACTTCTTTATAACAAGATAAACAGAGTGCCACACAGTTTGTATCCTATGAGACACTGGGTTACATGGCGCCTCATCTGGATCCAAAACTGTTGGCATGGGGTAATATCACAGAACTGAATGGGCAAATCACTTCCGGCTCGTAAACTATTGACCGAGTGTCCAAGGTCTTTGTAAGTGTACTCGGGTCGCGCTTCCTGACTATAGTTACAGATATAGTAACAGACAATAGATTAACCCTTCGCTTGCTATTCGCGTCAATGTACCTTCCTGTAAATAGTGAAGACCCAGATGAGACAGCTCCTGCAGGAGCTGTCTCATCAGGGTCTGCACTATTTACAAGTTGATTGTGCAACCAGTGCACTCCACAGCAGTGATTGCACAGCGAAATACTTGTACACAGTGGAGATATATGCAATTATACAACAGGACATGGATAAAGAAGGAGAACATGTATTTTAAAATTCAGCAAGAGAAGGGTTAAACATATTGTCGACAACTGTCGTCGAATAGATTTAATGAAAATGATTACTGATTTAGCTACATCAACATGATACAAGTATGATGTGCCCTTTTTACCTCTTTTCCTAATAATCTCGCCGTTTAACCTTTTAAAGACAATAAACGCGAGGTTTTAAGCAAGCGTAAAATGGCTGCGGAAAGCGTGTTTAAGCAGGGTAGAAGATAAGCTGAAAGCAATATTATTATTTAGTAATTTTTATTATGCAAGGACATAAAAAGTTCTGACTATAAAGACGATCAACTGACTTCTGAAAGCTTTGGTTTTTAGCATTTATAATAACCTTTGCAAACAGTCCGGATCCAGATGAGACGCCGGGTAACTTGGCATCCAATCAGCTTCCAAACTGTTTTTCACTCTGACATTTGTTTCTGAAAAGATATGGAAGAAAAAGATGCAGCAGACGACAATATTTGCAGACATTAATTGTTCAGTTTACAGTTTATTTTTCACTCCGCACATAAAGATGTGATAAGAGGTACATATTGAAGATATACATAATCAGACGTCTCATCTGCATATCCAAAGATACAATCAGACGTCTCATCTGCATTTCCAAAGATACAATCAGACGTCTCATCTGCATATCCAAATATACACTCAGACGTCTCACCTTGATATCCAAAAATACACCCAGACGTCTCACTTGGATATCAAAAAATACAATCAGACGTCTCACTTGGATATCCAAAGACACAATCAGACGTCTCATCTGGATATCCAAATATACAATCAGACGTCTCATCTGGATATCCAAAGATACACTCAGACGTCTCATCTTGATATCCAAAGATACACTCAGACGTCTCATATGGATATCCAAAGATACACTCAGACGTCTCATCTGGATATCCAAAGATACAATCAGACGTCTCACTTAGATATCCAAAGATACAATCAGACGTCTCATCTGGATATCCAAAGATACAATCAGACGTCTCACTTGGATATCCAAAAATAAACTCAGACGTCTCATCTGGATATCCAAAGATACAATCAGACGTCTCACTTGGATATCCAAAGATACAATCAGACGTCTCATTCGGATATCCAAAGATACAATCAGACGTCTCACTTGTATATCCAAAAATACAATCAGACGTCTCATCTAGATATCCAAAGATACAATCAGACGTCTCACTTGGATATCCAAAACTACACTCAGACGTCTCACTTGGATATCCGAAAATACACTCAGACGTCTCATTTGGATATCCAAAGATACAATCAGACGTCTCATCTGGATATCCAAAGATACAATCAGACGTCTCACTTGGATATCCAAAGATACAATCAGACGTCTCATCTTGATATCCAAAGATACACTCAGACGTCTCACTTGGATATCCAAAGATACACTCAGACGTCTCACTTGGATATCCAAAGATACAATCAGACGTCTCATCTGGATATCCAAAGATACACTCAGACGTCTCACTTGGATATCCAAAGATACACTCAGACGTCTCACTTGGATATCCAAAGATACAATCAGACGTCAGATTATTTGCATGGGTTATCACGAATTCCTCGATTGCGTGAAAAGAGAATATATGAACTAGCCTCGAGGTTATAAAACTTTTTGCTTGAGTCTGAGATCATTCTCAAGCATCTGAGCTTAATCAGAATCTGACCAATCAGGTTCCATACTTATAAAACGTTTAAGTCGAGTCTGAGTTCGTTCTCAAGTTTTTGATTGGTCAGATTTGAGCCAAAGGCTCAAATCTGACCAATCAAAAGCTTGATAACAAACTCAGACTCAACTGAAAAGCTTTATAAGCATGGACCCAGAATCCAAACTGATTGTTATTCTGGTCATGATTTTGACAAGAAATGCATGGGGGATATATGAGCAGTGAAGCATACGACAATACTTGCAGACGACAATTCCTAAGACAGCAAATCATTTACACTAGACCAAGGCCAGAGTGGCAGAAGTAATACTAGTGTTCAATATACCCATAATTGCTTTCCACAATAATCAAAGGATGGACGCAACAGTGTTAATGGAAAACAGTAATAACCCTTAGGCCTTTACTACATGTAGTTTACAATTAAGGTAATTGGCGATAACGTATGACACCAATTAGCATCCTGACTATTTTACAATACATGTAGTTTGTTTGTTTGTAAATCGTTCACGAGTGCGTTTTTCGTTTGCTCGCTTGCTCGTACGTTCGTTCGTTACTTAGTTGTGAGTCTACTCTATTTACAAATGTCTATAAGTGAGTATTGGTTAAATGGTTAAGCAGACAAAGATTTGAGCACACGTCAATTAACTCCAACGTGACTCAGGTACACACCTTCATTTGCCCTTTACCTCATGATTATTCATGAAATAAATAATGACATCGTGAGGTTTTATAATAGATGTACCATGACCTCTGAGTAATGACCTATGGAAATACAGTAAACCCCCACTAATGCAACCACCAGGTACAGGTATAATTCCTAGTGATAGGTGCAGGTGGTAGCTTAATGCAGGACAAAAGTAATGCAGCAAGCTTCTATAGGAAATACCGACGACTTTATCAATATTACTTATCTGAAAAACTAACAAACAATTTGTTTTATCATCGCAGAAACTGTACAATCAAATCTATAGCATTCATAAGCAAAGATAGAAGGCCATGATCAGACATCTTCTACAAGAATAGTCTAATATGGGGCTTCTCTTTTTAAATACGTAAACATTTATCTCTATCAGCTATGGGATTAACCCATTCCCTCATAGGCTATTTTTAGATACCTCTTTGAATGAACCTACCGAAAAGGAACATTAACTAGAGAAAAGGAAACTTTTAGGATTGTTTAGTTTGAAACCATTGTGATAAATAGAGCAAATGCTCTATTTATCACAATAGTTTCGCAAAATGACTTTTACAGAGTCGCCAAAAGTCGTCAAGATGAGGGAAAGGGTTATCTGGAAACAAATCGTTTCCAATAAATGCTACATTAAATTTAGGTCGCCATTTGCATTGACTCTTGTATGCCAACGGCGCACCGTGATAAACCTATGCAATGTGTTTTGATCAAGATGAAACAAGATACAAAATGATTGTCACTCTGTTTGGATCTTTTTTTTTTCAGAAAAATAAACCTGAAAATTGTAGCAAAAGACACTGTTTGTAGACGGCAACCACATTGCATGCTGAATCAATCGCCTCGGGACAAAAATGTAACACTTTTGTCATGTGATTCGGATCCTCCTCGCGTGCACTTTCCAGGAAAATCTTTCAACACTTTACTCCATAAATAACCATTTCTACGCATTTGCAAACATAATAGATCCAGATCAGACGGCTCCTAAAGGAGCCGTCTGATCGGGGTCTTCTCTGTTTGCTTGTGAAGTAATATATGGTTCTACAGTTTCTTCGAATGCCACAACTTCATGTGTTCATGGCCCGTTATAACAATTTATCTAATTAATATTCATGACGTCATTATTTCTTACATGAGTATTCATGAAGGAAAGGGTCAATCTTATCAATTCAGAGCTACAGATAAAGGTGCGTACCCAAATGTTAAAATCGTCATTTCTCCACCAAACCCTATACTATGACCACTCTTTAGAATCGTCTCGCAGACCGTGAAGAAATAAAGGAGTTTTATTCCTGAAATGTTTAAATTTACAAATCTGATCTTGACCCCTGTGTCATAACCCAGTTCTTATCGGAAAAGTAATGTCTGTGAAAAAAATGTCGCTGGTGTCAGTTTCCACAGGTATTTTGTTTTGCTTTTTTTTTTTTTTTTTTTTTTTTTATTTATTTATTTTTTATTTATTTATTTTTTATTTTTTTAATTATTTTTTTTTGGGGTGGGGGGGGGGGGGGGGGGGGTTCAGTTTCTTTCCAATGCCCCAGCCAGAACTATAAGATCGTCTGGATCCTGGTAATAAGTCGGCATTTACTCGGCATCTCATTTGGATAAAAATAAGTAACTCGGCGTCTCATCAGGATTAAGACTGTTTGACACTCTGCCAATAGTATCTCAAAAGCTTGAACGAATCAGAAGTAAGTGTCAACGGCAACAGATCGGGGCTTGAGCAGACCTCATTTGAGTCATTTCCATAGCAGGCTAAGGATTACCTGAATTATTCATTTAGTAGGCCTTTGCCAGTTCAATATTTATGGTAGAAATAATGACGTCATGGATATTTATTAGCTGAAGTTTTAATGACATAATATACACACTCTTTTTTGTATTGGTAGAAAATGTTGTCATATCTATTATCATTTTATAAGTAAACACAGCAGAGTCTGGTCAGGCGGCTCCCATGGGAGCCATCTAATATCGATCTACTCTGTATGCAAGGCCGTGAAAACACGCTAACCCTTTCACTGCCAATGCCGGATATGTGATTACCTATGCAAACAGTTTGGATCCAGATGAGACGCCGAGTAACTCTGCGTCTCATCAGGATCCAAACTGTGTGTTACTATTACTATATTTTTGAAACAAAAATGAAGAAAATCAAAAGAATGAAATTTTGTAGCAGACGACAAAGATAGCAGACGACAGAGTTTGGCAGCGAAAGGGTTAATATTAGGGAAATGATTAAAAGCCAACAGCTGTTCATCTGAGGCACCCTATGACACAATTTATGAATGTACTGATATACATGTACATGTATAGCAGAATCCCTCTAAAACGACCACTTAGGCTGCGAGTACACTCAGAAACGATATCCACGAAATAAAAAAGCACAGAGGCGACGTCACGATTTATTGCATTAATTTTCTGTTACTATGCCTTTTCACGCATTCTTACACCCTCTGTGTGTTTTGTTACCCCCTGTAGCGTTTTGTTTCGAAACCAACACGATTCTGGTGAATATTTGTCACGTCCTCTCACGTTCTCTTATGATTACCACGATATGCTATCACGTTTTGTCAAGTTCTGTTTAGATCTATCACGTTACCAAGTTATGTTAAGCTATCCTACGATTCGTGGCAACGATTTTATCAAGATTGTCGCGTTTTGAGCACGAGTGGTGTATAGAAAGGATGCATGGGCCATCATCTCATTCTGTCATGAGAGTCCAAAGAGGGACGAGCTACCGGTATGAATAGTATGAATCCAAGAGATAAAGAAGATGCTGAACTGGCAGTTGTTATCTATGCATATATAGTTGCTCGAAGAAAGGAGAGTCGACAGCAGCAACAAGGGACGGAGCGGGACAAGATGGAAGAGAGACGAATGAGAAGACGGAAGAGAAGGCATATGACCTGCTGGGCTAGGCCATGGTTGGCGAATGTGGTAGTTCTTCTTGTCAGATTGGGTGCGTTCTGTTTCTCCTGAAGCTTCGTTAGTTGCTGGTTGTGATGGTGGGGAGAGTGGGGACAACCTGGCCATTTTTGGCAAAACCTTTCCATCCTCTTTTGGTAGGCATCTTCAAACCGGAGATCATGAAGAGTGAAACAAATCATGCAGAGCCTGGGACCATCATGTTAACCCTTCGCTTGCTATTCACGTCAATATACGTACCTGTAAATAGTGAAGACCCAGATGAGACAGCTCCTGCAGGAGCTGTCTCATCAGGGTCTGCACTATTTACAAGTTGATTGTGCAACCAGTGCACTCCACAGCAGTGATTGCACAGCGCAATACTTGTACACAGTGAAGATATATGTAATTATATAACATGACATGGATAAAGAAGGAGAAATGTATTTTAAAATTCAGCAAGAGAAGGGTTAAAACTATGGAGGACGATCAACGCCAAAATTGCATCATGCTTTGTGGCATTTCAGTTTGCTTCATTGTAATTGCATCATGCATTGTGGCATTTCAGTTTGCTTCATGATAAATGCATCCTGCATTGTGGTGTTGAACAGTTTGCTAAACGAGTATTGCATGTCAAGATGGGAGTCCTTCTTTCATTGAAGTTTCTTCAATGACACATGACCCAATGCGGTAAGCCCATAGCAACAAGCATAAAGCCGAACGACGAACGCCGAAGGCATAATGCACTTCAGCCGAACTCGCCATATAGGTGGCGCTGCATGTAAAACCAGATAATCAAACTACTGAAAGTACTGAGGATGATCGATTCAACGTAGATCGAATTAAATGTTTGGTTTGGTTTTTAAATGTTGTTTTGAGCGAAAAAAAAGAACATTATTCGGACGTGTGTGTATGGGGGGGGGGGGATTAATTATTTAAAAAAGATGTTGCCTTTGGTGCCATTTTATTTGTTGCTTTTTTATGTCCGTCTGATCAGGGTCTGTCTTGTTTGCTGATGGTCTGTCAAAGATATCATTCTGCATAGTTTGCCCTGATAAAATTCACGTGTCCATATGCTATTTCATTGTCATTATTTTTCACATGAATATTCATTGAGTAAAGGGTCAACTGTGTAGTACCCTGATCGCCGATGTGTGATAGACCACGCGTGGATCATGTACGGACCGTCTGATCAGGATCTGCTCTGATTGCTAATGGAATTTCATTCATCTGTTTATTTAGAATTTCTGAATGACTTCAATGTTCCACCTTCCATATTTTCATTATAAATTTTGGTCCATAAATATTCTATATAGGTATTGGAATCGGGACTAAATATCGAACAGGGAAAGGGCTAAGATTACATGTATACATATAAACATGTCTAATATATCATAAATTTAAATAGCATATTTTTAATAGAATTATATTGGGTTTGAGAAATACATTACATTACATTATTTTCATTTTGTGTACAATATACTTATAATATGTTTACTAACCCTTTCTCTCATGTTAACATCTTTTCACACATTTGCAAACACAGCAGACCCAGATCAGATGGCTCCTATAGCAGCTGTCTGATCAGGGTCCGCTCCGTTCGTCAATAGAATTTGAAATATGTTTCTTTACTTTCTAAAATGGCTACACTGTCCCACCTTCCATATTTCATTATAACTATTTTGTCCATGAATATTCAGTAGGTATTTAAATTTTGAATAAACATAGAACAGGGGAAGGGTTGAAAATAAATTAAGATATGAATAATGATAACTCATGAAGGTGTAATGAAAATATCTGAAATTTTGAACATTGAATACTTTATTTAACGAGGTTAGCTAAATTAGTCATAATGACTAATCCACCTTGAGGCCCTCAAAACAAGCATTTCATACAAAATACAAAACAGTAAAACACAGATCTATATACACAAGAAATAAATGTTCAGAAGTTCAGTAATGTTGCGTCTGGATAATTAATAAATGTTGTCTGCTTCAATTTGTAGATTTATTCTTTATGGACACGCATTTGGATCCTAATAAAACTCCGAGTAAAATGGCGTCTAATCTGGATCCAATCTGTTATCATAGATTTGATTTGCCACTAGCATCCAAATAGTTAAATATATAAAGCTATAATATATAAAGTATTGCACATAAAAAAATGAAATGCATAAATGACATCTGACCCCGATTCAGGTGGATGAATGCACGCGCTATTAAAATCACATATTTGTGACGTCATTTACCCACGCTGTAATTATTATAAATACGAGAAAATAATTTTGCTCAATACTAGTTAATCTAAAATGATCTCTGCTTCAAATTTTTAAAAATGTAAATAGAGAGTAAACTAATTGAACCTGATGAGACTTTGAGTTTTTAACGATATAGATTAATATATTCTTTCTGAAATTCAACCAATTTGCCCAGGGAGAGGGTATACATACTTTTGTGCATGCCCTTATTTAGATTTACATTGTTATATGTTTAAATTTCATTTATATTTTCTTAAATTTTCTTCACTTGAGGTCCTCTACAAAAGTTACATAAATTATGCCCCTTGTGTCAAAATTGGTTCACCCCAGGACCGGCTAGTTTTCTATAGAAACACATAGTGAAAACTTTGAAAATCTTATCCTCTGATTGTCTGGTGAGCGATGTCAGGACCTTTCAGACCCTCTTGTTATTATTCTTCTTCTCCCAGCAGTAAATAACCCCCCCCACACACACACACACACACACACACTCTCTCTCTCCCCTCTCTAATGTAATGGATCAGTAACCCTTCTATTTTTTGTGTGTTTTTGAAATCCTTCTATTTCTATGTCTTAATAGCGTTTTCCTTCTTTACCTATGTATTCGGCAAATCACTTCAGCATTTTAGTCCGAGCTGACTAGAGTACGACAAAGACCGGGGCGAAGATGGAACAACGAACCACGCATCAAGCATCAAGCACCAAGCACCAAGCGCTAAGCAAATAGCACAAAAAATATGCTCCAAAGAAGTTTAAACAATGAAACACATTATTTGACGTTATTATAATCAATAAACAAGTTTACAGAAGGTCAAATGTCGGATCGAGGAAGAAACTTCAAAGAAAGAAGAAAGCACATCGTGACATGCAATAATCATTTAGCATAATGCAATTACAATGAAGCAAATTGAAATGCCACAAAGCATGATGCAATTTTGGCGTTGATCGTCCTCCATATAAAACCGCACCGGAACTTATCAGGACTTATCAGAGCGGCACAGAGTGCGGGAGCCAATCGGGATGATTGTAACAGAACATGCCGTAGCTTGATGGAATTATCGATAGGACCCAATATATCTTGACGAATCGTACAAGTGATAAAGCGTGAAAGAAACGGGATAGAATCTTAGTGGAACGTAAACAATAGTGTTTCCAGGTTCTCATAGATCCCCTACGATGGAGTATCAATGTTAAGGTCTGTTAAGCTGTACAAAACTCTGTTAAGATTTCCACGTTTTATCACGCTCTCTCAAGATATTACAACCAATCGGGATAATCATGGACAAATGTTTGACCGTCAAAACTTTTGTCACGATCCTTGCGATCATCACGATTCCACCAAACACCCTGAAGAACATCATGATTCGACCGCCCATGCTCTCCACGCTTCTCTTAAATCGTGGAGATCGTAGACATCGTGCATGGCTAAGTGTAAACGCAACGTAACCCCATTCCCGTATAGGCTATTTTTACACCCAACCTTTGTGAATAAATCTACTTAAAAGGAACATTTACTAGAACAAAAGAAAACTTTAGAATTTAAACCACTGTGATAAATAGAGCATTTGCTCATATAGGGGCAAATGCTCTATTTATCACAATGACTGCAAAAGGTTACAGAGACGTCAATATGTGGGAATGTGTTAAAATCAGATGACTGTTTAAATGTGGTCCTTTAAAGCAGGACGAAAGTTGTGCCTATAGGAGCTTTCTGCATTATTTTCGTCCTGCATTGAACGATCATTTGCGTTTAATGACACAAATTTGTATTAAGTGTTCGCTTTAGATTGGTTTCTGTTATATTATAACGTTGGTTTATATAGGAGCATTGATTCATACACGCGTTTTGCAGCAAAGAGAAAGAACAAATGGAATACCTATACATCATTAAATCTTTTGGCGCCAAATAATTTTCGTCTGCATATTGTCGTCTGCTTAAGCGTTAGGATATACATGTACTCTGTTTTCAATATTTACTCAAAATGTACGTGGTGTGTCAATTAGTTTTAATCTTGATGAGGCGCCGGCTAATCTAGACCCAAGCTGTTTGCAACAGTAATCACATGTTTCGCCCATTAGTTTTACTGCAAGCCCCGTGAGTCGATTCCCAGCGATGTTCACGTTTCAACATATTAACCCTTCTTCTTTTCTGTGTTTATTCAAATACCTACTGAATATTCATGGACAAAGTAGTTAGACATGTAGTGAAATATGGAAGGTGGAACATTGTAGTCAATTTAGAAAGTAAAGAAACAGATATTTCAAATTCCATTAGCAAACAAACAGAATAGACCCAAATCAGACGGCTCCTATAGGAACCGTCTGATCTGGGTTTATTCTGTTTGCAGATGCGTTAAAGCGCGTTTATATGAAATAAATGATTAAAGTTAATATACATCATCTAAAAGTCAAAGGAGCCTTGTAAATACACAATGTACAGTAAAACCTCTCTAATGCGACCACTTAATGAAAATAAACATGGGTGCCTTTATAAGCAGGTGGTTGCTTAATGCAGGGCAAAAGTAATGCAGAAAGCTCCTCTATGAGCTTTCTGCATTACTTTTGTCCTGCATTAAGCTACCACCTGCATCTAGCAACCATAATTATACCTCTTTTAGGCGGTCGCATTAGCGGAGTTTTACTGTACTTATAATGCAAGACTGTTGGAGATATCTGCAATGTTATACATACAAGGATCTGTCACATTTACTGAATATTACAGTTTTTAAGGGTTCGATTCTTGTTTACTTGGTGGTGTGAGATATCCTGATTAAATTAGCGCCATTCTTCTTCCCCGTTGGGTGGGTGAGTCAAAGACACACACACACTAAAGTAATATGTGTCTTCCTAAGATGCACCCACACAAAACATTTGGAAACTGTAAGTCAAGTGGCTGAGGAGATATCATCCAGACAATGATTGCAGACATGCCTTTTCTTTAATTGATGCCAGAATAAAGGTCACAGACACGCCAAAGTAATACGAGACACTCTGCCTTCTAAAGCTGTATCTAAACAAGATCATTGGAAAACATAAGCTAAGCGGTTGAGGAGATATCCTCTAGACACATTTATTGAGAAACTTAAACAAAATTGGGGTCCACGTCAGGATCAATGCCACAGAGACACCAAAGCAGTATGTGATACTCAACCTTCCCAAGATGAATCCACACAAAAAAAAACTGAAAATCCTTACCCAAAGGGTTCAGGATATATCATCCGGACACATTTTATACATTTTCTACTCAAACTAAGGGCAAGGTGAAGATCAAGGTCACAAAGACAAAAGTAGTATGAGATAATATCCCTACCAAGGATGTACCTGCACAATAAATTTAGAAAGCCTAACCCAAAGAGTTGATGATATATCATTCGGACAAATTCCAGACAACTTGTTTTAACTAAAACTGAAGACAATGCCTAGGTCAAGGACACAGAGACACAAACGTAGTATCCGACATCCCGCCACCCAAATGTGCATCTACAAAGAAATTTGGAAACCATGGCCCGAGTGGTGGAGATGTCGTCGGACAAAAATCCGAATGGAATGGCGGACGGTTCACCTTACACTAAAGCTTGGGTCGTGTGTATGCCTGGACCATATCGCAGTTTGTAGAAGCCTTTTTGTGCTAAGCTATTTCAAAATTGTTTTATGTAAAACAATATTTAAGAAAACACATATATATAGAGAGAGACTCATTCTTTATACATTTGACCCTCGACTGTGACCTTGACCTTTGAGATAGGAACCATGTTTTCGCGACACACATCATCTCAAGGTGGTGAACATAGTACCAGGCATGTAGGAGTTACATAGCGGACAAGACAATTTTGAACTTTAACCCCGGATCGGACCTTGACCTTTGAGGTATAAACCTGTGGTTTTTTCGCGACACATCGTCTCAAGGCTGTGGACATTTGTACCAGGTTATATTTAAATCCAGTCGTGTATGTAGGAGTTACAGAGCGGGCAGGGCAAAAATTCCCCAGTTTTGAACTTTGAACCCCTCCCGACTGTGATCTTGACCTTTGAGATAGGAACCTGGCTCTTTTTTGATAGACATCGTCACAAGGTGGTGAACAGTTGTACCAGGTTACTTTGAAATCCTCTCATTATGTAAGAGTTACAGAGCGGACACAACAAAATATCCCAATTTGCGAACTTTAACCCCTGATTGTGACCTTGACCATGAGATAGGAACCTAGTTCTTTATCGCGACACATCGTCTCAATGTGGTGGACAGTTGACCCAGGTTACTTTGAAATCCACTTATGTATGTAGGAGTTACTGAGCGGACACGAAAATGTCTAAAATTTAACCTTTGACCTCGACGATGACCTGGGCCTTTGAGATAGAAACGTGGTTGTTTTTGCGACACATTGTCTTAAGTTAATGAACATTTGTACTAAGTTATTTTGAAATCCACCAATGTATGTAGGAGTTACAGAACGGAAACGATGAGGGGCTAACAGACAGACAGACCGACTAACAGACTGACGGACAGGGCGATTACTATATGCCTCCCTTTTGGGGCATAAAAAGCTAATTAATAAATTTTAGTGGAGTTCAATAAGGCTAGCTTGAAAATTGGCAGTGCTTTTGAAAGTTTTCAATCCATATGTATACGTGACATGTATATCGGCCATTCCTTTAGGAATCTAAAAAAAAGACACGGAGTTCGAAGGTGCTAACTGCAATTGCGAACGTTAGCGGTTTTTTCTGTGAAATTGCGTGATCCGTTTTTTTCCATAGAAACACTATGCTTTTTTAATCAAAGAACATTGGGCTACGGGCTAACCCTTTATCGGCTAGGCCTGACCTAGCTGGTACTGCAAACAGTTCGGGTGCGGACGAGACTCCGAGTAGCACGGAGTCTAATCAAGATCCAACCTATTTTACTCTAAACGGTTTGAACGAATAAATAGTAAGTGAAAATGTAACAGATGGCGGATATAGCAGTCATTATTTTTATAGCAGGTAAAGAGTTAACCATTCCCCTTGTATAAACACCTTTCCACGCATTTACAAACAGACTAGACCCAGGTCACTGAGGTCAGACGGTTCCTATAGGAGCCGTCTGACCTGGGTCTACTCTGTTTGCAATGCGTGAAAAGGTGTTTGTATGAAGGAAAGGGTTAAGTAGTTAGGATACGTAAGGTAAGTTATCTTGTAAGAATATTAAACATAGCAATAAATTGCATAATACAATAGACCACAATGTAATAATTTCAATGGGAAACAACAGCGTAAATGAGAAGAAATCTTACTGTAGATATGGTGCACTGGATACTGTAATGCTATGCTGTATCCTTTCCCTTAAGGCTTATGGATATTTATAGAAGCATTCAATACTTCGTGAATATTCGTTAACGGTTAACTGACTTCTTATAATGCCGAGTGAAGAATGAATTTGTTGGCCATTTCAGAAACTGTACAGTCAGATCTATAGAATTCCATAAATAAACAGAGCAGAGTGAGTGGGTGAGATGGGTTATACGGCACTGCAATACTGAATAGGTCATATAGCGCAGATCACAGGGGTAAGACACGTTTGAGTCGGTATATGTACAGTCCAACCTGCTGTATATATACATATACTGACTCAAACGTGTCTTACCCCTGTGGCGCAGATGAATGATGAGATGACATGATGATTTCGGCTAATCCCATTCGCTGCAAAGCAGCGCATGGCATCAAAACCATCGACCTGCCTTCTTTTTAGTTCTTTGCAGAGGGGATAATCTCCGTCAAATAAACAAAAACATCCCCTGTGACGATTAAGCCCCAGAACCACTGCAAGGTAGGAAAGTATCTATGGTAAACAGAGTAAACCCTGACCATACATTTATAGGAAATCTAGGTCAGTTCTGTTTGCAAAGGAGAGAACGTGTTAAGATAGGACAGGTAATTATGGAATGAAATTGGGTAGGTTTGAGTGGAATGGGACGAGCTGAGATGCGACGGGATGGGTAGAATAGAGTGGACAATATGGGACGGGGCGATATTTGATAGAATTAGGTGGATGGTCGGTTGAGATAATATGTAATAGAATGGGATGGGAAGTTATAAATCCTATACATTATACATGTATTATCAAGCTTTGAACATAATTTACTAAGAAACCTGCTTTTGTGCGTGTGTGCATTCTTTGCTTTTTCAGTTGATCGTAGCTCCAACAGTATTTCAGTATTTTCGCGACATTCAGTTAAGCATACCGTACTAAAGTTACGACTAACGCCCTGACGCCATCTTGCGTTAAAAGACCAATTCAGTTGCGTTAAAACACTATTCAGTTACGTTACAAGACAAATTCAGTTTCGTTAAAAGACTAATTTAGTTACGTCAAAATAGCAATTTAACTACATTGCATCTATTTCATAAGCAAATAAAGCAGATCCTGGTCAAACGGCTCCTATACAGGAGCTGTCTGGTCTGTATACAAATGCATAAAAGGCATACTTATGGAGTAAAGGGTTAAAAACTAATCCAGTTGTGTTAACAGGCGCGTTGAAAGATCAATTCAGTTATATTAAAGACCCAATTCGTTCACATTAAAAGAATCGTAAAACGATCAATTCCGTTTCCTTATACGACCCGTTAAACGATCAATTCCGTTACGTTATAAGTCCCGTTAAAATATCAATTCCGTTATGTTATAAGACCCATTAAAAGACAAACTCCGTTACGTTATAAGACCCATTAAAGGATCAATTCAGTTACGTTTTAAGACCCATTAAAAGATCAATTCAGTTACGTTATAAGACCCATTAAAAGATCAATTCCGTAACGTTATAAGACCCTTTATAAGATCAATTCCGTTACATTATACAATGTAAGACCAATTAAAATATAAATTCCATTACGTTATAATATCCATTAAAAGATGGATTCCGTGACGTTATAAGACCCATTAAAAGATCAAATACGTTACATTAAAAGATCCGTTAAAAGACCAATTCCAGTATGTTAAAAGATGTATTACAATATCATTACAGTTATATTTAAAAAACTGTAATAAGACCAATTCAGTTTCATTAAAAGTCCCATTAAAAGATCAATTCAATTACGTTAAACCAAATTCACTTACATTAACAGACCCAATTCAGTTACGTTAAAAGACACGTTCAAAGACCAATTCAGTTTATGTTAAAAGACCCGTTAAAAGACCATTTCAGTTACATTAAAAAACTAATTCATCTATTTCAATTACGTTAAAAGACCAATTAATCGTACCAATTCTGACGTTAAAAATTAGTTTTGAATCATCACTTTATTTTCAGTAGGAACATAAATTAAATTAGTTCTTTAAAACTTAACATATATTTCCAACACAATATATATTAAAACACAAACAAGAACATTATATATAATATTTTAATAAACCCTGTCTTTTCTAACATGCTCATACAATCTGAACAAAACAGTTTTCACAAAAAAAATATATATTTCATAAACAAAAAAAAGTTTTTATCTTCAAAAAAATATTGATGTTGTAAGCTGTTGCTACATAAGAATCTCAATACATACGTACATTACAATCCCTCTAAACCTGAAATTTAATAAAGAACCATTTCGGTCTTTTTAGGCAGGCGACTACTTATTGTAGGGTGCAATTCATGTATAAAGCCCCCCAAAAGGAGCATTCTGTATGACTTTTAACCTGCATTAAGCTGCCACCTGTCTGAAATATAGGCACTGACACTTATTTAAACACCCGGTTTAGAGACGCATTACTGCACAATCAATAACAAAATATCATCACATGACAAAAACTGATACTCAGACAATAGCAAACAGGGTAGACCCAGATCTGACAATATGTTCTAAATAAGAGCTGTACGTGGACAGCGCGCTCCAGTGTTTTTAGTTTTGGAGAGTGTAGTGTAGTGATACATACCCCTGTGAAATGGGTTCCTCTCGTGGTAGTAAACATGCATACCAAATTTGAACCAAGTATCTTTGACAGTTTCTGAGACATGGACCTTACATAAAACTAAACCAACAATGAAAATTCTATAAAGTCGAAAAATGAACATAACTAATTAATTAATTTTAGGGTTACCTGTCCTTGTCAAATTGGTTCCCCTTACCAAATTTTAACCAAATACCCTTGGTGGTTTCTGAGAAATGGGCCTTTACAAAAATAATAACCAACGCTGCCACCGACGAGAGGGTCATGATAATAGCTCCAATTTTTCAAAAAGCGGGGCTAAAAAAGCATAATCAGATAGGCATTTTAAAGTCAAACTGTTTTAACCCTTTACTTCATAAATATGCCTTTCTATGTCTTTGCAAACAGAGTAGACCCAGATCAGATGGCTCCTGCATGAGCCGTCTGATCATGGTCTGGTTTGTTTGCTTATAAAACAATATACATGTAGATACAATTCTACAGTTTCTGTTATGGCAAACCTTTCCTGTGTTCATGTGCCATTATAAAAACTAATTTAATTAATAGCCATGATGTCATTATTTCTTTCATAAATATTCATGAAATAATGGGTTAAGGGATCACTTACTCAATAACATGAGCCGGGTGTGGCGCCAACACTCGTCTGATTTGTCCAGCTAAACTGAAAGAAATTGAACCAATAAAGGGCCATAACTCCGAAAAATTTACATCAAGGGTTATGGTTCTTATGTAGGGCCCTTCCGCTCAATGAGATCTACTAACCTAATGAAGTTTCATGTTGATACCTCTTATACTTTTCGAGTTATGACCTACACTAAAGTTTTTGCACACCGATGACAACTACCACGACATCGACGCCTACGACCCAGTGATCACAATAGCCGGACTTTTCTTTGAAACAGGCCAGCTAAACAAGAGGGCCATTATGGCCCTGATATTGCTCACCAGAGTTTTTTCAAAGTTTTCACTATTTGTTTCTATAAAAAACTAGTCACCAATCGGGCGGGCCCATTTTGATCCCTGTGGCATAATTTATATCACTTTTGTAGAGGACCTGAACATGATGCTATGTGCCGAATATTAAGGCTGAGAACCTTCAAGTTTCAGAGGAGAAGATTTTCAAAGATTTCACAATATGTTTCTATTGAAAACTGGCCACCCTGGGGCGGGCCAATTTTGATCCCTGGGGGATGAGTAGAAAGAGCTTAAATTGCTAGAGGATACTGAATGACAAACAGTGCAGACCCTGATCACGACTCATCTAGGAGCCCTCTGGTCTGGGTCTTCATTGTTTACAAATATCATTACACTACACTTGATTCCCACATTAAAAGGACGAAAAAGTCAACAAAAAAAAGGATTAAATGTCACCATATTCCACCATGGTCACTGCTTCAAGTCCTTCCTGACTAGATTTGTCCAAGTACCTGGGTCCATGCTTATAAAGCTTTTTAGTTGAGTCTGAGTTTGATCTAAAGCTTTTGATTGGTCAAATTTGAGCCAAAGGCTCAAATCTGACCAATCAAAATCTTGAGAACGAACTCAGACTCAACTAAAAAGTTTTATAAGCATTGATACTGTTTGCCCATGATGAGTTGAAATAATATAAGTCCTTTTGTCAGCATAAATGACACGTGCAAAATATAAAGCAGCAAAGGAATATACGATACAAGTATAGCAAAATCTTGGTTAACATAATCTCTAATATGATAACTATAATTTATCCAAAACAATATCCTTATGCGTATTTCAAAATAACCTATCTATCGACATTAGACATGGCACAAATAAATTTGAGTTTCTACACTAAACACTGATTTAAACCTTTCCTTAATATTAAAGCATTTTCAAACAGTTGCAGACATTGTAGATCCAGATCAGATGGCTCATATAGGACCTGTCTGGTCAGTGTCTGCTCTGTTTGCTGATGAAATTATAATATAAACGACTCTGCAGTTTGTTCTAATACAAAAAGACATATAATTAAACCATTTTAACCCTTTCCCTCATAGAAACGGGTTTTCACGCATTTGCAAACATACACAGATCAGACGACTCCTAGAGGAGCCGTCTGATCAGAGTCTGCTCTGTTTGCTAATGGAATTATTTGATAGATCTGTTTCTTTACTTTCTAAAATGGCTACACTGTTCAAGCTTCCATATTTCATTATAACTATTTAGTCCATGAATATTCAGTATGTAACTATGTATCCAAATTTGGAATACACACAGAACAAGGAAAGGGTTAAAAACTCAACTAATAAACATTCATGATGTTATTATTTCTTACACGAATATTGAACAGGGAAAGGTTTAATGTTTAATTGCAAACAGAGATGCTATTGCATTATTATTATTATTATTATTTTATAGGGGAAAATGGCACCTGGGCATTTGCCAACGCTGTATACGCTAAATAAGCTTTCATATAAGAATGCAGTCTTTGGCCTGTCTTCAAGTTTCACCAGTCTTCAGCTTTAGCACCCTGAATGCAGGAAACCAGTATATTCTCATTTGCAAACAGTGTAGACCCTGATCATTGGACTCCTAGAGGACCTCTCTGATCACAGTCTGCACAGTTTGTCATTCATAAATTCTGTCTCAAATTATATCCTTTCATACTGAATGTACTATACTCTGTCCAATACTGCTCTAAACAACCCCAACCCCAATCAGTTGTCATGCTCTATCACTGATGTCTGGGCCCATGCTTATAAAGCTTTTAGTTGAGTCTGAGTTTCGTTCTCAAGCTTTTGATTGGTCAGATTTGAGTTCTCAAGCTTTTGATAGTTCAGATTTGAGCCAAAGGCTTTGGCTCAAATCTGACCAATCAAAAACTTGAGAACGAACCCAGACTCAACTAAAAGTTTTATAAGCATGGACCCTGATCTATCTGGGTATGAGCTCATTTGTTGTTCAGACAAACTGCAGATAGTGTGTATCAAGATCAGTAGATTCTTTCCTGTTTTCAGCAATTGGGCAGCTGATACAATAACAGTGGAGAGCCTGATCAGACATCACATGTCAAAAAGGGAACTGATCTGGGTCTACAGCTATTGTGGATGTCCAAGTGCCAATTTTCCCTGCCACATTGACCATATGTAGTTTCTATGAGTATTCCATTATTGCTGACAAAACTCAACAAAAAACATTCACGCTTACAGCATGAGCAAAACATTAATTAACAACCAAACAACTGCTGATATGTGTAAAAATATAGTCATTTATTTCAATATTATGCTAATGTCTAACATACCATATTCTCCCTAATAAATGCCCCCACTCTAACAAATGCCCCTGCTCTAATAAATGCAAATGTCCCTTTACTTTGGAGGGGGGGGGAACTAAAGATCAAAAACTCTATATTAACCCTTTACTCCATACATGCAAATATGCATTTGCAAACAGAGTAGACCCAGATCAGACGGCTCCTATAGGAGCCATCTAATAAGGGTCTGCTCTGTTTGCTTATGAAATTATAAAGATCTGATTCTATTATTTCTACTTTCACAAAACATTTATGTGTTACTATACCATCTGATTAATATTCATGATGTTATTATTTCTTACTTGAATATTCATGGACTAAAGGGTTAAATAAAGAAATATAAGGTTTTCAAATTACAGGTAATAGCTTCATGCAGATTGAAAGCAAAGCAGAAAGCCCACCTGGGAGCTTTCTGCTTTGCTTTCATTCTGCATTAAGCAACCACCTGTTTACAAAAAAACAAGAAGCTCCTTTTAAAACAATGTAACACCCCTGGGATCATTTATAAGAGACAATACGGTATTTAAAAATATATTACTCTGTCTTGGATATGTAATAATCACACTGAGTAACTCAACATCACCAATAGTTATTCAACAAAAACTACCCTATAAGTACCCTAAATATCCCAACACCCAGTCTCCCATCTCCACCAGTGTGTTAACTGAAGAGGAGCAGTTTGATAAGGGTCTACACTATTTACTACTATTTCAGACTTATTAACCCTTTCCCTGTTTCTATATTTAGTCCAAATTTCAATACTGAATATTCATGGACAAAATAGTTATAATAAAATATGAAAGGTGGAACATTGTAGCCATTTTAGAAACTAAAGAAACATATGTATTGAATTCCATTAGCAAACAGAGCAGACCCTGATTAGACGGCTCCACTTCGACAGTCGATTCTGTTTGCAAATGTGTTTATATGAAAAATAGTTTACCGGAGTATATAAAGAAAAGGGTTAAATGGTGTTATATTGACTAATTCAGCTTTACAAATGGATAGAGAGGGGGAGATTGGAAGTGTGAATACTTAGGGTATACGATATATTACATGAGAAAAATACTCAATATCATTAGAATCAGATCATTAGAAAATCAGATGATACTACTATGATTTTTGCACCAAATCTGCAGCATCAATACATAACTTTTGGCAAGATATATCAGATTTGTAAAAAAATAACAGTTCAGATCTACATCTTTAAACCTTTCCCTCATAGTAATATCTTTTTACCTTTTCCTTCATACAAATGCTGCTAACTGAGCATACCCAGTACAGATGGCACCTATAGGAGCCATCTGTTTAAGGTCTGCTCTCTTTGCTTATGGAAATATATAGTTTTGTTAGGCCAAAACTTCTCTAGAAACTTTTACATTATAAAAATTAAATCAATATTCATGAAGTGATCACTTCATGCATACATGTTTATTAGGGAAAGGATTAAGATTCATATAAGTATAAATTGTTTGACACTGATGATATGCATGAGATTAAATGGATGTAATATCATAATTAGGCAGACAGTTAAGACCTAGATCAAACTGTTCCTGAATGGGTAGTTTTGTGAGAGTCTACCATATTCCCTAGTACCTCAGCTATCAAAGATGTGTCAAACTGACTTACAGTAAAACCCCTCTAAACTGGACATTAAATTCAGTATAAATAATGTCTTGGAGACAGGTGGCAGCTTAAAGCAGGGTGAACGTTTTGCAGAAAGCTCCTCTAACAAATGCTCTATTTATCACAATGGTTTTAGAACTACAAAATTCTAAAATGTTCCTTTTCTCTAGTTAATGCTCCTTTTCGGTAGATTTATTCAAAGAAGTTGGATCTAAAAATAGCCTATGAGGTAATGGGTTAATAACTTAATACCATTGCAAACAGAATAGATCCAGATAAGATGGACCTGTTATTCTTCCTTATGGAATTATTATACAGTGGCTAACACTTCCTGTGTTTAAAACTTCATCTAGTTAATATTAATGATGTGAGTATGTCTTACATGAATATTCATGGAGTACAGGGTTAAATAGAATTCCTGGGTCCATGCTTATAAAGCTTTTAGTTGAGTCTGAGATCGTTCTCAAGCTTTTGATTGGTCAGATTTGAGCCTTTGGCTCAAATCTTTCTCAAGCTTTTGATTGGTCAGATTTGAGCCTTTGGCTCAAATCTGACCAATCAAAAGCTTGAGAACTCAAATCTGACCAATCAAAAGCCTGAGAACGAAACTCAGACTCAACTAAAAGCTTAATAAGCATGGACCCAGATTTTTTACTTCAAGTTGATAGTAGCCCATGCCTGTGGCAGCCTCCAAATTGTTGCCAATGTGATTTATGTAGAAATTCATGACACATTCCTTTGGAAAGTTAATGTTCAAGCTTTCTGCATTATGTACTTCCATTCTGTATTAAGTAACCACCTGCTGTTAAACATTTCTGTGCTTAACTTAACCCTTTCCCTCATATTATTGCCTTTTCATGCCTTTGCAAACAGAGTAGACCCAGATAAGACAGTCCCTGTAGCAGCTGTCTGATAAGAATCTAACCTTACACTTTTTATCTATTAAAGCTAAAAAATTCACATGAAAGATATATGAAAGATTATAAAAAATTAGCTGATGAATATTCATGAAGTGACCAATTCACCGATAATTGATTATTCAGGAAAGGGTTAATCATTTAGTAGTCATTACAGAGAGTTTCTCATGTACAATCAACTTCTAACCAAGCAGTATATATGAAGTATACAATATTTTGGAATGAATTTATTTTAGAAATAATCCACACCTGAGATTCTACTTGTAAAAAAATATTGCATCAAGAACATCTTACAGACTGTTGTATTCAATTTCATTGAAATAATCTCTATATTACTGTCAGTTACTGACCAACATTTCTGAGGGGAAAAAAAATGTAAAATTTAACAGAAAACCAATGATATCATAATTTTTTATGCATACAATCATAAATCAGATTTGAGTATAAAACGGGCACATTTAATTTTGTCAATTAAAAAAATCTACAATGTTTGCAAAACCTGGGTCCATGCTTATAAAACTTTTAGTTGAGTCTGAGTTCGTTCTCAAGTTTTTGATTGGTCAGATTTGAGCCAAAGCTCAAATCTGACCAATCAAAAGCTTGAGAACTCAAATCTGACCAATCATAAGCTTGAGAACGAAACTCAGGCTCAACTAAAAGCTTTATAAGCATGGACCCTGGTATACAGGGTTTACAATGGTATGGTTCATAATGAAGGCAACAGTGCACCTCACATTGAATCCTTACAATGCTGAACTTTCAAATAGACTATTCCAAACTTCAAACAGGTCAAGTGTTTGGTGAATATTTAGGGATATATCAAAAGGAAAGTAACATGACATACAGTGCAGACCCTGATGAGAGGGGTCCTCTAGGAGCTCTCTCATCAGGGTCTACACTGCTTACAAAGGACATTAGTGACTTGTGTACCGTACTGTAAAGGTTAAACCTTTTACCTGAAACTGATGTTTTTACACCTTTGCAAATAGACTAAACCAAGATCAGATGGCTCTCACAGGAAATTTTACAGTCTCTGCCAAAGCCAAACATCCTGTGTTCATATACCATTATAAAAGTTGGCTAATAAAAACTCAAGATGTCACTATTTCTTACATATTCTACCAGTTTAGGACTTTGCAAACATAATAAACCCAGATCAGACATCTCCTGCAGAAGCTGTCTGATAAGGATCTACTCTGTTTGCTGATATATTACATATCTGATTCTCTACCATTTATCATGGAAAAAAACTTTTTTTGTATTTTCAATAAAAGAATCAACTTAATATTCAATAATCAGTAGAGGGTAAAGGGATCATCCTAAGCTGCGACTACTAATTAGAATCATCTCTTTGAGAAGAATCTAATGACTAGTCAAAACTATGGGATTGGTGAAAAATAAGAAAAGCGTTTATATTTAGCTAATATCCCTGTTATCTACAATCAGTAGGGACATAACACGTTTCCAGATCTATAATTATTTCCAGATCAGTTAAATATAGAAAACAAATAAAACAATATATATCAGGTGTAAGACTGTGCTCAGTTTTCTGATAATACATCATACAATCATGTATAAATATCATAACCCTTTACTCCATAAATACTCCTTTCTGTCTCTTGCAAACAGAGTAGACACAGATCAGACTGCTCCAACAGGAGCTGTCTGATCAGGATCTACTCTGTTTACTAATGAAGTAATGTAGAGATATAGTTTCTGTCATGGCCAAAAGATCATGTGTTCATGTGTAATAAATAATCATGATGTCATCATTTCTTACATGAATATTTATTGAGTAATGGGCGACATTGTGAGTATTTTTCATTATCTATACAGAATTGATTTCAATAATTATTGGGGGTTTTTTCTCAATCAAATGCAAAACATGTACATTCAATTTGATATTGTAAACCATGATTTGCATGTAAGCTACAAATTCGTAATTACCTACCTAAATTACCTAAGTGTTCAGACAGACAAATTTAACCCTTTACTCCATAAATACTCCTTTTCTACGCCTGTGCAAACAGAGTAGAACCAGATCAGATGGCTCCTGTAGGAGCGGTCTGATCAGGGTCTTCTCTGTTTGCTTATTAACTAATATAGATATTATTCTATAGTTCTGCCATTGCGAAAATTTCATGTGTTTATATCCCATTATTACAAATAATCCAATTATTATTTATTGTGTCATTATTTCTTACATGAGTATTCACAGAGTAAGGGCTTAAGCACAAAGTGCAGACTGAGATCAAATGTCTCCTTCAGGAGATAATGTTCTACAATATTCACTACTAAATCAGTCTAATCTAAACTTAATAAAATGACACCAAATTAAATTATTCAGTTTTACAAACTACAGTAAAACCTCTCTATAACGGCCACTAAATTACATCAAGCATTTGGTGTTAAAGGCAGGTGGCTGCTAAAAGCAAGGTGAAAGTAAAACAGAACGCTCCTATAGGAGCGTTTTGTTTTACTTTCACCTTGCTTTAAGCAGCCACCTGCCCTAAATACCAACTAATTAACACAATTTAGTGGCCGTTATAGAGAGGTTTTACTGTAGCAACACCAGGAGATTGGATGTCCAAACACTTAGGATACTTATGCAAACAGTGTCAATCCAACTAACGTACCAGCTAACTGTTTGACATTGAAACTGTATAACTGAAAAAAAAAATGGATAAAAGCTGTGAAGGATAGAAGCAGATCACATTATATGCAGGCAAGAATTTAACCTTTCCCTGTTGAATATTTATGTAAGAAATAATGATATCATGAATATCTATTAGCTGAATTTTAGTGGTGTAAAATCTTCAAATATTTACTAGCTAAATTTTTGTGGTGTAAAATTTTCAAAGGAAATTTCCTTAGCTTTGACATTGTAGAATCAGCATCTATATCATGTCAGAAACAAACAAGGCAGACCCTGATCAGACAGTTCCTACAGGAGCCATCTTATCAGTGTCTTCTTTGCAAATGCATAAATAAAGTACATGTATTAATATGATTCGTTTGTTTGTTTGCATTTGGTTTTACGTTGTTTAACCCTTTACCTCATTTAAACATGTTTTCAAGCATATGCAAACAGAGTAGACCCAAATCAGGTGGGTCGTAGAGGAGCCATCTGATCAGGGATCCTCTGTTTGCTTATGATATAATAATAAGCCTGGCTTGACAGTTTCTACCAATACCCAAACAATCCTGTCTGCAAATGCCATAATAAAATATCAGCTAATAAATATTCATGGTGTCATTTTGTTTTACTTGAATATTGAGCAGGGAAAGGGTTAGGAATACATTCATATCATATGTACATGTATTTGTAAACATTAGGAAAGGGATTAAAATATATTGAGGCCATTAGATACAACAGGAACATACATTAACAAGATGTGTTTGTGAAACACTATGCCCCCTAAATATGATATTTGACTCTAAAGGATGACCTTCATCTTGACATGTCACCCCTCAAACTGTGCAGCTTCATGGGGTGCACATGCATACCACATATCAAGTCTGTATCTCTACTGGTTCAAAAGTTATGGCCAATGTTAAAGTTGGTGACCTTTGACCATGAAGGATGACCTTGACCTTGACATGTTACCCCTCAAACTGTGCAGCCAAATAAGAAACACACGTATACCAACTATCAAGTCTGTATCTCTACTGGTTCAAAAGTTATGGCCAATGTTAAAGTTGGTGACCTTTGACCCTGAAAGATGACCTTGACCTTGTAATGTCACCCCCCAAAATGTGCAGCTTCATGAGATACACATGCATACCAAATATCAAGACTTTATCTCTATTGGTTCAAAAGTTATGGCCAATTTGAAGTTAATGACCTTTGACCCTGAAGGATGACCTTGACATTTCACCCCTCACACTGTGCAGCTTCATGAGATACACAAGCATGCCACATATCAAGTCTCTATCTGTACTGGTTCAAAAGTTATGGCCAATGTTAAAGTCAGTGATTTGACCCATATGTTTGACCTCTGACCTTTAAGGATGACCTTGACATTGACATGTCACCCCTAAAAATGTGCGGCTTTATGAGATACATATGCATGCCAAATATCAAGTCTCTATCTGTACTTGCTCAAAAGTTATGACCAATGTTAAGTTCAGTGATTTGACCCATGTGTTTGACATCTGACCTTTAAAGATGACCTTGACATTGACATGTCACACCTTAAAATGTGCAGCTTTATGAGATACATATGCATGCCAAATATCAAGTCACTAGCTGTACTGGCTCAAAAGTTATGACCAATGTTAAAGTTACAGACAAAGAAACGGACAATTTGACCTTTGACCCTGAAGGATGACCTTGACCTTGACATGTCACCCCTCCAAATGTGCAGCTTCATGAGATACGCACACATGCCAAATATCAAGTCTCTATCTCTACTGGTCCAAAAGTTATGGCAAATGTTAAAGTCGGTGATTTGACCCATATATTTGACCTCTGACCTTGAAGGATGACCTTGACCTTGACATGTCACCCTTCAAAATGTGCGGCTTTACAAGATACACATGCATGCCAAATATCAAGTCTCTATCTGTACTGGCTCAAAAGTTATGACCAATGTTAAAGTTGCGTTAAAGTTACAGACAAAAAACAGACAATTTGACCTTTGACCCTGAAGGATGACTTTGACCTTGACATGTCACCCCTCAAAATGTGCAGCTTCATGAGATACACAAGCATGCCAAATATCAAGTCTCTATCTCTACTGGTCCAAAAGTTATGGCCAATGTTAAAGTCGGTGATTTGACCCATATATTTGACCTTTGACCTTGAAGGATGACCTTGACCTTGACATGTCACCCCTCATAATGTGCGGCTTTATGAGATACATATGCATACCAAATATCAAGTCTCTATCTGTACTGGCTCAAAAGTTATGACCAATGTTAAAGTTGCTGACAAACAAACAGACAAACAGACAAACAGACAAACAAACAGACAGGGCAAAAACAATATGCCCCCCAGATCTGATCTGAGGGGCATAAAAACAGTAACATATAGCTCCTAATTCAAAATGATATATGACGGGACAGATCTGCATGAATGTAAGCTGTGGTAGCCTATCTGTCAAAGTTTCTGTAATTCTTTGAATGCATGAAAGTTTTGACTGGCATTTGCAGACATTTTAGATGCAGATCAGAAGAATCTTAGAGGATCCCTCTGATCAGGGTCTACACTGTTTGCCTTTCAAAAATAATAGTAGTAGTATCGAAAGACCTTTACTTCTGGAGCAGCTCAGACTGAAAGATTTCCCTGAAAGCAATTAAAATAATTTAAGACTGAATTTTTCATGACAAAAAAAAAAGTATTTACCAGTCAATATCTGGTCTTATAGCATGAAACGCTAATTCATCCATGACAACCAAGAATCAATTTGACAAAGAAACGTTTGTCATACATATGTCATACATACTTTTATCAAAATGAGCAAGTGCTTGATGCAGCAGTATTTTGTTTTATATATAAATATACATGTATATATACATATACAATTATTAACACCAGTCCTGTCATTCCTCCAGTTACATGTACAACCTTTGATCTTTTAACTAGATATCACTGAAGGTGATAAATATACCCCTGCAATACTATATTGACTCCCAAACTTTTGTGATGTAGCAAAAACTGTGGAAGTAGACCATTCCACAAGGAAATTGCAACAACCAAATGTCTCCAGTCAACCATCTTGAATCTGACAAGAAAAGTAATCATGACATGCACTGCCCCTCAGCATCTTGATCATGTTGGTGAATATTCAAGACAATGTAGCAAAAAGTATAATGTTAGTTCACTCCACAAGAAAACAATGTTATACACAACTGCTCATCATTTTGAGAATTTTTGTGAAGTTTCATGGAAATGCTGGAAAACTGTTGAAGTAGTTCACTCCACAATTAGCACAAATCGACAACAATACTGGACAATGATAACAACAACAACAACCAGCAAGCTGACTCCTACACAGTAAACCCCCTTTAAACCATTACCTCATAGGCTATTTTTAGATACAACCTCTTTGAATAAATCTACCCAAAAGGAGCATTTACTAGAGAAAAGGAATATTTTAGAATTTTGTAGTTTGAAACCATTGTGGTAAATAGAGCATTTGCTCCTATAGGAGCAAATGCTCTATTTATCACAATGGTTTCATAAAGTGACTTTTACAGAGTCGTCAAAAGTCGTCAATATGTGGGAATGGGTTAAACTGGAATTCTATTAAAAAAGAACTTGGCTGCTTTTAGGCAGGTAGCTGTTAAATGCAGGGTGAAATTCATGCAGAAAGATCCTAGAGGAGCTTTCTGCATGACTTTCACCTTGCATTATGCTGCCACCTGTCACCAATATCTATACTAAGTTGAATGTTTGGTTTACTGTTTTACTGTATACCCACTTCAAACTTCTCTTGCTGGGTATAACAAGGTGTGCAAACAGCATAAACTTAACCCTTTACTTGATTATCTCCCTTTTCAAGCCTTTGCAAACTGCGTAGACCAAGATCAGCTCCTGTAGGAGATGTCTGATCAGGGTGTATTCTGTTTATATCTTACAGATCTGTTTCTCTACTGATTTCCATGGCAATAAATGTTCTCATTTGATACTTTTAATACAAAAATAATTAATATTAATTCCTTGCATGCTAAGTGATCTTGTCATCTGCTCAATTGTCAGCTCTAATATTTTCAAAACTGTTCTGTGGAAGGCTAGTCAATTTTTACTAGTTTGATCTTTGGTTGGGCTCATTATAATGAGCCAATGAAGGTTTTGCAGCTCAAGTCATACCTTTCTGAAATGGTCACATGTTGTTTTGACCTTTGTACATATATATTTTGTTTACGTATTCATTTGTGCTGTCAGAGTGTTGTCATTTTTCCATTTTCAAAACTATTTTTTTTTTCTGATTTTTTTACAGAAGTTGAGCTTGAGTGACAAACATTTTGGATCTCAGATTAGGCTCCACAAAATGTGGGGCCTGGCTCCATGCTTATAAAGCTTTTTAGTTGAGTCTAGAGTTTGTTCTCAAGCTTTTGATTGGTCAGATTTGAGCCACAGGCTCAAATCTGACCAATCAAAAACTTGAGAGCAAACTCAGACTCAATTAAAAAGTTTTATAAACATGGATACTGATCTCGTCATCTCATCAAGAGTTAATAATTGATAGAATCTTAAATGAATATTTATCAAGTAAAGGGTTAAAAACATTCATTATTATAATAAGTGTTTACACAAGAAAATATCACAACTTGAAAAGATCATTGTAAAGCATCACATGACGAGTACTTCCTGATATGTGATTATAGTACTTCTAATCATGTGATCTGTGGTACTGCCTGTTATGTGACCTATATATTACTTCTGCTGTTCAAGGTCGAGTGTAGCAGGGGACTCTGATCCACTAATAATCGGGCTTTCCATAGTGGTATAAGCATGATCTGTATCATGCTCTTCCTGAAGATGTCCATACTGAAATTGGTGGTCCTCATTACTCTCACCTGGCAGGCCAGTTATCTGGAAGCATTAACAATGCATATTAACCCAATCCCTCATATTGACGTCTCTTAACGACTCTGTAAAAATCACTTTGTGAAACCATTGTGATAAATAGAGCATTTGCTCCTATAGGAGCAAATGCTCTATTTATCACAATGGTTTCAAACTACACAATTCTAAAATGTTCCTTTTCTCTAGTTAATGCTCCTTTTCGGTAGATTTATTCAAAGAGGTTGTATCTAAAAATCAGTCTATGAGGTAATTGGTTAACTCTGATCAAACTTCTGGCAAATATGTAAGTTAAAATACCTACATTGAGTACTGAAGCAGACAATATTTGCAGACGAGCTATGCTCAGAGTTGACTTAAACCTTTCACTGCCAATGTCGCAAAAATGCACCACAAATAGTGCAGTTCCAGATCAGACGCCCCCTTTTCAAGGCAGCGTCTGATCATCAGGGACTTCACTTTTTGTCTCAAACTCTATTTCTATATCTGTGCTTTTTTCCTTTGAAATTTGCATTTATTTATCTCATTTCCTTATTTTACTGAATCATTTAACAAAATTGTTTTGCAGACGACAACAAGAAATTTGGCATCGAAAGGGTTAAATTCAATTCATACCATAAGTATCTGTATTAAACCTTAACCCAAGTCTTGCAGATGCTACGGTATTCTTTGCATGAGATTTTGTGATTGTTGGGTAATATCATTGCTGCATCTATTCACTTTTAAGAAAAGAATTAATCATGTTTACCTTAGGGCCATATTGTGGATTTTCAAAAGCTACAGTTTCCCTTGCCTGAAATTTGCCTGATTTATGTCTCCTGAAATATTGGAAAAGTATCACAGGTAAAATACAGATTACATAAATCAAATACAAAATATACAATGTATATGTCTTAACCCATGGCTTGATGAACGCTTGCATAAGGAACAGTAACATCAGGAACTAGAGAACGGACTCGGTCAGAGAGGGCCCTGTAATCAAGGACAGATAACTCTAGATATAGTGATCTGATTCAACCCCAAAACTATAGGCATCTTTCTCTGATGATACTAAGAATATGCATATGAAACCAATATGTCACCGTTGTGAAGTACTGTCTGAGTTATCGCATCACATCAAAAGTGTTGACAGATGGACGGACGGACAGAAAATGTGATTCCTATAGGGTTCCTGCACTTTCAATGCAGGGCCCTAACAACAATGATAATGGTACATGAACACAGCAAGTTTTCTTTGGTAGAAAGGTTTAAGGCTAAAACTGGAGATTATACCATTGATATCATACTATCCCTTTACTTCATAAATATTCATAAAAAATCCTGACATCATGAATACTAATGAGCTGATTTCTTTGTATAATTTTATATGAACAGAGAATGTTTAGCCATGGAAGAAATTGTAGAATCAGATCAATATTATTTTGATAGCAAACAGAGTAGACCCTGATCAAACAGTTCTTACAGGAGCCATTTTCATCCGGGTCTGCTCAGATCGCAAAGGTGTTAAAAGTCTTGTGATTTTTTATAATGGTATATGAACACAGGAAATGCTGACAGGCTAAGGCTAAAGCAGTAGAGTATAACGTTGACCTCACAGTATAAAAGGCTTAAGCAGACCCTAAAACATGTGCTAATAACACTTTACCTGTTGCATATTCATTTAGGAAATAATGACCTCGTGGATATCTGTTAGCTGAGTTTCTATAAAGGTATATATCTGTACACAGGATGTTTTTGGTATTGGTAGACACTGTAGAATCTGGGTCCATATTCATAAAGCCCCTGAGAAATATTTTAACCTTAGGACAACTTAAGGAGAAATTTTCTGTCTGCATTTATAGCAAAACTATTGAGTAATGTTATATTCAATGACTTCTACAATATTTGGTTAAGTACATTTTTATATACAGCTTTATTTCTGTTAAATAGCTTTACTCGTATTGGTTTTATAACATTCAAGAAACTAAGGAAATTTAAGTTTTCTCCTTAAGAGCTTTATGAATATGAGCCCAGATCTATTACAATTTCGTAAGCAAACAAAGCAGACCCTGATCAGATGTCTCCTATAGGAGTCATCTGATCTGAGTCTACTACTTTTGCAAATATGTTAAAAAGTGTTTATTTGAAGGAAAAGATTAAGACACTCTTCCCCAGACTTCTTTTGTAGGTGAAAATTGAATACATGAGGCATGCCTTACCTGTACAGGAGAATGGACACCACACCTACTGCTATTAAGAATAAGGCACCCAGTACCAGACCAACTGCAAGCCCTATCTTCTTCTCCTTGTCACCACCTTGGGAGCCTGTGCCTGGTGCTTGTGTTGTTACTGCATCCAGATAACAAAAATAAATACATACATAGTTATATATTTTATCATTGTGACTTAACCCTTTCCCTCATATACATGTAAACATATTTTCACGCATCTGCAAACAGAGTAGACCCAGATCAGACGGCTCCTAGAGGAGCCGTCTGATCAGGGTCTGCTTTGTTTGCTAATGGAATTTGATAGCTATGTTTCTTTACTTTCTAAAATGGCTACAATATTCCACCATCAATATTTGATTATAATTTTTTTCCCATGAATATTCAGTAGGTATTGAAATTTGGACTAAATACAGATCAGGGAAAGGGTTAATACTTGAAGCAGTAGACTAGATAGCTGTACATAAACTGTACATTAGTTGCACATACACTACAAACCCTTGAATACTGAATACAGTATAACCCTTTCTTTACTCCATACATTTTCAGGTGAGAAATAATTGTATCATAAATATTAATTAGTTTAATTTCTATAATGACACATGAACACATGAGGTTTTGGCCGTGGCAGAAATTGTAGAATCATATTTCGAGGGCTTGGTGCAAAACTATTCTAACTCCTTCACTTTGTGAAGGAGTTAGAATAGTTTTGCACCAAGCCCTCGATTTCTATTAGTCCATTAGCAAACAGAGCAGACCCTGATCGGACGGCTCCTATAGGAACCATCTGTTCTGAGTCCACTCTGTTTGCAAAGGCATAGAAAGGCATATTTATGGAGTAGAGGGTTAAGCAATCATACATTTATTGACTGGAGTTTTCTGTATTACTTTTAACCTGCATTAAGGTACAACTTGTCTTGTAGACCCAGACTGAGACCTCTTTAATGGTCACTTAAGACAGGTCCTACTGTAGTCAGGTGTATTTCAAGATTCAAACTTTATTGTGATATAGGCCACCAGCCCTAACACAAACATGTATCATTAGTTACAGAAATTGGCTAGTGTGTGCACAATACAAGTATATACACAAATGACATTTTTATACAGCAATAAACCACCTGATCCAAAGTATTTTGTCTATAATAGTACAGGTTGGTTGCATCCTTTTAGTATCAGAGTCCAATTTGTGAAGATCAGCCATCTTATCTGTATGAGTCATCTTATCAGGGTCTGCTCTGTTTGCTTATGACATGATATAGATCTGATTCTACAGTTTCTGCCAAAGCAAAAACTTCCCTTGAAAACACAAAAATTAAGCTAATAGATATTCACCATGTCATTTAACAACCAACACGTTTTATTATTTTACTGCATACATGTTTCAATTTACATTTTCATCAGTGCATAACAACTATAATATACTTTTTTCTTACATGAATATTGAACAGGAAAAGGGTTACTATGTAGTCCTATCAGTATTAACAGCTACAATTTGCTGGAGGATTTTGAATACCAAACAGTGCACTTATTTATTACAATTCATTAGCAAACAAAGCAGACCCTGGTCTGGTTCTACATAGACTTCAAATGCCAGTACACTCATCTCCCACATTCAAGTGGTTACCGGTAAGCTTGTTCCTTTACAATGCCATTGTTAAAATAAATCAGAGCAAGAGATGTTTGAAAATCATGTAGACCCATGGCAGCCAGCTGATAAATGAGTTTTGACCTCAAAGTGACCACAAAGTGAGACATTGATCTTGATATAACACTTACCAAATGTTGCAGGTTCATGACATGAGTAAGTATGTCAGATATTAACCCTTCTGAAGTTCTCTTGCTGAATTTTAAAATACATTGCTCCTTCTTTACCCATGCCCTGTTGTATAATTACATATATCTTCACTGTGTACAAGTCTTTTGCTGTGCAATCACTGCTGTTGAGTGTACTGGTTGCACAATCAACTTGTAAATAGTGCAGACTCTGATGAGACAGCTCCTGCAGGAGCTGTCTCATCTAGGTCTTCATTATTTACAGGTTAAATTCAGGGTTAATTCCCCATTTAAAACAGTTCAAAAGTAATGGCCAATGTAAACATTTATAAATCTGACCTTTGATTTTGACCTTGACCATCCATCTACTGACCTCAAAATTTATATGGGTCATCTACTCATTATGACCAACCTCATACCAAATATGTGATGTTGTGACCTTGACCTTTGACCCAAATTTTGAAGAGCATAATTATGCATTTGTATTTGTCTGTCTCTGAGTGAAAATGATAATCCCATTCAAGGTTAGATCAATGATTTCCACCTTTCTACCAAATTCCAAGATCATGGGACAAAGTCCTCTCCAGTTGCTGATCAGAAACCGTTTTGACCACCAACTGACCAACCAACATGTGCAAAGCAATATACCCACTTCTTTGAATAAAGTAATTAACTTGCACTCAAGGCAATAATTGTGTTTAATTTATAAAATGGGATATTAAAACATGCAATTTTTGCAAAGCAGATATTGTAGAATCAGATCTATATTATTCCGAAAGCAAACATAGCAGACCCTGATCAGATGGCTCCTGAAGGGTCTACTCTGTTTGCAAAGGCATCGAAAAGAATATTTATGGAGTAAAGTGTCAAACTCTTTGGATCCTATTCGGTAAAGATTTTTTTATATTTGTTAATAGTGTATTAACCCTTTCAACCCAAAATTATTGGAATGGAATAATCAATCAGCATTTAACTATACAGTCGACTCCATATGAAAGGCTTAACCCTTTCTCTGTTCTATGTTTATTCCAAATTTCAATACCTACTTAATATTCATAGATAAAGTAGTTATAATGAAGTATGTAAGGTGGAGCATTGCGGCCATTTTAGAATGTAAAGAAACAGATCTATCAAATTCTAATAGCAAACAGAGCAGATCCTGATCAGACGGCTCCTCTAGGAGCCGTCTGATCTGGGTCTACTCTGTTTGCAGATGCGTGATGTTTATATGAGGGAAATAGTTGAACTTGCTACAGGATTTTGAATGACAAACAGTGCAGACCTTGATCAGAGTCCACACTGTTTGCAAATGACAGTGCATGTGCATCCCAGGCTGAAAAGGTTAATATTATCTGTAATATGAAAAACTGATTTAAAAACAGGTTTATAGAAGTCTCATCTAGTGATGATTCCCTCCACAACATACAGTTTGATTAAGAGCAATTCAGACTTTCTTTAATTAGAAGAAGTTGCCATATATAGTCAACTGACTGACGTGACAATAACACATGACTGGGAGATTCTGCTAAAATTCACATGTGTGATGTCATCAATACATTATTTCAATCAAGTAAATGGCACCAGGACACAAATGGCAATCACAGAAAGTCTTTGATTGACACGCAACATGACATTGTCCAGGTATCAGCGTAGCTATTTCAATCCACCTTCCTAATCAATACTTTTCTTGTATCACCAAAGGCAATTTCTGAATTTGTTTCAACTGGCAGCATGCTCAGAAAAATGAATGCTTTAATCCTTTATCTGATGGATGTTCATGTAAGAAATAGTGACTTCAAGAATATTAACACTTTCCTTCCTACAGGCGCCTTTTCACACATTTTCAAACAGAGTAGACACTGATCAGACGGCTCCTGTAGGAGCCATCTGATCAGGGACTGCTCTGTTTGCTAAAGGAATTTGATAGTCTATTTCTTTACTTTCTAAAATTGCTACAATGCTCCACCTTCCATATTTCATTTTAACTATTTTGCCCATGAATATTCAGTAGGTATTGAAATTTAGAATAAATACAGAATAGGAAAAGGATTAATTAAAGATGAAGATGAATTTTTATAATTGTATCATTAACAATGGATTTCTTTTACAGTGGCAGAAACTGAAGAATCAAATCTATATCCTTTCATAAGCAAACAGAGCACATCCTCATCAGATGGATATTACAGGAAGCATCTGATCTGGATCTAATCTGTTTGCAAATGTATCAAAAGGCATATCTGTTAGGTAAAGAGTTAAGAGATGGTGGCAGGCTAAATGTTCTTTACATATTCTTACTAACCATCCCCCAGAAACCAGCACATAATTTTGTTTTATACAGAATGGATAAATAATGTCAAAAAAATTTATGATGTTCCTGAAACCTATCACAGAATTATGATGGTGATATTGAAACACATTACCGAACTGTAGTGTAAAGGGTTAAAGGAATTGTACTGGATCTATATAGGCGTCACTAAAAGTTGGGTAATATAGAACAGGGACAGGGTTGACCACTAAAGTGGTAATATCGATTGTTTTTCCCAATGTTATACTTGAAAAGCTGCCATCTCTTCAATGCTGGCACAGTATCACAGTGAAGTTTGATGATAACCACATCAGTTCTAACTTGCCCTTGTCTCTAAGAATTTGACACATCTGCTCTTCAATTTAAAAAGTTAAAATCAGACCCCCAAAACCTTGCACAAGGTACTTAGTCTCAAGACTTCCATAAATCAAATAAAAAGTCGCTATATCACTCTAGTTATTCTTGGATTAGTTCACTGAGACAATTTAAATTTAACCCTTTAAAAGACGATTTCGGAAGTAAAGGTAGATAATCACCGATAGTAACTCTTCACAAAGAATGTAGTTGTATAGTAATCGGGAAATGTTACGCAAAGCCACGAAACAAAAAATAAGTCAACAATATCGAATAAACAGGCATTTTGCAAAAAGGTCTAAGGGAGAAAGGATCAGAAGAATAAATGACACTTGCAGTTGATTGCAGTGGTCGTGATGGTGTATAAAAGTTATTGACTGAGAAAGTGAATGGAAAAGTGAGGGTTACTTCAGCAAATTGAATATTAGACAAGAGGGCCATGAGGCCCTGAAGTGCTCACCTGAGATAATCCCAGGGGCGGGGCCATTTTTGACCACAAGAAATCATTTGTACAACCTTGGTAGAGAACCACAAAGCAAAGCAGTATGCCATTAATTAAAGGTCTAAGCCTAATGGTTTCAGAGAAAAACAATATTTTATATTTTTCCTATGAAAAACTGATAAGCCCTGAGGCAGGGCCAAGTTTCGCCCAGTGGTCAGGGTCATAAGTTGAACATTCTTGACAGAGGACCACAAGCCACAGCTACATATTTGTAGAGGACCATTAGATCATGTTACATACCAAACATAAAAGGTCTAGGCCTTACAGTTTCAGTAGATTTTTAAAGATTTTCCTATGAAAAACTGATAAGCCCTTGGGCGGGCCATTTTTGGCCAGGGGTCATAATTTGAACAGTCTTTGTAGAGGACTATAAGATCATGCTACATACCAAATATCAAAGGTCTAAGCCTTACAGTTTGAGAGAAGAAGATTTTTAAAGATTTTCCTATGAAAAACTGATAAGCCCTTGGGCGGGGCCATTTATGGCCCGGGGGTCATAATTTGAACAATCTTTGTAGAGGACCATAAGATCATGCTACATACCAAATATCAAAGGTCTAGGCCTTACAGTTTCAGAGAAGAAGATTTTTAAAGATTTTCCTATGAAAAACTGATAAGCCCTTGGGCGGGGCCATGTTTGGTCCGGGGGTCATAATGTGAGCAACGTTTCGTTCCCCCTAGCGACTGATGCTTCTGACAAATTTTCATTATAATCAGGTCAGCAGTTTAAGAGGAAATGTTGTTTGAAAATGTGGCCGGAAGCCGGACGACAGACGCCGGACGCCGGACACATCGCGGTCACAATAGCTCATCCTGAGCCTTTGGCTCAAGTGAGCTAAAAATGTAGACCCAGATCAGACAGTTCCTATAGAAGTTGTCAGATAAGGGTCTGCTGTTTGCTAATGGAGTTTGATATGTCAGTTTCTTTAGTTTCTAAAATGTCTACAATATTCCACCTTCCAGTTTTCATTATAACTACTTTTTTCCATAAATATTCACCAGGTACTGATACTTGGTATAAACAGAACAGGGAAAGGTTAACAGCTCATTGATGAGACTAGCCAGGAAACCTGGTCATACTTATTACTATAATGTAATAAATGTTCCAAAACTAGAATGTAACTGCAGAGTTACGATTTAACATCAGTTTTCTTTTAATTTCATGCTTTAGGGCTCATCAATTTAGTTTGGGACTCATAGTTTTCCTGTGGGACTCATTGTTTTCAGATGTGTGAGTCCTGGGACTCATGGTTCAAATTTCTAGATTAATCACTGCATACGGTTACCATGGAAACTGCCATTTTACAAAAAATCTAACACATTGACATAAAGTTATTTTCTCATTTTTTGTCAAATGACAAAATATGAAAAACTTATTTTGTAAAGCAAAATGTTAAGAGGGGTTTTACTCTCTGATTTGACAAACATATTGTCAGACAAATTCTTAACGCAGTAGTCTGATCAGGGTATACACGGTTTGCTAGAAATAATGAATGACATCATGAATATTTATCAACTGAGTTTTTTATAATGGCATTATCTACCAATGACTTTTTGACATTGTTAGGAACTGAAGAGTCAGGTCTATTATAATTTCATCAGCAAACAGGGCTGACCTAGATCAGACTGCTCCTATAAGAGTCATTTGAGCTGGGTTTACTCTGTTGGCAAATGTGTGAAAAAGCATTCATAAGAAAGAAGGGGTTAAGTATTGGCCACATTTTACCCTTTACCACATAAATATGCCTTTGCAAACAGAGTAGACCCAAATCAGACTGCTCCCTTATGAGCCATCTGATCATGGTCTGCTCTGTTTGCTGATATATAGATATGATACTGCAGTTCCTGCCATGGTAAAAACATGCTGTGTTCATCATGACATGTGTAATTATAATAAACAAGAGCCGCGTGCGGCGCCAACACTTGTCTGATTTGGTGCTTGTCCAGTTAAATTTAAAAAAAAATGAAATCAAGAGCTATGGTTCTTGTGTATGGGGCCTTCCTTCCCTTCAATACTTATACTTTTTGAGTAATGTGCTACATTAAAGTTTTTGCATGCCGCCGCCGCCGAAAACGCCAACGACAACGCCTAAGACCCAGTGATCACAATAGCTCAACTTTTCTTCCAAACAGACAAGCTAATAATCAAATTAATATTCATGATGTCACTATTTCTTATTGTGAATGCCAGTAAGAAAGTAAATATTATTTCTTATATGAATATTAATGGGGTTAAAATCAGGGATATCATCCTAGAATAAGAGTAACTAAATGTAGCTTGACACTTAGGCCACAGACACAAACAATGGATTTATTTTTGTAGAAGTATTTCTATGACAAGTTTTGGGAAGACCCTTTAGTCCATGAATATTCATTTGAGAACAAATGACTGTATGAATATTAATTAGCTGATACTTTTATAAATGACTATGAACAAGGGATTTTTAACCATGGCAGAAAATGTAGAAATACAGTAAAACCTCTCTATAATGGCTACTGAATTGTGTTAATTAGTTGGCATTTAGGGCAGGTGGATGCTTAAAGCAAGGTGAAAGTAAAACAGAACGCTTCTATAGGAGCGTTCTGTTTCACTTTCACTTTGCTTTAAGCAGCCACCTGCCTTTAACACAAAATACCTGATGTAATTTAGTGGCCGTTATAGAGAGGTTTTACTGTAGATCTACGCTACCTCAAAACCAAACAGAGCAGACCTTGATCTACTTTGTTTACAAAAGAGTCAAAAGGTGTCTCTATGGAGTAAAGGGTTAACTATTTGTGTAAGAGGTTTTGGGAGTACCTCTGTAATTGTGTGATAGGTTTCAGCAGTACCTTTGTACTTTTTAAAGGTTTAAAGAACACCTGTTTAACCCTTTCCTTCATATAAACGTGTTTTCACGCATCTGCAAACGGAGTAGACCCAGATAAGACGGTTCCTAATGGAGCTGTCTGATCAGGGTCTGCTCTGTTTGCTAACGGAATATTATAAATGTATTCTTTACTATGTTCCACCTTCCATATTTCATTATAACTATTTTGTCCATGAATATTCAGGTATTGAAATTTGGAATTAATATAGAACAGGGAACCGAACACTTTTAGGGTTCTGTAACTGGTTTTAAGAATGCAGAATTGTCGAATCATATCTATATTATATCAAAAGCAAACAAAGCAGACCCCCCAAATCAGATGGTTCCTATAGGAGCCATCTGATCTGGGTCTACTCTGTTTGCAAAGGTGTTGAAAGGCGCATTTAAAAAGTGTTTAGGATGAAAGTAATGCAGAAAGCCTCAAAAGATGCTTTCGTATGGTATGGCTTACATTTTGCATCCACCTGCTTTTAGAAAGCTTCATGTTGATTCACTACAAAAAATTAAGCCATAAACATACCTTTTATTACCTTGCAAACAGAGCAGAGTAGAACCAGATCAGATGGCTTCTACAGGAGCTGTCTAATCAAAGTCTGCTTCATTTGTTAATAGAATTAGAATTATTTTTGATACAAAAACTGACCCCCCCTACCCCAATGTAAAAATTTCAAAGTCTCATAACTCTGCAGAAAAATCATCGAACTGGAGCAGGAATAAGATATGCACAACAAGGTATGGTGCAGATCAATCCTATGAAGTTTCATGAAAATCCAAGCAAATGTTTTGGAGAAACTGCCCAGACAAATTACAGATGGACGGACAGACGCCACCCAAAAAACAAAATATTTCCCCAGTATACTGGGGGAGACATAATCATATTGATATTATTCTACAGTTTATGCCAAGATAAAAATCCTAAGTTCATGTACCAAGAAAAAATCAGATGATAAATATTATGTTATCATTTTTTCTTACACAATTTATAATGGAGTAAAGGATTAACCCTTTCCCTGTTCATTATTCATGTAAGAAGTAATGACATCATGAATATTTTTAGCTGAACTTTTATAATGGTATATTAACACAGATTTCTTTCATCTCAACAGAAACTGAAGAATCAGATCTATATACAGTTGAACTTCGATATCTAGAAAATGGATAACTCGAACTATGGGATAACTCGAACTTCTGGATAACTAGAACTAAAAGTTCGGTCCTTCCAAAATTTACAATACAGAATTGTTCTAAAATGTATCGCTGCACATATCTAGAAACACATGTAATAGCTTAATGCAGGTGGAAAGTACAGGAGATTTCAGCATTACTTTAGACCTGCATTAAGCTGTGAACTTGAGATTATAAATTGGATGACTCGAACCTCTGTTATCTCGAACTAATTTGTATGGTCCCTTGAAGTTCGAAATATCAAAGTTCAACTGTAATTCCATAAACAAACAGGGCAGACCCTTATAAGATGGCCCCTATAGGAGCCATCTGATCTGGGTCTTCTCTATTTGCAAAGGCATGAAAAGGCATCTCAACGAGGTGATAGTTCCACTGCAGAGTTAATATATAACTTACATTGGCCTGTTGTTATGGTTATCGTTTCTGACAATTCACCTTCTCCGTTCTCATTTAGAGCCCCCACACTGATGTCGTAGTCTGTGTTCTGCCGCAGATTTTCAAGACGCGTGGTTAAGGCTGTCGTCTTCACCTGTGTTGTAAATCATTGTGTTAAACCTATATTCCATGAATATTCATGTAAGAAATGATGACATCAGGAATATTAATTTGATTAATTCTTACAATGGCACATGGACATAGGAATGTTTGGCCATAGTAGAAACTGTAGAATCATATCTATATTCTATCAAAAGCAAGCAGAGCAGACCCTGATCAGACAGTTCATAGAGCAGCCATTTGATTTGGTCTACTCTGTTTATAAAGGTATAGAAAGGTGTATACCGTATATAAAGTAAAGGGTTAATACGACACTTACATATCTCCACGATTGTAATTACTGTCTATTGGGTAATTTGTGATTATCTTGGTAAACAGTTTGAATCAAGATACATAGTAGCTAAGCATCTCAACAAGATACACCTATTTTGAATTGATCTGAGGTATCTCTTTCCTTCACAGAAATGTTTTTCACCCCAATGCAAACAGAATAGAACAAGAATAGATGGCTCCTATAGGAGCCTTCTAATATGTGAGAGTCTTCACTGTTTGCCTATCGAATTATATAGATCGGATTCTACTATGACAAAAAATCCTTATATTATTATAAAAATTCAACTAATAAATATTCATGATATAATCATTTCTCACAAAAATATTCACAAGGGAAAGGGTTAACCCTTTACCTGATCAATAGTCATGTAAAAAATAATGCCACCATGAGTATTTATTAGCTATTATTAGCTGAATTGCATATGACTTGATATTTTTAGTATTGGTAGAGACTTACTCCTACAGGATGTAGGTCTACTCTGTGTGTAAATGTATAAAATAGGGGAAAAAAGAGAAATAAAAGGGTAGGAAAGAAATAATAGAGTAGTAGTGAGATAATGATCAAATAATATTGAGCAAAGTTCTTCATTCCCTTTAGACAGTTAATGACAAAAAATGTATACAATCTACTACCGGTAATTTGCTTCTGAAAGCTGGGTGGTTTACGTGAATATATATGTACAGCAACTCTATGCTAATCCTGACACTTAAATATATTAAGTATTATCAGGTTTAACCCATTCCCTTTTAGGCTATTTCAGACCCAAACTCTTTGAATAAATCAACTGAAAAGGAGCATTTACTAGAGAAAAAGAAAATTTTAGAATTGTGTAGTTTTAAAACCATTGTGATAAATGAGGCAGTTGATCCTATGGAGCAAATGCTCCATTTATCACAATGGTTTCAAAAAGTGAATTTTACAAAAGCGTCAAAGGCATCAAGATGAGGGAATGATTAAAAGACAGGTAGCAGCTTAATGCTGAAAGTCATGCAGAAAAGTCTCTACGAATTACCACAAATTCTAGTCTTCTGTGTTTGAAAACCATTAGAACTCCTCTATAGCGACCATGTAATTAATAAACATTAGTGTCCATTGAAGGAGGTGTATCGCAAAAGAAATGCAAAAACTTTCATACTGAATTAATCTTTCTCATGCTAAGTCCGATATCATTCTCAAGCATCTGATTGGTCAGATTCTGAGCTTGCTACTTGATACTTGAGAATGATCTCAGACTCAGAAGTTTTATAACCTTGGACCCTGAGGGGTATTTTCAAACAGCTTGGATCCAAATGAGTCACTAAGTTACTTATCCAATCAGTTTTTAACTTTTAGTATTTTAGAAACTATTGGCTGAGTGGCAAACAGCCTAGATCCTGATGAGATGCCAAGCAAAGCTGTTTGCCACTTGGTCAATAGTGTGAGTGAGTGAGTTGGGTTTTACGTCCGACCAACAGTATTTCAGTTATTTGCAGATGGCACCCGCTTGAGACCAGTTATAGTGCTGCCTCACTGGAACGCCCCTGTCGCGGGCACATGACATGGATACCCCACCCAGTCACATTCTCCTGACACCGGGCCGACCAGTCCTAGAACTACCCTTTTAATGTCGAGCGTAGACAAGGGAGCTACTAGTACCAACTTTTAACGACTTTTGGTCTGTCGCGGCCGGGGATCGAACCCACGACCTTCAGTACCGCAGGCGGACGCTCCACCACTGAGCCACGTAGCCGGTGCCAATATTGTAGAAACTACTGGCCAAGCGGGAAACAGATTCAAACCTGATGACACACCAAGTAACTTAATCATCAGAATCTAAGCCATTTTCCACCCAGCCAATAGTAACTACAATATTTAACTATTAACTTGGAAAATAATTAAAACAGACTGAAATGAAAGTTTCAGCTGACATCATTTGATAGCATAAGAGACTCTTTGGAGAGGTTTTACTGTATTCCTACTACCAAAGACTATGTATATAGCAGTCCATATATACTTACAACAACTTTCTTCCCCGAACTTTTATCCAGGTAATGAACTGCATAGCCACCAGATGGAGTTCCGGAGCTGGGTGTTTGCCACTGTAAGTGGATGTTCACATTCAATACAACGCTGCCTTGTAGATTTTGTGGAGAACTGGGCACCGGCACTGTAAACAGGTGATACCATGATCATTAACCCTGTTGAATATTCATGTAAGAAATAATGACATCATGAATATTAATTACATTAATTTACATAGTGGTATATGCACACATCAAGTTTTGGTATTAGTAGAAACTATAGAATCAGATCTTTTATAGTTTCATAATAAAACTGATCAGACCCTGATCAGACCGCTGCTATAGGAGCAATCTAATCTGGGTCTTCTCTGTTTGCAAATACATGAAAAGGTGTTAATATGAAAGGATGGGTTAACCCTTTATCTCATACAAACACTTTTCAATGTCTTTGCAAACAGATCAGACCCAGATCAGATGGCTCCTGTAGGAGTCATCTGATCAGGGCATGCTCTATTTGCTTGTACAATATTTATAGATCGACCTGACTACAGTTCTGTCAGTATCAAACAAGCTTTTATAAATTTTCAACCAATAACCAATATATGACATCATTACTTCTTACATGAATATTCAACAGGTAAAGGGTTAATCTATATATTCAGTCAAACAAACTTAGGTGAATAGTATCGAACCAGATCAAACTGATCTAGAACAGGAGGGCCATAATGGTCCTATATCACTCACCTGCAAATTAAAGCACCAGATAGAAATGAACTACATGTAGTCCCAACAAACTCCGGAAAATGAAGATAAGTGGGCAATTCAACTGAAGACAATTCAATTAGGTCAAACTACATGATAGTCATAAATTATTCTCAATATGGTCACCCAGAAGACTATTCCTACCAAATGCCATTTAAATTGGACAACCAGTTTTGGAGAAGAACATTTTTCGCTATAGTCATAGAAGGGCAATTTAGCCCTGATCGTGGTGGCTGGTGTTGTTTTTTTCAGATAAAAACATGGTTTTAACAATTTTGATAAACAGTCACCAAGGGACTACTTATACAAAATGCCATTTAAATTGAACTGTTAATTCTTGAGAAGAAGATTTTTTGGAAAATTAACAAAGTTCCCCCCCCCCCCCCCCTTCACCTAGCACATATCTATTTCTCCAGTTTCTGTATGAGCCATCTGATCTGGTTCTTCTCTGTTTGTCCATGGCAGAAACTGTACATTCAGACCTACATACGGTAAAACTTCTCTATAACGACCACTAAATTGTGCTAATTAGTTGGTATTTAGAGCAGGTGGTTGCTTAAAGCAAGGTGAAAGTAAATCAGAACGCTCGCATAGGAGCGTTCTGATTTACTTTCACCTTGCTTTAAACAGCCATCTGCCTTTAACACAAAATAATTGATGTAATTTAGTGGTTGTTATAGAGAGGTTTTACTATAATTCCATAAGCAAACAGAGCAGAACCTGATCAGAAGGCTCCTGTAGAAACCATCTGATCTGATTCTTCTCAATTCTATATAACTGTAATGATCTACTGTATAGAAAACCTTTAAAAATCTTCTCCAAAAATGGTGGTCCAATTTATTAAATTAATAAAATCATGTTGATATCTCTAAAATTTCCTTTATATATGACTATAAGGAAAACTTTAAAAACATTCTTCTCCAAAACTATTTGTCTTCCACCAAAATGGCTAAAACCATGTTGATATGCAAGAAAACATGGCCACCAAGGGGCGGAGGGGTGGGGGGATAAATTTACAAATACCGGGTATATCTACGTGTACTTTTAAACTTTAAAAATCTTCTTCTCAACAATTAACAGTCCACCTATCCTTTGGGAGCTTTCTGCATGACTTTCAGCCTGCTTTAAGCTGCCACCTACCTGAAAGACCAGCACTGATATTAACTTCAACATCCAGTTTACAAGGGTTTTACTGTATATTATTCTACAGTAAAACCTCTTTATAACGGCCACAAAATTGTGTTAATTAGTTGGTATTTTGGGCAGGTGGTTGCTTAAAGCAAGGTGAAAGTAAAACAGAACGCTCCTATAGAAGCGTTCTGTTTTACTTTCACCTTGCTTTAAGCATCCACCTGCCTTTAACACAAAATACTTGATTTAATTTAGTGGTTGTTATAGAGAGGTTTTACTGTATAAGCGAATCAGGAGATTCTAATGAGTACAAACAAGAGAGGGTTTGACTGAAAAATAAAGACATTTATAGAGGTCCAGATAAGATGCGTAAAATTAAACATTTTCAAGAATATCTCCTTTATTTCTCCATATATTGTGACCACTGTTTAGAATCGTTTTGAAGAGATGATTCTAAAGAGTGATCGCAGTATAGGGTTTGGTGGCGAAATGAAGATTTTAGTATTTGTGTATCAGTACAGCTCTCATATTCAGAATCCAAAGACTGGAGTAATAACTTACTTATAGTTACGGAGACTGAGTTAGAGCTGTGACTTTTGCCGAAATCATTCCGGGCAATGGCCGAAATGGTGTACATCTTGTTAGCCTTGGCATCTTGGATGGAAAACTCAAGCAATGGGGCACTCTGCAATGACAAGGATACCACTGAATGGTGTTCTATTTCCATATAAGCCACACCTTAACCCTTTAACCCATTACCTCATAAGCTATTTTTAGATACAACCTCTTTGAATAAATTTACCGAAAAGGAGCATTAACTAGGGAAAAGGAAAAATTTAGAATTTTGTAGTTTGAAACCATTGTGATAAATAGAGCATTTGCTCCTATAGGAGCAAATGCTCTATTTATCACAATGGTTTCACAAATTGACTTCTACACAGAGTTGTCAAAAGTCGTCAATATGAGGGAATGGGTTCATCTATCATTATAGTCAGTATATCCACCCATTATGAACATTAACTCTTTTTCTTCATATAAATTCTTTTTTCATGCCTTGGCAAACAGAGTAGACTCAGATCAGTCAGCTTCTATAGGAGCAGTCTGATCAGGGTCTGCTCTGTTTGCTTATGAAATTATAGCTGACTCAACGAATTCTACCAATACCCAAATATCCTATGTACATAATTATTATGCCATTATAAAAATTCAGCTCATAATTAATGATGTCATTATTTACCTCATGAACATGGAACAGGGAAGGGTTAACCAATTATTTGTTATTATTATATAATAAGTTCAAAACGAGCAACAAAACAGATTCCAGGATACAACAACTTGACATAGGAAGAAAGACTTAGGAAGTTGAAACTACAAACATTAAAGTATAGCAGACATAGAGGAGACATGATTGAAATTTACAAAATCACAAGTGGGAAATATGATAAGGAAACAGCAAACTTCATAAAATGGAGAAAGGATTACACAGACAGAGATTTAGGAAGAGGTAACAGTAAGATCCTCGTCCAGAGGCCAAGACTCAATATAAGAAAATACAGCTTCACATTAAGGGCAGCAAACATATGGAACAGCCTCCCAGACTATATACATGCAGTATGTGCAAAAACAATAAATAATTTTAAGAACAGATTAGACAATCATTGGAAAAATCAAGAGATTTAGATCTTATATAATTATAAGGGCGTGATCGACTGTAGAACCGGAAGCTACATTAGTCATGATCAAGAAGACCAAGTTTTGGAATCGGGCGAAGAGGACTAAAACCTATGCTGGAAGAAATCCATAAGTATCCATAAGTAATAAAAGGGAATACATAACAAAATCCTATGGGCCTTCATGAAGCATACCAAATATTACGACAATTCTAATAAGAAACAATAAGTGGAGAACTATTTTGGATAATAGGTTATGCATGTAAATCTCTAAATTTTAAAACAAAAAAATTCTTAGGTTTGATATCTTTATACTGGCTGTTTTTTTCTCTCAAAAAGTCAACATTGTTTAAAAGATGCTAGATCAACAAGTAGTCTAATGTTTTGCTTTAAAGACTTAAAAATAATACTTATAACTGCATTGCTTTAACGCTTATTACATGAGGGATGATTAATTAAAGAACTACAGTGAGCAAGCTCACATACCCTACATCATCACACTGTCTCAAAAGAAGTGATTCCCTACGACAGATTTCTCTGAAAATCGAACTCATCCAGGGCTTTATTCACGGCAATTCTTAAAGTAAATTTGAGAAAAATTGGTCAAAAAATGAAAGTGCTAGATGAGCAAAAATGCATTATGATACACGGACGGACTGATGAATGGATGGGGTGACTGATGGACAGGTAAAAACTACCAGCATATACCCTGTGGAACCAAGTTGCATGGGATATAAATATTATTACCCCTTAACCGGGGGGGGGGGGGGGGGGGGGGGGGGTTCATGGTTCACTACTAGACCAACAATTTTTCAGAACTTCAGCCAACTGGATACTTTTTAACCCTTTACTCCAAGAATATTCATGTAAGAAATAATGACATTACAAATATTTATTAGATTAGATATTAAAATAGAACATGGACACAGGAATTTTAGGCCATGGCAGAAATTGTAAAATCATTTCTATATTATTAGCGTATATCATAAGCAAACAGAGCAGACCCTAATCAGACGACTCCTATAGGAGCCATCTTATCTGGGTCTACTCTGTTTGCAAAGGCGTAGATAGAGGTATTAATGGAGGAAAGCATTAAAATTGATTGCAATGACCAGAGCTCCAGATAAGATGCATAAATTAAAATATTTTCAAGTATAAATTCTTTATTTCTCCACCAAAACCTATGTTGTTACCACTCTTTAGAATCGTCCCCTCGAGACGATTCTAAAGAGTGGTCACAACATAGGGTATGATGAAGAAATGACGAATTTAATAGTTGAGTGCATACCGTTATCTGTAGCTCTGGCAATGACATTTTCAGGTAAAATTATTTTTGATAGCATGAGAAAGGTTAATGTGCAAGGGTGATAGCTGAAGTATGGAAATCACTATTAAGATAGAGTTTACCACAGAGCCATGTGACTGCTCCTTGTCTACTGTGTAGTATATGTCATACAGTGAAACTTTCTCTGGGTTCTTCACTGGGGGCTGCCAGCTAATGTGGATGTCTGTGAACTGCTGAACTGCCTTCAAATTCTGAGGAGCAGTCGGTATATACTCTGAAATTTAAAACATTTTGAATGTTTGACAATAATGCAGAGCTGATATAAAGATAAATGTCTTTATTTCTCCACCAAACCCTATGTTGTGACCACTCTTTAGAATGGTCTCTTTGAGATGTGGAGAAATAGAGAAGTTATTCCTGAAAATGTGTTACTTTACGCACCTTAGCTGGATCTTTGATAATGTTGACTTTTCTAATTGGTAATTCAGAAGCACTGAGCAAGGAACATTGTAGAGTATTAATTTTGTGATTTAACCATTTACGCCATGAATATTCATGCAAGAAATAATAACATCGTAAATGATTACATTAACTTTTATAATGGCATATGAACACACAAATATGTGGTTGTGGCAGAGAATGACCATGGGATCTATATTTTTCTATAAGCAAACATAGCAGACCCTGATCCTACAAGATCCTACAAGAGCTGTCTGACTGGGTCTACTGTCTTTACAAAGGAATCAACCCTTTCCTTCATATAAATGCCTTTTCCTATAGTAGCCATCTGATCAGGGTCTGCTCTGTGTGCCAGTGGAATTTGATAAATCTGTTTCTTCAGTTTCTAAAATGGCTACAATGTTCCACTTTAGATATTTTGTCCATGAATATTCAACAAGTATTAAAATTTTGGAATAAATATAGAACAGGGAAAGGGTTAAAAGGCATGTTTATGGAGAAAAGAGTTACCTCAGTACTATTATATCAGGAAAGCTGAGCTACCGTATTTAGCCATAGCAGAAACTGTAGAATCATACCTATATTATACCATAAGCAAACAGAGCAGACCCTGATCTGGCGGCTCCTATAGGAAGGTCTACTCTGTTTGCAAAGGCATAGACCGGTGTATTTATGAAGTAAATGTTTAATAGACTGTACTTACAACAGTATCCTCCTAGTACCAGTAAGCATTCTTATTATAAATGAAGTGGAAACAAAAATTAAGACGAATCTTTTATCAAAAACAACATCACATCTGTATACTGCAACTTACGGTGACCATCCTCCACACAATCCAAGATATCTGCAGCATGGCTAACACACATGAATAATTCCCAGCTGTCTGTATAGTCCGGGGGCGAGCCTCCACAGAACGGCAGACAGTAGTCCTCTACACCCTTCTTCTGACAGCAAGATGTGTGATTCCTCCCATCTGCAAGATACATAGCAAAGCAAATTTTTAAACAAAAGCACCGCAAGCGGGTGCAACACTCATCTGTCGTCATTGTCAAGATGAACATGCCTACCAAAAATGAAGGTTGTAAATGAAAAATTTAAGAAGTGATGGTCAATGTTACGATTTCGGATTACAACGACAACAACAACGCGGACGCCGGTGTTACAGCAATAGCTTGTGATTTCTTCGAAACAGACGAGCTAAAAATGTTGACGCTTTTAATCAGAGTTTCTCTCATACATAGAAAGTGATACTATTCGTCCCCTCAACACTTTACTCCATAGATACAGATTTACAAACAGTAGACCGAGATCAGATGGTTCTTGTACTAGCTGTCTGATAAAGGTCTGCTACGTTGGCCTAGGCAGTTATGTCCACAATTATGATTCTATACTATTTGGCATCATATGTCATTACAAACTTTAAGTCAATTAATATTTATATTATCCTACAAATTTGACCTGAGACTCAGGCATATTCCGTGTATTATCGTCGGTAATCTTCGAATAAATTTCCGAAGGTATAAGAATGAGCATTAAGAATACAGTAAAACTCCTCTAATACGACCAGCAAAAGGGGGTATAATTCAAAGTGGCAAAGGCAGGTGGTAGCTTAATACAGGACGAATGTTATACAGAAAGCTCCCGTAGGACCTTTCTGCATAACGTTTGTCCTGCATTAAGCAACCATCTGTTTATAAAGACAGTCATGTTTATTCATTAAGTGGTCGCATTAGAGGGGTTTTACTGTACAATCCTCGTGGAACATGATTATTACCGACTTTTAGTTTGCTATGTTTTGTGACAGAGTATTACGAACAATCCCGATAAACACGCCGAAATTTAATCGAGTCTCAGGTCAAATTGGGAGGATAATACATACCATATTTCTTACATGAATATTCAAAGAGTAAGCATTAATTACATCTATATATATTCCATCTGGATGAAAGCAAGAAATAAACAACCATTCATTCCTTAATCAATATCTATTCTATCTACATGGTGCATAGCAGGGAATACATAGCTGTTCACCCCTTAATAACATGTATTCTATCTACATGGTGTATAGCAGGGAGTACATTACTGTTCACCCCTTAATAACATGTATTCAAACTAGATGGTGCATCGCAAGAAATAATCAACTATTAATGGCCTTATTCAATATATATATCCCATTGTCATGGTGCATAGCAAGAAATAAACAACTAGTCCTGACTGTAACACTTGAAAGAGGGTAGTCAGTAATCAAAGATAGATAGTCACCCCCTTAACCCTTTCCTCCATAAATACACCTTTTCTACACCTTTGCAAACAGAGTAGACCAATGTCAGATGGCTCATGTAGTAGCCCTCTGATTAGGGTATGCTCTGTTTGCTAATGATATAATATAGACATAATTTTAAAGTTTTTTCCATGACCAAGCATATTCATCTGTCCATGTGCTATCATAACAATTAATCTATTTTAATATGCATGATATCATTATTTCTTATATGAATATTCATGAAATAAAGGGTAATCAACATGCATTCCATCTGGATGGTACATAACAAGAAATAAACAACTATTCACTCCTTATGCAATTGCAATATCTATCACATCCCCATGATGCATAGCAAGAAATAAACAATAATTTTTACTTTGCATTCCTAAATCAATATCCATCTCATCCCAAATGGTGCATAGCAAGAAATAAACAACTATTCACTCCATAATCAATATCTAGCTCATCCCGAATGGTGCATAGCAAGAAATATACATTCATCCCAATGGTGTATAGCAAGAAATATACAACTATTCACTCCTTAATCAATATCTATCTCATCCCAATGGTGCATAGCAAGAAATAAACAACTGTTTATCCCCTTGACCTTTTATTCCATAAATACATCTTTACCTTTATAGGCTATTTTTAGATTCTACCTCTTTGAATAAGTCTACCGAAAAGGAGCATTTACTAAAGAAAAGGAAAACTTTAGAATTGTGTAGCTATGAAACAATAAAAATGACTTTTACACAGAGGTGTAAAAAGGCATATTTATGGAGGAAAGGGTTAGCTCTATTTCCTTTGCTCTATTTATCACAATGGTTCCAAAAACTGCCTTTTACAGAGGTGCCACTAGGAGGGAATGTGTTAACATGCCATTATAAATTTTGATCTAATTAATATTCACGATATCGTTTCTTACACGAATATTCATCAGGGAAATTATTAAATAGTTTTGATTCCTGGTGGGTTATCAAATTAGTCAATCTCTCTTTGTATTTAAACTGTTTTCACTAGTTTGCATTAATTCTCACATAATGAATTCTAACTTTCAATTTTTTCCCCTTTTGTTTCTTACAAACACAAGTCAAGCAGACTATCACTAATACAATAAAACCCCTCTAAACCAGAATTCTAGCAGAGAAGAATTTCAATACTTTTAAGCAGATAGCTGCTTAATGCATGATGAAAGTCATGCAGAAAGCTCCTACAGGAGCTTTCTGCATGACTTTCACCCTGCATTAAGCTTCCACCAGTCTCCAAGACCAGTATTTTTACTAAATTTAACATCCGGTTTAGAAGGGTTTTACTGTATACATAGAGTATAACTGCAGTGTGACATCTTCATTTTACCTGCTCCACACTGCAAGAATTTATCAAAGTCATTTAAACAACCAGCAAGGCTATCATCATAGGCCACATCCACTAGATCGATGGCAAAGGTACAGATCTTTGGAATACACTTCTCCTCTACTCCCAGGATATGGCAGCACTCTGAAACAGTAACAACAGCATATTAGCCCCACTATACAGAAGCAAACATCTAAACTTTGCATACAATGTAGAACCAGTTCGACAGAATCAGGCACTGCATTTAAAACATGGCAGCGTATAAGGTGCTACACTGATCCGGAGCATTAGATAAAAGGTGCGTGTTCAAATACTAAAAATGTTATTTCTCCACCAATCCCTATATTGTGACCACAGTTAAGAATTGTCTCTAAGAGACAGTCCTAAAGAGTGATCACAACAATGGTGTTTTTGGAGAAACAAAGGAGCTATTTTTGAAAATGTTTTAACTCTTTCCCTGTTCTATGTTTATTCTAAATCTCAATATCTACCAAATATTCATGGACAAAACTGATATATAATGTAATATGGAAATTGTATACTGTCGCCATTTTAACAAGATGTGTTTGTGAAACACTATGCCCCCTAGATATGATATTTGACCCTAAAGGATGACCTTCATCTTGACATGTCACCCCTCAAACTGTGCAGCTTCATGGGGTTATGGCCAATGTTAAAGTTGGTGACCTGTGACCTTTGACCATAAAGGATGACCTTGACCTTGACATGTTACCCCTCAAACTGTGCAGCCAAATAAGAAACACACATATACCAACTATCAAGTCTGTATCTCTACTGGTTCAAAAGTTATGGCCAATGTTAAAGTTGGTGACCTTTGACCCTGAAAGATGACCTTGACCTTGTAATGTCACCCCCCAAAATGTGCAGCTTCATGAGATACACATGCATACCAAATATCAAGACTTTATCTCTATTGGTTCAAAAGTTATGGCCAATTTGAAGTTAATAACCTTTGACCCTGAAGGATGACCTTGACATTTCACCCCCCCCCCCCCACTGTGCAGCTTCATGAGATACACAAGCATGCCACATATAAAGTCTCTATCTGTACTGGTTCAAAAGTTATGGCCAATGTTAAAGTCAGTGATTTGACCCATATGCTTGACCTCTGACCTTTAAGGATGACCTTGACCTTGACATGTCACCCCTAAAAATGTGCGGCTTTATGAGATACATATGCATGCCAAATATCAAGTCTCTATCTGTACTTGCTCAAAAGTTATGACCAATGTTAAATTCGGTGATTTGACCCATGTGTTTGACCTCTGACCTTTAAAGATGACCTTGACCTTGACATGTCACCCCTCAAAATGTGCAGCTTTATGAGATACATATGCATGCCAAATATCAAGTCACTAGCTGTACTGGCTCAAAAGTTATGACCAATGTTAAAGTTACAGACAAAGAAACCGACAATTTGACCTTTGACCCTGAAGGATGACCTTGACCTTGACATGTCACCCCTCAAAATGTGCAGCTTCATGAGATACACACACATGCCATATATCAAGTCTCTATCTCTACTGGTCCAAAAGTTATGGCAAATGTTAAAGTCGGTGATTTGACCCATATATTTGACCTCTGACCTTGAAGGATGACCTTGACCTTGACATGTCACCCTTCAAAATGTGCGGCTTTACGAGATACATATGCATGCCAAATATCAAGTCCCTATCTGTACTGGCTCAAAAGTTATGACCAATGTTAAAGTTGCGTTAAAGTTACAGACAGAAAACAGACAATTTGACCTTTGACCCTGAAGGATGACCTTGACCTTGACATGTCACCCCTCAAAATGTGCGGCTTCATGAGATACACAAGCATGCCAAATATCAAGTCTCTATCTCTACTGGTCCAAAAGTTATGGCCAATGTTAAAGTCGGTGATTTGACCCATATATTTGACCTTTGACCTTGAAGGATGACCTTGACCTTGACATTTCACCCCTCAAAATGTGCGGCTTTATGAGATACATATGCATACCAAATATCAAGTCTCTATCTGTACTGGCTCAAAAGTTATGACCAATGTTAAAGTTGCTGACAAACAAACAGACAAACAGACAAACAGACAAACAGACAAACAAACAGACAGGGCAAAAACAATATGCCCCCCAGATCTGATCTGGGGGGCATAAAAAGAAAAGAAACATATCTATCAAAATTCCTAAGCAAACAGAGCAAACCCTGATCAGATGGCTCCTATAGGAGCCGCCTGATCTTGGTCTACTCTGTTTGCCAAAGGGTGAAAACACGTTTATATGAGGGAAAGGTTTAACTTAAGCATCTTATCTGGGCCTTTAGTAGAATAGGCTTTGGTTGGAAAACAATGCAGAACTTGATCAGACACGGCATTTCAAATGTGGTGACTGAGCTTGATCTACACTGCATACAGAGCATAAAGTCTGGTTTTCATATGGCAGGACTCCATTCCGATAAGGGTCTTCTCTGTTCGTTTAACCCTTTCCCCCATAAATACGCCTTTCTACGCCTCTGTAAAAGTCACCTGTTGAAACCATTGTGATAAATATAGTATTTGCTCTTATAGGAAATAGGAAATATTTAACCCTTTACTCCATGAATGTTCATTAAAAAATACATGTAATGCCATCATGAATATCACATCATGAATATTAATATAATTGTTATACTGGCACATGAAGGTACGAATATTCAGCCAAGGCCACCACTGAAGAATGTGTAGAAAGGGGTTATTACAATTACACTTTATGTGGTTTGTTTGAAAGTGCTTTATTCAGAGTGCAGTCCTTTTTTTGAAGAAAAAAACAACAACATATTTGTGAATAGATCTATTCTTGGTCAAAGGTGGGCATTTTAGCAAGAGAATTTGCTTAAATATAAGCTTTTTTGTTTCTTTTCCAGGAACATTGTGCAAAACAGCTACAGCCCACACAAGCCTATTACTTTTAACCCTTTACTCTACAGAGATACCTTTTGACACCTTTGCAAACAGAGTACAAGTACATGTACCAAAATCATGTTTGCTTACAGAATATCTTTAATAGATCTGATTCTATACTATTTGTCATAGCAATGTATTTACTTGTTTTATTTAACAATATAACATAATTATTTAATTATCATTAAAACTGGGTGGAGTCTGCCATGAATATTCATGGAGTAAATAGTTAATTATATTTTGCAAGTTCTGCTGTATCATATTCTGTGAACTGCATATTTACAGAATGCATATATGATATATACTTTGTGTAAAATAATTCTACTATCTTATACAAGTTTCACTGGGATTTACAAGTTTTCCTTTTTTCCAATTTAAAAATGGATATTACTGTTATGTGTCAACCCTTAACCTTTTCCCCCATAAATATGCCTTTTGATGCCTCTGTAAAAGTCACTTTATGAAACCATTGTGATAAATAGAGCATTTTCTCCAATAGGAGTAAATGCTCTATTTATCACAATGCTTTCAAACTACAAAATTCTATTTTTTTTTCCTTTTCTCTAGTTAATGCTCCTTTTTGGTAGATTTATTCAAAGTGGTTGGATCTAAAAATAGCCTATGGAGGAAACAGTTAAATTCATGAATATACATAATGAAAGTAGTCACTGATCAGATGGCTCATACATGAGCTGTTTGATCTGGGTCTACTCTGTTTGCAAAGGTGTTGCAGGTGTATGAAGTACAAGTTTCAAGAACAAAATCAGTGTCAAACAATTTGCATATTGATTAGATGTTGAGTTACTGTATACATATTGGGTACATCAGGTATCTGGAATTCAGTGATTAAAGTATGGTAATAAAAATAAAAATTCAGTCATCAAAACTTTGGCCAATAGTGTAGACATAGATCAAACCGTCTTCTAAAGGAGCAGTTAACTGCTTCTAAAGGAGCAGTCTGATAAGAGTCCATTGTATTATATGTCTACTCCTTTATTTTCATTTAAAGTTATCAAAACAGTGCCAAAATTTATTTTTGCAAATGGAGAAGGGGTATTTTGGTGGGAGCTGTCTCGCATCTGGTTCTCCTCTGTTTGCTTCAATAGAAATATAAACCTGATTATATATGTCATTGGAAATCCCTCTGTTTCATTTGCCATTTCTCTATTTGAACTGATGTTCATGAACTCAACAATTCTTTCATGAATATTAATGAAGTAAAGGTTTAAATTTCGCAGTAAATACACAATATGGATGAAACAATCTTAAGGAACTTACCGGTAACATTTGTTCCTGGAGGAAGGGTTGGAGTAGGTTTTGTGGGGTACAGATCTGAAACAGAAAGCCAAAACAAAATGAAGAAACAGTCTTGTTTAGACCTTACCAATTACAAAATAAAGTGTATATATGATATATATGCTCTCATTTAACCCTTTCCTTTAGGTAAACACCTTTTTACACCTTTGCAAACAGATAAGACTCAGATGAGATGGCTCCTATAATAGGTCTGATTCTACAGCTTCTATCATGGCTAATAGGTTTGTATGCCATCTTGAATCTGATTGAATCAAAATACATGTCATATTTTGTGAGTCAACATGTTGATCACTATTGCAAATTTTCAAGAAAATGCAGTGAAAACTGTGAAACTGGTTTGCTTCACAAGGTAATTTCAGATCCAAAATTGCAACCAGTCCACCATTTTGAAAATGAACAGGAGTTTTATGTCATGCACAACTGCATATCATGTTGATCATTTGATTTCTCGACAATTGTCATGAAAATGCAGCAAAAACTGTAAAAGTAGAATACTCCACAGTTTGCAAAGACAGATGACGACAGCAATGACGACCACACTGACTATGATACCAACAAGCCAGCTTCTGTGTACTCTCTTCAAACTTCATTTTTAGGTGTATATAACAAAATATATAGCAAAGCATCAAGATCTGACAAGTGCCATTTTAACACATCTCGTTACATCATCCTGACACCAGGTCCTGGCACTATCCTTATATGCTGAGTGTAAATCAAGACAGCCAGTTAAAATATTTGGTATTCAAATACTAAAATCTTGATTGTTCAACCAAACCCTTTGCTGTAACCACTCTTTAGAATAATGTCTTTGAGATGATTCTAAAGAGTAGTAACAACATAGGGTTTGATAGAGAAATGATGGAGCTGTTCTTATCTATGCCTCTGGTATGAGCTAGCTGGGGATTGAACACCAGTGACCTCCTACTCCAAAACAAAACACTATACAAACTGATCGATCTTGGCAGATATGTCTCCATGAGAATTGTACAACTTACAGTTAAAGCTTCCTGTCAGTGATTGTGAGCCAAATTTGTTTGTTGCAGTACATGTATATTTGCCATAGTCCTCGTCCTTCACCGACTTCACTCTAAGTACGCTGTATGTTTGACTTTTGATCAGATCAAACTGCAGGCTTTGTGGCTCATACTTAGAAAAGTCCTGCAATGGCTGATCATCCTTTGTCCATGACACAATATCCGGGAACCCCAACACCAGACAGCTGATGTCTGCATCACTACCAGTGCCAGGTAGCACATTTGGAGCTTTAAAACTTGTTGGAACTGGTTTGTCTAAAATAATGAACAGTTCCAGATATATTTTATCATACACACTAATACATGTATAGTAGCAGCTCTTTTAAGTGGCAATCTACTGCAAACACTTTGGGGAATGGGCAAAAGATTTAAAGAAATTGGCTACTTAACCCTTTCCCTTACATAAAAACATGTTCACACCATTGCAAACAAAGCAGACCCAGACCACACAGATTCTGTAGGAGATGTCTGATCAGGGTCTACCCTGTTTGCTTACAAAATTATATAAGATCTGATCCTACAGTTTCTGTAAAAGTCATGTACATCCTTGACAACTTCCCATTATAGTTAATGAATATTCATGAAGTGGTTAAATCATGCATAAATGTTCATTAACCTTTTACTCAATGAATACATGTACATTCATGTAAGAAATAATAGACTAATTGTTATAATAGCACATGAACAAAGGAATGTCTGGGCATGACAGGAACTGTAGAATCATATCTATATAGTATACCATAAGCAAACAGTATCCATGCTGATAAAACATTTAGTTGAGTTCTCAAGTTTTTGATTGGTCAGATTTGAGCCTTTGGCTCAAATCTGACCAATCAAAAGCTTGAGAACTCAAATCTGACCAATCAAAAGCTTGAGAATGAACTCAGACTCAACTAAAAAGTTTTATAAGCATGGATCCAGGTCAGAGCCTGATCAGACAGCTATTATAGGGTATAGGATATCTCATCTGTAACACTGCTAGTGTGACATGTTTTCAAATACACATGTACATTAACCCTTTACCTGTTTAATAATCATGTAAGAAATAATAAAATCATCATTACTAAATTTTAATAATGGCATACATGTATGTACAAAGAATGTTTTGGTATTATTGGATCTATATTATTTCATAAGCAAACAGAGAAGATCCTGATCAGAAGGCTCCTACATTACCAGCTCCCATATTTTCATTTGTAAACAGTATGGATTCAGATGAGACCTTAAGTAACTTTCAAAAGCAACAAGTAGCAATGTGAAAAGGGTCTGCACATGAGTAGCAATGTGAAAAGGGTCTGCACATGAATAGCAATGTGAAAATGGTCTGCACATGAGTAGCAATGTGAAAAGGGGTCTGCACATGAGTAGCAATGTGAAAAGGGTCTGCACATGAGTAGCAATGTGAAAAGGGTCTGCACATGAGTAGCAATGTGAAAAGAGTCTGCTCATGAGTAGTTATTAAAAGTGTAACACTACTCATGCCCCTACCACCAGCTTAACCCATTCCTTCATAGGCTATTTTTAGACCCAACCTCTTTGAATAAATCTACCAAAAGGGTACATTTACTAGAGAAAAGATAAATGTTAGAATTGTGTAGTTTTGAAACCATGGTTTCATAAAGTGACGTTTACAGAGACGTAAAAAGGCATATTTATGGAGGAAAGGGTTAAGCGGTATTAAATTTTCAAAACTTAAAGCACTGAAACTGATGATCTAGAAGGACCGGAAAAAATATAACAACACTTTGAATGAAGTATGGGGTGACTTTTTACGGCCGCCACACGAGTGCTTAACACCTGCTAGTGTGAAGTACATAAATTCTGAAAGTAGATGATCCTTCAAAAGCACAAGAAGCAAATTAGAATGTTAAAAGAGAAAATTGCAGACTCAGTTTTATTGAGTCTGTTCATGACCAGTTATTAAAAGTGCAACACTACTCACAACCCCTATCACCGGCTTAAGCAGTATTCAATTTTTAAACAGAATTTTTTGACCATGGCAGAAACTGTGGAATCAGACCAATATTGTTTTGCAAAGCGTTAAAAGGCATATTTATGGAATACAAAATTTAAAGTTTTACTGAGGGATAAGATTTAACCCTTACAACATTGAGTAATTGACTACATTTTAAACCTTTACAACCCTGATTTTTCGAATGGACCATTCCAAAATTCAAACAGGTCGAGCTTATGGTGAATATTTAGAGATACGTTTGTACTTCTAAAGAAACATGTAACATGACAAACAGTGCAGACCCTGATGAGAGGGCTCCTCTAGAAGTGCCCTCATCAGGGTCTACACTGTTTGCAAAGGGACATTAGTTACTCTTGTCCCACACAGTAAGGGTTTATAACATATCAAATACTTACATCTGACATTCAGTGTTAATGATCTATTATGTGTTTCCCCATTGTCAAACTGCATGGTGCATGTGTAGACCCCTCCCAGATCTTGGTTGACAATGTCTACTTTATACAGTGCAGCAGAAGATTTAATCTTGGTTCTGAAGCTCCAGTTCACACTTGTAACAGTTTGGTCACCGAGGGCTGCACATTCCAGCTGAACTGAACTACCAATGTCAATAACGCCACCAGGAAAAGAGGATACAGACAGCTGCTCTGATTCTGAAACAGAATATCAGTAACATGAATCTGAATAAAACAAAAATAAATTAAACTCTCAGCTCGTAAAAATAATGACATTATGAATATCATTTGGTCGAAATCTTATCATAGCATTATGAACAAGAAAATATTTTACCATAGCTGACACTGTAGAATCAGATCTATCTACCGTATATTAGTTCATAGACTAACAGAGAAGACCCATAACAAAATGCCTTTTGATGCCTCTTTAACTCATTACCTCATAGGCTATATTTAGACCCTATCGCTTTGAACAGATGTACCGAAAAGGATCATTTACTACAGAAAAGGGACATTTCAGAAATGTGTAGTTTAGAAGCCATTGTGATAAATAGAGTATTTGTGGAGCCTATCCTATCCTATGGAGCAAATAATGGTTTCAAAAAGTGACTTTTACAGAGGGGTCAATATGAGGGAATGGGTTAAAAGATTCACTTTTCTCTATTTATTACAACGGTTTTAACACTACACAAATCTAAACAAATTCTTTCCTCTAGTTAATGCTCCTTTTCTGTCTAGATGTATTCAAAGAGGTAGGATCTAAAAATAGCCTATGAGGTAATGGTTAACATTCAGGTAAGAAATAATGAACTCATCAAACTTAATTAGATTAATTATTATAACAGCACATAATTATATCTAAGGGTTAGGTCAAAAGACAAAATAACGAGCCTGACAGTAGTTTCCTATTCAAACATACATTTGACCTTGAAGTCAAAGATCAAGGTCTTATGAAGGCCATCATGGTATGAGACACTGTACCTCGTCATGTTATATCCACATATCAAATGCCTTAGACCTAGGTCAAAGAACATAAACAGTTCAGGCCTGATAATAGTTTTCTATTTAAGATACATATATTTGATTCAGAGGTCACAGGTCAAGGTCACCTGGAGGTCTGCATAGTACCTGACACTTCCTCTTAATGATCCATCATGATCCACATGTCAAATAATTAAACCATTGGTTCAAAGACAAAAATGTCCTGGCACACAGGGTGGTTACCTATTTGAGGCATACATGTTGACCCTTGGTCAAAAGACAAAAAAAGTATGACACGGACAATAACTTTCTATTTAAGGTACATAAGTTTGACATCAATGTTACAGATCAAGTTCAAGTGAAGGTCATTATGGTATGACCTTTAACCCATTCCCTAATGTTAACACCTATTGACACCTCTATAAAAGTTACTTTATGAGACCATTGTGATAAAAAGTGCATTTGCTCCTATGGAACACATTCTCTATTTATCACAATGTTTTCAAAAGCAAAAATTCTAAAAAAATTCCTTTTTAGTAAATGTTCCTTTTCAGAAGATATAATTAAACAAGGTAGGGTCTAAACAATAGCCTTGGTGCATGAGGTGCCAACGCTTGTCTGATTTGGTGCTTGTCCAGCAAAATGAAAAAAATAAAGGGCCATAACTACAAATTTTGAAATCAAGAGCTACTGTTTTTATGAAGGGGCCTTCTACTCAATAAGATCTACCCACCTATGAAGTTTCAAGCTGATACCTCTTATACTTTTTGCGTAATGAGCTATATTAAAGTTTTTGCAAGCTGATGACAACGCCTACAACAATGATCACAATAGCTCGACTTTTCTTCAAAACAAACAAGCTAAAAATAATGGCATCATGAATACAGCATACATGTGATAACTACCGGATTCTGCGGGAGACTACCGGATTTGAGCCCAACTCCCGCAAGTCCCGGCCGGGAGACGAAATCTCCCGATTTCTGAATAAAAATGATTTTAATTTTTTTCCCACCCCATTTTCTATCATTTTTTGTCAATAAGCGCTAGCCAGACGCCTCAAAGAACCAGTGTTGTTGACTTATTTACTGCCCTGTTTATCATGGCAGGCACAGCGCCGTGTCCCTTTTGTAGTACGTCGCCATGTTGCCCCTTATCAAAGACCACCGCAGCATGCCCTAAATACCATGCTGTGTAATTGTGGCCCCAGTAAAAGGGATTAAATGGTCAGCAAACTCAGCATGGTGTGTTATTTACCTTGGCATGTGTGTATTCCGTAACATAAACATTTGTGTATGCATATATGTCTCTGGTGTATTACACAGTCGTCATTACATGCTTTTTTCTTCACGGTCAGGTTCTACTAAATTTCTGTTGAAGACGATCTTATTTTCTGAGACTAAACATCTAGATAGTTACTTTATTAAATTAATTTAGGTTCTAAGTTTATTAATAGATGTCCACATGGCATAACTGTAATGAAAATGTGCTTTTATCAGAAAAAATAAAATAAAAAAAATTGGTTGCCTCAAACCACGGATTTTTCGAACGGTGAAATGTGTCATTTCATAGAGGCAAACACAGACATTGTTTTCCACAGACATTTGGTAACATATTCAAAAGAAATTGTGTTTGTATTGAGTATATAGAATGTATGGATGTCAAATACACAAAATTTGGTGAGATAGGAAGCACTTTTCAAACCAAAAATGAAACTACAAAATGCAAAGATAGTGTACTAGTGTTGGGATAGTACCATATTTCGGACAGAAAGTGACAAATGTATTATGTTTGTTTCAGAATATAAATTTCTGGATATATTTCATTACAAAAATGAATTAAAATAATAAAAACAATAATGTCAATAATAATATAAGAATGAGAATGATGTAAATAATGATAGTAAAAATAATAATAATAAACACATGTCTATCAATTGGCCAGTTAAAATAATAAACACCAGTCTATCCATTGGCCAGAATGGAATGGAATAGAAAGAAATGGTAATTAGAAGGGAGTATATGGAAATAGATAATAGCACACACACACACACACACACAAAAATAGAATAGAAATGAATAGTAATTAGAATAGAATATATGAGCACAGAATAGATAATGGAATAGAATGGAATGAAACACAAAGGAATTAGAATAGATAAGAGAATGGGATGGAATGGAATAGAAAGGAATGGGAAATAGAGTAGATGTTGATGGATGTAGAACAGAGAATAGTACAGAATAGAATAAGGAATAGGATATAAAATAGAATTAATACAAACTAAATTACACAGATGTAATTTGCTAGATAGGCAAAAAAATGCCCTAGTAATTAAGATGGTTTGTCGCGCATAAAAGTGCTTTTATCATACCTCCTCCTTTCAAACCAGGTGTGTGTGTGTGTGTGGGGGGGGGTTCTTTTCTTGCAGATATTTATGTAATATAAATATAGGTATCTGGCCTATTATACCATCAAATAACCATCCGCATAAATCTCCCTCTTTGACACCCAATCTCCCTCATTTGAAAAGCTAATCTCCCTCTTTGCCTCGAAAAAATTATCACATGTATGATACAGATTTACTGAATTTTCATTAAGGCACTCTGGAATTTCTTATCATAGAAGAAACTGTAGAATAGGACCTATAATATTCCATAGTCAATAAGAGCAGACCATGGGGGAGAACCTTTGAGCTTGGTCTACTCTATTTGCAAAGACATCAAAATGAGTCTTTATGAAGTAATCTGTTAAGTAGCCATCTGCTTTTAATGGTTTTAAATTTTGATTAAGTGGTCACATAAACATCTTTGACAGACAGTGTTGACCCTTATCAAACAAGGTGTCTATTCCTTGGAAAGGTTTGGGTCTACACTGTTTCCCTAAATGTACTCACCTTTATAATGCAGCTCACATAAAAGATATGTGAGCCTTGTTATACCCTCTCACAAACATTTAACCTATTACCTGATGAAATAATAGACATCATGAATATGTCTCCGCTGATTTTTTATGCAAACAATGTAATGGCATATATAACAAGATTTTTTGGCCATGGCAAAAACTCTAGGATGAGACCTATATAATTACATAAACAAACAAAGCAGACAGCTAGAGGAGAAAAAATGACACAAACTGTTTTACTGCATTGCAATAGATAAACCTTTCCATATACAGTAAAACCTCTCTATAACAGCCACTAAATTGTGTTAATTAGTTAAAAGCAAGATTAAAGCAAGGTGAAAGTAAAACAGAACGCTCCCATAGGAGTGTTCTGTTTTACTTTCACCTTGCTTTAAGCAGCCACCTGCCTTTAACACAAAATAATTGATGTAATTTAGTGGCTATAGAGAGGTTTTACTGTACAGTGAAAACTTCATGCTTCAAAATTTTGGTAATGAAGAATCAATGCCTTTTCAGGCAGGTGGCTGCTGAATGCTGGCTGAAATCCATGCAGAAAGCTCCTAGCAGAGCTTTCTACATAACTTTCACCCTGCATTAAGCTGCCACCTGTCTTAAAGACCTATAATGATACTTATTTTAGTGTTTGAGCTATTGGGGTTTTCTCTCTGTTTACAGTATGCTGTGATTTACAGAATGTGCATACAGGATTTCAGGCAGTACAGACAGATGGACACAAGCAAATCCATATGTTCCCCATTCCCGCCGAACTCTCAACAGGCTAGGGGAAAAATTTAAATAGCTCTCATTTTTATTTATGAATCAGACCAAGTCTAAACTAGGAAAAATTCACTTTGCAGGTTAAAAGCAAATACATGTACATGTACTGATATAAGATATGTACCTCCAGATTTTGTGATAACCTCGACGATGGTGGCTGGTACGCTGTTGCCCTTGTCATTCTCTGCAATCACAGTCATCTCGTATTTTGTCACTGGAGTTAAGCCTTTAAATGTATAACTCATCTTGCCAGGCGCAACTTCCTGAAATTATATATGACATCATAAATATAAATAACATGATTTTTCACAATGCCAAATGAATACAAGAATTTTTGGCCATGACATGTACTGTAAAATCAAATCTATATTATTTCAAAAGCAAACAGAGCAGGCCCTGATCGAACAGTCTCTAACAGAGCCATCTGATCTGGGTAATCTCTGTTTGCAAAGGCATTAAATAGTGTATCTACGGTGACTACCTAGTAAAGGAGAAGCATTAAACAGGGGTATTATTAAAGCAGATGTTTGCCTAATGCCAAATAGGTCAAAGTTTAACTCTCTGCAAATGAAATGTGAATTTATAATTACCTATGCAATTCGTTTGGTTTGGTTTGGTTTTTATGTCGCATTAACAGTATTTTAATTATATCACGATGTCCAGTTAATTGCAGGTGGAGGAAAACCCCAGAGGTTCTTCTGTGCATGGAACAAATTGCATTGTTTCGTACACAGGAGAACATCCGGGTAGAACTACTGACCGTCCGCAAGCCAGCTGTAAGGCTGCAATCAGTTGAGACATTGAGTAATAATCAACTACATTTTTAACCCTTACAACTATGAATTTTCAACTGGGATAGTCTAAAATTCAAACACGTCAAGCTTATGGTGAATATTTAGGGAGTTTTCTAAAGAAAAGTGTAATATGACAAACAGTGCAGACCCTGATGAGAGGGCTCCTCTAGGAGCCCTCTCATCTGGGTCTACACTGTTTGAAAAGGGTATCAGTGACTCGTTAAAGAAATAAACTTTCACTTGACAGTGACAAATGCCCCATAAGAGGTGATGCGTATGGTAAATAATGAATACCAAAAATACCTATTTTTAACCCTTTACTTCATGAATATTCATGTAACAAATAATGGATAACATGAATATTAATTAGGTGAATTTTCATATGGGCATGTGAACACGGGAAATTTTAACTTTTGCAGAAACTGTAGAATCAGACACAGTAAAACCTTGATTATTCGAACACTTACATGTGTATCATTATCGATCTTTAACCCTTCCCTTGCTATTCACGTCAATATACATACCAGTAAATAGTGAAGACCCAGATGAGACAGCTCCTGTAGGAGCTGTCTCATCAGGGTCTGCATTATTTACAAATTGATTGTGCAACCAGTGCACTCCACAGCAGTGATTGCACAGTGAAATACTTGTACACAGTGAAGATATATGTAAATATACAACAGGACATGGGTAAAGAATGAGACGTGTATTTTAAAATTCAGCAAGCAAAGGGTTAAGACAGGTGGCCGCTTAATGCATGACTATCACCCATGTATTAAAGCAGCTACCTGCTTAAAAGGGTCTAAATTCTTCTTAACAGAAAATTCCAATAATCAAGATTTCACTGTACATGTATATGTTAATTTCTAAGCAAACAGTGCTCCTAAAGGAGATGTTTGATCTTTATCTACGTTTGCAAAGGTCTTAAAAGTCATATTTATGAAGCAAACGGTTAATGTTTAGTATAAAGCCAGTGGATATTGAATTGAAGTGATCTGAAAGCAATAATATTGCAGAAAAAATCATATAGTTAATAAAGTGGATAAAATGGCAAAAAAGTGTTAAAAAAAATTACAGAAATTATGTTTGTACAGATGGAAAGTGCAACTGCATCCCCATAGTATATGTGTCTCCCAGTACCGTAACCACTGCAGCAGAGATTTATTTCCATGACAATGCCAAATTGAGCGGTTAATAGGAATAAGAGAAATTTCAAATAATTGGTTAACCCTTTCCCTCATATAAACGCATTTTCACGCATTTGCAAACAGAGCAGACCCAAATCAGATGGCTTCTAGAGGAGCCGTCTGATCAGGGTCTGCTCTGTTTGCTAATAGAATTTGATAGATGTGTTTCTTTGCTTTCTAAAATGTCTACAATGTTCCACCTTGCATATATCTTTATAACTGTTTTGTTAATGAATATTCAGTAGGTATTGAAATTTGGAATAAACATAGAACAGGGAAAGGGTTAAGTAGGCAATTACATTGGACAAATTTCTTCAAACATCTTTAATACACATGATAAACCTTTAATCCTCCTATGCAAGATTAAAGTTACAGACCAGATACGAACATCAGTATAATATGTGCATATTTAATGCATCAAGTTACAGACCTGATACGAACATCAGTATAATATGTGCATATTTACAGGATCAAGTTACAGACCTGATACAAACATCAGTATAATATGTGCATATTTACAGGATCAAGTTACAGACCTGCTACGAACATCAGTATAATATGTGCACAGTTAGAGGATCCCTACAGGCATGGACCTTGAAGATAGGAACCTAGGTCTTGCAGAGGACATGACTTCATGAGCCAAATAATTGACACTTGTAACCCCCCACCCCACCCCAACACACATAGAGACTTACTTACAACAGATGACAATTATTTTTGCAGAGGACAATATTCAGCAAGTAAAGCGTTATGAGAGTACCCACCATTTTGGTGACATCATTGTTGTGATGATTCTCCCTCCAGATCAATGAGTAATATGTACATGGTTTACTGTCACAGTTTTCTGCAGGCTTGTCCCACTGTATTGTGATTGTGCTCTGTGTGTATGTATCCACATACAGTTGTTGAGGAGGGGTGGGCAGCAAACCTGAATATACAGAGCATAGGAAGTGAATAAAGTCTCAGAAGTTAGAGTATTTAGTTTTTATTTCTCTTAGATCTCTGACACACCCTTTACCTTTTCAATATTCATGTAATAAATAATGGCATCATGAACATTATTGAAATTATTATTTTTTTAAAATAATTCAAGTAAAATTGACAACGCTACACTATCAACTATTAACAAATTCAAGAATTCAGAAATTGAGATATTTATTCAAAGTAAGTGTATAGCTACAATACTGCTGGTTCAGCCACTCACCTTGTCCCTTGGAGAAGCATGTGTACATGGTATTCACAAATGCAAGACATTGAGCATACTGAACATCTGGTGGAGGAGTGATGCCACGGCAGAATACCAGACATGTTTCAGGGAACTCTGGGTAACGGGAGCAGCACTGGCTATGGTCCCTGCCATCTATATAATGTAAGTAGTAAATCATGATCATTTAAAAGAGGACACAGTAAATTATGCACAAAATTGAAAGCTGAATAAGATTGGGCTGCTTTGGCATATATGCAACAAAACAAAAATTATATGTAACAATGTAATAGCTATATGTAACAAAACAAAGGCTTTAGGCATAAACAAAATCACTATATGCATCGAAACAATGGCTATATGCAACAATGCAATGGCTATATGTATGTAATAAAACTAAGGCTAAATGTTGCCAAAACAATGGCTATAATATTATGTAACAAAACAATAGCTATAATTGTGTAACAAAACTAGAAAATTGTGTTCATGAATGCCTCCCTGGTGATATTGTCTCTACATCAAGTACTTTTCACAATATGTTAAATAGAGAAGAAAAATTTCTATTGCTCTTGCAAAAATGGCCTTAGCTAAACTTCCCTTCTTTATGCACATTACTGTTGTTCATCTGTGAAGTGAAAGTTTAAAGTAAATCCTCCCATAAGTGTATGAGGAGTTGGACACACAAGAATTGCAGTACGGATGTACTGACAGTTTGTTTGTTTGCACCAGGTTTTACGTCACTTTAGCAATATTTCAATCATATCTAGAAGAACTACTGACCTACAAACATACGTATGGATGGACAGATAGACAGACGTACCAATGGACAAGAGCAAGGCTATATGACTCCCACCTTGTGGGTACATAATAATGTCTCATTTATGGAGAACTGCAAAGGGTTGAAAACTCTCACGAGTTCAAGCACCGTATACAGTACTTTGTATGTGAGAAGAAAAACTGATGGCCTCTTCTACTAAACAATAACTTACACCAAGAATTATTATCAAACATATTGAATATTAACACTTTCCTTCATGAATATTCATGGAAGAAATAATGAATATATGAATATTAATTAGCTGAATTTTATAATGGCATCATGAACAAAGGAATTTTTGACTGCAACAAAAGTTGTAGAATTAAATCTCTATTATTCTATAAGCAATCAGAGCAGACCCTGATCATATGTCGGCTATAGAAAACATCTGACTGGAATCTACTCAGTTTGCAAAGGCACCAAAAGGCATCTTTATGAGGGAAAGGGTTAACCCATTCCCTCATATTGACCCCTTTTGATGCATCTGCAGAAGTCACCTGTTGAAACCATTGTGATAAATATTTATCACAATGGTTTCAAACTACAAAACTCTTAAAAAAATCCTTTTCTCTAGTTAATGAGACTTTTCGGTAGATTTATTCAAAGAGGTTGGATCTAAAAATAGCCTATGAGGGAATGGGTTAACTGTTTCAACACTAAGTAAACTTTGTCTACATAAATTGTCACCAGCTAGAATTACTAAAGATTTTTTCTTCCATACTTAAGGCATGAAAGTCAAGAAGTATTGGCCAGACAAACTTAGAAAACTAGTGTACCTGACTAAACTGTTCCTGAAAGAGCAGTTTGACCAGTGCTTATGCTATATACTACTACATGTAGCAGTTTGACCAGTACATGTACTTATGCTATATGCTACTACATGTAGCAGTTTGATCGGTGCTTATGCTATATGCTACTTCATGTAGCAGTTTGATCAGTGCTTATGCTACAATGTACATGCTACTACATGTAGCAGTTTGATCAGTGCTTATGCTATATACTACTACATGTAACAGTTTGATCAGTGCTTATGCTACAATGTATATGCTACTACATGTAGCAGTTTGATCAGTACTTGTTCTATATGCTACTACATGTAGCAGTTTGATCAGTGCTCATGCTACAATGTATATGCTACTACATGTAGCAGTTTGATCAGTACTTGTTCTATATGCTACTACATGTAGCAGTTTGATCAGTGCTTGTTCTATATGCTACTACATGTAGCAGTTTGATCAGTACTTGTTCTATATGCTACTACATGTAGCAGTTTGATCAGTGCTTGTTCTATATGCTACTACATGTAGCAGTTTGATCAGTGCTTGTTCTATATGCTACTACATGTAGCAGTTTGATCAGTACTTGTTCTATATGCTACTACATGTAGCAGTTTGATCAGTGCTTATGCTACAATGTACAATGTATATGCTACTACATGTAGCAGTTTGATCGGTGCTTATGCTACAATGTACAATGTATATGCTACTACATGTAGCAGTTTGATCAGTACCTATTATGCTATATGCTACTACATGGCTTCATTTACTGGAGCAGAATAAATTTTGATACTAGTACAGTAGAACCTGTCCTAAGCAGTCATGAAAAAGAGGTCTAATTATGGGTCGTTAAGGCAGGTGGTAGCTTCATGTAGGTCAAAAGTAATGCAGAAAGCTCCTATAGGCTATTCCTGCATTACTTTTGCCCTGCATTAAGCAACAACCTGCTTTTTAACCCTTTCTTTTTTTCTTTTTCATATAAACCTCTTTTCATGCCTTTGCAAACAGTATATTCAGATCAGATGGCTCCTGTAGGAGCAGTATGGTATGACCAGGATCTGTTCGGTTTGCTAATGGAGTGAGTGAGTTGGGTGTTACGTCCGACCAACAGTATTTCAATTATTTGCAGACAGCACCAGCTTGAGACAAGTTATAGTGCTGCCTCACTGGAATGCCCCTGTCGCAGGCATATCCCACCCAGTCACATTATCCTGACAACTGGCCTACCAGTCCTAGAACTACCCTTTTAATGTCAAGCGTAGACAAGGGAGCTACTAGTACCAACTGTTAATGACTTTTGGTCTGTCGCGGCTGGGGATCAAATCCACGACCTTCCGTACCGCAGGCGGACGCTACTGAATATTCATGGAAAATAGTTATAATGAAACATGGAAGATGACACATTGTAGCTATTTTAGAAACTAAAGAAACAAATCAATCAAGTGCCACTGGCAAACAGAGCAGACCCTGATTAGACGACTCCTGATCTGGGTCTACGTTTATATGAGGGAAAGGGTAAAATGGCTTCGTCCAGGAAATGGTACCCTTCATCCTGGTACGCTTTGGTAATGTTTTGCTTCATCTATAAACCGTTATTTTGTCCATGAATATTTCAGTAGGTAGTGAAATTTGGAATAAACATAGAACCATGGGCAACTATGTGCAAAAGGTTAATATACATTGTCCAACTGTTACCTGCAGTACAAGCTATGAGCTTATCCAGCTCCTCGATGCACTGGGGCTGGGTCTGGTCAAACGCACCACCTTGACAGGCCGGCTGACAAACATCGGAAACTCCATTGTTTGCACAACACACTGGAATGAAAAGCTAGGGTTTATTATTTAAAGTGACTAACCCTTTACTTCATGAATATTCATTTAGAAATTTTGACATCATAAATACATGTATACATTAGCTGGATTTTTATAATGGTATATAAACACAGGCAGTTTTGGTCACAACAGAAGAATCAGATCTGTATTATTTCATAAGCAAACAGAGCGGACTCTGAACAGATGGATCAAACAGGAACCATCTCATCTGGATGTACTCTGTTTGCAAAGGCATATTTATGACATTACGAGTATTGATTATGTTAATTGTCATAATAGCACATGGACAAAGGATTTTTTTCATGACATCATTATTTCTTACATGAATTATCATGAAGGAAAGCACTAAGAGAAGATACCATTCAAAGAGTTTGTTTATTATGCTCCCAAAGAAAAGCATATAATAATTGCACGGTCGGTCGGTCGGTCGGTCGGTAAAAGAAACGGTCGGTCGGTCGGTCGGTCGGTCAGTCAGTCAGTCAGTCAGTCAGTCAGTCTGTCCCACATCGTGTCTGCACTGTAACTCCTACATACATAAGTGGATTTCAAAATAACCGGTTACAAATGTTCACCAACTTAAAACGATGTGTCACGAAAAAGAACCAGGTTCCTGTCTTGAAGGTCATGGTCATAATTGGGAGTCAAAGTTCAACTAGAAAGTGTTCCTCGGAACACTTGTGTCGCCTGCCTGCATATTGACCCTCTTCCCACCAATTTTAAAGTTGACACAATTGCAGTACATGCATACATGTAAATGGGTATAACATAAATCCAGCTACGATGATACATACAATTCAACTGCATCAGTAGTAAAGAATTTATAGACAAATCAGGAAATATGAAAAGGAAAATAACTCAAATATACTGATAGTAGAGCTATGGACCTTGTGCATGACACTTCCTCCCATCAAGCCTGTTCCATAAGTGAAGTTTGAATTCAATGGCATCAGTAGAATAGGACTTATTGGCCGGACAAAAAAATGAAATGGAAATAACTCCAAAATTACTGATGCTAGAGTTATGGACCTTGTGCATGACACTTCCTCTCATCATGCTTGTTCCATGTGTCAAGTTTGAATTCAATGGTATCAGTAGAATAGGAGATACAGAGACAAGAAGTGTGATGATGATGACGACGACGGAAAAAATGATCCATATGATTTTGTCTGCCATGCTTTGCAGACAACACAAAAATGGGGACATTTTGTCATGCCTGCTCTGTAACTCCTACATACATAGTGGATTTCAAAACAACCTGGTACAAACATTCACCACCTTGAGAAGGTGTGTTGTAAAAAAAAAACCAGGTTCCTATCTTAAAGGTCGGGGAGAGGGGGTGGCATTTAGTAATCCCACTCTGTCCATCTAGTCTGTCAGTAATCGTGTCCACTGATAAATTCACCAGGAATTTCAGCACTAGCATTATAATTCATCAAGTTAAATGAAAAAAATTAACTGCCTTTTGAAATAATTTAACAATAATTACCTGAAATAAATATAGCCAGTCCTTATTCAGAGCTTAAAGGTAGAAAAGTGGAACATTTTGCCTTATGTGAGCAAATATAAGCCCTAAACCTGTCTTGTATTGATGCATTATGAAATAATTTGGCACATTTGTTCTCCAAGATAAGATGGTGTGTCTGGCGAAAAACCCAAAACCAAGGGTAACAATATGAGGTCTAAGCTTCAACAGTGTCTAGGCTATTAACCCATTCCTCCATAAATACGTAATTCTACGTAGGAGGGGATTCAAAGAACTTATTTTTAGCTCCATTGACCTACTTATGCATTGAACCGAACTGATAGGGTCACAAAAAGATCATTCTTGTGAAATTTGTTGGAAATTCATTAAATGGTTTAGGAGATGTCGTTAAAAAAATTGTTCATTAAAATCTGTTTTTAGCTCCTGTGACCTAATTGTGAATCTGATTGGAACGTTGTACAAAAATCTTATAGAGCGTCACCTGCAGATCATTCCTGTGAAATTTGGTGGAAAAAATCCAGTCAGTGATTTAAAAGGAGATTTTTAGCTTGTCTGTTTCGAAGAAAAGTCGAGCTTTTGTGATCACTGTGTCGTAGGCGTTGTCTTTGTTGTAGTCAGCGTGCAAAAACTTTAATGTAGCTCACTACTCGAAAAGTATATGAGGTATCAACATGAAACGTCATAGGTTAGTAGATCTCATTGAGGGGAAGGCCCCTACATAAGAACCAGAACTCTTTATTTCAAAATTTTGGAGTTATGGGCCTTTATATTTTTCAAAAATATTTAATTTGGCTGGACAAACACCAAATCAGACGAGCGTTGGTGCCGCATGCGGCTCTTGTTTTTATTCCTAAGTCATTTGACTTTGACCTTGGGCTTGTGGGCAGTATGGACTGGGTGTGCAATGAATGTATGGATAGTGTTTAAGGTGTATATGCAATTCCATGCCAATAGCTGTAGTGGTTAGGGAGATGAAAGGATGAAAAACCTGTGACAACCAACTGCACTTAAATGTGTGACACACAGTCAGACAGACAGCCGCATGGGCAGACGGACGGACGAAGAGGTGCAAAACATAATGCCGCCTGACTATCGTATAAAAATTACTGCTAATAGGTTTAACCCATTCACTCATAGGCTATATTTTTTTACCCAACTTCTTTGAATAAATCTACCGAAAAGGAGCATTTTACAAGAGAAAAGGAATTTTTTTAGAATTGTGTACTTTTTAAACCATTGTGGTAAATAAACCATTATTTATCAGAATGGTTTTAAAATGAGACTTTTACAGAGACGTCAAAAGATTTCAATGTGAGGGAATAAGTTAATGATTGTGTATTTACCTGATCTGTTTTGCCAAACTTGTGTCCAGTCTACCTGTTGCCCACCAGGAACTGCAATATACATGTACATACATGTACACATTTGACAAATTCTAACTCTGCAGTTCCTGCTATGCCCAAAAGTTCCCTTCTTCATAAGCCAATATAAAAAAATATCAGTTAACCCTTTCCCTCAGATAAACATGTTTTCACGCATCTGCAAACAGAGTAGACCCAGATCAGATGGCTCCTAGAGGAGCCGTCTGATCAGGGTCTACTCTGTTTGCTAATAGAATTTCAAAGATATGTGTCTTTACTTTCTAAAATAACTACAGTGTTCCACCTTCCATATTTCATAACATTTTTGTCCATGAATATTCAGTAGGTATTGAAATATGTAATAAACACAGAACAGGGAAAGGGCTAATCAATATTCATCAATTCATAATGTCATCATTTTTACATATACATGTTCATGTATATTCATGAAGTAAATGGGTTAGCAGTTACTGACACTTCCATGCAAATAAAATCATGTTAACTTCTCCTTTTCATTTTTTCAGTGCATATGATAGGACTGTTAGTCAGAATAGTGAATAAACATACCGAGGGCTTGGTGCAAAACTATTGTAACTGAAGGAGTTACAATAGTTTTGCACCAAGCCCTCGATACGTTCCTTATGAATATTCTTATGTACTCTGCTCATAATGGCATAACAAAATAACTTCAGAATCTGAGTCTGTGTGACTTGAAACTAACTTAGTGCTAAAGCACATGGTAAGGAAATTGTTGTTTGTAGCAAAAAAAAAGAGAGTTATGCATTACTTCGGAAACCAACGGAAACACATCCGCCATACACCTGAATCTGTTGTTTAATCAATAATGTGTACCAGACTTATTCATAGTACATGTAGGTAAAGCTTTGCACAGTAGATATACTCTTTTTGCATGTTTACACTTTCTACTGACCCATGTTAGCCATAGTTGTAAAATCCCAATAAATATTCGTAGTATTGCTCAAATATCGGAAATTGACAGAATATGTTTGTTAATTGCATGTAAGCAATAAATTTCTTCTCTCTTAACCCTTTCCTCCATGAATGAGATTAATTTGTTATAATAGCACACTGACACAGGAACTTTTGGCCATGGCAGAAACTGTAGAATCATATCTATATTATTTCATAATCAAACAGAGCAGACCCTGATCAGACGGCTCCTATAGGAGTCGTCTGATTTGGGTCTACTTTGTTTGCAAAGGCGTAGAAAGGCATTTGCAAATTCATACATATATGTCTCTATCAAGTAAAGGATTAACCCTTTACTCCATAAATATGCATTTCTACACCTTTGCAAACAGAGCAGACCCAGACCTATAGGAGCCGTCTGATCAGGGTCTGCACTGTTTGCTTATGAAATAATATAGATATGATTCTACAGTTTCTGCAATGGCCAAAAATTCCTGTGTTCATGTGCCATTATACTTAATAATCTGATTAATATTCATGATATCATTATTTCTTATATGAATATTCATGGAGTAAAGGATTAAGTGGATGCTGCAAGACATTAAGTACGGTATTGTACATGAGTTTGAAATAAACTTTGGTCACTGTACAGACAGGTTAATTTGTATTGCTATCAGACAGAATTCTGATAATCTTGCATACAAATTGCTAAACAGTTTGATCCAGATGAGAAACTAAGTAACTACATATTCTTATCTAGACTCAGAATAGTTGACATATATAATCTTTGCAGAGAAAGAGAGTGTGAATAAAAAAATTAAAATGGAGCAGACAATAATTCAATCAGACAAGTTATATCAGATGACAGATCAGTCTCAGATGACATTTAGCTCAGCATGTATCACATGTCATGTAATAGACTCAGACCACCCTTAGCTCACCATGTATCAGAAGACATGGATCAGACTCAGAAGACACTTAGCTCACCATGTATCACAAGACATGGATCAGACTCAGAAGACACATAGCTCACTGTGTATCAGAAGGCATGGATCAGACTCAGAAGACACTTAGCTCACTGTGTATCACAAGACATGGATCAGACTCAGAAGACACTTAGCTCACTGTGTATCAGAAGGCATGGATCAGACTCAGAAGACGTTTAGCTTACCATGTATCAGGTGATATTTAGCTCAGCGTGTACCAGATGACATAGATCAGACCCAGACAACATTTAGCTCAATGTGTATCAGACAATATAGATCAGACCTAGATGCCAATTAGTTCAATGTGTATCAGATGATACAGATGAGACTCAGACAACATTAATCTCATTACGTATTAGATGACATAGATTACTCAGATGCTCAATGTGTATCAGATAACATAGACCAGACTCAGACAACATTAAGTTCATTGGGTAGCAGACGACATAGATCAGACTCAGATGATATATAAACATGTATGGGGTGACATAGAAAAGACTTTGATGTTCTTTTGGCCCCATTACCTCCAAGTGTGACTTCTCTAATCCTGTATGATGGCAGGCTGGTACCATTGTCATTGACAGAGAATGCCTCAAAATAATACAGAGTGCTGGGCATCAGACTGTCAATTGTTATAAAGGTCTCAGTTGTTATTTTCTGAAAGGAAAATTAAGCATATATATGAGGGGTGATTGATAAGTTCGCGGAATCGCTTTATTACTGAAACCTGGAATAGAAATCTTAAAAACAAAATACCTCAAGTGATATGTGTACTCATGACTGACATAGAGCTAATATTATTTGGATACACTGAACAATAAAGTTTCCATGAAACATTGAACAACAGTACTATGTAGTACTTGAAGCACGCCGACATCAACGTTGGGTCACAATGACGTTAACATTTTCGACTTAATCACCACCTGTGGCCACTCACGTTTTATGTCTATGTACCCACTGGACAAATGTTACCTGAAACCAATCATCACTGAATAACGAAATTACTTTACATGCCTTCTTGCGTAATTCTTAATAGGTTCTAAACCGTTGGCATCTAAGTTCCTTATTTAGATCAGGGAACAGACGAATGTCCAAGGGGGTCATTATTTCGTCATCAAACACAGAGGTCCTACCATCCCTAAACCGCTTGTGCCATTTGTAGAAAAATGTTTTTCCACAGGTTGGTAATGTATCCGAGTTTTTAATTTGTTTTAGTTTTTCTACCGGTAAAAGTATGAGTCCCACACACAATATGACAACCGCACGCAACTCAATGTCATCTGTTGACGTCATGCGCCATTTTGAAGCCATGACCATAAAACACCGCTGTGAGATAGCTGTTCAACATAATGTCTTCAAATTTTCCGGAAATGACGTTTAAACGTCAGGTTAACTAACATCAGTTGCATTCAGGCTAAATTTGCGCTAAATTTTAATGCGCACTAGCATATTTAATAAATTCAGAATATGTGAAATAATAGTGTGCTTCAAGTCACCAAACAGTGGTTGCTATGGATACCATTTATTCTTCTTAAGTTAAAACATAAATTCACCTACCTCATAATGAAAGAGGAAACAATTTGTTTTACTTGAACACAAGTTCTCATGGGATTTGATAAAGAGTTAAATTCTTGAGAGGAGAATTCCGCGAATTTATCAATCAGCCCTCGTACTAGTGATTAAGGTAGAAAGATAACTTAAGAACATGCCACAGAAAAATCGAATTTAATACTTTCAAAAGTAATTTTTTCTAAACATTATTGGCTAGGCATATTCATTTATTTGACTATTTTTCAAACACATCGATAATTCTATTGAAATCAGCAATTAAAATCCAATTAAATGTGCAAATTTGAATTTTTTTAAACAGCAATTACAAATACATGTAGTGGAACACTGCTATGAAGGTGGTGTGGTGTGGTGTGGTATGGTGTGGTGTGGGTGTGGGGGGTGTTATTGTTGATGTGTTTTAATGATGAACATGCAAGGAACACTTCCATTATGTCATTATGAAGGTTGTATGGTGTGGTGTTTGTGTGTGTGGTGTGTTAATGATGGGGGTGGGGGACTTTCCTGTGACATCTCCTGCTGTCTTCTATTATATTTTTACCCACCCTTAACCTCATAGATTCATAGATATGCTTTTTAATGTTTTTGCAAAGAGTGTACACCCAGATCACATGATCTCTGTAGGAGCCTTTTGATCAGGTTCTTCTTGGTTTTCCAATGAAATATATAAATCTGATTTTACAGTTTCTGCCCTCGTAAAAAAATCCCAGCCTCATATTGCTATAATAAAACTGCATCTAATAAATATTCATAATGTCATTATTTCTTACCGGTACATGAAATTTTATAAAGAAAAAAGTTAACTCTTCCCCTATATAAACATGTTTTCACGTATTTGCAAACAGAGTTGACCCAGATCAGACGGCTCTTAGAGGAGCCGTCTGATCAGGGTCTGCTCTGTCTGCTAATGGAATTTGATAGAACAGGAAAAGGGTTAGCTTATGCTAGAAAAACTAGTGTAAAGAGAACATCTGTGTAGAGAGGACATTCGGTGTCCAAATATTTAGAGTAAATTCAGTAAGTACTCCTCTAATCTAGTGTTGTTTCTGCTGCATTATCACGAACCTCTCTCCAGTTTGTACCACTGTTCCGATCCTGCGTTGAATACTTCACAACATATCTAGTGATAGATGGACCTGAGGGACTGTCCCAATCCACAGTGATAGATGTTGCATCTTTCTTCTTCACTAGGAATTTCTCTGGGGGTTTTGGCAAAACACCTAAAAATAGTCAAGTATTTGGAGTATTGTGTGACATTTTTTTCATAACCAATCAGAGCAGACCATGATTAACCCTTTCCTTTATAAATACGCCTTTCTATGCCTCTGTAAAAGTCAATTTATGAAACCATTGAGATAAATAGAGCATTTGCTCCTATAGGAGCAAATGCTCTATTTATCACAATTGTTTCAAACTACAAAATTCTAAAATGTTCCTTTTTTCTCTAGTTAATGCTCCTTTTCTGTAGATTTATTCAAAGAGCTTGGGTCTAAAAATTGCTTTTGGAGTAAATGGTTAAATAGCTCTTACAGGAGCAGTCTGATCTGGCTGCACTCTGCAAAAGCATGAAAAGGCGTCTATATGGAGGACAGGATTAAGTTTCATTGGAATTGATTTAAATCCACTCTTGTTAGTATTTACATTCCAAGACAAACATAGGATTTGAATATTTCACATACTTTTTCCTTCATTCATGCAAATGCTGATGTTAGCGACAGAGGTCCCACAGCTGATGAATGTGCTGAGGTCTGCTGTGCGGGAACTCAAGGCACAGATACCATAGCACTCCTCAGGGACATTTCTCCTTGCACAACACTGTGTGTGGTTCCTTAAGTCTGAAATGAACAAGCAAAATCACTGAATTGATATCCCCCGCCAAATAAGCACTGGTCTCAGTATTTAAATGAGTTATTGATCACATGACAAAAAGTTTTTCACAAGGTCAATGCGAGTGATACGTGCAAGGCTGCATTTCTTTATGGTACTTAACATTTACGCAAAGTTTCTTTGACATCACCCGCAGCTGCAAAAATAGTGCTGGAGTTGCATTTTAGGGTCGTCAGACTCATAAGGCAGATAATCGTTAATACCCCATTCCCTCATACCGATGCCTTTTGATGCTTCTGCAAAAGTCACATGCTGAAACCATTGTGATAAATAGAGCATTTAATGCTCTGTATGTCACAATGGTTTCAAACTACAAATTTCTAAAACAAGAAATGTCGACACGACATCAAACCGGGTTTTCCTTCACTATTAACTGGTGATTTCAAAGTTCAAAAGGCATAACAGTACATGACAAATGCCCCCAAAGCAAAGCACTGACAATATGAGTTTTGTAAGCAGGCCTGCAATATGCAACTGCAAAATGAAAGTAAAGAATTCAGAGTAAGACCACAATTTGAACTCAAGTTACCCAAAATGACAATCTTTTTTTCATAAAAAAGTTTACAGAGTTTATTTTTATCAACTGGCATGTTTTTACAAAGAGACTGGTCTCAATATTCAGAGATTGCAAACCTACAACCAATATTTTGGCCTTTACCCAAACTCAAATAAGCCCACCATATTAGAATTTAATCATTTTAATCACACCGATCGCTAACATGTGCCGATGATGAAGTAAAACTTTTGGGTCCGATTCCCATCACTAGCAACCAACCTGAGGCGCATTCCAACATTGGGACAAGGTGTAGATAACATCTGATCCCCTCCATCAGTGCATTCTCACTCAGTCTGAAGTTGTGGTCACAAATATGGATGCAATCCAGGGTAACTCCTTTATTCAAACAACATTCTGCAAGAACATTTTGCATCAGATTATTCTGTTTTAATGGCTGTTAAGTGATACATGTACTTTTTTAAATGCACAAAAATATTGTACATCCAATTATAGCTACATGCAGTTTATATATAAGCCTTGAACCATTTACTCCATAAGTTCGCCTTTCTACGCCTTAGCAAACAGAGTAAACCCAGGTCAGACGGCTCCTACAGGAGCTACAGAAGCTACAGGAGCCGTCTGATCCGGGTCTGCTTTGTTTGCCTATGATATACAGGTAATATAGATATGATTCTACAGTTTCTGCCTTGGCAAAAAAATCCTGTGTCTATGTGCTAATTGTGTCTATGTGAACAATTCATCTAATCAATATTGATGCTGTTATCATTTATTTTACATGCATATTGATAGAGTAAAGGGTTATGAATATTAACCATTCGCTTGCTGAATTTTAAAATACATTTCTCCTTCTTTACCCATGCCCTGTTGTATAATTACATATATCTTCACTGTGTACACGTATATCGCTGTGCAATCACTGCTGCGGAGTGGGCTGGTTGCACAATCAACTTGTAAATAGTGCAGACCCTGATGAGACAGCTCCTGCAGGAGCTGTCTCATCTGGGTCTTCACTATCAATACAGGTAGGTATATTGACTTGAATAGCAAGCGAAGGGTTAACCTTGTACATGATTAAGACACACTTTTATGCATTAGCAAACAGAGTAGACCCGATCAGACAGCTCCTGTAGCAGCTGTCTAATCTTTACAATCAGGTCTATATTCAGGTACATGTATCAGCTCTGTTTACAAAACACATGCACATGTAATATAGAGAAGGTGTTGTAAAGTGTCTGTTATGGTAAGAGGTTGCCTTGTTCATAGAGCCCAAATTAAAAATCATTTAATAAATATTCATGTTGTCATTATTTCTTATATTAATATTTATGATATTAATGGTTAGTATTCTCTAATTTTAGAACTGAAACAGCCATAGAAAGATATTTACAAAAATGGCCATGTTCAAAATGTCATTATAACAAGAGCAGCGCAAGCGGGTGCCAACCCTCGTCTATCGTCATTGTCAAGATGAACATGTATACCAAAAATGAAGGTTGTAAATGAAAGAAGTTATGGTAAATGTTAAGATTTTGGACGACGACGACAACAATGATGATGACAACGACGACGCGGACACCGGAGTTATGACAATAGCTCGTGATTTCTTCGAAACAGACGAGCTAAAAATGACCATGTTCAAAATGTCATTATAAAAAATGAATTAACATTCATACCATTATTATTTTTAACATGAATATTCATGAGGTAACACATTAATTCTTTCTTGCATATAAACATGTTTTCATGCATTTGCAAACAGAGTAGACCCAGATCAGATGGCTTCTATAGGAGTCATTTGATCTTGGTCTATCCTGTTTGCAATGGCATTAAAGGCATATTCATGGAGTAACAGGTTAACTATTGTATTAAAATTATAAAGTAAGCACATTTATTGGTTATTAGTCTGATACAGTATAAACCACCCAAAACAGTAATTATCACTTTATTATACCAAACCCTTGGTTCCTAACTATGATTTTTACTTTTTTAGGCTATTCAAGAAAATACTAAATATTACCATTTGCCTGTGAGATGAAACACTAAATCTAAATGATTAAAAGCTAAGTGGGTAATTTATTCTGATGAAATAGTTTTGCAATATGAACTTGGGACCACAAAATGTCACAAATCTATAATATCTTATGGTATAATATAGATCTGATTGTACAATTTCTGCCTGAGCCAAAACATTATGCCATGATAAAAACTCAGCTACTAGTTACGTATGATGTCATTATTCCTTACATGAATATTAATCCATTCCCGCATATTGACGCCTTTTGATGCCTCTGTAAAAGTCACTTTTGGAAACGATTGTGATAAATAGAGCATTAATTTTTTGCTTCAATGGAGCAAATGCTCTATTTATCACAATGGTTTCATAACTATACAACTCTAAAATGTTCGTTGTCTCTATTAAATTCTCCTTTTCGGTAGATTTATTGAAAGAGACTGGGTCTAAAAATAGCCTATGAGGCAATGGGTTAATAGGCATAACCTATAAAACAAGTCAGACTTGCTCGATACATCATTATATCAAACTAAAACATAAACACAAAACATAATTCATCAGTAACATTATACTAAACCTATATATACATACCTGTTTCATTATAAGGTTTCTGAGGAACAATTGGAATTCCTGAAAATGTAGAAGTAAATATGTTTATGGAAAGAGAGCTATGATGGCTCCTGAGATAACAGGTCAAGTGATCTATAATGTTTATAAGATCATTAGTCAAACTATTTAAAGTAAGAAGGCCAAGCAGCCATTATATGTTTTCTAGCAATTACAGCAACTACTACACTCTTTGGCAATGAGTCGCCTATGGAATATTCCTACAAAATAATTTCAGAAATTTTGACTAAGGAAAAGAGTTTTAAAAGTTCCATTAAAGCTATATAAGAAAATTAGCCTCACCCCCTGACAACCATATTTTTTAATGAATCCAAATGATTTCAACAATTTTTGTAGAAGGTAAGCTAATGACAATTGCTGCAAAATTATATTTAAATTTGAACATAATTTAAACAAAAAAAAATCACTATAGCTTTAAAAAGAAAATTAGCCCAACCCCTATCCTTGGTAGCCATTTTTAAACCAAAATGATTTGAACAATTTTTGGAGTCACCAAAGGATAATTCAGTCACCAAAGGATAATTCCTGCAAAATTATATTGATATCTGCTCAGAGGTTTCGGGAGAAGTTTTTTAATTTTACTAGAACCATATTAGGAAATATGACCAGGTGACTGACCATGTTACTTAACCCTTTCCCTGTTCTATGCTCATTCCAAATTCCCATACCTACTGAATATCCATTAACAAAATAGTTATAAAGAAATATGGAAGATGGAACATTGTAGACATTTTAGAAAGCAAAGAAACAGATCTATTAAATTCTATTAGCAAACAGAGCAGACCCTGATCAGACGGCTCCTATAGGAGCCGTCTGATCTGGGTCTACTCTGTTTGCAAATGAGTGAAAATGCGTTTATATAAGGGAAAGAGTTAAGAAATCAAAATGATTTGGACAATGTTGGTAGAAGGTTACCTAAGGATCATTAATGCAAATTTATTTGGAAATTAGACAAGAAGATTTTTTAAATTTCTCCTAAACCGTATATGGAAAATTACCCCCTCTCTAGTGGCAATGTACTTTAACGATACAAAAATCATTTCTGTAAAGTTTGGTTACATTCTGCCTTGTGTTTTCAGAGATGTTGTTTAAAGCAATTGTTGATGAACAGAAAGACAGACTGATACACAGATGGATGCTGGATGGTAAATGATCAAAAAAGCTCACTTGAGCATACTCTGGTGAGCTAAAAAGCTGTCCAAAGGAAAGTATGCTCTCAGTCTATTTGAAGCTTTATCTGAGGTTCATATTACCCGGCAGACAAGCTTAGGCAAATAGAGCAGACCCAGATCAAACTGCTCTTGAGGAAGCAGTCTGATTAGGTTTGCTATAATGTCAGCCTAATTCAAATTATCCATTGGTGCCAAATTGAAATATTCTGTTTAACAAACCCATGGAGAAATGAGATTGAGTGTTGCAATACTTACTGTAACCCTTTCCCTATATTCATATAAGAAATAAGGACATTATGCATATTTATTAGCTGGATTTTTTATAATGTAAACTATTCAAGCAAAAATTTTGCTTTAACCAAAACAGTAGAATCAGATCTATACCATGTCAAAACAAACAGAGAAGACCCTGATCAGACAGCTCTTATAGTAGCCATCAGATCTGGGTCTACTCTGTCTGTAACTGTATGAAAAGGCATTTATGTGAAGGAAAGGGTTAAGGTTATTAGGATAATAAGCTGTGTTGTATAGTTATCTATTGCAAAACTCTTTCAATATCATCTCTCAAATTATATATAATATCTAATGCAAACAGTGTAGACCCTGATCCGATGGCTCCTATAGAAGCCATCTGATCAGCGTCTAATCTGTTTGCAAAGATGTAGAAACTAGAGGTTTTTGTCACAAAAACGGATGTCTCCCTTCTAATAAAAACAATATGTAAAGGGAAATCACTAAAAATGTTATGGACTTGATGATTGATACTTCCCCTCACTATGCGCTTTCCACACCACATTTTTCAGGAAGAAAATGATAACAGCTGATAACTTCAAAAATATTGATACCAGAGTTATGGCCCTTGTGCATGACGCTTAATTTCATCATGCTCTTTCCATAAATGAAATGTCATTCCAATAGCATCAGTTGAAGAGGAATTTTTGATCGGACCAAAAAATGTAACAAAGGGCAATAACTCCAAAAGTATTGAAGCCAGAGTCATGGCCTTTGTTCATGACACTTTCTCTCATCATGCTCTTTCCATGTATAAAGTTTCAATACAACGGCAAGAGCCATGTAGGGGTTATCGTCCGGACAAGAAAGCATTTAATATAATGTATAATGTACAAGGGGCAATAAGTTTTATTATAACTCTCAATTTATTGAAGCCAGAGTTAAGGACCTTATGCATGACACTTTCTCTTATCATGATCAATCCATGTATGAAGTTTCACTCCAATGGCATGTGCCATATAGGAGTAATCATCCTGACAAAAAAATTGTGTGTGTTTTTTACAAAGGGCAATAACTCCAATATTAGTGAAGCCAGAGTTATGGACCTTGAGCATGACACTTTCTCTTATCATGATCTTTCCATGTATGAAGTTTCAATCCAATGGCATGAGCCATATAGGAGTTATCGCCCGGACAAAAAATTTGCTGAAAAATTACAAGGGCAATAACTCCATTATTAATAAAGCCAGAGTTATGGACCTTGTGCATGACACTTCCTCTCACCATGATCTTTCCATATATGAAGTTTCAATCCAATGGCATGAGCCATATAGGAGTTATCGTCCGGACAAATAGTGTGCATTTTTTTACAAGGAGCAATAACTCCTATATTAGTGAAGCCAGAGTTATGGACCTTGTGCATGACACTTCCTCTGATTATGCTCTTTCCTCATATGAAGTTTCAATCAACTGGCATCAGCCATATTGAAGTTATCGTCCGGACAAAAAAGTGTGAATTTTTTTACAAGGGGCAATAACTCCTATATTAGTAAAGCCAGAGTTATGGACCTTGTGCATGACACTTCCTCTCATGATGCTCTTTCCATATATGAAGTTTCAATCAACTGGCAACAGGCATATTGAAGTTATCGTCCGGACAAAAAGTGTGATGGACAGACAGACGGACATCCTAACAAATGGGTAGTTGTGTGACTTTTTCCTTTGATCTTTTCTTGTGGGACTAGTCCAACAAGTAAAACTATTTTTGGCTCTAACTTTGGAATAGAATGATCTGGAAGCTAACCCTAACCCTAACCCTATGTCCCACAACTGGCCAGGTTAATGTCACAAGAAATGGCCAGGTTAATGTCACAAGAGATGGCCAGGTTAATGATTTTACTTGTGCGACTAGTTAGAAAAAGTCACACAACTACCCTTTGGTGAGTGCGGGCGGATGGACAGATGGACAGACAGACAGATGGACAGACAGACAGACAGACAGACAACTCTCACGAAAACAATATGTCTCCCCCATATAAATATGGGAGAGACATAATTATGTCTGAATTTAAGATAACCTTTGCAAATATTCCAACTCTGGATAAGATATCAAGTATTTACTGTGTTCAAAACAGAAACATTACAAGTCTACAATGCTTCATGACAGGACTTTTTAACCCATTGTATATTAGATATGAGTTAAATGGCATTTGCAAACAGTATAGATTGAGATCATATCGAGGGCTTGGTGCAAAACTATTCTAACTCCTTCACTTTGTGAAGGAGTTATAATAGTTTTGCACCAAGCCCTCGATATGCTTCCAGAAGGAACCTTCTGATCAGGGTCTAAATAGTTTGTTATTCAAAATCTAATAACACAATACAACTCACTATGATTATGCTTCAGACCAAATATCAAATCATTCCAGCATACACAAGCGAAGAAATCTTTGACTAAAGTTTTGTAAAAAAAAAATTGTCATTAAACAATCATCAAAATTCAATCAAAGTCTCGGCAAGTTGATGAATGACAGACCTGAAAAGGGGAGACATGGTACAACATAGTAAGATTATGCTTCAGACTAAATATCAAATCATTCCAGCATACACAAGCGAAGAAATCTTTGACAAAAATTTAACAATCCCCAAATTCAATCAATGTGTCGGCCAACAGGAAGTAGATGGAAAACACACCTGAAAAGGGGAGACACGGTACAACTCACTAGGATCATGCTTCAGACCAAATATCAAATCATTCCAACATACACAAGCCAAGAAATTTTCGACGAAAATTTTACAGGACGGACGTACGTACAGATGTATGGGAAGGACTGACGGACATACGGACAAGGGTAAAACCTAATGCCCCGTTGCCTAAAGGTGGGGCATAAAAAAGCTGATTTTATTGCCAGTTTCCCATAAATCACCCATCAGAAAGCTTATTTAGTCATGTGGCCTACATAGTTTGAGGCTACAAATAGGGAAAAGCGGCTAAATAGCCGCCTATTGCTTTATCATGTGCATACCCTAATTATCAGTTCCCCCCCTAGGTGCCCCTGATAAGCCTTCCTTGTAAATGGCTGACTGGCTAAGTCAGAGAAAAACTTGATGGTAATAAAGTAAAAGGGATTTATACGGCTTTTATGGTAGGTATATTTTATAGCATTTCGCAATGGATAAAAGAGACAAGTGTCTATTCATTAATGCAAAAATATAAAAAAAATGATTTTTTTGTAATTCTAACATACTGTACAGTGGAACCTTAAATATAAAGGAGCATTCCGCTGTTACAAGAGAATATTCAAAGGACTAAACTTGAAAAGGCTATACAGTACAACCTGGGTCCATGCTTATAAAGCTTTTAGTAGAGTCTGAGATCGTTCTCAAGCTTTTGATTGGTCAGATTTGAGCCAAGGGCTCAAATCTGACCAATCAAAAGCTTGCGAGCTCAAATCTGACCAATCAAAAGCTTGAGAACGAAACTCAGACTCAACTAAAAGCTTTATAAGCATGGACCCTGTATTAAGTGGACATCAAAAAGGTCTAATTATGGGTCTGCAAGGTAGGTGATAGCTTAACACAGGTCAAAAGTAATGCAGAAAGCTCCTATAGGAGCTTTCTGCATTACTTTTGTCCTGCATTAAGCAACCAATTGTTTTTTAAGACTCCTACATTCAATAAATGAGGGGACGCTTAAGAAAGGTTCTACTATATGCAAATTCATGATCGTTAAATATTTCTAGCACTCTGATGGAAATCCTAGCAACAGTTAATTTGAAAATGTTTTCAACATGTCAATGATACTTCCCACTGTCTGCTAAAGGTTTATAATGTATCACAATTCACCTTCAGTCACCACAATCAAGGTAAGCTCAGGCAAGCTTGATCCATTGGCATTGACAGATGACACAACAACATCATACACTGTGGCTGGTCTCAGATTAGTAATTGTGTATCTGGTTCCCACATGAACCTCCACCTGTAAGCAAAAGCAGGAAAGTGTTAATCTCCTAATCTTCCCCTTTATAGAAATGCTTTTTTATGCCTTTGCAAACAGAGTAGATCCAGATTATACAGCTCATATAGGAGACGTCTGAGCAGGGTCTGCTCTGTTTGCTTATGAAATTATAATCTGACTCTACAGTTTCTACCAATACCAAACATTCATGTATACATATGCCATTTTAAAAATTCAGCTAATAAATATTCATGAAGTTAAAATTCCTTCAAAATTATTCCACAGGAAAGGTTATTCCCTAACCCATTCCCACTTAGGCTATTTTTAGACCTAATCCCTTTGATTCAACCTACCAAAAAGGAGCATTAACTAGAGAAAAGATTTTTTTCAGAATAGTGTAGTCTTGAAACCATTGTGATAAATAGAGCATTTGCTCCTTAGGAGCAAATGTTCTATCTATCACAATGGTTTCACAAAGTGTCTTTTACAGAAGCGTCAAAAGGCGTCAATATGCGGGAATGGGTTAATTATGTCATATAAACGTCTTTTCACACCTTTCCAAACAGAATAGACCCAGACCCTGTTGAGCTATACTAATCTGCTTAACCCTGTATCCATAGTCACGCCTTTCTACGCCCCTGTAAAAGTCACTTTATGAAACCATTAAGATAAATAAAGCATTTGCTCCATAGGAGCAAATGCTCTATTTATCACAGATTTCAAAACTACATGATTCTACCATTTTTCTTTTCTTTAGTAAATGCTCCTTTTTGGTAGATTTATTCAAAGAGGTTGGGTCTAAAATCGCTTATTGGGTAATAGGTTAAAACTGAAAGTCATTTGTCAGTCATTTGCTATTTGAAAAGATTTTTACAAGTCTTTTGAGGTCAATGACTTCACATTGCTATGATGTGGTACCAATTTGTTTATTATACTCCGGTGCCGGATTTTCCTGTTTGACTATAAATTTTTATACGTTCAGCTAATTATCTTTCAGCAATTTTCCTGTGTAATCTAAACTGTTGAGACATGATTTAAGGTTTGTAAATGCAAGTCAGAATCAGTCATTTGAAATTAGTGTCATCCAGAATACCAGTACCGGTTGTTTCCTTTGTAGAGAGTATTTAGCCCAAAAAGCTGCTCAGAACTTACTACAGAAATCGTCTTTAAAAAGTTTGAGATATTGAGGTATCACTGTATATATACAGTGGTACCTCGATATCATATAACAGCATAAGTCGAAGCAATTTTTTTTAAATACTGGAAAAAAGCTTTTGATTGACATATTTCATACTCACTGTGTTCCAAATCATGGTTGTTGATGAGTGAATTCTCCAGGCCACAGTGTAATGAAGGTTGGTCTTATTGTTGGGAGATTCCCATGCTATTGTAACTGAGTTTGGTGTTACACTGTTGGGTGCTATATGGGTGTTCTTAGGTGGAGAAGGAAGCAAATCTACAAGAAAAACAAAACATTTACATTTATCTACAGTATAACCTGTCTTAAGCTGCCATCAAAAAGAGACCTAATTATGGATCTGTTAGGCAGGTGGTGGCTTAATGCAGGTCAAAAGTAACCCATAAAGTGCACATAGGAACTTTCTGCTTTACATTTGGCCTGTATTAACCCTTCGCTTGCTATTCACGTCAATATACGTACATGTAAATAGTGAAGACCCAGATGAGACAGCTCCTGCAGGAACTGTCTCATCAGGGTCTGCACTATTTACAAGTTGATTGTGCAACCAGTGCACTCCACAGCAGTGATTGCACAGCGAAATACTTATACACAGTGAAGATATATGTAATTATACAACAGGACATGGGTAAAGAAGGAGAAATGTATTTTAAAATTCAGCAAGCGAAGGGTTAAGTAACCACCTGCTTTTTAAGACTTCTATGTTCAATCAATGAATGGTCACTTAGGATAGGATCTACTGCATTAGAATCTGCCTGTCTTATTACACCGTTTTTACACAGTACAGTAAACACTCTCTAAACTAGACATTCAATTTAATATAAATATCAGCCTTGGAGAAAAGTGGCAGGTTAATGTAAGGTGAAAGTCAAGCAGAAAGCTCCCCTAGATCAAGATCCTGAAGGAGCCATCTGATCAAGGTCTGCTCTGGTTGCTTATGGAATTATCGATGTTATAAGTTTCTGAAATGGCCAAAAATTCAATTGTTCATTGGCCATTGTAAAACCTATGTTAATGAATATTCATGCAATCATGATTTCTACAAATATTCATGAGGGAAAGGAAAAGGGAAATGGTTAACCCTTTCCCTCATATAAACATCTATTTATGCATTTGCAAACAGAATAGATCCTGATCAGACAACTCCTATAGGAACCGTCTGAGCAGGGTCTGCTCTGTTTGCTTTTGACATGATATTGATCTGATTTCAGTGTTTATCAAAACAAGATTCCTTGAAATGTTTACATTATAAACTTTACTTAATAAATATTCATTATATCATTATTTCTTACATGAATGTTGAAATGAAAAAGAGTTAAATAATGTAGGTACATGTACCACAGTCTTGCACTAAATCCTTCAGTAACAGGTCAAATTACATGCAGGAGAAATGCTTATACCTGAGTTTTCAAGTATGCAGGAAGATATCAAAGGCAGGTAGAAAAAACACTGGATCACTGAATAGCTCAGTGGTGGCTGTCCCTCACACAGAGATAAACATGAGCTCGGCACATTCATCCTCTCACAGCAAGGTTTGTGGTTTCCCTGACCTTGTAAAACAAAAAAAATGACAGTGCTTACAATAAATGCATATTTTTAAATAAAATCATAAAACTTGGTATTTGTTATAATCAATCATTATTATGAAGATTACCAATTTGAACTTATATAAAAAAAAAATGCCACTGTGATACAAAATAAACCGATACATGTACTTATGATAGGAGCCAGCTGATCAGGGTCTATGCTTATAAAACTTTTAGTTAGTCTGAGTTCGTTCTCAAGTTTTTGATTGGTCAGATTTGAGCCAAAGGCTCAAATCTGATCAATCAAAAGCTTGAGAACTCAAATCTGACCAATAAAAAGCTTGAGAACGAACTCAGACTCAACTAAAAAGCTTTATAAGCATGGACCCAGGGTCTGTTCTGTTTGCCTATGAAATAACACTGATCATATTCTACAGTTTATGCTATGGTAAAAATGCCATTATTCATGATGCTATTACAAAAAATCTGCTAATTAATATTCATAAAGTCATCATTTTTGTTATAAATATTCATGCAGTAAAGGGTTAAAGATTCGCTGACTATCTATATAAACAAGAGACGCATGCGGCGTCAACGCTCCTCTGATTTAGTGCTTTTCCAGCTAAATCAAAAACGTTTGAAAAAATAAAGGGCCATAACTCCAAATTTTGAAATTCAGAGTTACAGCTCTAATGTAGGGGCCTTCCCGTCAATGATATATACTGACCTATGAAGTTTCATGTTGATACCTCCTATACTTCGAGTAATGAACTACATTAAAGTTTTTGCATGCCGACGACGATGCAGACGAAAACGACAATGCCTACGACCCAGTGATCACAATTATAGCTTGATTCTTCTTCGAAACAGACAAGCTAAAAAGGAGTTTTAGCCTTTGAAGAAACTGTAAAATTCAAGTTGGTACCACGTTTGAGATTGTTGACAAGGCCAAACTTGTTCCTACCAAGATGCGATACTACGAAATGGTTCGAATCATTTTGTAAAATCAAGGTCAGACTGTAATATTCATGATGTTTCTTATACGAAAATTCATTTGGTGACAAGTTAACCCATTCCCTTTTGACACTTCTGTAAAAGTCACTTTTTGAAACCGTTGTGATAAGTACATGTAAATCTTTTGATCCATAAGAGCATATACACTATTTATCACATTGGTTTCAAAACTACACATTTCTAAAAATTTCCTTTTTTCTAGTAAATGCTCCTTTTCAGTAGATTTATTCAAAGAGGTTGTGTCTCAAAATAGCCTATGAGGGAATGGGTTAAGAGGGGTACTACTGCATATTTTTAACCCTTTCCTCCATAAATACAGCTTTCTATTCCTCTGTAATATTCACTTCTTGAAACCATTGTGATAAATTGAGCATTTGCTTCATAGGAGCAAATGCTCAATTTATCACAATGGTTTCAATACTACACAATTCAGACATTTTCCTTTTCTCTAGTAAATGCTTCTTTTCCGTAAATTTATTCTAAGAGGTTGGATCTAAAAATAGCCTATGAGGGAATGAATTTTTAACATGTAAGAAATATTGCAGGAATAACAAATGCACAAACGCCATTAATCCTTTACTCCATACATACACCTTTATACGCCTTTGCAAACAGAGTAGACCCAGATCAGATAGCTCAATAGCAGTCATCTGATCAGGGTCTGCTCTGTTTGCTTATGGAATAATATAGAGCTGATTCTACAATTTCTGCTTTGCCAAAAATTCCATGTGTTAATATGCCATTTTAAAATTGCATCTAATTAATATTCATGATGTCATCAGTTCTTTCATGAATATTCATGGAGTAAAGGGTTAAGCTCACCTGTAAGGCACTGGTATATGTCTGTAAGGTCCCCAAAGCATTTTGTGTACACATCGGGATGTATCTCAGTTCCATATGCATCAGCTTTACAATATGCCAAACAGTCTGCACTGATGCTCTTACTCTCACAGCAGGCTAATTGAAGAGATAAGAGGGCAATGGTGACTCAACATTGCTCACCTGAGTACCACGAGTCCAGATATTAATGATGAGTCAACAACAAGGTGTGACATTTAACCAGAATCTGTTTCTGAATATTAAAAGGATCCATGAAGAGGTTCTAGAGTGCCATTTCTGGATCAAACATGGGTAAACTAGAACTACCACTAAAGGGGATGAATACCCCCACTAGCACATTTGACACAAAGACGGGGGTTATAGTAATAAATAACTACAATATCTGCTACAGTTTAGAAAAAAACTCCGGAAAACGTGAAATTTCATAAAAATTTCTAAGTCAATATGCTGTAATTCCGTTAAAAATCAATGTAGTGTAACAAAATTCAAACTTGATCTGTAACTCATTATTATAAAGCCACATACCAAATATCACATCAATATCTGCAAGGGTTTAGAAAAAAAACTCCGGAAAACCTGAATTTCCGGAAAATTTCTAAGTAAAATCACTGTATTTCTGTGAAAAATAAATGAAGCGTAACGAAATTCAAACTTGATCTGTACTCTTATAATAAAGCCACATACCAAATATCACTTCAATATCTGTAAAGGTTTAGATAAAAAACTCCGGAAAACCTGAATTTCCGGAAAATTTCTACGTAAAATCACTGTATTTCCATGAAAAAATCAGTGAAGTGTAACGAAATTCAAACTAGATCTACAACTTATTATAATAAAGCCACATATCAAATATCACTTCAATATCTGTAAAGATTTAGAAAAAAACTCCGGAAAACCTGAATTTCCGGAAAATTTCTAGGTAAAATCACTGTATTTCCATGGAAAATCATTGAAGCGTAACGAAATTCAAACTTGATCTGTAACTCATTATAACTAGAAAATTGTGTCTGTAATGACAGTGATGCCCCCGTGTAGGTGCTTGCCCAGCTGCACGTAAAATTTCCAAGTCATTTGGCCTTGACCTTGGGCTTGTGGGCAGCATGGGCTGGGTGTGCAATCACAGCATGGATGGTGTTTAATGAGTATATGCAATTCCATGGCAACAGCTACAGTGGTTAGGGAGATATAGGGCAATGAAAAAACTGAGACAAAAAACTGCACGTAAATGTGACAACCAACTGCACGTAATATTTCCAAGTCGTTTGACCTCAACCTTGGGCTTGCAGGCAGCATGGTAAGGTGCCAAATGATAGCACAGATGGTAATTGATGTGTATGTGAAGTTTCATGTGTATAAGTTTAGAAATTACTGACTTATAACACTTGAAAAACTGTGACAACCAACTGCACCTAAAAGCCGGACAGACGGACGGATGGACGGACATGTGCAAAACATAATGCCCCCTGACTATCGTCAACGGGGGCATAATAAAGCCACATACCAAATATCACTTCAATATCTGTAAAGGTTTAGAAAAAAACTCCGGAAAACTGAAAAATAACTCCAAAAATACTGAAGACAGAGTTACAAACCTTGTGCACTGCATTTGCGGTTAATGTGATCTATCTATATATGAAGTTTGAAGTCAATAGCTTTTATACTTTGGAAGTTATGATCCGGACAAGCCGGACGGACGAACGGCAGGATGGACAACCAGACGGACATGGTGACTCCAGTATACACCCCCACCAAACTTCGTTTTGTGGGGGTATCTGTGATATTATAGCTATACGTACTTGTTAATATAATTCATGAATATATAAAGTGGCTGAAGTATTTAAAAGTAGAATATGCTATTTTTTATATATCACCAGCCACATACATGTATCTAAAATAATTACAGTATACAACATTAATAACTAGCCGATATTACAGGCACAATCAATCAGTACAAAATCTTGTAGTCCAAGAGTATTTAACTCACCTGCTATTGTTTGAGTTATATTCTGCATGTTAACTGGGACTGGAAATAGGGAAAAAGAATATATATCAGGTATATGAGTACAAATTCATGTAACAACAAGATACCTAGGAGCAAGACTTCATACTCACACGCAGGCACATTCTATACAAAAAAATCACCAGATAGATGGATATAAATATGGGTGATGCTTGAGTTACAGTTTTGGTATGTAAAACACTTTCTATTCACTATAAGGTATTGTGCAAAATTATATTGAATACTATATGTGCAAAATAAGGCTATTGCCAAGACAAAATCAGGCAGATGAAGACATCAAGACAGACCCATACACATACTGGCTCAATAAAAAAACATGCGATCTACTATCACATGGAAACTACTTTTATAATCTCAAATAACCCTCTCCTCCATGAATACTTGTGTAAGAAATAATGATGTCATGAATATCAATAAGATAAATTTACCAGGTGTACATTGCACATGGACACAGGAAATTTTGGCACTGGCAGAAACTGAAGAATCATATTTATATTATGTCATAAGCAAACAGAGCAGACCCAGATCAGACGGGTCCCATAGGAGCCGTCTGATCTGGGTCTTCTCTGTTTGCAAAGGCGTAGAAAGGCGTATTTATGGAGTAAAGGGTTAAGTATTCAAATCCTTATCCTTCTAGGTGCAATCCGACTGGCATTGGCAATCAACTTGGATCCGGTTAACCCCTTCCCCCATACAAATGATTTTTCATGCCTTTGCAAACAAAGTAGACCCAGTTCTGATGGCTCCTTTTGGAGCTATCTGATCAGGGTTTGCTATGTATGCTTATGAAATATGAGTAGATCTGACTCTGTAGTTTCTACCAATCCAAAACAAACTGTGTACATACGCCATTGTAAAAAATCAGCTTATAAATATTCATTTCATTATTTCTTTTATGAATATGAAAGGGTGAATCCTTTTCCTCATAGAGATGGTTTTTTCAAACATTTTAGTAGATCCATATCAGATGGCTCCTATAGCAGCTGTCTGATCAGGGTCTGCTCTGTTTGCTTATGCAATAATATAGATCTTATTCTACAATTTGTGCCATGGCCCAAACAAATCATAACTTGTTGAATATTCATATAAGAAATCATGACACCATGAATATTTATTACCTGAATTTTTAAAATGGCATACATTAGCCCTGATCAGACAACTGAAGCCGTCGGATCTGGATCTAAGGTATGAAAAAAGCACATTAACCCTTTACTTTAAGAATTCTAAAAAAAGAAATGATGAAATCATGAATATCAATTAGATTTGTTCTTTTAAAATGGCATATCAACACATGAAATTATGTCTAGAGGAGTCATCTGATCTGGATCTACTCTATTTGCAAATGTATATTTATGGAGTAAAGGGTTAATGGAATAAAGGGTTCATCATTTATCTGCAAACACTGTGGAAAAATGTACAAAAAAATAAGACTGGAGGACAGAAACATAGAAAAATTGAATGATGGAAGAATAGAAGAACATCCAGGGGTAATGCTACATACCATCATGTCATTTTACGATTAGGACATAATAAATTAAGTATTAAGTGCCGGTAGATAACAACTTTCTGAACACCAATTTTGCTGGTAATTAAAGATTAATTAAAGAGTTGACATACCTTCTCTTGTGCTTATCTCAACTGTTTCTGATGGCTGACTTGCACCTGAGCTAGCTAGAGCCACAACATTCATCTCATATGCAGTGTTCAGCTTTAGACTAGTCAACTGGTAAAATGTGCGACGTTTTGCTAATGGGATTGTCTAGAAAAGGAAGAATACATAATTCTAACACCTGGGTTTTCAAAAATTCATACAGCAAACCTCTACTTAACCATTTACTCCATAAATATACCTATACAACGTTTTTGCAAACAGAGTAGACACAGATACAGGGGCCATCTGATCAGGGTCTGTTCTGTTTACTTATGATATAATATTGATATAAGTAAAACCTCTCTATAACGGCCATTAAATTGTGTTAATTAGTTGGTATTCAGGGCAGGTGGTTGCTAAAAGCAATGTGAAAGTAAAACAGAACACTCCTTAAAACGGCACTTTCTTTAACTCTTTACCTGATAGAGATGTTTTGATGTCTTTGCAAACAGAGTTGACCCAGATCAAACAATTCCTGTGGGAGCCTGCTCTGTTTGCTTACGAAATAATATACCGCAGATCTGATTCTACAGTTTCTGCCATGGCAAAATAATGCCTTATTCATGAAGCAAATTATAAAAACAACTGAGCCTATTTATGTCCATACATTCATTAGTTATTACATAAAATATTCATAAGATAAAAAAGTTTGTTTTGTTTGTGTTGATTAATGTTTGTGTTGATTAATGTCCATTTCTGCTTACTGTACACCCCAGAGAGAGGGGCAAGGATATAGAGAAACTTGAGCGTAATGCTGTACTCTTATTATCAGATCTATATCATGTCAAAAGCAATCGGAGCCATCTGATATGGGTGTACTCTGTTTTCAAATGCGTAAAAATTCTATTTATATGAAGAAAAGGGTTAAATATTCAGCTAGTAATTACTCATAATACATGTATCATTATTTCTCACACGAATATTCAACAGGGAAAGGGTTGAAAATAGTAATGCTATAGATCTGCAATGTCATTGAAGAATATCAGCATCTTCCAATTATTTTGTGGAACTTGTTACATGTACTTAACCCTTTCCCTATTGACTATTCATGTAAAAATTAATGATATCATGAAAACTTACAAGATTATTTTTTATAAATGGAAATGAACACAGGACATTTCAGATCAGGCAGAAACTGTAGAATCGGATCTACATTATACCATAAGCAAACAGCGCAGACCCTGATCAGAATCCTCCTACAGAAACCATCTGATCTGGGTCTACTGGGTTTGCAAAGGTATGAAGGCAAATTTTAGAATACTTTTACTTTCCTTATGTTGGGACATACAACTTATGAAACAGTGCAGACCCAGATCAAACTGCACAGGTTGAACAGGGTCTACTTATTTGCTATTCCAATTTATTAATTTATTCCAATTTATCAAAATGATGCAAGATTGACTTGTTCGGTTTTACAAACTGGTGAACTAGCACAGAGAGAGGTGAGTGTACATGTATGCAGTGTTTTGTGCTATTGACTTCTTATTTGATATGGCACTGTTTTAATTGTTTTGCAAAGAGAGTAGAACATAGCTGTAAAAGATGTCTGATAAGGGTTTGTTGTTTGCTTATAAATTACCCTTGACTTAATAGGGACACATTTTGATGCATTTACAAACAGAGCAAAACCAGATCAGACAGCTCCTCTCAGGGTCTACTCTGTTTGCTTATAAATAAACCCTTGGCTTGATAGGGACACCTTTTAACTCTATCCCTGTTCTATGTTTATTCCGAATTTCAATACCCACTGAATATTCATGGACAAAACAGTTATAATGAAATACGGAAGATGGAGCATTGTAGCCATTTTAGAAAGTAAAGAAACAAATTTACCAAATTCAATTAGCAAACAGGACAGACCCTGATCAGCTATTTGATCTGGTTCACTCTGTTTGCAGATACATGAAACAGCATTTATATACAGGAAAAGAGTTAATGAACCCTTGACTTGATAGGGGACACCTTTTAACACCTCTGTGAGCAGAGTTGAACCAGTCCAATAACTTGTCACAGGGTCTGCTCTGTTTGCTTATGAAATAATGCTGATACGATTCTATAGTTCAGAATTTCTTGCCATTATAAAAATTCATCTGATTGATAGTTATAATAGTACTATATCTTACATTAACCCTTTACTCTATAAAAACGTCTTCATATGACTTTGCAAACAGTGTAGACCCAAACAAGACCACTGACTGAATATAAACTAGCTTAATTTATATAATGGCATATGGGAATAAAATAGTGTTTACCATGACAGAAACTGGTCCATATTATTCCCTAAGCAAATAGAGAACCTTGGGTCTCTTGTGTTTGTAAAGGTGTTTAAAGGTGTGCCTCTGATGTAAAGGGTTAACCCTTTACTCCATAAATATACCTTTCTATGCCTATCCAAACACAGAAGACCCAGATCAGATTGCTCCTGTTGGAACTGTCTGATCAGGGACTGCTCTGTTTGCTAATGGAATAAAATTTATATGAGTACAGTTTCTACTATGACCAAAAAGGTTTGTGTCCATGTGCCATTATAAAAACAAGAGTGCCAGTGGGCACAATATAAGCCCGACGAGGTCTTGTTCAACATAAACTGGGGTTAACGTATTTGCTTACTCAAATTCTAAGTCCAATTAAGTGACCTTGACCTTGGATATACGAACCAGGACTTGGCAGGCTACTGTAGCATGTCTAGATAAACATTGTGGTTAAATTTGGGAACGCTCCACCAAGCAGAACTTGAGTTAGAGATGTTACAGACAGACAGGTAGGTTAACATTTTTGCTAAACGCAAATTCTAAGTCCAATTGTGCGACCTTAACCTTAGATAAACGAACCGAGACTTGGCAGGCTACTGTAGCATGTCTAGATAAACCTTGTGGTTAAATTTGGGAAGGATCCACCAAGCGGAACTTGAGCTAGAGATGTTACAGACAGACGGGTAGGTCAACATTTTTGCTAAACGCATATTCTAAGTCCAATTGTGCGACCTTGACCTTGGATAACGAACTGGGACTTGGCAGGCTACTGTAGCATGTCTAGATAAACATTGTGGTTAAATTTGGGAAGGATCCACCAAGCGGAACTTGAGTTAGAGATGTTACAGACAGACAGGTAGGTTAACATTTTTGCTAAACGCAAATTCTAAGTCCAATTGTGCGACCTTAACCTTAGATAAACGAACCGAGACTTGGCAGGCTACTGTAGCATGTCTAGATAAACATTGTGGTTAAATTTGGGAAGGATCCACCAAGCGGAACTTGAGTTAGAAATGTTACAGACAGACGGGTAGGTTAACATTTTTGCTAAACGCAAATTCTAAGTCCAATTGTGTGACCTTGACCTTGAATAAATGAACCGGGACTTGGCAGGCTACTGTAGCATGTCTAGATAAACATTGTGGTTAAATTTGGGAAGGATCCACCAAGCGGAACTTGAGTTAGAAATGTTACAGACAGACGGGTAGGTTAACATTTTTGCTAAACGCAAATTCTAAGTCCAATTGTGCGACCTTGACCTTAGATAAACGAACCAGGACTTGGCAGGCTACTGTAGCATGTCTAGATAAACATTGTGGTTAAATTTGGGAAGGATCCACCAAGCTGAACTTGAGTTAAGAGATGTTACAGACAGACGGGTAGGTCAACATTTTTGCTAAATGCAAATTCTAAGTCCAAGTGTGTGACCTTGACCTTGGATAAACGAACCAGGACTTGGCAGGCTACTGTAGCATGTCTAGATAAACATTGTGGTTAAATTTGGGAAGGATCCACCATGTGGAACTTGAGTAAGAGATGTTACAGACAGACGGGTAGGTCAACATTTTTGCTAAACGCAAATTCTAAGTCCAATTAAGTGACCTTTACCTTGGATATACGAACTAGGACTTGGCAGGCTACTGTAGCATGTCTAGATAAACATTGTGTTTAAATTTGGGAAGGATCCGCCATGTGGAACTTGAGTTACAGATGTTACAGACAGACAGGTAGGTCAACATTTTTGCTAAACGCAAATTTTAAGTCCAATTAAGTGACCTTGACCATTGATAAACGAACCAGAACTTGGCAGGCTACTGTAGCATGTCTAGATGAATATTGTGGTTAAATTTGGGAAGGATCTACCAAGCGGAACTTGAGTTAGAGATGTTACAGACAGACGGGTAGGTTAACATTTTTGCTAAACGCAAATTCTAAGTCCAATTGTGTGACCTTGACCTTAGATAAACGAACCGAGACTTGGCAGACTACTGTAGCATGTCTAGATAAACATTGTGGTTAAATTTGGGAAGGATCCACCAAGCGGAACTTGAGTTAGAGATGTTACAGACAGATGGGTAGGTTAACATTTTTGCTAAAACGCAAATTCTAAGTCCAATTGTGTGACCTTGACCTTGGATATACGAACCGGGACTTGGCAGGCTACTGTAGCATGTCTAGATAAACATTGTGGTTAAATTATGGAAGGATCCACCAAGGGGAATTTGAGTTAGAGATGTTACAGACGGACAGACGGACGGACATGCTAACGGATGGGTAGTTGTGTGACTTTTTCCTTTGATCTTTTTTTGTGTGACTAGTCCCACAAGAAAAACTATTTTTGGCTCTTACTTTGGAAAAGAATGATCTGGAAGCTAACCCTAACCCTAACCCTATGTCCCACAACTGGCCAGGTTAATGTCACAAGAAATGGCCAGGTTAATGTCACAAGAGATGGCCAGGTTAATGATTTTACTTGTGGGACTAGTTAGAAAAAGTCACACAACTACCCTTTGGTGAGTGCGGACGGACGGACGGACGGACAGACGGACAGCGCCATTCCATAATATGTCCCGTTTTTTCAAACTGGTGTATAATAATATAATTAATGATCATGTTGTCATTTTAAGTTTCAAGTTTAATCCTTTCCCTATATCTTTTTTTTATCCAGTCTCTTTGAATAAATCTAGAGAAATGGGAAAATTTAGAATTGTGTAGTTTTGAAACCATTGGGATAAATATAGCATTTGTTCCTATTTATCACAATGGTTTAAAAAAGTTACTTTTTCAGAGTCAAAAGGTGTCAATATGAGGGAATGGGTTAAGCAATGTATATTTACTCAGATAGAATAATCTCATTAGACTGAAAAGAGGGACTATTAATTTGCATAGGGCTACTTACTGTCATGAAGTTTTTCCGTCCAGCTTCTCTGTAATTCACCCTGTAGCCTGTGACACTTGATGGATTCTCCGATGGAGTCTCCCAGCTAAGCATAATTTGATTACCAGCTACAGTGGCAGATACTGACACTGGTGGGCCAGGGAACAAGACTTAAAAAAATACAACAACAAAGAATAGTACAAAAATAAGAAGCCCTACTAAATGAATGTTCCCTAAATGTCATACAGTTTTGGAAACCTTTGGCAAATAGCTTACATGGAAATCAAATCCTAAACAGAGTCAACGCTATTCGCTACACCACTAGTTTAATTTAAAGTCACTAAAATGATGCCAAATTGACTAAAGACGATTTCGGTAGTAAGTTCTGCGTAGCTGTTTGTGCAGAATACTCTCTATAAATGAAACAACTGGTACCGGTATTCTGGATGACACTAACTTCAAACGACTTATTTCGACCAACATTTACAAACCCTAAATGTATCAACAATTTAGATTACACGAGGAAATTGCTAAACTATAACTAGCCGAATGATAAAATCTTAAAATCACACAAGAAAATCCGGTACGGGGGTATAATAAACAAATTGGTACAACGTCATAGCAATGTGACGTCAAAAGACGTCGCCCATTTTGGCGAAATTTTCATGGGAGATCACTACCACTAGGTGATGAATTGAGTAATTACTTACAAACGAAGCCTGTAACCCACATATTTCTTTTTGATTTCATGCTAAGGATACTATAAAGCACAAAATGTGAAAATTTGAAAAAAAATTCTTGGATAAGTTTCTTAGAAATTTACGAAAATATCACAGATGTCATGATTTTTGTACTGTCCTGTATGTAAAAGGCAGGGAGCACGCGTATGTTTATTTCATTGTAATTACTCAAAAATAAAGTCTGTAACCCCTTCTTTTCTTTTTTTTATTTGCAATCAGCATACTTTAAACAACAAAATATAAAAAAATAAAAAAAATTCTTGGAAGAAAACAAACTTTAACTAGAGGTTTTTGTCAAAAAAATGGATGTCTCCCCTCTAATAAAAACAATATGTAAAGGGAAATCACTAAAAATGTTATGGTCTTGATGAATGATACTTCCCCTCATTATGCGTTTTCCACACTACATTTTTCAAGAAGAAAATGATAACAGCTAATAACTCCAAAAATACTGATACCAGATTTATGGCCCTAGTGCATGACACTTACTTTCATCATGCTCTTTCCAAAAATAAAATGTCATTCCAATAGCATCAGTCGAACAGGAGTTATTGATCGGCCAAAAAATGTAACAAAGGGCAATAACTCCAAAAGTATTGAAGCCAGAATTATGGCCCTTGTTCATGACACTTTCTCTCATCATGCTCTTTCCATGTATGAAGTTTCAATACGATGGCAAGAGCCATGTAGGAGTTATCGTCCGGACAAGAAAGAATTAAACAAATGTACAAGGGGCAATAACTCTAAATTTTTATTGAAGCTCGAGTTAAGGATCTTATGCATGACACTTTCTCTTATTATGATCGTTCCATGTATGAAGTTTCACTCCAATGGCATGTGTCACATAGGAGTAATCATCTGGACAAAAAATTGTGATTGTTTTTACAAAGGGCAATAACTCCAATATTAGTGAAGCCAGAGTTATGGACCTTGTGCATGACACTTCCTCTCGTTATGATCTTTCCATATATGAAGTTTCAATCCAATGGCATGAGCCATATAGAAGTTATCGTCCGGACAAAAAAGTTTTTTTTACAAAGGGCAATAACTCCAATATTAGTGAAGCCAGAGTTATGGACCTTGTGCATGACACTTCCTCTCGTTATGATCTTTCCATATATGAAGTTTCAATCCAATGGCATGAGCCATATAGAAGTTATCGTCCGGACAAAAAAGTGTGATTTTTTTACAAAGGGCAATAACTCCTATATTAGTGAAGCCAGAGTTATGTACCTTCTGCATGACTCTTCCTCTCGTTATGATCTTTCCATATATGAAGTTTCAATCCAATGGCATCAGGCATATTGAAGTTATTGTCCGGACAAAAAATTATGATATTTTTTACAAAGGGCAATAACTCCAATATTAGTGAAGCCAGAGTTATGGACCTTGTGCATGACACTTCCTCTCGTCATGATCTTTCCATATATGAAGTTTCAATCCAATGGCATGAGCCATATAGGAGTTATCGTCCGGACAAAAAAGTGTGATTTTTTTTACAAAGGGCAATAACTCCAATATTAGTGAAGCCAGAGTTATGGACCTTGTGCATGACACTTCCTCTCATTATGCTCTTTCCATATATGAAGTTTCAATCAACTGGCATCAGGCATATTGAAGTTATCGTCCGGACAAAAAGTGTGACAGACAGACGGACAGACAGACAACTCTCACGAAAACAATATGTCTCCCCCATATAAATATGGGGGGAGACATAATTCTGCTCTACAGGAGCTGTCTGATCTGGGTCTATTTTGTTTGCATAGGTGTGAAAAGGTGTTTATATGAGGACAAAGGTTAACCCTTTACTCCATGAAATTTCATGTAAGAAATAATGACATCTAATCATGAATATTAATTACACTAACCCTTTCCTCCATAAATACACCTTTCTACGCCTCTGTAAAAGTCACGTTTTGAAACCATTGTGATAAATAGAGCATTTGCTCCTAAGGAGCAAATGCTCTATTTATCACAATGGTTTCAGAACTACACAATTCTAAAAAGTTCCTTTTCTCTAGTTAATGCTCCTTTTCGGTAGATTAGTTCAAAGAGGTTGGATCTAAAAATAGCCTATGTGGTAATGGGTTAATCGTTATAGCAGCACATGGGTTTTTTACCATGGTAGAAACTGTAGAATCATATCCTTATTATACTACAAGCAAACACACCAGACCCTAATCCATCCTATGCTTAACAATAATCATCCCAAACAAATGTGTTGCAATAACTACTATAGTTTCCAGTAAGAACCTTCATAAAAACAAGAGGGCCAGAATGGCCCTGAAGCGCTCACCAGACAATCAGAGGAGAAGATTTTCACCATATGTTTCTATAGAAAACTAGCCTGCCCTGGGGCGTGGCTAATTTTGACCCAAGCGGCATAATTTATAAAACTTTTGTAGAGGACCTGAACATGATGCCATGTGCCAAATATGAAAGCTGAGAACCTTCCAGTTTCAGACGAGAAGATTTTCTCAGTTTTCACAATACGTTTCTATTGAAAACTGGCTACCCCTGGGGCGGGGCCAATTTTGACTTCAGGCGCGTAATTTATATAACTTTTGTAGAGTATATCAACATGATGCTCTGTGCCAAATATGAAATCTGAGAACCTCCCAGTTTCAGAGAAGAAGATTTTCAAAGTTTTCACTATTTGTTTCTATTGAAAACTGCCCACCCATGGGGCGGGGCCAATTTTGACCCCAGGGCCATAATTTATAAAACTTTGTAGAGGACCTGAACACGGTGCCCTGTGCCAAATATGAAAGCTGAGAACCTTCAAGTTTCAGACGAGAAGATTTTCAAAGTTTTCACTATACATTTCTATTGAAAACTGGCTACCCCTGGGGCGGGGACAATTTTGACTCCAGGGGCATAATTTATATAACTTTTGTAGAGTATATGAACATGGTGCTCTGTGCCAAATATGAAAGCTGAGAACCTTCCAGTTTCAGAGGAGAAGATTTTCAAAGTTTTCATTATATATGTTTCTACTGAAAACTGGACACCCCTGGGGAGAGGCCAATTTTGACCCCAGGGGTATAATTTATAAAAGTTTTGTAGAGGACCTGAACATGATGCTCTGTGCCAAATATGAAAGCTGAGAGACTTCCATTTTCAGAGAAGAAGATTTTCAAAGATTTCACTATTTGTTTCTATTGAAAACTGCCCACCTCTGGGGCGGGGCCAATTTTGACCCCAAGGCCATAATTTATATAACTTTTGTAGAGTACCTGAACATGATGCTCTGTGCCAAATATGAAAGCTGAAAACCTTCTGGTTTCAGAGGAGAAGATTTTCAAAGTTTTACTATATGTTTCTATTGAAAACAAGGAACCCCTGGGGCGGGGCCAATTTTGACCCCAGGGCCATAATTTATATAACTTTTGTAGAGGACCTAAAGATGATACTATGTGCCAAAGATGAAAGCTGAGAACCCTGTAGATTCAGAGGAGAAGATTTTTAAAGGTTCAAATTGTTGACGACTGACGACGGACGATGGACGATGCACGCCGACGGACGACGGACATCAGGCAATCACAAAAGCTCACCCTGAGCACTTTCTGTTCTGGTGAGCTAAAAATTTGCAGAACAGCCCTCCTTATTCTTTGGACAGTCAAATTAAAATGGATTGTGATGAGATTTAGGTGTTTCCAAGTTATAGAAACTGATAGGTTTATCGCCAACAGGCTCAACTAGAACTACCACTTACGGTGATTAATACCCCCACTAGCACATTTGACACAGAGATGGGGTTAGAGAAATAAAGCTCCAGACCGCTAAATTTTCATTTGTTAAATTACAAAAAGGGAGATCATTCATTCAAAACCTTTACCCCAGGTGCAGAACTTCAAATGGTATTCAACAATACCGCAAAATTTAAAAACTTTTGTTCAGGTATGACAGAGAAAAGCTCCGGAAAAAAAATTCATTTATTAAAACAAGCCAGATTTTGACAAAATTCACAAAGGGCAATAACTCCAAAAATACTGACGACAGAGGTGTGGAACTTATGTACTGCACTTGTGGTCAATGTGTTCTATCTGTATAAGGAGATTGAAGTCAATAGCTTTTATGCTTTGAAAGTTATGATCCGGAAAAGCCTGATTTTGAGAAAAATAACAAAGGCCAATTACTCTAAAAATACTGCAGACAGAATTATGGACCTTGTGCACTGCACTTGTGGTCAATGTGTTCTATCCGTATGTGAGGTTAATCAGAGTGCAGCAGCCTAAGTGAAAATGCCTGAAATTTAAAAAAAAAGCCACGGAAATTGCCAAACACAGTACCCATGCGGGGTACTTGGATATCAAATACACCAAGCAATTTTGATGAAAATTGGACCATTACTTCTGAAGATATTGTACAGAAACAAATCAACTAATCAAGTTGCAGTAGCATAAGTGAAAATGCCCATAATTTTACTAAAACTGTGCGGAAACTGTCGAACACAGAACCCATGCAAAGTACTTGGATATCAAGTACACAGTAACACTATTCCTCTAGGATATATAACGCGGAAACCAATCAGCTAATCATATTGCAGCAGCCTAAGTGAAAATGCCCATAACTTTCCTAAAAATGTCTGGAAATTGCCGAATACAGAACCCATGTGAGGTATGTGGATATCAAGTACACTGAGCAGGTTTGGTGAAAATTGGACAATTCTTTGAGAAGATATTTGCACAGAAATCAATCAGATTGCAGCAGCCTAAGTGAAAATGCCAATAATTTTCCGAAAAATGCACTGAAATTGCGGAACATAGAACCCATGCAAGGTAATTGTATATCAAGTACACTGAGCAAGTTTGGTGAAAATTGGACCATTCCTTGAAGGGATATTGAGCAGAGACAAATCAGCTAATCAGATTGCAGCAGCCTAAGTGAAAATGCCCATAATTTTCTGAAAAAAATCACAGAAAATACAGAACACAGAACCCATGCGAGGTACTTGAATATCAAGTACACTGAACAAGAAAGCTAATGCTCTTATTAGTATTGGAGAAGTTGCACACAAAATATGTGCAATGATGGACAAATGGATGGACAGACTGATGAACTGACAGATAGACAGACAATCTGATTCCAATATATCCCCCCTTACAACTCATTGTGCATAAAAAAAATGTTGTTTACTTTAGCATTTATTTGAAACAAACCTGCCTTCCATCAAGATAATAAACTACATGTACATAAATTCATTATTTTAACCCTTTCGAAATACCTACCTGTAAATAGTGAAGACCCAGGTGAGACAGCTCCTGCAAGAGCTGTCTCATCAGGGTCTGCACTATCTACAAGTTGATTGTGCAACCAGTGCACCCCACAGCAGTGATTGCACAGCGAAATACTGGTACACAGTGAAGATATATGTAATTATACAACAGGGCATGGGTAGAGAAGGAGAAATGTTTTTTAAAATTCAACAAGAGAAGAGTTAAAAGTCTGATTTTAGTACCTATTACTTTGGCAAGGAATTCATACATAGTCATATCTTACTTGTGATATTCAGGTGGTATGTGGCCTTGATAGTGTCCCTGGGCCCAGTAATAAGACACTGATAAGTACCATGATCGCTTGTCTCAAGGTTGTAGATTCTCAAATTCAAGAAGTTACCACCATCTACAAAAACAGTAAAGATAAATTAGCAGAATCTACAAGTCAGAATTTACTAGCTTCCTGCATCTATACACAGTGACACACACACAACTAGCAGCATCTACATGTACAGCAAGATTGTAGTTACCAGCATCTACAAACACAGTGACAGAGATCCAGATAAGATGCATAAATATAAACATTTTCTAGAATAACTCCTTTATTTCTCCACCAAACCCTGTACCGTGACCATTCTTTAGAATCATCTTGAAGAGACAATTCCAATGAATGGTCACATTATAGGGTTTGGTGAAGAAATGACAATTTCAGTATTTTGGTATACACCTTTATCTGTAGCTCTGCAGTGAGACAGAAACTACCAGCATTAATAGAAGCTACCAGCATCTACATGCACAGTTAGATAGTAGCTACCAGCATCTACAAACAGTTAGACAAAAGCTACCTGCACCTACATGTACAGTGACACAGAAGCTTCAAGAATTTGCATAATTATACAGTTAGAAATTCCTGGTATATGTATTTACCTAAAGTTTAAACAGCAAGAAGGAAGAAACTAACCAGAGTTATAAGCATCTGCATAAATATAGTTGAGGGATTTAAAAAGAAACAAGAATTTTTCAAATACCTCATTCTTGATTCACGTATAATTTTTCATATTGTAATGAGAAAAAATCACCTGTCTTGTTGTACTTGAGTGTATTTCAGAGTGCCAAACAAAGCAAATGTCTGTAAAAGTTTGGGATTTTCAGTGCCCAATGTGCTCCATTTTGTCTTAACCCTTTCCCTCATGGAGACATCGTTGACATAATTGCAAACACAGCAGACCAAGATCAGCCAATGCATAGGAGCTGTGTGATCAGGGTATTCTCTGTTTGCTTATGGAATAAAATAGATATGACTTTACAGTTTCTGCTATGACCAACATTTTCTATGTTCATAATTCGAGGGCTTGGTGCAAAACTATTGTTTACAGACGGACAGATGGACGTATGGACAGACAGCACCATTCCATAATACATCCCGTTTTTTCAAATGGGCGTATGAAAATGAATCTAATTAATATTCATGAGGTCATTATTTCTCCACTGAATATTCCAAGGGTAAAAAGTTAACTACATGTACACATTTTGCAGCAATTTGTAAATAAAGGTGTTCATTTAAACAAATTAAGGGAAATACCTCAGTCAATTCCAACTGTTTCTGGAAACCGTCAAACTGAAATTAGGGTTTCATCTGATGGCGTAAATCTCAGTCACTTGAAACAGTTTCCCCAGATAATCCCCATTGTTTCGAAACCCCACCGGTACACGAGTAAATTCTCAACAGCGCCCTTTTCTAAGAAAACGGAAACTCTTGTGCATGTAAATCGCGAAGCTCCAATGCCAGTCAGAATTCAGACTTTTGTAAAGGTATGCAGTTTAAACCCCAGGTCAGTCAAAAACAAGGCCCTTTCTATTTGCGACTATATCGTTTCAAATGACTTTGATGTGGTAGCCATTACGGAAACCTGGCTCGGTAGTTCTATAGACAAATCGTGTTTAAACGAACTGGTTCCTACTCATTACAAAATCGGACATGACCCTCGCTGCAATGGCAACCGTGGCGGTGGGGTAGCAGTCATATATAAGGCTTCAATAGGACTCCGCCTCCATACATCAACAAGAGATAATGATTTCTCAAACTTTGAGTACATGGACTGCACTTTAAGTATCCGAGATTTCACTCTGCGTCTAGTAGTTGTTTACAGACCGCCACCATCACGTACAAATGGTCTAAAAACTGGGGATTTTCTTGAGAATGAGTGGCCATCTTTCTTATCTAAATTTGCCACCACCGACAGACCGGTCGTCATTGTAGGGGATTTAAACATCCACCTTGACATTCCAAATGACAGAAACACTGCTAACTTTGTTAGTACACTCGAATCATTTGGACTGCAACAACATGTGAGTGAAGCCACTCATATAGGGGGACATACCCTTGATGTTGTTATTACACGGGACGGTGATGACTGTGTGTCAAACATTGAAGTCACAGATCCTGGACTGTCCGACAGTAGTGGTAAAGTTTCGCGAGATCATTTTTCCGTAACTTTCGAGGCAAAGGCCGCGAAACCCCCAACAGTGAGGAAAACTGTTTCATTTCGGAAACTTAGGGCAATTAATATAGAATCATTCAAAAGAGATCTCGTAAACTCGGAACCCATCGAATCGAGTATGCAGACGACAGATGTTGATGAGCTGGTTAAGTCATATACACAAACACTGGCGGAACTTGTCAATAAACATGCACCACTCTGTACAAAAACCATAACGCTCAGACCATCATGCCCTTGGTATACCCAGGAACTGCATGATGCTAAACATGTAAGGCGCAAGTTGGAACGGAACTGGAAAAAGTCCAGACTCACAATAGACCATCAGCTATACAGAGAACAGTGTGCCAAAGTCAACAGGCTACTAATTAAGTCAAAGATTGATTTTTACTCAGAGAAAGTTGAAGCATGCCAGGCAGACTCAAAAAGTCTTTTCAGAGTCACTAAGCATCTGCTAGGTTCAACTAGTGACATCTCATTGCCTAAGACTTCGTCCTCGAAGCATCTTGCACAAGAATTCAGTGACTTTTTCGTTGACAAAGTGGACAAAATACGTGCTGATATTGCATCAGGCACTGTATCCAGTGCGCCGATTGACACTGAGATGCAGCATTCAACAAACGTATTAGAAAAGTTTGCTACAGCTACAGTAGAAGAAGTAGGACATATCATTAAGGCATCCCCCTGTAAGTCTTGCGAACTGGATCCAATACCTACATGGCTATTAAAGTCATGCCTTGATGAACTCCTACCGATTTTGACAAACATTGTAAACTCCTCTTTAGACAATGCCTATGTTCCAAAAAGTTTCAAAAGGTCACATGTCAGACCTATTTTAAAGAAACCGGATCTTGATTCAAATGAACTTAAGAATTATAGGCCTATATCAGATCTGCCATTTGTCTCCAAAGTGTTAGAAAAAGTGGTTGACAAACGCATTGAGTCCCACCTGAACTCAAACAATCTACATGAGCACTATCAATCAGCATACCGAAAGCATCACTCAACAGAGACTGCTCTTCTGAAAGTTCAGAATGACATCCTTCAATCCCTAGATAAAGATGAAACAACAGTTCTGGTGATGCTTGACTTATCGGCTGCATTTGACACTATCGATCACGAAACATTGCTAAAGCGCCTTGAAAAAGACTTCGGAATCATTGGGAAACCCCTTGAGTGGATGACCTCCTATCTAAATGACCGCTATCAAATAGTGTCAGTAGATGGGGAGTTGTCCACCCCAGTTAATATGAAATATAGCGTGCCACAGGGATCGGTCCTTGGACCAAAAAACTACATCATGTACACAAAACCTGTCGGCTCAATCTGCAGAAACCATGGGCTAAAGCACCATTTTTATGCCGATGACTCGCAATTATACCTGTCCTTTAAGCCCAAAGACATTTCCTGTCAACAAGAAGCTTTATCACGAGTTGAGATCTGTCTCAACGAAATAGTCTCTTGGATGCACCAGAACATGCTGAAGCTCAATACTGACAAAACTGAGGTCATCCTGTTTCATGCAAAAAACACAGTAGTACCTGAAGACATTCATGTGCAGGTAGGCCCCTCTAAGATCAAACCGTCTTTGTGTATAAAGAATCTCGGTACATGGCTCGATTCACAAATGGATATGGCATCACACATCAATTCGGTGTGTAGGTCTAGTTATGCGCAGCTCCGACGAATAGGTCATATAAGAAAGTACCTCTCACCTGATGCTACCAAGACTTTGGTGAACTCTCTGGTTACATCAAAAATAGACTACTGCAACTCATTGCTGCATGGAATTTCAAAAAACACACTGCAGAAACTTCAAAGAGTTCAAAACACAGCAGCCCGCATCATAACCAGGACTCCTCGATATGATCATATCACGCCTGTTTTGAGAGAACTTCATTGGCTTCCGGTTCAACATCGCATTGAATTCAAAATTCTGACACTTACGTATAAAGCCATGCACAATGAATCCGCCAAGTACATTGTCGACATGCTTGACGTGTATCGGCCCCGCAGAGAATTAAGGTCAGCAAGTAGCTCCTTGTCGTTGGCTGTACCAAAAAGTCGTAAGGTAAAATACGGCGAGAGAAGTTTCATGAATGCAGCTCCAAAACTCTGGAATGCTCTGCCATCAGGCATTAGAGATGCAAGCTCACTGGCATGTTTCAAAAGATCTCTGAAAACACATTTCTTCAACATATACTACTAGGACAGTTTAGGAAAAGTAGCTTATAATCATCAATTCTCATACCTTACGATTCCTTTGCCAATGAAGCCCTTGGGATATGCTGTAGGAATCAATCTCTCATTGACCGAATAGATAATCATGTGGTTCCTACCGGTTAGTGATTTCATATTTATTGTATATCATATTTATTGTATATATATTGCTTATAATTCACCGACTTGGTATAAATAATCATGTGGTTCCTACCAGTTGGTGATTTTATACTTATTGTATATTTATTGCATATCTTTCATTGACTGGGTGGATAATCATGTGGTTCCTACCGGTTAGTGGTTATACATTTATTGTATATCTATTCCACATCTTTCATTGACCGGGTGGATAATCATGTGGTTCCTACCGGTTAGTGATTTTATATTTATTGTATATATTTTGCATACATTTCATTGACTGGATGGACGATCATGCCGTTCCTTCCGGTTTATGATTTCATATCTATTGTATATCTTTTGTATATCCTTCACTGACCGTCCGGCTAGTGATTTTTTTATATTTATTGCATATCTATTGTAAATCTTTCATTGTCTGGATAGATAATCATGCGGTTCGTTCCGATTATTGATTTCATCCATGTACAGCGCTTTTGAACGCACATATCCCGTGTGAAAAGAGCGCTATATAAATGTGGTATAATAATAATAATAATAATAATTGCACTCTTCATATCAGCAAAGTAGGCATTAACTTTCTCCTTTATATAAACAATTTATCAAGCATTTGCAAAAAAAGTAGACACAGATCAGATAGCTCTTGTAGGGGCCATCTGATCAGATCTGCTCTGTTTGCTTATGAGATTAAAACAGATCTGATTCTACACTCAGGCTACAGCTTCTACCAATACCAAACATTCATGTGTACAAATGAAATGATAAAACTTCAGCTAATAAATATTCATGATGTCATTATTTCTTACATGAATATTGAACAGGGACAGGGTTAAAATACAATGTCTCTACAAGATGTAGTACAAAAGTAAAACACTATTTGTAAAGGTGTTAACCCTTTCCTTCATATAAACATTTTTTCACGCATTTGCAAACAGAGTAGACAGAGATCATGCTTATAAATATTTAAAAAGAAAAAACAAAACAAACAACCTAACTTTCTACTCTAGTCTATAGATCTAGCAATGGTTTTGTCTATTGACATGTTCAGATATCACTGTGTTGTGTTCTTGTATCGTGCTTGCTATAAGCATACAATGAATGTTTTATGCAATAAAAAAATTGAATTGAATTGAATATTCGATATTTGTTACATGAATATTGAAAAAGGAAAGGGCTAAAAGGTGGACCAATGTATGGACCAACAGTAGTTCAGTTATCCCTTTCCCTGTTCTATGTTTATTCAAAATTTCAATACCTACTGAATATTAATGGGCAAAATAGTTATATAATGAAATAAGGAAGGATGGATAGTGTAGCCATTTTGGAATCTAAAGAACCAGATCTATCAAATTATATTAGCAAACAGAGCAGACCCTGATCAAACGGCTCCTCTAGGAGCCGTCTGATCTGGGTCTACTCTGTTTGCAAATGCGTGAAAACACGTTTATATGAGGGAAAGGGTTATATATGGAGACTATGTGCTACCCTGCAAAAGAGGTAAGGGTAAATGTGCTATAGATGATTTAGAATTGCAGACCCTGAAAACAAGGCTCTGGCCTGAGCCCATTAACCCTTTCCCTGGTCAAAATTCATACAAGAAATAATGACATTGTGAATATTTATTAGCTGAAAGTTTATAATGTAAACTTTTTAAGGAATTTGTTTGCTTTGACAAAAGCTTTAGAATCAGATCTATATTATGTCAAAAGCAACCAGAGCAGACCCTGATCAGACAGCTTCTATTCTGGGTCTACTCAGTTAGCAAATATGTGAAAAGGTGTTCATATGAAGGAATTGGTTAATCTAGGTATAGACTGTTTGCAAATACTCGTTTCTCACATTCTAATATTGTACTTTTTATAGCACCATTTGAGACAGTCTCCAATAAATTATTCATTTTTATGACATTATGAATAATCAATTAGCCATAAATACATATACCTGCACCAAGCCTATTTCATTGGCTTAGCACAAAACTGTTGTAACAACATTCTTGAACCCTTTACTCCATACATACACCTTTCTATGCCATTGCAAACAGAGTAGAACCAGATCAGAAGCTCCTGAAGTTATTCCTTATATGAGTAAAGGATTAACATTTACAAGTAATTGCAACATTGTCCTATTCATCTGCTCTGAAAGGAATATTCAAACAGTCTATCCTGAAAAGGTTACTCTGCATCTTATCTGGATCAAACCTATTTCCAAATGTCAGTCAAAATCACCCCATATGTAACAGTTACAACTATCAGCAAAATCACCCTATAATTATGTAACAGTTACAACTATCAGACAAAATCACCCCATATGCAGCAGTTACAACTGTCAGAAATAATCACCCCATATGTAGCCGTTACAACTGTCAGACAAAATCATCCCATATGTAGCAGTTACAATTGTCAGACAAAATCACCACATATGTAGAAGTTACAACTGTTTTCCTCTAAGCCCTCAATTTCTCATGGTGAAATATAGACAGAGATGCCTGAGCACTAATTTTTTCACATTTTATTACTCTGTGGGCAACTATTTTAGAACAATTTGAAACCAGTTTCCTTAACCCTTTCCCTCATATAAACGTGTTTTCACGCATTTGCAAACAGAGTAGACCCAGATCAGACGGCTCCTAGAGGAGCCGTCTGATCAGGGTCTGCTCTGTTTGCTAACAGAATTTGATAGATCAGTTTCTTTGCCTTCTAAAATGTCTACAATGTTGCATCTTCCATATTTCTTTATAACTATTGTGCTAATGAATATTCAGTAGGTACTGAGAATTGGCCTAAAAACAGAACAGGGAAAGGGTTAATATAAATGACCCGTCCTGCTACAGCGAAAAATTCCCTTTTTAATACTGCTGTTAACAAATTTGGCTCATCAATATCCGTTCAAACATTATATCTTACATGAGTATTCATCAGGTAAAGGGCTAGGACTAAGCGTCACCTGATGAATATTTATGTAAGAAATACAGTGAAGATGACAGATTTATTAATGAATATCAATAAGATACATTTTGTAAATTGCATACGAATATAAACATATTTTTGCTCCGTGCAAAATGATAGAATCATATCTATATTATTTCTTAAGGAAACAGAACATATCCTGATCAGACTTCTCCAACTGGAGTCATCTAATTTGGGTCTACTCTATTTGACACAGTCAATCAAAGGCGACATAAATTGTCAGTACTATAATAGCACCTCCTCTTTTAGAAGTGGGAGTATAACAAGGGCCACACTTGAGTTACCAATAGCGTAGTTTTTTCATTTCAAGAAAGACGTTTATTACATTGTTACAATGGTTTAACCCTTTCCCTCATATAAACGTGTTTTCACGCATTTGCAAACAGAGTAGACCCAGATCAGACGGCTCCTAGAGGAGCCGTCTGATCAGGGTCTACTCTGTTTGCTAATAGAATTTGAAATATCCATTTCTTTACTTTCTAAAATGGCTACAAGTTTTTACTTTCCATATTTCATTATAACTATTTTGTTAATGAATATTCAGTAGGTATTGAAATTTGGCCTAAATACAGAACAGGGAACCAGGGTTAAGCTTTTCCCTGTTGAATATTCATATCAGAAATAATGACATCATGAATATCTATTAGCTGAATTTTTATACTGACATACACACACACACACAATGTTTTGGAATTGGTAGAAATTGTGGAGTTTGGCCTATTATAATTTTATATGCAAACAGAGCAGACCCTGATCAGATGGCTCCTGTAGTAGTCTTCTGTTCTAGGTCTCCTCTGTTTGCAAACGTGTGATAAAATGTTTATAAATATATAAGGGAAAGATTTAATACAAGTTTTGAAAGACCTACAACATGCCGAAAAGCACTTCATGCTCAGATGAGCTAAAATTCGTAGTCCTATTTATTAGTGTAAGACCCTGATTAGACACTATGTTTTAGAATATAGTGGCCTGTCTGGGTCTAAACTGATTTTATAGGCCCAATGTGAACCTTTCTTACAATATCATGCATGTAGCTCACCTTGTGGACTGAAGATTTCATACTTGTCCCCACCGTTGGATACATACAGCTGTCTGTCTACTGATATGGTAATGTTGTGCTCAACAAACTTCCAAACAACCTACAAAATAAACATACAAGAGAGCCATCATGGTGCCGATTTGCTCGCCTGAATAACTTCGATCCAGATATCAATGTCCTAACATGACACTATCTTTTACCCTTTCTCTGTTGAATATCCATGTAAGAAATAATGACATCATGAATATTTATTTGTTGAATTATTATAATGGCACATGGACACTGGATCTTTTGGTAATAGTAGTGACTGTGCATAATAGATAAAGACTTCATCAGGAATTGAATGTGGAGTCAGATCTATTATAATTTCATAAGCAAACCAAGCAGACCCAGTTAAGACAATTCCTAAGGCAAACAGAGCAGACCCTAATCAGACAGCTCCAAAGGGAGCCATGTGATCTACATCTACTCTGTCAGCAAAGGTGTGAAAAGAGAAAACGTTTACATGTATATGAAAGAAAAGGTTAAATAGGCAGCAATATTCCATCTTCAAATAAATTAAGGGCACATAATGCTTGACCTAATAATCTGCTTTTGCCAATAGCTGCAAAATATTGCAGGTGGAACACTGTAACCATTTTAGAAACTAAAGAAACAGATCTATCAGATTCCATTAGCAAAAAGAGCAGACCCTGATCAGACAGCTCCTACAGGAGCCATCTGATCTGGGTCTACTTTGTTTGCGGAAGTGTGAAAAGGCATCATTTATACGAGGAAAAGGGTCAACATACAAAGACCTCAACTTTATTGGTGGAAAATGTTGTTTCACACCTATCTTTTTTAATCCTTTCCCTCATATAATTGTGTTTTCACGCATTTGCAAACAGAGTAGACCCAGATCAGATGGCTCCTAGAGGAGCCATCTGATCAGGGTCTGCTCTGTTTGCTATTGGAATTTGAAAGATATGTTTCTTTACTTTCTAAAATAGCTACAATGTTCCACCTTCCATGTTGCATTATAACTTTTTTGGTCATGAATATTCAGTAGGTATTGAAATTTGTAATAAACATAGAACAGGGAAAGGGTTAAAAAACACCATCAGGAAGTCAAACAATTTGGATCATGGTGAGTCATCTTGCATCTCATCTGGATCCAAGCTGTTTGCAAAGGTATCATAAAATCAGTAATAGAGGCCCCCATGGGCAATACATTTTGTAAAATGGGGGCCTTAATTAGAATACTATTTGCCCTTTAACTCGTCTGTACAAAATATGAGTGCAGTTGACCTGACACAGTCTCAGCACTCTGTGAATTGGTTTAATTTGAAGGTTAAGATACATTTGGAAGTGTTATAATTTGCTATTATTGGAAAACGGATATCCGATTCAGTGACTAGTTCAATTTCCACTTTCACATAAATATTTTTCGACAAAAAAAGGGGGGACTTTATTAGGGTATGGGCCTCTATTACAGATTTTGTGGTAATCATCGATTTGCCCATAGCGCATTAAACGTTAACCATTTCCATTTGCAAACAGAGCAGACCATGATCAAATGGTTCCTACAGGAGCCATCTGATCTGAGTCTACTGTGTTTGCAAATGCGTGAAAATGCATTTATGTGAAGTACAAGGTTAAAGCTTACCTGCTGAGAAGCAACTAACCCAGTCACATTGCAGGTAAACTCAGCAGTTTGCCCGGTTTTCAAATTCACATCCACTGTACTTGATGCACATGGCACTAAAGAAATAACAGGTATGTTTCAATTTATATATATTTGTAAAGTTTTTAATATCACATACACTTAACCCTTTCCCTCATATAAATGCCTTTTCATTCATTTCCAAACAGATTAGACCCAGACAAGATGGCTCCTATAAGAGCCATCTGATCAAGGTCTGCTCTGTTTGCTTTTTGCATTGTATAGATCTGATTCCACAGTTTTTGTCAGAGCAAAATATTTCCTTGAAAAGTTTATTATAAAAATTCAGATAATAAATATTCATGATTTCTTACACGAATACTCAACAGGGAAAGAGTTAAAACTTCATGTATATCCAGAGCAATAGATAAAGGTGCGAATTCAAAAACTAAAATTATCATTTTTCCATCCATACTTATGTTGTGACCACTCTTTAGAATTGTATCAAAGAAACAAGTCTACAGAGAGATCTTAGCACAGAGTGAGGTAAAGACATAAAGGAGCTGTACCACAAAAAGTTTTACATTAGGCATCTTATCTATACCTCTGGTATGTATTTTTATAAACTTCAATTTAATGAATTAAATAAATGTACGGTTATAATAAACATTTAGAGACATGATATTCTTCTGGCATCTGAAGGGAATGCCAATGTAACTATCTGAAAAAAACCCAAAACAAACAAACTAGAATTGTTTTTAATACAAAAACTGTCTCCCCCACAAAAAGTCCCATAACTCTGCAGAAAATCGTCGAACTGAAACAGGAATATGATATACACAACTAGGCATGGTGCATATCAATCCTATGAAGTTTCATCAAAATCTTACCAAAGATTTTGGTGAAACCATGCGGACAAAATTTCTTATGTCAAAATTTCAAAGTCCCATAATTCTGCAAAAAAATGTCAAACCTTAACAGGAATAAGATATGCACAACCAGGAATAGTGCTGATCAATCCTATGAAGTTTCATGAAAATCTGACCAAAGATTTCGGAAAAACTGCGAGGACAATATTTTCGATGTAAAAATTTCAAAGTCCCATAACTGCAGAGAATCAAGGAAACGGAACAGGAATAAGATATGCACAACTAGGCATGGTGGGAAAACCGAGCAGATAAATTAAAAATCAGACAGACTGACGAATGGACAGATGCTGTGCACAAAAACAATACATTTCCCCAGTATACTGGGGGAGACATAAATCCATCAGGAAAAGCTCTCTTATGGCTGCCTACACTGGCATTTCAAAAGGATCTGGCAACTTAATCCTTTACCTGTTGAATATTCATTTAAAAATAATGACATCATGATTATTTATTATTATATGTATTAGCTTAAATTGTATAATGGTATATATGAGCACAGGAAGTTTAGGACATGGAAATCATGCATTTATTAAAAGAAGTCCATAAAAGTACATATCAAAGGCAGCATCAGATCAGGGTCTACTCTGTTTGCTTATGGAATTACATGTGTGCAGAATCAGATCTATAAAAGCAAATTAGCTGAATTAATATCCCCCTTAACCCTTTCCCTCATATAAATGTGTTTTTACGCATTTGCAAACAGAGTAGACCCAGAACAGACGGCTCCTAGAGGAGCCGTCTGATCAGGGTCTACTCTGTTTGCTAACAGAATTTGATAGATCCGTTTCTTTGCTTTTTAAAATGTCTACAATGTTCCACCTTCCATATTTCTTTATAACTATTTTGTTAATGAATATTCAGCAGGTACTAAAATTTGGCCTAAATACAGAACAGGGAAAGGGTTAAACAAGTGCTGGCTTTAAAATTTACGTGAGTATCTTACCAGACGGACACAGAGGTTCAGTTTTACGCAAACAAACAGCCATAACTCCAGTGTTCCAAGGCCAATGTGAGTAAAACATGCAGGGCCACATTTCATTATGATACTTAAGATTTACACAAAGTTTGGTCAGAAAACTCCAAACAGTTTTGAGGTGGACAAAAAAGGTTAAGTTTTTCACAAACAAAGCACCATAACTCTTATGTTCCAAGGTCAATGTGAGTGATACGCACAGGGCTGCATTTCCTTATGGTGCTAAATATTTACACCAAGTTTCATAGAAAAGCTTCCTCTAGTACTTCAACCTTAGGCTCTATTACTTTTATTCAAGGCTCTATGACTTAAAGTTAAGTCTTCTCTGTTACTTCAAACCCAGGGTCCATGCTTATAAAGCTTTTAGTTGAGTCTGAGTTTCGTTCTCAAGCTTTTGATTGGTCAGATTTGAGAAGGCTCAACTAAAAGCTTTGTAAGCATGGACCCAGGTTCTATTTCAGTCAAGCTTCCAGCCTAAACATCTCTCTGTCTAGCATTAAATATCTTCAAGTCGAGCTTCAAATTTAGTTGCTTTACACTTACCTTGTGAAAAAATGCTGAATACAACAACAGCGAAAAGACAAGTCATGTCACATGACATCTTGACCACGAGTCTCTGGTGCAGCAGAATCCAGTGCCTCTTCAGCTGAAATAAGGTTATACACTTGATTTAACCCTTTCCCTGTTCAATACCTACTGAATATTCATGGGCAAAATTGTTATAATAAAATATCGAAGGTGCAACACTGCAGTCATTTTAGAAACTAAAGATAAAGATCTATCAAATTTCATAGCAAACAGAGCAGACCCTGATCAGACGGCTCCTCTAGGAGCCGTCTTATCTGGGTCTACTCTGTTTGCAAACACGGGGAAAAAACGTTTATATGAGGGAAAGGGTTAAGACCCATTTTCAATAAACAGTAGAACCTGTCTTAAGCAGCCATTCATTTATTGAACATAGGAGTATTAAAAAGCAGGTGGTTGCTTAATTAATGTAGGGCAAATGTAATGCTGATATGCAATTGTTATAGCTTTCTGTATTACTTTTGTCCTGCATGAAGCTACCACCTGCCTTTCAGACAGATGGAATTATGCATCTGAGTACAGTTTCAGCCAAGGCAAAACCATCCTGTGTTCATAAAAAACTCCAGACTTCATACAGTAAAACCTCTCTAAACCGGAATTCTAGATGGGAAGAATTTGGATATTTTTATGCAGGTGGCTGCTTAATGCAGGGTGAAAGTCATGCAGAAAGCTCCTGGAGGAGCTTTCTGCACGACTTTCTTCCTGCATTAAGCTGTCACCTGTCCCCAAGACCGATAGTTATACTAAATTTAACGTCCGGTTTAGAGAGGTTTTACTGTATACCATTTTAAAACTCTGCAAACAAATATTTATGATACGATCATTTCCTACATGAATAATTCATCAGTTAAATGGTTAAAGGCAGGTGGCTGCTTAATGCAAAATAAACTTAAAACAGAAAAGTGCTATGTTAGAAATACACCCATCCTGCTTCAAACTTTCACCTGGGTGAAAGACTGGCTTATTTAACTTCCACTTGACTTCAGAAAGCCTTTAATGTATGGTCTATAAAGTTTATAAACATAACAAAGATATAAAACAACATTCATATAAAACTAGAATTTTTTACAATGTAACAATATGGATCATTTATGAAATCATGGCATTAACCAGTTACTCCACAGATATGCCTTTTAACCCTATCCTTTCACATAACCCTTTCTTTACATATAAACACTTTTTCATGCATATGCAAACAGAGAAGACTATAGGAGCTGCCTAATCAGGGTCTGCTCTGTATGCTTATGAAATTATCATAAGATTATAAGATCTATTATCTATTATAAGATTATAAGATCTATTATCTATTATAAGATTATAAGACCTATTATAACTTCAGATCTATTATAACTTCATAAGATTATAAGATCTATTATAAATTCATAAGATTACAAGATCTATTATCTATTATAAGATTATAAGATCTATTGTAACTTCATAAGCAAACAGAGCAGACCTGATCAGACAGCTCCTGTTTGCAAGCGTATGAAAAAGCATCTATATAAAGGAAAGGGTTAATACCTTTGCAAACAGAGCTAACATTGTTCAGATATCTCCTAATATAGACTATTACATACATCCTAGAACTGTTATCCATTTACATCATAGAAATACTTTTGACACCTTTGCAAAATGAGTAGATGGCCCCAGATCAGGGTCTGCTGTTTGCTTATGGAATTATATACATCTCAGGTGCGATCCAGGATTTCAGATTAGGAAGGGGGGAGAAAAAGAGCTTAATTGGGTGAGGGAAATAAAAAAAAACTCCGATTAAATAATTGTTTTATTGATTTTTAGTAGATATAGATCTAAAATATTAACCCCCCCCCCCCCCTAAATCTGCACCTGGATCTAATTATAGTTTCCTCCAGGGTTAAAATTTCCTGTATCATTATAAAATTGATCTAATTAATATTCATGATGTCATTATCATTTCTTGCATGAATATTCATTGAGTAAGTAGGTAATACTTAATTATATATGTAACATGTTAAAATCCTTATACTTGTTGAGACTTTTATAACCCTAAACCTGATAGACACAACTTTTCATGCCTTTGCAAACAGAGTAGACCAAATCAGATGGCTCCTGTAGGGACCATGTGATCAGGGTCTGATCTATTTGGGAATGGAATAATATAGATAGTTTCTACAGGTTTGGTAAGGGCTAAACCATTGTCCTCCTTAACCATTCTTTTGCTGTTCACAGCAATATACCTACCTGTAAATAGTGCAACCCTGATGAGACAGCTCCTGTAGGAGCTGTCTTATCAGGGTCTGCACTATTTACAAATTGACTGTGCAACCAGTGCACTCCACAGCAGTGATTGCACAGAGAAATATTAATTCTGTAGACAGTAAAGATATATGTAATTATACAACAGGACTTGAGTAAAGAAGGAGAAAAATATTTCAGAATTCAGCAAGAGAATGGTTAACATGCTTATATAAAAAAAATGCAATTAATAAATGTGACGTTAAAATGGCAGATAATTTCTGTTTTGTATTGGAAACCAGCTTTCATATAGCTAATAAGATTTTTTTAAAAACCCAACTCAAAATATTATTCTGGTATCTTGTCCAAAAGTGCTGTACAAATTAGGTTAATTAGCTGGCCTACTCTTAGATCAAAATCAATATGGGCATTGATCCATTTAATCCTTTGCTTCATATAAACACCTTTTTATGCCGTTGCAAACAGAGGAGACCCAGATCAGACAGCTCCTGTAAGAGTCTTCTGATCTGGGTCTGCTCTATTTGCCAATAAAATTACCTGTATATATATATACAATTCTGCAGTTTGTGTTTGTGCCATAGTAAAATACTTCCTTGGTAAAACAAATCAGCTTATTAATATGCATGATTGTCAATCTTTCTTACTACATGTTCATGAGAAAGGGTCAACACACTCTAGATACGAACACATTCCATATCGTCTGAACTCAGTGCAACTCAGAATATAACAATTTCAAATTACTGCTAAATTACCCCTTCATTCATATAACTGCTCTGTCATGCATTTGCAAACAGAGTAGATCCTATTGGAGCCATCTGCTTTTTAAGACTTCTATGTTCAATAAATGAATGGCCGCTTAAGACCGGTTTTGCACTAAATTCAGACCTATAGGTAAAAGGTGTATTTACGAAAAATATATAACAAGAGTACCGTGTGCGGTACATGATACGCCCACTTGCAAAACTAAATCCACTCAGCTTCTGATTTTGCTGCATAAAAACATTTGTGTTAAGTTTCATTAATATTCTTTTAACAGTTTTCCCAGACAAACCAAAAGTTGACCAACGAACAAAGCAATGAGCGAAAAAAGTTCAAGGGCCATAACTTTAAAATAAAATGACATAAAAAACCCGCAATATATGTGAAAATCCATATTAAGGTAATATCGTATAAAAAAATTGAAGCAAGTATCATTTAAAATGAAAAAGTTATGGCCATCCTCATATTTGCATTATTTTTTTTAAATGCAAGGACCATAACGATAACCGTAACGATAAATCAAATGAACCTCAGAATCGACTCAGCATCAGATCTTGATGCATTAAAGATTTGTGTGATGTTTCATTAATATCCATCAAATAGTTTTCCCAGAAAACGGCAGACAAACAAAATGTTGGCTGACAAACGAACGGACGGACTGACAGGGCCATGCAAATATATGACCTTTGTTTGGTGGGCATATAAAAAGGTATTCATCAGAATTGCCAAAGAGTAGAAACCTCGACAAATGAGTACAAACTAGACAAGTTTGACTGAGAAGTCAGATACATGTATATGTAATAAGATACAACAATCAAGGATGGTGCTAGCGTTTAACCCTTTCCCTGTTCTATATTTAGGCCAACTTTCAATATCTATTAAATATTCATAATCAAAATAGTTATAATGAAATATGGAAGGTGTAACATTGTATCCATTTTAGAAAGTAAATAAACGGATCTTTCAAATTCCATTAGCAAACAGAGCAGATCAGACGGCTCCTATAGGAGCCCTCTGATCTGGGTCTACTCTGTTTGCAAATGTGTGAAAACACGTTTATATGAAAGGGTTATACATGTAATAGTCATATACAGTAAGAATCATAAGAAAATACCTCATTTTGAAATATCTTTCAACAAATTTAAAAAAAAAAAAAAAGACACTTAATTTTAGTAGCCATTGGCTATCTTGTTTACCTTACCAGTAATGCCAACCTAAACAGTACACTCTTAATCTACAGCTCTGCTAAATTATCAAATTACACATACACATACTTGACATTTTAACCCTTTCCTCCATAAATACACCTTTCTACGCATTTGCAAACAGAGTAGACCCAGATCAGAAGGCTCTTATAGGAGCCGTCTGATCAGAGTCTGCTCTGTTTGAATATGAATAATATAGATCTGATTCTATAGTTTCTACTTTCGCCAAAAAAAAATCTAATTAATATTCATGATATATCATCATTTCTCACATAAATATTCATGGAGTAAAGGTTTAAATTTAAGTATACAGATACCTGTTTAATGTACAAACTCCTGCTAGCTTATATTACGGCCTGAGATTGCAACAAAACAGACATCCATGCTAACAGGTTTAGCATAAACAGTATAACCTCTCTTAACCGGAATTCTTCTAGATAAGAATTTAGATACTTTTAGGCAGGTGGCTGCTTAATGCAGGGTGAAAGTCATGCAGAAAGCTCCTCTAGGAGCTTTCTGCATGACTTTCACCCTGCATTAAGCTGCCACCTGTCTCCAAGACCGATATTCATACTAAATTTAACGGCCGGTTAAGAGAGGTTTTACTGTACATGTATTTGACAGTTACACCAGTCAATCAATAATGTTTCAGTAATTCGCTAATTATATTAGCACCAAACCAGTCAAAGATCAAGACTTGTTAACAATAGTGCAACAAGAGTTATCATTGGGGATTCATATAATTATAACCCGGCCTTTAAAATCAATGAATATTCATACAAGAAAACTTAATGTATATATGATTTTTTTACGAATCGGTGTATTTTTTATAATTTTATATAAAAACATGAATTTTTGGTCATGGCAGAAACTACAGAATTAGGACTATACAACATTAGCGAACATGGCAGACCCTGATCTGACGACTTCTACAGGAGACATCCGATCTGGATTTATTCTGTGTGCAAAGTCTTTAACTCTTTGCACGCTAGCGGCGAAATTGTTATTACCTATGCAAACAGTTTGGATCCAGATGAGACGCCGCATCATGCGGCGTCTCATCAGAATCCAAACTGTTTGTCAAGATTGCAAAAAAAAAATGAGAGAAAGTTTATTTTAAGAATTGAAGCAGACGACAATTGTTGCATACGAAAAATTACTTAGTGTGCAAAGTGTTAAAATACATATCTATGGAGTAAAGGGATAATAAAGATCTTGTATACAGCTGTATTGAAGTTTTTATTTGAATACTTTTGAAGACCTTTCCTGAAATACTTTAACCATATTATACTCCATTAATATTTATGCCAGAAATAATGACAATGAATAAGATCGCAATTTAAAATTATATTTCAACATGGGAATTTTTGCCATGGCAGAAACTGTAGAATCGGATCTATATTATCAAACTAGTAAGAATTGTTGTAGTCCTCTAAAACAGATGTCTCCCAGGTTTCCCAGGTTAGAATTCTAGTAAAGTCCTCTGATCAGGGTTTGTACTGTCTGTCATTCATTTTCCTTCAGCTAGCCAGTTTAACCATATTATACTGAATGCACGCCATCATTAACCCTTTATTCCATGAATATGCAGTTCTACGCCTTTGCAAACAGAGAAGACCCAGATCAGACAGCTCCTGTAGGAGCCGTTTGATCAGGGTCTGCTCTGTTTGCTTAGAATATAATACAGATATGATTCTACAATTTCTGTCATGGTTAACAAGTCCTATGACAATGTTCTATTATGAAAAGTAATGTACTCAATATTCATGATGTCATAATTTCTTACATGAATATGCATGGAGTAAAGGGTTAAACAGTGATGGGCCATTCTACTTGGAATATTCAGCATTAAAAGGGGTAGAAAATAGTACACACTAAAAGCCTTCCATCTATTTAACCTATTCTCACTGATAGAAACCTTTCAATGGCTTTGAAAACATCACATACCCAGCCAGGACAGCTCCTGTAGGATCAGGGTCTGCTCTGTTTGCTAATGGTAGTTTCATAACTTGATGTCTGATCAGGGTCTGCTCTGTTTGCTAATGGTATTTGATGTCTGATCAGGGTCTGCTCCGTTTGCTAATGGTATTTGAATGGTGTGTTTCTACAGTTCCTCCTTATGCCAAAAAAGAAATCTTCTGTCCATGATTAATTATAAAAATCTGTCAATGATTATTTATGAAAATCTCGAATAATGTTCAAGAGGGAATGGGTTAACCCTTTCCCTGTTCTATGTTTAATCCAAATTTCAATACCTACTGAATATTCATTGACAAAATATTTATAAAGAAATATGGAAGGTGGAACACTGTAGACATTTTAGAAAGCAAAGAAACAGATCTATCAAGTTCTATTAGCAAACAGAGTAGACCCTGAGCAGACAAAGCAGATCTGGGTCTACTCTGTTTGCAAATGCGTGAAAACACATTTATATGAGGGAAAGGGCTATAGTATTCAGTACTCCAAGCATATAAAGCAGCATGCAATGGCCACTCAAAGCTTACCTACTATTTAAAGTATCAGACTCTTCTTCTTGCTTTACATCAGCAGGTATATAAGTGTAAACTGTCCTGTTGCTTCCAGCTATATAAATACGGTCACTTGATGGTCTTCTTGTCCCAATAACCTGTCAAAGATCCGCCAAAATATCTCACATTATGAACTGCATTAAAAAAATTGGCAAAGACTCAAAGTCAGTTTAACACATACTTCATATAAATGCTTTTTCATACCTTTGCACACAGTAAAATCATATCAGTCCACTCCTTGTCAAGGCATATACAAATTCAGCTTCTAAATATTCATGATGTCATTATTTCTTGCATGAATATTGGACAGGGAAATGGTTTAATAATATAGAATATCATTAAATGCCTAAAGCAAAATTTTTATTCCTATTTCGAACACTAAATACAGCTTACTTTCACTCTTCAAACTTTCCCTGTTCTGTGTTTATTCTAAATGTCAATACCTACTGAATATTCATGAAAATAATTATAATGAATTATGGAAGGTGGGACATTGTAGCCGGTTTAGAAACTAAGGAAACAGATCTATCAAATTCCATTAGCAAACAGAGCAGACCCTGATCACATGGCTCCTATAGGAGCTGTCTGATCTGGCTCTACTCTATTTGCAGTTCTGATGCATGAAAAGGCGTTTATATGAAGTAAGTTGTTAACTAACTCTAAACACACAAGCACTGAATTCATGATTAACTACATGTATGTAAACAATCTAGATCCAGATGAGACACCATGTTACTTGATGTCTCAACAGGATCCAAACTGTTAGATGACTGCGTGTGAAAAACAAAGGAGAAAATCCACTTCTAAGAATTTGCAGCAGACGACAAATATTGCATATTTTGCATCACTGGAACATTTTTAAATATTGTGGAAAACTAGAACTATCACTAAAGGTGATGAATACCCCTGCATGGCAGCCTTGATTGCAAATCCAAGTTTTTCACACAATCTACCCATGTAACAGGATCAAATGACAAAAACATAGTTCAAGTGGAGATCATTCTGTAAAGCCTGCCACTCATATATATATACAAACACAGGAAAATTGTGTCTTGCACATGTACTATCTGTGTTTAGTATGCATGTCAAATATCAATTCAATAAATTTCAAATTGAAGGAGGAGTTTGCTACACCAGCTCCTCATGTTTCATGCCAAAATCACAAAAATACTCAAAGCTCAGGGGGAGATAATTCTGCAATGGCCAGCGGTAAACACATCAATATTGCGTCTTGCACATCTACCATACGTAGTTACTATGTATACCAAATATAAATCCAATAACTTCAAAACTGAAGGAAGAGTTCACAACACCAACTCCCCATGTTTCAAGCCATAATGACAAAAATACTCAAAGTTCAGGTGGAGATAAGTCTGTAATGCCCAGCGCTAAATACATGAAAGTTGCGTCTTGCACATTTTCCATTCGCGATCATTATGGTATGTATACCAAATATAAACTGAATAACTTTCAGACTGAAGGAGGAGTTCGCGGCACCAACTGACCGCATGTTTCATGAAAAAGGTAAAAAAAAACCCTCAAAGTTCAAGGAGAAATCATTCTGCAATGGTCATTAGTAAACACATTAAAATTGTGTCTTGCACATCTTCCATTCATGGCTATTACTTATACCAAATATAAATTCACTAACTTTAAAACTCTCAGAAAGGAGTTACGACACCAACTACCCATGTTCAAATGCAGATGTACCACCGGCCTGACCAACCGACGGACAGGGTGATTCCAACAAGTTTGCGTGGGTATAAAAACACATATCCTAGTTTGCGTGGGTATAAAAACACATATCCTAGTTAATTACATGTATTCAACAATTGAACCCTTTGAACTGATTGATATTCATGTCATTGTAGTAATAAACAAGACTGATTATATCACTGAAATAATTAGACGGCTGAATAATGCTGTGTACTGCAACATAACTTGTTTATAATCCAGTAAAACAGTTTTCTTAACCCTTTACTCCATAAATATGCCTTTCTATGCCTTTGCTAACAGAGTAGACCCAGATCAGACGGCTCCTGTAAGAGCCGTCTGATCAGGGTCTACTCTCTTTGCTTATGATATAATATAGCGCTAATTCTATTGTTTCTGCCTGAGCCACACTGTCCCTTGTCCATAATTATATCATTATGAAAAATAATATAATGAATATTCCTGATGTCATTATTTCCTACATGAATATTCATGGAGTAAAAGGTTAAGATATGACTGATGTTTTAGACGATATATATGTCGATGTTTATGGTGATTCTATGGACACTTTAGTTGTAACAAGTGATGCCAGAACACCTCAAGTTTACATCATGTCCAAAATTCATAAAACTATCATGTGGATTACCTAATATAAACAGTACTGATCGACCTTGAGTAAGATCTGGATCAAAACTGAACCACACTCTGATTGTCCGTTTTAAAAGAAATGGAAGAAAACTCTAAAACTGAAATTGCTCATATTGTTCATTTCAACCATTTGAACATAAGAAATCAATTACCTGGAGTTTGCAAATGCTGTAGACAATGTAGAAAGTGTCTGCGGACAGCTCTTGTTTAACAAAACATGACCTACTCTAATGTAAACCAAATGAAGTGACTACGGAACTTCTTTAATTTTAAATGACTTAGCAAGCTGCAACTCTTCGGCATAGTTGCCATTGTGCAATGGATATGTATCTGGGCTTGCAAGCTGCAGGTCTCTAAGTTCGATTCTGACCAGTGGCCAATTTTTTTTATTAAAATACCGTCCATACAATGTGTGCAAGTATAAAATGTACTTCACAATTATTACTTCTTTCTCTCCTAGAACACGTCTTATACATATAATTAAACAAGAGCTGTCCACAAACAGCGCGCTCCACTTTCTTTAGTGCTGGATAGTGTAGTGGAAGTCTAAGTCAGAAAGGGCAGATAACTATCAGGCAAAATTAATTTTAGGGTTACCTGCCCTTGTGGAATGGGTCCCCCTTGTAATAGTTAACATGCAATTATCAAATTTGAGCCAAAAATCTTGGACAGTTTCTGAGACATGGACCTTAACATAAAACTTAACCAACAATGAAAATTCTAAGTCGAAAAAGGGGCATAACTATGGCAAAATTAATTTTAGGGTTACCTACCATTGTGAAATGGGTTGCCCTTGTGATAGTAAACATACATACCAAATATGAACCAAATATCTTTGATGGTTTCTGAGAAATGGACCTTAACAAAAAGATTAACTAACGCTGACTCCGACGCCGACAAGAGGGTCATGACAATAGCTCCACTTTTTGAAAAAGTGGAGCTAAAAAGAATAAAGTTTAAAAAGATTAGTTATTACAAATAGCAAATTATTTTTTTTGTAAAGAAAATATGCATATATATAGTTTATCCATTAGACTAAAGCCCAGTACATTTAACCCTTTCCCTCATATAAATGTGTTTTCACGCATTTGCAAACAGAGTAGACCCAGATCAGACGGCTCCTAGAGGAGCCGTCTGATCAGGGTCTGCTCTGTTTGCTAATAAAATCTGATATATCGGTTTCTTTACTTTCTAAAATGTCTAAAATATTTCACCTTCCATATTTCTTTATAATTATTTTGTTAATTAATATTCAGTAGGTATTGAAATTTGGCCTAAATACAGAACAGGGAAAGGGTTAATATGTGGCAACTTGCTAAATTATATTCCTTGCCCTGTATTTGTATGATGTTATGTAAACAACAAAATAACTCAATTATAGCTTGTTTTTTCTGTAGTATACAGTACACACACATTACAAGAAATGTTTGTAATTATTTCTGACATGAATATTCATGGAAGAAATGGTTAAAATATGATGCAGTCCAAGTTTTTTGAGCTGGCTAAAATTTACTCAGACTGAAGGAAACAGGTTAACCCTTTACTCCATCTATGCCTTGCCAAACAGAGTAGACCCAGATCTGATGGGTTTGTTCTGTTTGCTTTACCCTTTTCCTCACATAAACGCATTTTCACATATTTGCAAACAGAGTAGACCCAGATCAGCTGTCTGATCAGGATCTGCTCTGTTTGCTTATGGAATTTGAAAGATCTGTTTCTTTACTTTCTAAATTGGCTACAATGTCCCACCTTAAATATTTCATTGTAACTATTTTGTCCATGAATATTCAGTAGGTGTTGAAATTTGGAATAAACATAGAACAGGGAAAGGGGGTTAAGTAATGAATATTTAAAGTTTAAAGGGTTAAAGAATATATTACAATACTCTAGCAAACAACCCTCATAACACTAAGTGATTTATGTCTGCAAAACAAGTTGTCTGCTCTATTCTATAAGTACATTCTCCTCCCATTTATTTTTTTAAATAAATAATGTCAATGTGTCAAAAAGTTTAGATCACAATGAAATATCTAATATCTAGACTAGATCCAAACTGATGCGAAGCTAACATCAAAATAGATCCAAAGTGGGTTAATATATCTGGACAAAAAACATTGTCAGGCGTGACACAGGCGGGTAATCATGTAGGGCAATCACGATCTGATACCCTAAATAACTAGAGGTTTGCTTTTGTCACAAAAACAGATGTCTCCCCCTCCCATCCTCTTTCCAATACACAAGTGTAATGTCTGTAACTTCAAACTTATCAGGGTCTAATGTTTAAGTCATCAGGGGCAATAACTCCAACAATGTCAGGGGGAGACAATTCAAAGTCCCCAGATACACAAAAACACATGCTAGTCAACATTCTTGTGAAGTTTGGTGACTCTAGTACTAGTGGTTTCAGAGATACATGTGACACAAAGTAAAGTTTCTCTTATTTAAGTCGTAAGGGGCAGTAACTCCAAAGTTATCAGGGGGAGACAATTAAAAAAACCCAGATGCACAACAACTCATGCTGGTGAACATTCCTGTGAAGTTTGGTGACTCTAGCCCTACTGGTTTCAGAGATACATGTGACACAAAGTAAAGTTTCTCTTATTTAAGTCATAAGGGGCAGTAACTCCAAAGTTATCAGGGGGAGACAATTAAAAATCCCAGATGCACAACAACTCATGCTGTGAACATTCCTGTGAAGTTTGGTGACTCTAGCCCTACTGGTTTCAGAGATACGTGCAGCACAAAGTTTCTCTAATTTTAAGTTAACATATCAGGGGCAGTAACTCCAAAGTTATCAGGGGGAGACAATTAAAAAAACCCAGGTGCACAACAACTCATGCTGGTGAACATTCCTGTGAAGTTTGGTGACTCTAGCCCTAGTGGTTTTAAAGATATGCATGATGACACAAAGTTTCTCTAATTTTATGTAATCATATCAGGGGCAATAACTCCAAAGTTATCAAGGGAAGACAATTCAAAAATCCCAGTTGTACAACAACTCATGCTGGTCGACATTCCTGTTAAGTTTGGTGACTCTAGCCCTAGTGGTTTCAGAGATATGCACAACACTAAGTAAAGTTTGTCTAATTTTAAGTCATCAGGGGCAGTAACTCCAAAGTTAACAGGGGGAGACAATTAAAAAAAACCAAGAGCAAAACAACTCATGCTTGTGAACAATCCTGTGAAGTTTGGTGACTCTAGACCTACTGGTTTCAGAGATACACGGGACACAAAGTTTGTATAAATTTAAGTATTCATATCAGGGGCAATAACTCAAGAATTATGAGGGGGACAATTCAAAAACCATAGATGCACAACAACTCATGCTGGTGAACATTCCTGTGAAGTTTGGTGACACTAGTACCAGTGGTTTCAGAGATACGCGCGACACAAAGTTTTTCTAATTTTAAGTCATCAGGGGCAATAACTCCAAAATTATCAGGGGGAGACAATTCAAAAACCTCAGGTGCACAACAACTCATGCTGGTGAACATTCCTGTGAAGTTTGGTGACTAGATCTAACCCAACTGGTTTCAGAGATACGCGCGACACAAGTTTGTGACAGACAGACGGACAGACAGACAGACGGACGGATGGACGGATGGACAGACAGACAACTCTGGCAAAAACAATATATCTCCCCATAAATGGGGGAGACATAAATATACATGTATTGTAATCTGCATATATTGATGTCTGCTTCAATGCACCAAGTGGATCTTTCTTACACGTGTCAGAAACATTTCAGGGTGTCAACTATTTTGTTCCTGGTGAGACACCTTGTTACTCTGGGAGCCTCGATCAACATGAATAGTCATGAGGGAAAGTTAAAGGGTTAAACTGTGCAGTTCCATTTATCAGACGAATTTTTCAGGAGCCGTCTGATCTGTGCCTACTCTGTTTGCAAACACATAAAAAGGCATTTATTTGAAGGAAAGGGTTAAGGCAGGTGATAGCTTATGAAGGACATATGTTAAGCAGAAAGTTCCTGCAGAAGTTCCCATAGAAACTGTTTGCATTACTTTTAATTCTGTATTCACCCAACAGGCGCACAACCTTGACTTAATGTTGTTTCAACATAGAATTATGGTTGACACATAAATTCATTGTGTGTTTGCTGAGAAGAAGCTTCAAATCTTTTTAACCCTTCGCTTGCTGAATTGTAAAATACATGTCTCCTTCTTTACCCATTGCCGTGTTGTATAATTACATATACAGTAAAACCCCGCTAATGCGACCACCTAAACGAGGTATAAATCTGGGTGCTAGATGCAGGTGGTAGCTTAATGCAGGATAAAAGTAATGCAGAAAGCTCCTCTAGGAGCTTTCTGCATTACTTTTGCCCTGCATTAAGCAGCCACCTGCTTATAAAGACTCCTGTGTTAATTCAATAAGTGGTCGCATTAGCGGGGTTCTACTGTATCTTCACTGTGTACAAGTATTTCGCTGTGCAATCACTGCTGTGGAGTGCACTGGTTGCACAATCAATTTGTAAATAGTGCAGACCCTGATGAGACAGCTCCTGCAGGAGCTGTCTCATCTGGGTCTTCACTATTTACAGGTACGTATATTGACGTGAATAGTAAGCGAAGGGTTAAAGACATCCACAGGAACAGATAAGATGTGTTAATTCAAATAGATTTAAGAATATACATGTATCCTTTATTTCTCCAATAACCCATGTTGTGACCATATTTTAGAATCGTTTCTTTGAGATGAGGAGCGGTCACAACATAGGGTTTGGTGATGAAATGTTTAAAGTACAGTAGATCCTGCCTATAGTGACAATATAAAAACATTAACTTGTGGCTCCTTAACCCTTTTCTCCATAAATACGCCTTTCAATGCCTTTGTAAAAATCACCTATTGACACCATTGTCATAAATACAGCATTTGCTCCTATAGGAGCAAATGCTCTATTTATCACAATAGTTTCAAACTATGAAAGACTTAAACTTTCCTTGTCTCTAGTTAATGCTCCTTTTCGGTACATTTATTCAAAGAGGTTGGATCTAAAAATAGCCTATGAGGGAATGTATTAAAAGCAGGTGTTTGATCTATGCAGAATGAAAGTAATGCAGAAAGTTCTTAGTAGAGTTTTCTGCAATACTTTTGTCCTACAATAACCCTTTACTCCATGAATATTCATGTAAGATATAATGCATTATGAATATTAATTAGATTAGTTGTTATAATAGGACATGGACATGAGGTTTTGTATGGAGGACGATCAACGCCAAAATTGCATCATGCTTTGTGGCATTTCAGTTTGCTTCATTGTAATTGCATCATGCATTGTTGCATTTCAGTTTGCTTCATGATAAATGCATCCTGCATTGTGGTGTTGAACAGTTTGCTAAACGATTATTGCATGTCAAGATGGGAGCCCTTCTTTCATTGAAGTTTCTTCAATGACACATGACCCAATGCGGTAAGCCCATAGCAACAAGCATAAAGCCGAACGACGAACGCCGAAGGCATAATGCACTTCAGCCGAACTCGCCATATAGGTGGCGCTGCATGTAAAACCAGATAATCAAACTACTGAAAGTACTGAGGATGGATTCAACGTAGATCGAATTAAATGTTTGGTTTGGTTTTTAAATGTTGTTTTGAGCGAAAAAAAAGAACATTATTCGGACGTGTGTGTATGGGGGGATTTAATATTATTTAAAAAAGATGTTGCCTTTGGTGCAATTTTATTTGTTGCTTTTTTATGTCCATCTGATCAGGGTCTGTCTTGTTTGCTGATGGTCTGTCAAATATATCATTCTGCATAGTTTGCCCTGATAAAATTCACGTGTCCATATGCTATTTCATTGTCATTATTTTTCACATGAATATTCATTGAGTAAAGGGTCAACTGTGTAGTACCCTGATCGCCGATGTGTGATAGACCACGCGTGGATCATGTACGGACCGTCTGATCAGGATCTGCTCTGATTGCTAATGGAATTTCATTCATCTGTTTATTTAGAATTTCTGAATGACTTCAATGTTCCACTTTCCATATTTTCATTATAATTTTTGGTCCATAAATATTCTGTATAGGTATTGGAATCGGGACTAAATATAGAACAGGGAAAGGGCTAAGATTACATGTATAAATATAAACATGTCTAATATATCATAAAATAGCATATTTTTATTAGAATTATATTGGGTTTGAGAAATACATTACATTACATTATTTTCATTTTGTGTACAATATACTTATAATATGTTTACTAACCCTTTCTCTCATGTTAACATCTTTTCACACATTTGCAAACACAGCAGACCCAGATCAGATGGCTCCTATAGCAGCTGTCTGATCAGGGTCCGCTCCGTTCGTCAATAGAATTTGAAAGATGTTTCTTTACTTTCTAAAATGGCTACACTGTCCCACCTTCCATATTTCATTATAACTATTTTGTCCATGAATATTCAATAGGTATTTAAATTTTGAATAAACATAGAACAGGGGAAGGGTTGAAAATAAATTAAGATATGAATAATAATAACTCATGAAGGTGTAATGAAAATATCTGAAATTTTGAACATTGAAAGACTTTTAATGAGGGTAGCTCAATTAGTCATAATGGCTAATCTACCTTGAGGCCCTCAAAACAAGCATTTCATACAAAATACAAAACAGTAAAACACAGATCTATATAGATCTACACAAGAAATCAATGATCAGAAATTCAGTAATGTTGCGTCTGGATAATTAATAAATGTTGTCTGCTTAAATTTGTAGATTTATTCTTTATGGACACGCATTTGGATCCTGATAAAACTCCAAGTAAAATGGCGTCTAATCTAGATCCAATCTGTTATCATAGATTTGATATGCCACTAGCATCCAAATAGTTAATATAAAGCTATAATATATAAAGTATTGCACATAGAAAAATGAAATGCATCAATGACATCTGACCCCGATTCAGGTGGATGAATGCACGCGCTATTAAAATCATATATTTGTGACGTCATTTACCCACGCTGTCATTATTATAAATACGAGAAAATATTTTTGCTCAATACTAGTTAATCTAAAATGACATCTGCTTCAAATTTTGAAAAATGCAGACAGAGAGTAAACTAATTGAACCTGATGAGACTTTGAGTTATTAACAATATAAATGAATATATTCTTTCTGAAATTCAACCAATTTGCACAGGGAGAGGGTGTACATAAATTTGTGCATGCCCTTATTTAGATTTACATTGTTATATGTTTTCATTTACATTTTCTTAAATTCTTGAGGTCCACTACAAAAGTTACATAAATTATGCCCCGTGTGTCAAAATTGGTTCACCCCAGGGCCGGCTAGTTTTCTATAGAAACACATAGTGAAAACTTTGAAAACCTTCTCCTCTGATTGTCTGGCGAGCGATGTCAGGGCCTTTCAGACCCTCTTGTTATTATTATACTTTTCCCAGCAGTAGAATACCCCCCCCCCCACACACACACACTCTCTCTAATGTAATGGATCAGTAACCCTTTTTTTTTTTTTGTGTTTTCTTTTTTGAAATTCTTCTATTTCTATGTCTTCAGCGTTTTCCGTCTTTACCTATGTATTCGGCAAATCACTTTAGCATTTTAGTCCGAGCTGACTAGAGTACGACAAAGGCCGGGGCGAAGTTGGAACAACGAACCACGCATCAAGCATCAAGCACCAAGCACCAAGCGCTATGCAAACAGCACAAAGAATATGCTCCAAAGAAGTTTAAACAATGAAACACATTATTTGACATTATTATAATCAATAAATAAGTTTACAGAAGGTCAAATGTCGGATCGAGGAAGAAACTTCAAAGAAAGAAGAAAGCACATCGTGACATGCAATAATCATTTAGCATAATGCATTTAACATGAAGCAAATTGAAATGCCACAAAGCATGATGCAATTTTGGCGTTGATCGTCCTCCATAGTTTTGGTCATGGCAGAAACTGCAGATTCATATATATATATATACATATACTATATCATAAGCAAACAGAGCAGGCCCTGATCAAACAGCTCCTACAGGAGCCCTCTGATCTGGGTCTACTGTTTGCAAAGGCATAGAAATACGTATTTATCGAGTAAAGGGTTAAGCAACCACCTGTTTTAAATATCCAGAATTAGACTTATTTAGGGTAGTTGCTGTAGCCAAGTTTTACTGTAATTGACACACACCTTTAGCTCCAACATCCATTTTAATTCATAAAGTGACCTTTTTAGAGATAATTCACTGTATGCTCCGCTTGCTTATGAAATTATAACAGGTCTGACTGCACAGTTTCTACAAATACCAAACTATTCTGTGTACATATACAGTAAAACCTCTCTAAACCGGAATTCTAGTACAGAAGAATTTAGATACTTGTATGCAGGTGGCTGCTTAATGCAGGCTGAAAGTCATTCAGAAAGCTCCTAGAGGAGCTTTCTGAATGACTTTCAGCCTGCATTAAGCTGCCTAGAGGAGCTTTCTGAATGACTTTCATCCTGCATTAAGCTGCCACCTGTCTCTAAGACCAATATTTATACTAAATTCTATGTCCGGTTTAGAGGGGTTTTACTGTACCATTATAAAAAATGAGCTACTAATTATATCCATGATGTCATTATTCCTTACATGAATTTTTAGCTGTAACAGTAACAAATAATGTAAACCCTGAACAAACTGTTTAATGTTGGTCTACACTATTTGTCTGTTCTAAGACCTAGGATTATTATCCCTTTCAGTGTGGGAAATGAGTCACTGGTATCCTTCACAAACAGTGTAGACCCAGATGAGAGGGCTCCTCTAGGAGCCCTCTCATCAGGGTCTGCATTGTTTGTCATGTTACACTTTTCTTTCAAAAAATACCCTGCATATTCATGATAAACTTGACCTGATCTGTTTGAATAGTCCATTTGAAACTTCAGCATTGAAAAGGATTAAGGCCGGATGCAGATTTAAATTATATGCGCAGATAATCATGTAAGTATGAAGTTCAGAATCCCTGAAATAAGCAGTTGAACTATTTGCACAATAACAAATAGTTGTCTGCCAAAACTGATACTGCTACAATTCTAGCTGTCTATTCATGATGTCAAACAGTGTGGATCCTGATGAGACATGGAGTAACTTGAATCCATAGATTCTCATAAATTCATTATTATCAAGAAGTAAATGTTAAAGTGTGTGTGATCATTTGAAAATATACTCAGTCAACTGTGAAATGAACCACTGGCTGCATCAACCATGAAAAGGTACATTGTATAAGGTACCCTTAATATTAGGTTGCATGTGGCCTTCACTTTCCACTGTTTTTTGTATAGCTGTTTACCAGTATGTACCCTGTATTTACCCTGGTTTTTGTATACAGTAGAACCTTCATAATCAGCCATTCATTTCTTGAGCACAGGAGTCTTAAAAAGCAGGTGATATTGTTTAATGCTGGGCAAAAATAATGCAGAAAGCTCATATAGGAGCTTTCTGCATTACTTTAGACCTGCATTAAGCTACTATCTGTCTTACAGTCCCATAATTAGACCTCTTTGCGATGGCTGCTTAACCCTTTCCCTCATATAAACGTGTTTTCACGCATTTGCAAACAGAGTAGACCCTGATCAGATGTCTCCTCTAGGAGCCATCTGATCAGGGTCTGCTCTGTTTGCTAATAAAATTTGATAGCTCTGTTTCTTTGATTTCTAAACTGTCTACAATGGTCCACCTTTCATATTTATTTATAACTATTTTGTTAATGAATATTCAGTAGGTATTGAAATTTGGGCTAAATATAGAACAGGGAAAGAGTTAAGACAGGTTCTACTGTATATGAATCTCTCTACCCTGTATTACCCTATGTATTCTAACTCCCTGTCCCACTTCTTCAGCAGTTTGTAAAGTTTGAACAAGTCCATTTGGCACTTTTTTGACAATAAGAGAGCAGCAAATAGTGTAGAACCTGATCAAACTGTTTCTTGATCTGGCTGTACACTTTTTGCCTAAGTTATCTGGCTGTACACTTTTTGCCTGAAGTTATATGGCTGAATGTTTTAGGTATTACAGCATTTACATGTATATACAAAATGTACATTGATCATCAACTGTGAATTTTCTGGAAAACACATTTAACCCTTTCCTCCATAGGCTATTTTTAGACCCAACCTCTTTAAATGAGTCTACCAACAAGAGTACCGCATACGGTACATTATACGCCCACTTGCAAACTTTCTCTGATTCAACATGCCTTATAAGTGTTGACATTTTCTAATCTGTGCTTCAGATCTTGATTTCCATATTAAGGTGATACTATTTTTTTTTTAAAAAAAAATGAAGTGAATATCTTATTAAATAAAAAAGTTACAGCTAATCCTCATTTTTGCAGATTTTTGTAAAGTGCAACGGCCATAACTCTGTAAAGACAAACTGAATGAACCTCAAAATAAACTCAGCTTCAAATTTTGTTGCTTAAAACATTTGTGTTAAGTCTCATTTATATCATTTTAACAAAGCAAACAAAGCAACAAACATACGAAGTTCAAGGACCATAACTTTAGAATAAAATGACATATCAAAACCCCCGCAATATATGTGGAAATTCACATTAAGGTTTAACAATATAAAAAAATTGAAGTAAATATCATTTCAAATGAAAAAGTTATGGCCATCCTCATATTTGCATAGATTTGCATCATTTTTTAAGTGCAAGGGCCATAACTCCGAAACAACAAATCAAATGATCCTCAGAATTGACTTAGCTTCAGGTCTTGATGCATTAAACATGAGTATGAAGTTCCATTAATATCTGTCAAACAGTTTTGCCAGAAAAAAGCGGACAAACTATTTGCATATATTTGCATTTTTTTTAGAGTAAAAGGGCAATAACTCCGAAAAGAAAAATCAAATAAACCTCAAAATCGACTCGGCATCAGATCTTGATGCATTAAACATTTTTGTGAAGTTTCATTAATATCTCTCAAATAGTTTTCCCAGAAAGCAGCGGACAAACTATTTGCATGTATTTGCATTATTTTTTAAGTAAAAGGGCCATAACTCCGAAACGACAAATCAAATGAACCTCAGAATCGACTCAGCTTCAGATCTTGATGCATTAAACATTTGTGTGAAGTTTCATTAATATCTCTCAAATAGTTTTCCCAGAAAACAGCGGACAAACTATTTGCATAATTTTTAAGGACAAGGGCCATAACTCTGAAATGAAAAATCAAATGAACCTCAGAATCAACTCAGCTTCAGATCTTGATGCATTTAACATTTGTGTGAAGTTTCATTAATATCTCTCAAATAGTTTTCCCAGAAAACAGTGGACAAACAAAATGTTGACGGACGAACGAACGAACGAACGAACGAACGAACGAACGAACGAATGAACGGACGGACGGACGGACAGGGCCACGACAATATACGACCACCTTTATTAGGTGGGCGTATAAAAAGGAGCATTAACTAAGAAAAGGAAAATTTTAGAATTGTGTAGCTTGAAACCATTGTGATAACTAAAACATTTGCTCCTTAGGAGCAAATGCTCTATTTATCACAATGGTTTCAACAGGTGACTTTTACAGAGGCGTAGAAAGGTGTATTTATGGAGCAAAAGGTTAAATTGAACCTTAATAATAAACACCTTTTCATGCCTTTGCAAACAGAGTAAATCCAGATCCTACAGTAGATGTCTGATCAGTCTGCTCAGTGTTTGCTTATGAAATTACAATAGATCTGAATACAGTTTCTACCTCTACCAAAAAATCATCTGTACATAAGACATAATTAAATATCACCTTATAATTATTCATGATGTCATTAGTTCTTATTTGAATATGCAACAGGGAAAGGGTTAATAACTAAGTTTGTTTTGTTTTTTTATGTGAGAATGAACAAACAAGAGCACCAAGCGGGTGCCAAAGCTCTGTCGTCATTGTCAAGATGAACATGCATACCAAAAATGAAGGTTGTAAATGAAAAATTGATTAAGTAATGGTCAATGTTAAGATTTCGGACAACGACAACAACGACAACACGGATGCCGGAGTTACTGCAATAGCTCGTGATTTCTTCAAAACAGACGAGCTAAAAATAGCCAACTAGAAGTGTGTCAATCCACACTGTTGTCCCAGCTAACTGCTTTACTGGGACAGACAAAAACAGTATACTCATCATCTTTGATGGCTTTGGAATAAAAATACAAGTGAGGAAAGCCTGTGGTAATTTTATCTTTATGAGGGTCTACTCTGTTTGCTTATGGCCATTTATAGATCTGATTAAGCAGTTTCCACATCATGTTCCATTTTATTGATTCTGTCCATGAATACTCATTAGATGAAGAATTCTTAAGTAAATATTAAACTGGGAAAGTGTTTAGAATAGGTCTGTCATTTCTCCACCAAATATTATGTTGTGGGCATTTTAACCATTTCCTCCATAAATATGTACCTTTTAATGCCTTTGCCTATAGAATAGACCAAATCAGATGGCTCCTGTACGAGACATCTGCTCAGGGTCTGCTCTGTTTGCTTAAGAAATCATAAAGATCCGATTCTGCAGTTTCTGCCATGACAAAAACTTTCTGTGTTCATATGCCCCTTATAAAAATTCAGTTAACCCTTTGCCTGTTTTATATTTATTCCAACTTTTGATACCTACTGCATATTCATGGACAAAAAAGTTATAACTAAATATGGAAGGTGGAACATTACAGCCATTTTAGAAAGTAAAGAAACAGATCTATCAAATTCCATTAGCAAACAGAGCAGACCCTGATCAGACGTCTCCTCTAGGAATCATCTGATCTGGGTCTTCTCTGTTTGCAAATGCATGAAAATGCGTTTATATGAAGGAAAGGATTGATATCCATAAAGTCATAACTTCATGGAGTAAAGGGTTAAGGATTGTCACTTCCAGAGCGGTAAAAGTGACGGCATAAGGGACATTGGCTTGCAAAGCTTACAGGAGCCATCTTGTTGAAGCCATCTGGTTTGAGTCTAATCTTTTAGCAAAGGCGTGAAAAGAGCTATTATGAAAGACCGGGTTAACCCTTCCCTCATGAATACTCTTCTAAGAAATGATGATACCATGAATATTAATTGGCTGAATTGTTATAATGGGGAACAGATATGAATACCAGGGGTGATGATAAGTCCGTGGCATGGGGTAGAAACAGACCACTTATAAACATACCATTTGATATCTGTGTAGAAAAGGTGTTATGATTACTCTGCAGAGACAGAAGGATTTTTTTCTCTCTGTTGTTTGCCAAAATTTGATTCTCAAAGCTACTTTAACTATGAGTACTAAACAAATGGACAATGTTGGCCAGCATGTGATTATTCAATACCTTGGCCTCAGAGGCTTAATTATCACCTAAGGAGATTCATGAGGACATGGTAGCTACTTTAGGGGAGCAAGCCCCATGTTATAGCATGGTGAAAAAATGGGCCGCTGAATTTAAACGCCGTAGAGAGAGTTTTGAAGATGACCCCCGTCCTGGCAGGCCACCAATTGTCACCTCAAAGGACACCATCAATAAAATCCATGATATGATTATGGCAGATTGGTGAATTACACAGCAGTACATTGCTACACAGCTTGGTATATCACAGGAACGAGTCCATGCAATTATCCATAATGATTTGCAAATGACAAATTAAGGTTTCTGCCAGATGGGTCCCAAAACTTCTGAGTCTCGACCAGAAACGAGTTCAGTGCAACATGTCCAGGGAAAACCTTGCCATGTTTGAGCCGGATCAGGAGAAGATTCTCAAGCTTCACAGACAAGAACTATGTAAGGAGTAAACTGCTAGGGTTAAAATTACAACTTCCTTCAGGCAGGTTCTGTACAGAGGGTATATTATTGGGACAACAATTGAGTTTGAATATTTTACATACATCTAAATTGTACCTGGGACATTTATTTAACCTTTACCTCATGAATATCCATGTGCACAATAATGACATCAATAATGACACCATGAATATTAATTAATATTAACATTATTATAACAGAAATTGGACACAGGATTTTTTCACCTATAGAAACCATTGCCATTGAAACCAAAATACTATTTGAGATATAATAAATTGCCAAAAAGGTGGAGTTAAACTCATACATTCATGGAGTAAAGGTTAAATTTCTACCTGCACATCTAAGCTGATTTTTTTAGACAAAAATAAAACTTTTCTACTTACCTGAGACTGCTAATATTTTCACCTGTATAGTTCCTTATTAGGGAATAGTTATTAAATTTTGTTCTCGCACATTTTGCAAAATAGTCAGTTTCAAGTAAAGTAAATAAATTTAAGGTCATTACTATATGACAGGCAAGTAATAAATATTTATCTTCCAGCTTATCAAAAGATAAATATAAATATTATGTCTACTGCCCTTTCAAAGAACAACCGCTCCCCTCAAGCGGAGTTTTCTAAGAAGACGGTGTTTTGGTTGCAAGTTGGTAATAATTATTATAATCAGTATTGATGGGGTTTCGTGTGGTTAAAAATGACGACATCTTTAGAAAACACTATTATCTTGATAAAGGATAGAAAATAAGAACACACGTAACCATTTGAGGTGTATTATTTTCGTTTTGCAAATATATTTGAATGTAATTCGTCCCAAATGTATTTCGTACTTGCATGGTGAAAATGGAAAACGGCCATCGGTTAACCATTTCCCTGTTCAAGGTTTATTCCAAATTTCAATACCTACAAAATATCCCCCATGGAAAAACAGTTATAACGAAATATGGAAGGTAGAACATTGTAGCCATTTTAGAAAGTAAAGAAACATCTTTCGAATGTCCATTAGCAAACAGAGAAGACCCTGAACAATGAACATACGGCAATTATAGCAAACGTCTGATCTTGGTCTACTCTGTTTGCAAACGTTCATATGAAATAAAGGGTTAAATACAGAATTGTCTTTCAGGTAACGGGACTTTTCATATTAAAACCAGTTCATCCCTGGACGTTTCGTACCACTATTGAAAATTACATGGCCATTTCGTACCACTATTGAAAAATTACTGGGATGACAGTTTATTCTTCTCGGGGTATTTAGACCTTTTCGAGAATTGCCTTTTTACTTGTTTTTAGACCTTTCTAGAATTATCTTGTTAATATGTATTCTGGAGTATAACAACATGAAAGAAATATCCATTCCTTGTAAGAGTTCTACGAGACATATTCTTTTACCCATTTATTATTATCTCATAAGGATTCATAGTTTTATATTTAATATTGAATTAAGTCGTTTGATTCATCAGTAGAGTTGCTAATATGTAAATATCAATGAGACAATGTAAAAAGTTTGTGTGTTTTAGCATGTTAGCAACTGCATTAACGTATCTCAAATTAATTAAATTGTCAATCTAGATTGTCTATAGAGCGTATAATATCAATCCAATGTATCGACATGGTTTCTAGATCTATTTCACTGTTGTATTTAGGATGAGCTACTTTTAATAAATATAATACGGTTATTATTGGGATGAAACGCCCCAGTTTAGTGGGATGAATTAAATGTCCCAGTCGAAATTTGGTACGAATCGTCCCAGATGAAACGTACGTCCCACCCTAGTATGAAATGGTTTTGGTACGATACGCCAGAAAGCCATCTTTCGTATAGTCATTATATTATCATGTGTATTTTATAGGTTATGTCCCTTTAAAAATTCATTGTGAATGACAAGTATTTCAATCAACTCTGCTCTTAATTGTGTCAGTGCTGGAAAAATTTCAAATCATCAAATAGCTGTACTGACACTCAGCACAGGGGCATGTAAATTACACTGACAGACAAGTGGATATTTCTTTTCTTCTTTTCTGAGGACAACTATTTTTTAAATTCAGGTGTAACTTTGCATAAATTTGAAAATTATGGGTGCTCCATAACCTCATCTTAAGTATATAGCTGGGTTTTTTTGTGAATTCAAAATTAGATACATATTTGCTAAATCAAACTAAAGCTTGCAACTCATCATTACTACTAATTATTTTAAATGTGATCAACATGATTTTGGTGGACAAGTGTTCTTTATAAATAAAACTTTTCATCTGTCTTGTCCTTGGACAAAATTTGTGGATTTCCACAATCCATAATTTTGGTCAGTACAAAGACTTTCGAAAGCATTGTCTTTGGACAACAGGTTCCTGTCATGTGGCAACTAAAAGCGCTTTTGGCTAATGTACTGTTGCTCATGAAAGTGGTCAGAAACATTTTTCATATGCAACTGCGCCATAGTGACTTATTAATTTGCTCACCGTTTTCTGTCTCTGAGTATTGGGAGATGTCAAAGAACAATATATTGTCCTGGGGCAACCAGCCCCTGTCATGTAGCAATCGTTTTGGCTAATGTACTGGTGCTCAGGAAAGCAGTCAGAAGCATTTCACATACATGTATATGCAACTGCACCAGTCTCTAATTAACCCTGTTCCTCATGAATATTCATGTAAGAAATAAGACAATGAATATGAATAAGTTTATTTTTTTAAAACTATGTATGTTCAAAGTGGTTTTGGCCATGGCAGAGAGTGGAGGATCAATTGTATGTGGTAACAATGGCAATCTGAGTAGACCCAGATCGAGTGATCTTATCTTGGGCATATTATTATTTTTATTGACATTGCATTATCATATGTATTCACTTTTCAGACAAAATCCACATCACACAATATGTTATTGTCCAGGACAACCAGTATATCCCCAGGTTGGCTCATAACAGAAGAGCAATTTTGTAGATTAACCCTTTCTCTGTTCTGTTTTTATTCCAAATTTCAATACCTACTGAACATATTATTTATGGACAAAATAGATATAATGAAATATGGAAGGTGGAACAAACAGCTACGGTAACCGTATGTATCAGATTCCATTAGCAAACAGAGCAGACGTATCAGACGGCTCCTATGGGATCCGTCTGATCTGGGTCTACTCTGTTTGCAGATGCATGAAAAGGCATTTATATGAAGGAAAAGGTTAATCAAATACAAATGCCATTTGTATTTTGAAAAATGCCTTGTTTACTGATTGGATCACCATAAACAATATATTAAGCACTGTTGCAGGATGTAGCAACTAGGCCTCTAGCTTTATGTGTAAGTAGAATTTCCTCATATTGGCTTCATTGTAACAGAAAATTCCATTTAACATTATACTTCAGTGAGCTGCAGCTCTATCAACGATGAGTAACATTCTTATGAAGCTCCAGTACATGGAGTTTCCAGACTGCACAAAGGAAGCTCTGAACTATCTGGTGCATAGCTTTTCTACAGAGAGTCACCGTGGCATACCAGGACTAGGTGGGGCCAACAAAAAGTATGCTAGCCAAGTGGCCCAAGACTATATACTGGAGGTGTCCAGGAGAAAAGGGCATGGTGCACGGGTAATTTAGACAGTATTGTGATTTGTATGTACATGCAGTTGAGAGTGTTTTATCTTAGCATTAAGAAAAGATGTAGACATAATATGCAGAAAATTATTGTAAACCCTTCTTAATTATTGACCTTATCCTAGTGTCGTTTTTATTAAACAACCAGTCTGGCCTCTTCCACATTGCTATTCTCTCTGTGCTGTTTTTCATGAAGAGATAAATAATTAGTTAAATTTTTTATTAACTCTTTACCAAATGAATATTCATGTAAGAAATAATGAAATCATGAATATTAATTAGCTGAAGCTTTTCATTGTATGTGAACACTTTGGCAAAAACTGTAGAGTCAGATCTATATAATTCCTTCAAGATCCATCTGATATTGGTCTACTCTGTTTGCATAAAGCATGATCATGGTATGTCCAAAAGCCCTTGGGTTATGGATTTGATTTTTTATGCATCTTGGGAAGTCAAAGTGTCACATACTACTTTTGTGTCTCTATGTCCTTGACCTCAATTGGATCAAAAGTTTATCGAATACATTGTAATTTGTCTGGAGGATAGGATATCTCCTCAACCACATGGTTTAGGGTTTCCAATTTTCTTGTGTAGATGCATCTTCAGAAGGCAGAGTGTCTTGTTCTACTGTTGGATCTCTATGACCTTTACCTTGACCTTGACCTCAATTAAAGAAAACGTTTGTAAATTTTGTCTGAATGATATCTTCTCAACCGCTTGAGTTACAGTTTCCGTATTTCTTGTGTGGATGCATCTTAGGAAGGCAGAGTGTCAAATACTGACACTCTCTGACCTTGACTTGCCCACTTAACAGGGAAGTAAATTGTAAATGCATCCACTCAAATCAGCAGCCACCTGACAATGAATTAACTGATCTGACTACTCTGTATATAGACCTTTAATAAAGTTACACAGTATCACTCATATATATATATATACTTGTGATATCAATATATCAATATTCCCTGTTAGTCTCCATCCAAGTTATGGTGATGACTAGAAATACTAAGAACAGTCTCATGCTGGGGACGATGGATTGCTTGACAGTACTTGCTTGTTTGTATTTTGTTTTGAAATAAAATCATGATGTCACTCACTAATTGTCACCTGTTCTTATTTGTAGAAACTTAACTCAGTTCATGAGCTGCAGTTGTTGGAAATGGTTTGTTCCACTCTGCAAGAAGCTCCGGAGCACTCCTGCTACAGTATTTTCTCGGCAATATTTGGTGGACATGTAGATGCATCAAAGACCAGTCTGATGACTAAGCTGGTCTCCATGGCGATATCAATCAGTGGCAGCGCTGTGCTAGGATGTGCTGCATTGTGGATGCAGGTACATTGTATGTCTAATCATAAGATACACCACATCCTGCTTTGTGCACATGTATCATAGGTTGATTGAGTGATATGTATTGATGCAACTACTTGCAACTTAGGCTGTGTGTTAGGTAGATGAGTGCTACGTTCCTTTTGCACTACATTTTCATGTATATATACCCAGGTGCAGCTAGCAGCAGGATGTTGGATATCATGCCCAATGAATACTTTTATCAAGTGCGGCTAGCAACAGGATGTTGGATATCATGCCCTATGAATACTTGACGAGCACTACCTGCTTACCCCTTTACTGCATGTATACATATTTTTATACCTTTGCAGAGTAGACTCAGATCAGACAGCTCCTGTAGGATCTGTCTGATTTGGGTCTGCTCTATTTGCTTGTGGGATAATTTAGTAGATTCATCAGTCTCTGCATTGGCAATATTTTCATTGTTCAATACTGTGATCAAACTTCAGCTAATTATGTCTCCCCCCATATTTATATGGGGGAGACATATTGTTTTCTTGAGAGTTGTCTGTCTGCCCATCCGTCTGTCCGTCACACTTTTTGTCCGGATGATAACTTCAATATGCCTGATGCCAGTTGATTGAAACTTCATATATAGAAAGATCATGATAAGAGAAAGTGTCATGCACAAGGTCCATAACTCTGGCTTCACTAATATTGGAGTTATTGTCCTTGTAAAAAAAAAAATCACAATTTTTTGTCCGGACAATAACTCCTATATGGCTCATACCATTGGATTGAAACTTCATACATGGAAAGATCATGATAAGAGGAAGTGTCATGCTCAAGGTCCATAACTCTGGCTTCTCTAATATTGGAGTTATTGCCCTTGTAATTTTTTTTCACAATTTTTTGTCCGGACGATAACTCCTATATGGCTCATACCATTGGATTGAAACTTCATACATGGAAAGATCATGATAAGAGGAAGTGTCATGCTCAAGGTCCATAACTCTGGCTTCACTAATATTGGAGTTATTGCCCTTTGTAAAAAAACCCACAATTTTTTGTCAGGACGATAACTCCTATTTGGCACATGTCATAGGATTGAAACTTCATACATGGAAAGATCATGATAAGAGAAAGTGTCATGCATAAGGTCCATATCTCTGGCTTCAATAAATTGAGAGTTATTGCCCCTTGTACATTTGTTTAACACATTCTTGTCCGGACGATAACTCCTACATGACTCTTGCCATTGTACTGAAACTTCATACATGTACATGGAAAGAGCATGATGAGAGAAAGTGTCATGAACAAGGGCCATAACTCTGGCTTCAATACTTTTGGAATCATTGCCCTTTGTTACATTTTTTGTCCGATCAATAACTCCTGTTCGACTGATGCTATTGGAATGACATTTCATTTATGGAAAGAGCATGATGAAAGTAAGTGTCATGCTCAAGCGCCATAACTCTGGTATCAATATTTTTGGAGTTATTAGCTGTTATCATTTTCTTCTTGAAAAATGTGGTGAGGAAAGCGCATGATGAGGGGAAGTATCATTCATCAAGGCCATAACATTTTTAGTGATTTCCCTTTACATATTGTTTTTATTAGAGGGGAGACATCCGTTTTTAGCTCACCAGAGCACAAAGTGCTCAGGGTGAGCTTTTGTGATTGCCTGATGTCCGTCGTCGTGCGTCGTCCCGCGTCAACAATTTGTACCTTTAAAAATCTTACTCCTCTGAATTTACAGGGTTCTCAGCTTTCATCTTTGGCACATAGCATCATCTGTAGGTCCTCTACAAAAGTTATATAAATTATGCCCCTGTAGTCAAAATTGGTCCCACCCTGGGGGTGTCAAGTTTCAATAGAAACATATAGTGAAAACTTTGAAAATCTTCTCCTCTGAAACTAGAAGGTTCTCAACTTTCATATTTGGCACATAGCATCATATTCACATTCTCTACAAAGTTATATAAATTATACCCCTGGGGTCAAAATTGGTCCCGTCCCAGGGGTGGCCAGTTTTTTTAAGCAGACTTGTTAAGTTTTCTTTAGCACTAGCAGAGTGTTGGGTTCACTTAGTAGTTATAGGCATAGGGAAAGCTTTAAAAATCTACTTGTCAAAAACTACAAGTCCCAGAGCTTAGATATTTGGTGTATAGATTCACTTAGTATATCTTTATAAATTTTGTAAATATCATAGTTCTGAGGTTAAATTTGGCCCTGCCCTGCCCTGCCCTGTGGGTTATACTTTATAATAGACTTCTACAGTCTAAGGGTTTCCCTCTGTCTTAGACTGAGGATAGCCTGGGTTAGTCTTATGCAATTACTGGAGATGTCAAGTTCCTGTTCACTGTTATGTTGTCTGCTTCAGAATTATTGTCTGTTCACACTGTTTTTAACCCATTCTCTCATAGGCTATTTTTAGATCTTACCTCTTTCAATAAATCTACCTAAAATGAGCATTAATTAGAGAAAAGGAAAATTTCAGAATTGTGTGTTTTGAAACCATTGTGATAAATAGAGCATTTACTCCTATGGGGCAAATGCTCTATTTATCACAATGGTTTCATAAATTGACTATTACAGAGGCATACAAAGGTACATTTATGGAATAAAGGGTTAGTGCATATCAATCTTACAATTAACTCTCTTGTACAAACCACATATGAAGTTCACATATGCACCAGATCAGAATCCAAACTGTGTGCAAATTAGAAATCACCTCTTAAACTGGAATTTATATTGGCACATAGCATCATCTTGAGGTCCTCTACAAAAAATATATGAATTATGCCCATGGGTTCAATGAAGCCCTGCCCCAGGGGTGGTAAGTTTTCTATAGAAACATAGTAAAACCTTTAAAAATCTTCTCCTCTGATTGTCTGGTGAGCGATATCAGGGCCATCATGGCCCTCTTGTTGTGACAAAAACCTTTAGTTAATATTTAAGCCTTTCCTCCTTAGGCTATTTTTAGATCCAACCACTTTAAGTAAATCTACCGAAAAGGAGCATTAACTAGAGAAAAGATTTTTATTTTTAGAATTTTGTAGTTTGAAACCAATGTGATAAATAGAGCATTTAGTCCTATAGGAGCAAATTTATGCTCTATTTGTCACAATGGTTTCATAAAGTGACTTTTACATAGGCGTAGAAAGGCTTCTGATTACTGGAATCAGGTTGTCCGTCCGTCCGTCTGTCCGTCCATGGACACAATTTTGTCCGGCCTTCTTCTTCTACAGTTTTGCTTCAATTTTGTTGAAACTTCATGTATAGCCATATCACCATATAAACCTGTGCACCGCATATTTTCATTATGATCGGGCCATTACTTCAGGAGTTATCTCCCCCTTTTAGTCCCCTACCAATGTTTTTCAGTTTTCTGGACTTTTAATGGAAGTGACTGGAGATATCAACACTATATTTAACACAAAGCTAAATCTAGATAAGTTACAGCTTATTTTCCAATCTCAGTCAGGTTGAATAATTATTTCCAGAGTTATTGCTCTTGAACTTCAATTTTTTTTCTTCAAAGTTTGAATTTTCCAGACTTTTTTGGAAGTGGTTGGAGATTTTAACTTTATTTTTGGCATAAAGCTAAATCTAGATGATTTACAGCTTAATTCACAATCTCAGTCTGGTTGAATTACGCCCCTTGAACTTAATTTATTTTATCAAATTTTCAATTTTCCGGTCTTTCTTTGGAAGTGCTTGGAGATATTAACTTTATATTTGACATAAATCTAAATCTAGATGAGTTGCAGCTTAATTTCGAATATGGTTCTGGTTGAATAATTTTTGCCAGAGTTATGGTCCTTGAACTTAAGGTTTTTCTGAACAGGTACCTATTTGTTTAGAACTTTGGAGTTGACACTTCATAAAAATAAACAAAGCTGCTTGAACTTATTGGATGACATTGTCTGGCAGCAGCCATAACACTTCTATGAATTTTAACAACAGACTTATCTCACTTTTTGGACTTGACAATATTTGGTAAAAGTTGCTTGATTTATGTTTGTGATTGATCTTGGATTGAATATTACATTTTTAGCTCACCTGAGCCGAAGGCTCAAGGTGAGCTATTGTGACCGCCTGTCGTCCGTCGTCCGTCTGTCCGCGCTCACCAAAGGGTAGTTGTGTGACTTTTTCTAACTAGTCGCACAAGTAAAATCATTAACCTGGCCATCTCTTGTGACATTAACCTGGCCATTTCTTGTGACATTAACCTGGCCAGTTGTGGGACATAGGGTTAGGGTTAGCTTCCAGATCATTCTATTCCAAAGTTAGAGCCAAAAATAGTTTTACTTGTGGGACTAGTCCCACAAGAAAAGATCAAAGGAAAAAGTCACACAACTACCCATTTGTTAGTCCGTCCGTCCGTCCGTCTGTCTGTCCGTTCACTTTTATTTCAAATGACTTCTTCTCCTAAACCACTGGGAGGATTTCAACCAAATTTCACAGAAAAGTACCTTAGGGTGTCCTCTATCAAGTTTGTTCAAATCATGACCCCCGGGCAAAAAATGGCCCCGCCCCACTACTTTTAAAGGTTTTTTTTTTTAATCTTTAAAAATCTTCTTCTCTGGAACCACAATTTCTAGAGCTTTGATATTTGGTATATAGCATCATCTAATGGTCCTTTACCAAGTTTGTTAAAATGATGACACCCGGGCCAAAAATGGCCCTGACCTGGGGCTTGTAGTTTTTACATAGACTTATATAGGGAAACCTTTAAAAATCTTTTTGTCTGAAACCACATAATCTAGAGCTAAGATATTTGGTATGAAGCATCGCCTAATGTATCACTACCAAGTATGTTGAAATAATGACCCCCGGGCCAAAAATGGCTTTACCCTGGGGTTTTATATTACTTTAACATCAGGAAGCTGGTTAAAAAAAATTCCTCACAGTTATTTCCCTTGTCCCATCAGCATAGCCATTAGGGACAAAGGGAGATAACTGCATTGGAGTTCTAGTACCTCTAGAATAGTGATTCTATTTGTAACTACTTATAATAAAATGTGGAAGGTGGAACAGTGTAGCTGTTTTAGAAGGCATAGAAACAGATATATCAAATTCCATTAGCAAACAGCAGACCCTGATCCTATAGGAGCCACCTTATCTGGGTCTACTCTGTTTGCAGATGCATGAAAACAAGTTTATATGAGGGAAATTAAGGGTTAAATACTCTTCTGCAGTTCAAAGGTTATAGCACTGGGCAGTAAAATCTCTCCAGGTCAATGCATGACTCTTAACTCTTTGCACGCTAGTGGTGAAACTGTGATTACCTATGCAAACAGTTTGGATCCAGATGAGAGGCTGCATAATGCAGCTTCTCATCAGGATCCAAACTGTTTGTCATCTTAACCATATTTTTGAAAAAAAAATGAAAGTAAGTTTATTTTAAGAATTGAAGCAGATGACAATAACTTTTTGTTGCAGACGAAACATTAAAGGCATTTTGAAAGGGATGTTGACCCATTAACCCCATAGTGTGTAGTGTGAGTGATTTGTGGTGCTAAACAGTGCTAAACATCTAGATCTTATCAATGTCTCTCAAATTATATGTTGGAGATATTGGAAATCCTCAGCTAAGAAAACATGATTATGCATTTGCCCCCTCCCCCTGTTTGCATCCTGATGAGATGCTGCATTATCATCTGGATCCAAACTGTTTGCATAGGTAATCAAGATGATTATGATGAGAATCATGAGACTCCACATTATGTGCAAAGAGTTAAATATTTAGGAAAACAATAGGTATTTCTAAAATTAGATAATACCAACAATATATTCATTTTAATACTTTTAATTAACTAAAAAATAGTAATTTTAGGAAAAAATAGGCATTATGCTAGTTACCATATTTAGAATGTTAAATATTTAGGAAACTATTAGTAACTCTTCTCAATTTCAATTGTTAAAAAAACGAATGACCTGTTTAATTGACTTATCATCAGATATTCACACCTAGAGCTAGAATTATTTCTAAACACCTATTAACCCTTTACCTGTTTGCTTTGACAAAAATTGATCTGGACTTCTCTGTTTTCTAATGCGTAAAACATTGTTATTTCCATAAAGAGAAGTTTTAGCTTTGATAAAACCTGTAAAATCAAATTTAAATCTTGTCAAATGTAAACAGAACAGACCCTGATCAGACATCTTCTATAGCAGCCGTCTGATCTAGTCTACTCTTATTTTAATGCGTAAACAAATTATTTCTGTGGAGAGAAGTTTTTGCTTTGACAAAAACTGTAGAATCAGATCTATATTTCATAGGTGTTGTTTGATCTGGGTCTACTCTGTTTGCTAATGCGTAAAAACAGCTTTATATGAGGGAAAGGGTTAAAAGATTTTTAAAGATATTTTTATTGGACATTTCACACAAAAACTGGCATTATGTGATGCCTAGCACTTTATTTGCCTATATACCTGGATCAAGGTATAATTGCATAGCTTTATTGACGTCATTTGAATTTCTCAAAGACCAGTTTTAGGCATTTTGAGCTAAGGCAAAAATGGCACAAGTTGTAAACAGTTTAGATCTTGGTCAACCAGTCGCTTGGTATTAGATCTGAATCCAGTTCAAGTTTATTCAGCAGGGAAAGGGTGAAAGCAGTGGACTAAGCTTCTTTCATCTGCTAGAAATGTTGTCCACTGAAAAATGTCAATATATTACTGTAACTCAGGTGAGCGATATAGGGCCAATGGCCCTCTTGTTCTTTATTGCTGAACATCTTGTCATTTTTATTACATAAATTAGGTTTTATAAATCTCTTCATGTTTCTGTCTGTACATATGTTCAGATTGATGATAGGTGTTCTGACAAGCAGTCAGGTGGGGGGGTATTCGTTAGCCTGTGGCATACAGTTCTAGTTTATGGAGGAAAGGGTTAAAGTTACGGTACCAACAAGATGGGGATTGACTGAAAAATAAGATGTTTAGACAGTACAGTACATCTGTTATCTGGAACGTATTTTATTTATATTTATGAGCTGTCTGATCTTGGTCTTCTCTGTTTGTAAATGCATGAAAAAGCATTTATTTGAGGGAAAGGGTTAAGTTAACCCTTTATTCCATGAATATTCATGTCAGAAATGATTACTACGAATATTAATGAGCTTTATTTGTAAAGTGGCACAGGAATATTTGGCCTTGACAGAAATGATTACTACGAATATTAATGAGCTTTATTTGTAAAGTGGCACAGGAATATTTGGCCTTGACAGAAGCTGTAAAATTAAATGTATATAATTTCTTCAGCAGACAGAGCAGGACTCTGACCAGATGGCTCCAACAGGAGCCATCTGATCTGGGTCTACTCCGTTTGAAAAGGTGCCAAAGGCATATCTGGAGTAAAAGGTTATGCTTAAATTTGTTAACCCATTACTCCATAAATATGCCTTTCTACACCTTTGCAAATAGAGTAGACCCTCACCAGATGGCTCCTATAATTAATACTCATGATGTAATTATTTCTTAGTAATATTCATAGAGTAAAAGGTTATACTGTTAATTGTTAAACTAACTTACAGTTATGTTACACTGTTATTTGTTATAGGAGCAGGGCAGCCAAAGTCAGGCTGTGTGTGACCTTGCACAGAAACTAGTAGATGACCACTGCCTTCTCTATCCCAGTGTCAGCCCTGCCTTCAGGAAGCTGCCAAAGGTCTCCTCCCTGTTCACATGTAACTTTGTTACAGCACTCACCACAATCTATACTTATTTAGGTGAGTAATTTTGGATTCCTAAAGTAGGAGTTTAAGGAAGCTTTTCTAGCAAAATGGATTTTGTCTTGTTTACAGAAAAATACTTTTGAATAAGAAAGTTATGAACTTTACAAGTGAAAAAAATATAAGATATAATATGTTACACATGTAGAAATTATTGTTTTATGTTTGGTCCATTTAGTTGAGGACCTCACTGTAATAGATGACTATTAGAACAGAAATGCTTGTGTTGTAAGAGAATTCTATATGAACTTTTATAGTGGATTCGAATAACTTTAAGTGAAAGTCCCTTCATTAAATGCATGTTTTCAATAACATCATTAAACTTGATATTTGTTATGCTCAATCATTGTTATGAAGATTATCAAGTTGAACTTATATCGAAAAATGCCCCTTTGTTATAAAATACACAGGTTCCATCGGTACTTATAATTTTTGTTCTACAACTAAATATTATCAGCCTTTGTAGAACAGTTAGCAAAACTACAATGCAACCTGTATAAATACTTATACACTGCGGAATAACATTGAGTCTTCTTCTGCATCTATTCAATCGGTTTTCTTCCGCTATGCTTATTTTTAATCCCCCACCGCATAGCGGAGGGGGGGTTATAGGAATGGCCTTCGTCTGTCTGTCTGTCCGTAACAATTTCCTGTCCGCTCCATATCTACTATACCCCTTGAAGGATTTTCAAGAAACTTGCCTCAAATGTTAACCAAGTTGAGACGATGTGCAGAACATATGTGGCAGATATGTCGGGTCAAGGTCACATTTGAAGGTCAAGGGTTTTAACCTTCTATTTCCATTGCATTTTTGTGTCCGCTCCATATCTTCTAAACCCTTTGAAGGATTTTCATAAAACTTGAGTCAAATGTTAACCAAATTAAGACGATGTGCAGAACACATGTGGCAGTCATGTCGGCTCAAGTTCAAGGTCACATTTGAAGGTCAAGTGTTTAAACCTTCAGTTGCCATTACAGTTTCGTGTCCGCTCCATATCTTCTAAACCCTTTGAAGGATTTTCATAAAACTTCAGTCAAATATTAAATGAATTGAGAATATGTGCAGAACCCATGTGGCAGTCATGTTGGCTCAAGGTCAAGGTCACGTTTGAAGGTCAAGTGTTCTAACCTTTAATTTCCGTTACATTTTACCGGCCGCATGACTCGGTGGTAGAGCGTCCGCCTGTGGTACGGAAGGTCGTGGGTTCGATCCCCGGCCGCGACAGACCAAAAGTCGTTAAAAGTTGGTACTAGTAGCTCCCTTGTCTGCGCTCGACATTAAAAGGTGTAGTTCTAGGACTGGTCAGCCCGGTGTCAGGATAATGTGACTGGGTGGGATGCCCTTGCCATGTGCCCGCGGCAGGGGTATTTCAGTGAGGCAGCACTATAACTTGTCTCATGCGGGTGCCGTCTGCATATAACTGAAATACTGTTGGTCGGACGTTAAACCCAACTCACTCACTCACTCCGTTACATTTTCGTGTCCGCTCCATATCTTCTAAATATTATTACACTTTGTCAAATTAAATACTATCTTGTCTTGTGTTGTCTTATCCTAATGCATGAAATGCAGTTTTAAAACCCATTGTATCACCTTAAGGTCAATGTCTTAATTTAGGTGGCGGCGGTGGAGGATACAGCTGTCCTTTGGACTGCCTTGTCAGCATTTAAAGGGGAAGTCCCTACATTTGACGCGTTTCAAAAATGCTTAAAATATACAAAACTCATTTGTTTATATACTTAAAATAAATATATGGCAAGAAAGCCAGTCGAATAAATGCCAAAGAAGGCACAACTTTCATGTGTTTGATAACGCATACCCAATTTATTCGGCTCGCCTTTTAGTTTAGTTAACTGTTCGACAAAGGCCGATAATATTTTGTTGTAGAACAAAAATTATAAGTACCGATGAAAACAGTTTATATTGTATCACAGGAGCATTTTTCGATATAAGTTTAAATTGACAATCTTCATAATAATGATTGAATATAACAAATATACAGTTTTATGATATTATTAAAAATAAGCGTTCATTGTAGGGACTTCCTCTTTATATAAATGATTTATGTAATTGTTAGTCATATTTTGCAAGTTGAGACCATCACTTTAAAGATTTCGGGATGTAGATGATCTTGATTGCAAGTGATGCATTGTAACTTGTAAAATTGTCTATCCGTCAGTACATCCATCCGTATTACTTATACATCCTGCAAATCTTGTGTATCTTCATACAACAGTGACAGGATTTTCTTCAAACTTTCACAGATGATCAATGCTGATGTGAAGATGCTCATAAACAAAGTAATTTTTGCTTATACTCTTTCTACCACAGTTATGGGACTTTGAAACTTTCTTCACTGTATAAGATATAGTGAAAAAAATCTTGCATGTGAAACTCTTCACATACCATTGGGAGGAATTATCTCACAGAGGAACAACTTTGATGTGAAGATGGACATAAAGAAGAATTTTTGCTCAAACCATTTGAACAGTTATGGAACTTTGTAACTTTTTCACCAAAAAATGTGCTCGACTTAGAATGTCCCTTCGAGATAATTCTAAAGAGTGAAGGATTGATCACAACACAGGGTTTTGTGGATAAATGACTAAACTTTTAGTATTTGAATACACACCTTTATCTGTTGTTCTGATCTAATTATATTTTGGCATTTTCATTTCAGATGCCAGTAAATCTCCTCCAAAAAGTCTTCTTGAGTGTATCGTGGATTGGATTTCGGATGATCCATGTTTATGTTCAGATTCTGTACGTCTTGTGCGTATACGCTCCAACTTTACATGCCCCATAAGTGGGCTTGTTCGTTGGTGCATCCTGGGACCTCTGGTTACTAGCAATGACATTTCATATAACAGGACATTGCCAGGCAGTAGCAGTGATACAAGTGCTATAATAACTGAAGATGCCAATAAAAAACTAATGAATTTGTTTTCAAAACTACATCTTGGTGTGTTGTTAAGTCTACAGGCGTATAAAAGTATGGAGTTGGATGAACAGTTACTGTCATATACAGATATGTACATTGTGTCAAAAACTGTGGCAGCATACTTCAGGGATGGACACTGCTCAGAACCAGTTCGCCAAGTGATCGATATGTCAGTGGACAGACTGGGCCAAACTATCCAGGTTGCCATGTCAACAGGGGGTCTTTCAGGTAACTGAATATATTTGCCTTTATTTGGAAGAAGAAACTGTTAGGGTGTGAAACTATTCCTTTATCCTTCAGTATTTTTCCAAAGAGTTTTACTACATTCTTAACCCTTTCCTTCATATAAATGCATTTTCGTGCATTTGTATGGCTTCTATAGGAGCTGCCTGATCAGGGTCTGCTCTGTTTGCCACTGGAATTTGAAAGATGTTTCTTTTAAAGTTTACTTTCTACAATGGCTACAATGTTCCACTTTCGATATTTCATCATAACTATTTTGTCCATGAATATTAAGTAGGTATTGAAGTTTGGAATAAGCATAGAACAGGGAAAGGGTTAATCCTTTCCTTCATACATGTATTTGCACTTTTCACGCCTTCTGCAAACAGGGAAGACCTAGATCAGTCAGCTCCTGAAGGAACAAGGTCTGCTCTGTTTGCTTATAGAACTTTATAGATTTGATTTAACAATTTCCACCATGGCGAAAATCCCTTTTCCATGTTCCATTTAGTTGATTCTTTACATGAATATTAATGAGGTGATTAAATCTTGAATAAATATTAACAGAGAAAGGATTAACCTAATGAATATTTGTGTAAGAAATAATTGACTATGAATATAAACTAACTGGATTTTTATAATGGCATTAAATCTACAGGAGCCTTCTGATCTGGATCTGCTCTGTAAATGCATTAACCCTTCTCTTGCTGAATTTTAAAATACATTTCTCCTTCTTTACCCATGCCCTGTTGTTTAATTACATATATCTTCACTGTGTACAAGTATTTCGCTGTGCAATCACTGCTGTGGAGTGCACTGGTTGCACAATCAACTTGTAAATAGTGCAGACCCTGATGAGACAGTTCCTTCAGGAGCTGTCTCATCTGGGTCTTCACTATTTACAGTTGGGTATATTGACGTGAATAGCAAGCGAAGGGTTAAAAAACATTATCTGTGCGATCTGTATCTTCTCTAATAAGGAATACACTGATGTATGGGAGCCTTATTTTGATAATATGGATAGTTTTGTAGTGTGTCAGAAAAACTGAAAACATCTTGCTGAAATTGTTGTCATCTCAACATTCACCAGAGCTGTTTGACCAATTCATAGTCTCACATGGATTCAAATTTTGCAAGATTAACCACAAATTGGTCCATACTGTTTAACCCTTTCCCTCATATAAACGCCTTTTCACGCATTTGCAAACAGAGACCCAGATCAGACAGCACCTGTAGGAGCCGTCTGATCAGGGTCTGCTCTTGTTTGCTTTTGACATAATATTGATCTGATTCTACAGTTTTTGTCATAGCCAAAAATCCCTCGAAAAGTTTATATTATAAAAATTGAGTTAAAAATATTTACGGTGTCATTATTTGTTACATGGATACAGAACAGGGAAAGGGTTAACCCCTTATCTGATGAATATTTGTGTAGGAAGTGGTGACTTATGAATATCAATTAGCTGTTGTAAGGGCATCATTAGCAAGGAAAGTCTGAACCATGGTAGAAACAGTAGAATCAGATCTGTATTATTTCACAAGCAAACAGCAGACCCTGATCAGATAGGAGCTTTCTGAGCACGCTCTACTCTGTTTGCAAATACTCATCAAGGAGTCTCCATCAGTTAATAAGTTAAAAGAGTTGACACTTTTGCCTCATACCTAATAGAGACACCTTCCTGAAGGAGCCATGTGACCAGGGTCTACTCTGTTTGCTATTGAATTTACAGTTTCTGCTATGGGCAAAATATCTTGTGTTCATAATTATACCATTAAAAATATAGGTAATAAATGTTCATGATGTCATTATTTCTTTCATGAATATTCATGGAGTATAGGGTTAAACAAACATAGTTTCCTCCTTTACCATAATGGAATGGTTTATGTAACAGGCTGTATAAAGACATGACAGCCATTTACCTCATACAGATGCCTTTGCAAACAGCATAGACGTTGATCAGACAGATCCTATAGATGCCATCTGATCTGCTTTATTTGCTTATGGAATAATATACATATGATTCTACAGTTTATGCAATGGCCAAACATTTCTGTGCCTTTTTACACCTTTGCAGACAGGGTAGACCTAGATCAGACATCTCCTGTAGGAGCGCCTGATCAAGGTCGGCTCCGTTTGCTATTGAAATAATACAGACCCAATCCTACAGTTTCTAAGTCAAAAATTCCCTTGAAAATTTATCTTATAAAAAATTAAGTTAATGAATATTCACAAAGTGTATCAAATCATGCATATATTAAGTTCATTAGGGAAAGTGTTAAAACCAACTTTTTGAAGAAGTAACAAAGGAAAACATTAACCTTTAAAATGGCTGCAGATTAAAAACAACTCAGATCTGCAGATGACAATTATTTAGCGTGCAAATCTATCTAAACTATGTAAAATTAGTGATGCGCCAAAGTGTGAAGGCTGCATTGATTTCGCTCTGATGCTTTGCATAGTTTTAAGAGGGAAATACTATATAAAACTTTCCAAAAAGTGACACAATAGTGCATGAAGGAAGTGTTAATAGAATGGTGTACTTTTTAAGTGATTCTGTTTTGTGATTTGACTTAAAAAAGTGAAATAAATAAATCAATTTTGTGCAATACTGGATGTTTAAATTCAAATGTGTGTGCCTCAGGCATTAGGATATACAGGTGAAGGAAAGAAGCGGATTAGTTCAACACAGATACAGTATACAAGGTGCGATCTTTCTTTTATAGGGCAATCATCGCCTATTTTAAAACCCGACACGCTAGTATTGTCCAGGTTGAGACAGCTAGGGCTGCTAGATTTTGGGCAAATTGGCTTAGCTAAATTCAGAGGCTCTAAAGGGGGCAACTCAAAATCAAGGCGTAGTTGGGATGTAAATAAAGGTGTTCATTTAGACAAATTAAGGGAAATACCTCAGTCAATTCCAACTGTTTCTGGAAACCGTCAAACTGAAATTAGGGTTTCATCTGATGGCGTAAATCTCAGTCACTTGAAACAGTTTCCCCAGATAATCCCCATTGTTTCAAAACCCCACCGGTACACGAGTAAATTCTCAACAGCGCCCTTTTCTAAGAAAACGGAAACTCTTGTGCATGTAAATCGCGAAGCTCCAATGCCAGTCAGAATTCAGACTTTTGTAAAGGTATGCAGTTTAAACCCCAGGTCAGTCAAAAACAAGGCCCTTTCTATTTGCGACTATATCGTTTCAAATGACTTTGATGTGGTAGCCATTACGGAAACCTGGCTCGGTAGTTCTGTAGACAAATCGTGTTTAAACGAACTGGTTCCTACTCATTACAAAATCGGACATGTCCCTCGCTGCAATGGCAACCGTGGCGGTGGGGTAGCAGTCATATATAAGGCTTCAATAGGACTCCGCCTCCACACATCAACAAGAGATAATGATTTCTCAAACTTTGAGTACATGGACTGCACTTTAAGTATCCGAGATTTCACTCTGCGTCTAGTAGTTGTTTACAGACCGCCACCATCACGTGCAAATGGTCTAAAAACTGGGGATTTTCTTGAGAATGAGTGGCCATCTTTCTTATCTAAATTTGCCACCACCGACAGACCGGTCGTCATTGTAGGGGATTTAAACATCCACCTTGACATTCCAAATGACAGAAACACTGCTAACTTTGTTAGTACACTCGAATCATTTGGACTGCAACAACATGTGAGTGAAGCCACTCATATAGGGGGACATACCCTTGATGTTGTTATTACACGGGACGGTGATGACTGTGTGTCAAACATTGAAGTCACAGATCCTGGACTGTCCGACAGTAGTGGTAAAGTTTCGCGAGATCATTTTTCCGTAACTTTCGAGGCAAAGGCCGCGAAACCCCCAACAGTGAGGAAAACTGTTTCATTTCGGAAACTTAGGGCAATTAATATAGAATCATTCAAAAGAGATCTCGTAAACTCGGAACCCATCGAATCGAGTATGCAGACGACAGATGTTGATGAGCTGGTTAAGTCATATACACAAACACTGGCGGCACTTGTCAATAAACATGCACCACTGTGTACAAAAACCATAACGCTCAGACCATCATGCCCTTGGTATACCCAGGAACTGCATGATGCTAAACATGTAAGGCGCAAGTTGGAACGGAACTGGAAAAAGTCCAGACTCACAATAGACCATCAGCTATACAGAGAACAGTGTGCCAAAGTCAACAGGCTACTAATTAAGTCAAAGATTGATTTTTACTCAGAGAAAGTTGAAGCATGCCAGGCAGACTCAAAAAGTCTTTTCAGAGTCACTAAGCATCTGCTAGGTTCAACTAGTGACATCTCATGGCCTAAGACTTCGTCCTCGAAGCATCTTGCACAAGAATTCAGTGACTTTTTCATTGACAAAGTGGACAAAATACGTGCTGATATTGCATCAGGCACTGTATCCAGTGCGCCGACTGACACTGAGATGCAGCATTCAACAAACGTATTAGAAAAGTTTGCTACAGCTACAGTAGAAGAAGTAGGACAGATCATTAAGGCATCCCCCTGTAAGTCTTGCGAACTTGATCCAATACCTACATGGCTATTAAAGTCATGCCTTGATGAACTCCTACCGATTTTGACAAACATTGTAAACTCCTCTTTAGACAATGCCTATGTTCCAAAAAGTTTCAAAAGGTCACATGTCAGACCTATTTTAAAGAAACCGGATCTCTATTCAAATGAACTTAAGAATTATAGGCCTATATCAAATCTGCCATTTGTCTCCAAAGTGTTAGAAAAAGTGGTTGACAAACGCATTGAGTCCCACCTGAACTCAAACAATCTACATGAGCACTATCAATCAGCATACCGAAAGCATCACTCAACAGAGACTGCTCTTCTGAAAGTTCAGAATGACATCCTTCAATCCCTAGATAAAGATGAAACAACAGTTCTGGTGATGCTTGACTTATCGGCTGCATTTGACACTATCGATCACGAAACATTGCTAAAGCGCCTTGAAAAAGACTTCGGAATCATTGGGAAACCCCTTGAGTGGATGACCTCCTATCTAAATGACCGCTATCAAATAGTGTCAGTAGATGGGGAGTTGTCCACCCCAGTTAATATGAAATATAGCGTGCCACAGGGATCGGTCCTTGGACCAAAAAACTACATCATGTACACAAAACCTGTCGGCTCAATCTGCAGAAACCATGGGCTAAAGCACCATTTTTATGCCGATGACTCGCAATTATACCTGTCCTTTAAGCCCAAAGATATTTCCTGTCAACAAGAAGCTTTATCACGAGTTGAGATCTGTCTCAACGAAATAGTCTCTTGGATGCACCAGAACATGCTGAAGCTCAATACTGACAAAACTGAGGTCATCCTGTTTCATGCAAAAAACACAGTAGTACCTGAAGACATTCATGTGCAAGTAGGCCCCTCTAAGATCAAACCGTCTTTGTGTATAAAGAATCTCGGTACATGGCTCGATTCACAAATGGATATGGCATCACACATCAATTCGGTGTGTAGGTCTAGTTATGCACAGCTCCGACGAATAGGTCATATAAGAAAGTACCTCTCACCTGATGCTACCAAGACTTTGGTGAACTCTCTGGTTACATCAAAAATAGACTACTGCAACTCATTGCTGCATGGAATTTCAAAAAACACACTGCAGAAACTTCAAAGAGTTCAAAACACAGCAGCCCGCATCATAACCAGGACTCCTCGATATGATCATATCACGCCTGTTTTGAGAGAACTTCATTGGCTTCCGGTTCAACATCGCATTGAATTCAAAATTCTGACACTTACGTATAAAGCCATGCACAATGAATCCGCCAAGTACATTGTCGACATGCTTGACGTGTATCGGCCCCGCAGAGAATTAAGGTCAGCAAGTAGCTCCTTGTCGTTGGTTGTACCAAAAAGTCGTAAGGTAAAATACGGTGAGAGAAGTTTCATGAATGCAGCTCCAAAACTCTGGAATGCTCTGCCATCAGGCATTAGAGATGCAAGCTCACTGGCATGTTTCAAAAGATCTCTGAAAACACATTTCTTCAACATATACTACTAGGACAGTTTAGGAAAAGTAGCTTATAATCATCAATTCTCATACCTTACGATTCCTCTGCCATTGCAGCCCTTGGGATATGCTGTAGGAATCAATCTTTCATTGACCGAATAGATAATCATGTGGTTCCTACCGGTTAGTGATTTCATATTTATTGTATATCATATTTATTGTATATATATTGCTTATAATTCACCGACTTGGTATAAATAATCATGTGGTTTCTACCAGTTGGTGATTTTATACTTATTGTATATTTATTGCATATCTTTCATTGACTGGGTGGATAATCATGTGGTTCCTACCGGTTAGTGGTTATACATTTATTGTATATCTATTCCATATCTTTCATTGACCGGGTGGATAATCATGTGGTTCCTACCGGTTAGTGATTTTATATTTATTGTATATATATTGCATACATTTCATTGACTGGATGGACGATCATGCCGTTCCTTCCGGTTTATGATTTCATATCTATTTTATATCTTTTGTATATCCTTCACTAACCCTCCGGCTAGTGACTTTATATAGCTGATAGATAGGCATTATATACCTGATATGTTTTATGTCTCATTCTTGTCAGTTATCCAGCCGGTCGGTTTATATAGCTGATAAGAAATGTCCATATGTTCTATGTTTAATGTTCTTTCTTTATCATCTATCCAGCCGGTCGGTTTCAAGTAGTTGATGGAAAGATGTAATGTCTTCTGTTCCATGTTTCTTTCTTATCATCCATCCAGCCGGTCGGTTCATGTGGCTGATAGAAATGCATAATGTTTTTTTAACATTGTTTCATGTTTCATTTTTGTCGGTTAACCAGCCGGTCGGTTTATTTAGCCGATAGATATGGATTGTAATAATCACTGACTTTATATTTATTGCATATCTATTGTAAATCTTTCATTGTCTGGATAGATAATCATGCGGTTCGTTCTGATTATTGATTTCATCCATGTACAGCGCTTTTGAACGCACATATCCCGTGTGAAAAGAGCGCTATATAAATGTGGTATAATAATAATAATAATAATAATAATAAAATGGTTAAAGAGTTAAACATCAGTGCAAATTTGTTGCTTGCTAAGCAAATGATAAGGTAAACACTAAATATCTTATTTCTCCACTTGAAAATGTGTTGCTTGCTTTCTCCACTTAACTCTTTATCTCACCAGTTCTCATTAGAATTCCTAATGAGTTTTAGCAAGATAGGGTCTGGTGTAGAACCACGGAAAATAGTATTAGCAAGACAGGGTTTGGTGTAGAACCACAGAAAATAGTATTAGCAAGAAGTGGGTTTGGTGTAGAACCACAGAAAATAGTTTTAGCAAGACGGGGTTTGGTGTAGAACCACGGAAAATAGTATTAGCAAGACAGGGTTTGGTGTAGAACCACAGAAAATAGTATTAGCAAGAAGTGGGTTTGGTGTAGAACCACGGAAAATAGTTTTAGCAAGACGGGGTTTGGTGTAGAACCACAGAAAATAGTATTAGCAAGACAGGGTTTGGTGTAGACTGTAGAACCACAGAAAATAGTATTAGCAAGACAGGGCTTGGTGTAGAAACACAGAAAATAGTATTAGCAAGGCAGGGTTTGGTGTAGAACCACAGAAAATAGTATTAGCAAGACAGGGTTTGGTGTAGAACCACAGAAAATAGTTTATCTAAATTTCCTGACCACTTCTCTTATCTACTGTTCGGAACTGTCATCTGATGATAAGATCAAATTAATCACTGTTTAATGACTGCCATATTTGCTAATTACAAGTTATTTTTTCTCTCTCTACAAAATTACAAGTAGCCTGATCTAAATGAGATGCTAATTAATGCTCAAATTTCATCATGGCACAGATCAAATGATACACATACAGGAGCCATCTGATCTTGTCTTCTCTCTTTACAAAGGCTTTAAAAGACATACAGTTGAACCTTGAACTCGGATAACTCGAACTTAACTATAACTCGAGTTTAAAATTCAGTCACTTCCAAAATTTGTAATGCAGAATTGTTCTATAATTCACCACTGCACATATCTATAAAGACATACGATAGCTTGATGCAGGTCACAAGTAATGCTTAAAGGAACTTTTAGTACTACTTTAGACCTGCATTAAGCTGTTGCACCGAGAAAGTTTCAAAGTTAGAAATAGGCTGACTCGAACTCCCGTTATCTCAAAGTTACTTGAAAGGTTCCTTAACCCATTCCCTCATATTGACGCCTCTGTAAAAGTCACTTTGTGAAACCATTGTTATAAATAGAGCATTTGCTCCACAGGAGCAAATGCTCTTTTTATCACAATGGTTTAAAAACTACACAATTATAAAATTTTCATTTTCTCTAGTTAAAGCTCCTCTTTGGTAGATTTATTCAGAGGTTGTTTCTAAAAATAGCCTATGAGGTAATGGGTTAAGGTTTGAGATTCCACTGTATTTATGGAGTAACAGGTTAAGCTGATAACAGTCTAGCATAGCACAAAGGATTACAAATGTTGTCCATTTATTTTCAGACAAGTTTGATGTCAGGCAAATATGTGAGGGATTACCAGCCAACAGGTAAATGTCATATACCACTACTACCTGTATATAACACACTTAAACCCATTCCTTCATATAAACACCTTTCCACACCTTTGCAAACAGAGAAGACCCATATCAGATGGCTCTTGTAGGAGCCATCTAATCAGGTTCTGCTCTGTTTGTGTAACAGAGTAGGCCCTGACAAGACCAATCCTGAAGGATCCATCTGATCAGGAGGTGCTTTGTGTGCTGACAGAATATGTTGGATTTGGTTCTATAGTGTTATAGCAATGTATTCACTTCTTTGATATGAATATATCAGAAAATTAATATTCATAATTTGAGGAGTCATGCCATGAATATTCATCAAGTAAAGGGTTAATCAGACGGACGTTAATAATCGTGTGGTACATGTATATTCTTACAGGTCCTTCTATAGATTTTAACTCTTTAGGTGCGGGAAACAAGAAGTCACTAATGTCATATTCAATGTCATATATAGACCCAGATAAGAGCGATCCTGAAGGGAGAGCATTTAAACGTATTTTATATTGTGTAGCAATTATTTTTTCTCAAACAGAAAATTCTTTTGAACATAGCTACATTTGTAGAATGAGTAAATGGTTGGTATGTCTTATGTTTTAACCCTTTACCTGATGAATATTCATGTAAGAAATCGTGACATCATGAATATTTATTAGCTGAATTTTTACAATGACATATAAACACAGGCATTTTTGGCTATGAAAGAAACTAGAATCAGACTGTTATTCCATAAGCAAACAGAACATACCCTGATCAGATGGTTCCTTCAGGAAACCTCTGATCTAGGTCTACTCTTTGCAAATGCATAAATACATGTATGCATCTTTGTGAGGTAAAAGGTTATGAGAGTAATAAGAGAATAACCATGGTATTAGGACAACTTGGTGCTAGACCCTCTTAGTATGCAACCGAAATTCAATTTGGTAATTTAGTTTTAGAACTACCATTGTACATATACCTTAATTACTACAGGTAATTATTCAGAGAGAAAAACTTGGCAAATAGTTCAAACCTAGATGTAACTGCTCCCGACAAATATTTTAGTCTATTAATCCTTTCCTTGTTAAATATCACTATCAACATTGTTCAAATATTGTCCCTTAGGTCAATATTGGCCCCATCCCAGGGCTCCCCTGCTATAATCTTATAAAGTTGCATGGGGTATATAGTTTCTGACCCGTCAGTCCGTCCATCCATGTATCCTATTGTTATACTTTCATTTCTTGAACAATTGCTCTCAAATTTGCTTTAAGAATTGTCATGAATATAGCTTGGATGAGTTCGATTTCCAGAGGAATTTGTCATGGGTCCAGGGGAACTACTTTTCTTTAACATTGTGGCAGTGTGGGGTATGTGAGCTTGCTCACTAAAGTTCTTCAATTTCTTTACCCTTTACTCCATAAATACACCTTTCTATGCCTATAGGAGCCGTCTGATCAGGGTCTGTTCTGTTTGCTTATGATATAGATATGATTCTATAGTTTCTGCATTGATATATAGATACAATTCTATAGCTTCTACCATGGCCAAAAAAAGTCGTCTGATCAGGGTCTGAATATTCATGAAGTAAATGGTTAAGACAACAATGCTTATCTGTATCATTTCAGATTGCTACAAATGGTGGTAGGAGTGCAACATGCTCGCCAGACTGATGCTATGGACCTGTCCTAATGTCACCATGTCCTTCCACATTTCCTTCTCACATCTTATGAATCATTTTCAGACAGCGAGATGAAGCAGAAATATTTCACTAGCTACTGTTGACAAATACAGTAAAGTCTTGATTATTCAAACACTAAACTATGTATCATTATCGATCTTTAAGACAGGTGGCAGCTTAATGCCAGGTGAAAGTCATGCAGAAAGCTCCTCTAGGAGCTTTCTGCATGACTTTCACCTGGCATTAAGCAGACACTTTCCTAAAAGGGTCTAAATTTTTCTATTAAAAAAATTCGAATAATCGGGATTTTACTGTTCAATGCGTAGAGAACAGAGTGTATACCATTGTGCAAATTGTCCATATTAAAGTGCATAATCTAAAGTGCATAATCATTGACACTGCTTTCTACTTTGCTGTTCCTTTCCATATTTATTTGATTGTTTTATGACATAATCAGTCAATATGTTTAACATTTGTTTAAACGTTTCCGTTTAATATTCATGTAAGAAATAATGATGTAATTAATATTTATTAGCTGAATTTTTATGATAACATGTAAACGGGGTGTTTTGGCTCAACCAGAAACTATAGAATCTCAATCAGATCTGTATCATATAAGCAAACATAGCAGACCCTGGTCTATGTCTACTCCGTTTGCAAATGAATGAAAAGGTTTTTGTATGAAGAAAAGGGTCAATATTCAAATTACAGTAAAACTTCTCTTAAATGACCACTATTACACAACATGAGAGTCCCATTAGCCCTGTATCACTCACCTGAGACAATGGGTCATGATATCAAAACAACTGTCAAATTATTGTTAAAATATAGCAGGATATCATACCTTTAGGCAGCCATGGGTTTTTATTATAATGCCTCCTGAACCAACCTGGATTTTCCCCAAATGTCAGAGTATTGATTTTTAGGTGACTGTCTATCAAGATTTGTATAATTTGTTCCTACCCTTTGCATAAGTAAAAGTACATTTTGTGTAACAGTGCAACTAAAACCCAACTTTTAAAATAACCTTGTTAGAAAATCAATAGGCTGGAGAACTATATTTGGATCATCTCCTCTTTATGATAAAGCATCATGTCAAGTTTCATGGGATTCCAGTCAGCAGTTACTTAGAAACTGCATGAAATAAAAGTCAACAGACAGACCAACAAAACTTTTAAACAAGGGGAATAACTTTGTAAGAAAATCAATTGGCTGGGAAACTAGAATTGGATGCACATGTCCTCTTTATGACAAAGCATCATGTAAAGATTCATTCGATTCCAGTGATCAGTTCAAAAATCACGCCTAAAAAGGTCTGACCGATAGACCAAAATTCAAAGGGGCATAACTCAGTAAGGAAATAGATAATCTGTAAAACTGTTATTGGATGGGTATCTCATCTTCATGATAAAGTATCATGACATCGGGCCGACCAGTCCTAGAACTACCCTTTTACTGTTGAGCGTAGACGGGGAGCTACTAGTACCAACTTTTAACGACTTTTTGTCTGTCGCATCTGGTGATCGAACCCACGACCTTCCCTACCGCAGGTGGACACTCTACCACTAAGCCATGCAGCAGGTCTATCAATTTTGGATTAGAATTTAAGTTTTTAATATAGTTATATAAGGAAATATAGATCCTCCCCTGGTGGCCATGTTTTTAGATATCAACACAATTTTAGCAATTTAGATAATGGTTTACCAGAAGACTGTTCCTTATCCTACCAAATACCCTTCAAATTGGACCACTGGTTTTGGGAAAGAAGATGTTTAAAGTTTTCTATATAATTATATTGGGAAATCTAGATCCACCCATGGTGGCCATGGTTTTTTTAGATATCGCCATGATTTTAGCAATTTTGATAAAGGGCCACCAGAAGATTATTCCTACCAAAATTTAGTAACCAAATAACATTCAAATTGAACCCACGGTTATGGAGAAGATGATTTTTTAATGTTCTCTATATAGTTACATAAGGAAATTTAGCCCTGTCCCTGTTTTTTGAGATATCAAAATGATTTTGGTCGAGAGTGACAAGAAGAGTATTCCTATAAAATACCATTCAATTCTGGCCACTGTTTTGGAGAAGAAGAGGTTCAAAGATTTTTCTTTTGGCTGCCATGGCAACCAGAGTTCTACATGGATCCAGATTTGTTTAGCAATTTTGATAGAGCATGATACAATGATCAGTTTGGTAAAGTTTGGTTACATTCTGCCTTATGGTTTCAGAGGAGATGTTATTTAAAGCAATTGATGACGGACAGACGATGGGCGATCACAAAAGCTCACCTGAGCGTTGATGGAGCGAGTTTTTAATCTATGGAAGTAATGACAAAAACCTTTTTTCTTCAGATGACAACCGTAAAAAAAAAACTACCATGACAACACCAAAGCGAAGAATTTACCTCTTTTTTTCTTAATAAATTCAAACACATGCATAAACAGGTTTATATAGAACACACAGAAAAAGAGGCTTGAAGCCTAAAATACTGGGAAAAAGTCCAAAGAAATAGTTGATTTTTTTTTCAAAGTATCATTTATTGTCAACAATAACAAAAGGGTACAGTGCAATCAGTAAGGTTTAAATTTTCTTGACTGTTTCATTAAAGCAATCTTGTGTTTGTCTTCTTCAAATTTCTTTCTAAGCTGTGCAATTTCTGAAATACAAAAAAATATGTATATACATATATCATGAATATCATCATGAATATATAAAATAGATGTACACAGATATACATATAAAATATAAACATACCAGTATATAAAAGGTATCGGATCTAGTAAATACATAATACTTATTGCAAAAGCCATCTTATGTACAAGACTTATTGCAAAGCCATCTTATGTACAAGACTTATTGCAAAGCTATCTTATGTACAAGGCTTATCTTATGTACAAGGTTTATTGCAAAGCTATCTTATGTACAAGGTTTATTGCAAAGCTATCATATGCACAAGGTTTATTGCAAAGCTATCTTATTACAAGGCTTATTGCAAAAGCTATCTTATGTACAATGCTCATTGCAAAGCTATCTTATTACAAAGCTTATTGCAAAGTTATCTTATGTGCAAGGTTTATTGCAAAGCTATCTTAAGGGGCTGTCACACCATGACGTTCTAGTCAACGTTCTCTGAACATTTCAATTGTTCAATTTTTTAGCGTTCTAGAGTGAGGATGACACATCTGGCGTGTGATAAACGTGTACCTAACGCATGACTAGCGTTTGTCTTACGCGCGAGAAGCATGTAACAGCGATCAAGTAAGATACACCTGAAAACCATTAGCGTGTGCTAACGTGCCACTGGCGCACAATGAACGAATTGTGAACGTTAGACGAGCGTGTTGAGCGTGTGAATTAACGACAGAATAACGTTATGACGTTCGTTTGACTTTAGTCACATGCTGCGTGCGCTAGGGGATCGTTCAGCAGTCGTTGACAGGTCGCCAGTGAGTCGCTCACTGCAAAGCAAACGATTAGTAACAACCAAGTAACGCTAGAGTAACGACTGACTAACGATATATGAACGCGTGCAAAGCTCATCGAACATTAGTAAAACGTTCCATTAACGTTCTTCGGCGTTTAAAATTAAATGTTGAGGAACGCTGGTCTCAGTGAGAACTTTTGTGCATGTTCAAAACTTTTTTTCCGGACCAGCGTTCTCCGCAGATTCCTGGCGATCACAGACGTTCACACAATGCTCTTCTGGCGCTATCCCAGCGACCATGAGCGACTACCAACGTTTCCTCAAACGCCAGAGATCGCTGACCAGAAAGTCATGGTGTGACGGCCCCATTAAGAACAAGGCTTACTGCAAAGCCATTTTATGTACAAGGTTCATTGCAAAGCTATCTTATGTACCAGGATTTTTGAAAAGCTATATAAGCAAAGCTACATATACAAGGCTTAATGCAAAGCTATCTTGTGTACAAGACTTATTGCAAGGCTATATGAAGAAGGGTTATTACAAAGTTATCTTATGTATAAGGCTTACTGCACAGTTATCTTATGTACAAGGCGTATAGCAAAGATACATGTACACGGCTTATAGCACAGCTACATGTACCAGGTTTATCGAAAAATTATCATGTACAATGCTAATTGCAAAGCTATCTTATGTACAAGACTTATTGCAAAGCTATCATATTACAAGGCTTATTGCAAGGTTATATGTACAAGGCTTATTACAAAGCTATCTTATGTACATGGCTAATTGCAAAACTATCATATGTACATGGCTAATTGCAAAACTATCATATGTACATGGTTAATTGCAAAGCTATCATATGTACAAGGCTTACTGCAAAACTATCCTATGTACAAGGCTTACTGCAAAACTATATGTACAAGGTTTACATGTCTTAAACCCTTTACTACATAAATACAGCTATTAATGCATTTGCAAACAGGGTAGATCCAGATCTGGTAGAAGGTGTCTGATCTGGGTCTACTCTGTTTGTTTTTTAAATATAGAGCTAATTTTACAGAGTTTGTCTGTCTCAAAATTTCATTTATCATGCCATTATAATAATTCAGCTACATGTACTTAATATTCATATATTCATTATGCAGGTGTCAACATTCGTCTGTTTGACTGTAGCCCTTGTTACAGTGTACAAGTGTGTGAAGTTTCAATAAGATTTTCATAAATTGCAAAGAAGTCATAGTCAACATTATCTGCTCTGTTTGCTAGTAAAATTTGAATAGTTCTGGTTCTTTGCTTTCTAAAATGGACACAATGTTCCACCTTCAAGGCTTCATTGTAACTATTTTGTTCATGAACATTCAGTGGGTATTGAAATTTGAGATAAACATAGAACAGGGAAAGGGTTAAACAAATTGATGGTACTTACGTTCTTTCTTGGTTTCTTTAATCTGGAATCTGTAGAAATTCAGCAACTCCTGTAAAGTAAAGTTATTTATAATACTAGACTTTTCATGCTTTGAGTACTGAATTTTCCAAATGGAATGGTCCACTGTTAAACTGTGCAGTAAAATGAGTCAAATTTTTGGGCCGAATTCATGATAACCAATGGAAACATTTTAGATCCAGATAATATGCCTAGTAACACAAATCATGGAACAAAGTTATAAAACTTCTGAGTCTGAGATCATTCTCAAGTACTTGATTGGTCAGATTCTGAGCAAGCTTGGGGCCTTGTCATTGTTTCTAAATAACAAGAGCACCAACTGTTTCCTTATGATATAGATCTGATTCTTCAATTTTTTCATGAGTCAATACTTCCTGTGTACAAATGCCATTATACAAATTCAGCTAATAAATATGCATGATGTCATTATTTTTTTACATGAATATTAAACAGGGAAAGGGTTAAGATGCCAGAGTAAAATGTTAAAATATGTACTTTCTTGCTGGATGAATGGACAATATCTACGGCCAATAATCATTTTTACACCTCTTAACCAAATACATGCATCTAAACAGGATAATGATCACAGATGACACAAAGGTGATATAATGTAAACTTGGTAAATATGTAATACAACTCTAGACTTGTTCAATGTTTTTCCCATAATGAATATAGACGAGATCTAAACCCCTTCTCTCATACAAATGCCTTTTGATGCATTTGCAAAAATGTAGACCCAGATCAGACAGCTCCCACAGGAGTCGTCTGATCAGGGTCTGCTCTGTTTGCTTATGAAATTATAATAGATCTGACACTACAGTTTCTGCCAATACCAAAAGATCCTGTGTACACATGCCATCATCAAGCTAACAAATACAGGGCTTTTTCACCTTCTATAACAGAGGCCTATAAAAGACCCCTTCCCAATTGAAATTTTTTTTAAAATCATGCAGTTTTCCCAAAAATCCAAACTTACACCAGCTTTTTTGTTTCCCAAATCAGCAGTTTTAGCGATAATTCTTCCCAAAATCAGCAGGCTAAGGCCCCTTCCCAATTAAGAGAGAAAAAGCCCTGAAATATTCATGATGTCATTTTTTTCTTGCATGGATAAAAGCCTTTTCACGCATTTGTAAACAGAGTAGACCTATATCAGACAGCTCCTATAGGAGCTGTCTGATCAGGGTCTGCTCTGTTTGCTTTTGACATTATATAGGTCTGATGGCAGTTTTTGCCAGTTTTATAAATCCAGCTAATGAATATACAAGAGGGAAAGGGTTAAAGCAATAAGCATTATATGTAAGTCTGAGAGTGCTAGAGAGTTGTGGATGCTAGAGTGTAAATAACAACAGACACATGACACACATTCTATGATCCTAAAAGCTCAACAAATGAACAAAAATGCAAAGAAAAGCTTAACCATTTCCCTCTTCAATAATCATCTACAAATAATGACATCCTGTATGTACTTAAGAGCTGATTTTCCTATAATGTAATAACTTTTCAAGGGAATTGTTTGCTTTAACAAAAACTGTAGAATCAGATCTTTATATTGTTTGTCTTGGAAAAAACTGTAGAATCAGATCTTTATCATGTCAAAAGCAAACAAAGCAGACCCTGATCAGATGGCTCCTTTAGGAGCCATCTGGTCTTGGTCTACCCTGTTTGCAAATGTGTGAAAAAGCTTTTATATGAGAGAAAGGGTTAATTGTATGTTTCTGTGATAAGCATGGGCTTACTACTATCAGTATAAATGTCTAACCTGCTCCTGTCTTTTCTTTTTGACTTTCCTTGTGAGGTACTGTTCATGGGCCTCTGTTCTAGGGGCAGCCTTGTTTTTACCGTGCCTAGTCACAGTTGTCCACCCTTCCTCATCTGCTACACCATCCATTGCTTTTGCCTTCTCCGTGTCCTGAAATAAATGGTGAAACCAGTTAACCCGTTACTCCATAAATACACCTTTCTAAACCTTTGCAAACACAGTATACACAGATCAAAGCTTCTTGCATATCTTTCATTGACCAGATAGACAATTGTGCGGTTCTTCACGGTTAGTGATGTCCGAGGTCTTGAAGGTCTGAGGTTCCCATGGACATTTTTTGGGGTCATGAACCTGGTCAGGACTTTCAGTATAGACAAGGTTGAAGCCCTGAAGAGTTTGGCAACTAAGTTCAGAATAGGAATGGCTTTCAGCCAACCTATTAAGCTAACAGTTGACCCAATAGTCATGTACAGTTGCAACTAAGTTCAGGATAGGAATGGCTTTCAGCCAACCTATTAAGCTAACAGTTGACCTAAAAGCCAAACAAGAGATATGTTTGTAAAACATGTATACCCCCAGACCCCCTATCCTTTGATCTAGTGACCTCAACTATAGAGGTCATCTAGCGGTCATGACTAATCACCACAGCAATTTTGAAGATCCTAAGCCAAACCACTGATCATTTATTGATAAAAAAAACCATTTCACCCTTTAAGGTCATGGTGCCCTTGACCTTTGACCTAGTAACCTAAAAAACAATGGGACTCATCTAGTTGTCATGACCAACCACCTAAGCAAATTTGAAGATCCTAAGCCAAATCCTTGAGCAGTTATTGATCAGAAACCATTTTACCAGTTAAGGTCATGGTGACCTTGACCTTTGACCTAGTGACCTCAAAATCAATAGGGGTCATCCAGTGGTCATGACCAACTACCACAGCAAGTTTGAAGATTCTAAGCTATAGGGGTCATCTAGTGGTCATGACCAACCACCACAGGAAGTTTGAAGATCCCAAGCCAAACCCTTGAGCAGTTATTGATCGGAAACTATTTCACCATTTTAGGTCATGGTGACCTTGACCTTTGACCTAGTGACCTCAAAAACAATAGGGGTCATCTACTTGTCATGACCAACCACCACAGCAAGTTTGAAGACTCTAGACCAAGTCGTTTATTAGTTATCATTTGGAAACTATCGATCTACCGACCGACAGACCGACCGACATGTGCAAAGCAATATACCCCCATTTTTTCAAAAGGGGGGTATAATAAATGGAATGGTTTTTAGTTGGCCCATTTATTCTTATTCATAATATTGATGAGCATGGCTTTCTGTCAACTTGTCTGTATCAAGTTTGTTAATACAGTAAAACCTCTCTATAACGGCCACTGAATTGTGTTGATTAGTTGGTATTTAGGGCAGGTGGCTGCTTAAAGCAAGGTGAAAGTAAAACAGAACGCTCCTCCACAAATGTCGCTGTCTAATGGAATGTCCATATATATTTTTCATACAAATTATAAATCTGATTCGGAGTGTCAAGAAGTTTGGATCCCGATTAGACGCCAAGAAACTCAACACCTCATCTGGCTCTAGACTGTCATGAATGCACAATTAGGCTACTGCAAGTTAACCCTTTATCTGATGAATATTCGTGAAATATTGACATCATTAATATTCATGAGCTAATATCTAAGTAACTGTTGTCTGCAAAAAATGTTGTCAGCTACAGTTAATATTTTTGTCCTCAATAATACAGTCAGAGTGTCAATCAGTTGAACACTTTACTCCATGAACATTCATCATCATGTAAGAAATATGGATATCGTGAATATTTATAATGGCATATATGAACACAGGAAACTGTAGAGTCGAATCTATATTATTTCATAAGCAAACAGAGTAGACTCTGATAAGATGGCTCCAACAGGAGCCATTTGATCTTGGTCTACTGTTTGCAAAGACGTAGAAAGTGTATTTATGGAGTAAAGGGTTAAATGCTGATGAGACCCACAGGCACTCCACATCTCATCCGAGACCAAGATGTATTCCACATCTCATCTTTGACACAAAGGTATACCACACCTCATCTAAGACACACAGGGGTACTCCACATCTCATCTGAGACACAGATACTCCACATCTCATCTGAGACACAGAGGTAATTTACATCTCATCTGTATCCAACTGTTTACATAGTTTTCACAAATTTGCTACTCAAGTGCAAACACTTGTGAATGAAGATATCAACAAACTGCCACTACCTCTTGGACTTTTTTGTCATATTTAATCATATAGTCTTCAACCTCTGTCTGTAGCTTCGTCACATTAACCACACTGTCTTTGTATTCCTGACACCACTCTGAAACAAACAATCAGGAAACCAGCTACAGTGACAAGTATAAATGAAGAGCTGAAATACAAGTATAGTATACTTTGTATATCTATATATGAATCATTAGTTTGAATTTCTTCACAGCATTTTCTAAATAAAAGTGATAATGTTGCATTAATATCTACATATATGCCTTATATCTATACATATGCCTTATATCTATACATCTATACATATGCCTTATATCTATACATGTGCCTTATATCTATATAATTATATGCCTTATATCTATACATATGCCTTTTAATGCCTTTGCAAACAGTGTACACTAAATCTGATGTATCTAACAGGAACTGTCTGATCAGAGTCTGCTCTGCCATGAACAAAATATCCTGTATTCACATAATGAAAGTCATCTAATTAATATCTATGACATAAATATTTTTTACATGTATATTCATCAGGTAAAGTGTTATACGGCATAATCACAGTATCAAACAATTTGTCATAATCACGGTATAAAACAATTTGTCATAATAACAGTATCAAACAATTTGTCATATCACAGTATCAAACAATTTGTCATAATCACAGTATCAAACAATTTGTCATAATAACAGTATCAAACAATTTGTCATATCACAGTATCAAACAATTTGTCATAATCACAGTATCAAACAATTTGTCATAATCACAGTATCAAACAATTTTTCATAATCACGGTATAAAACAATTTGTCATAATAACAGTATCAAACAATTTGTCATAATAACAGTATCAAACAATTTGTCATAATCACAGTATCAAACAATTTGTCATAATCACAGTATCAAACAATTTGTAATCAAACGGTATTTATATGCGGGAAAGGGTTAAGCAAACAGAACAGACCCTGGTCAGATAGCTAATACTGGGTCTGTCTGATCTGGATCTACTGTTTGCAAATGCATAAAAAGGCACCTCCATCAAGTTAAGGGTTACTCTGACAGTGACTTATCTGTATCCAAACTATTTGCAAACGTAGTCACAGATTCACTCGTTGCAGGCTTAACCCTTTCCCTCACGTAAACACTTTTTCATGCAATTACAAACAGAGCAGAACCAGATCAGATGGCTCCTATAGGAGTCATCTGATAAGCGTCGGCTCCATTTGCTTTTGACATGATATAGATCTGATTCCATGTTTTTTTGTTAAAGCAAAAACTTCCCTTGAAAAGTTTATATTTATACAAGAGGGCCAAGATGGCCCTGATATCGCTCACCAGACAATGAGAGGAGAATATTTTCAAAGTTTTCACTATATGTTTCTACTGAAAACTGGCCACCCCTGGGGCGGGGCCAATATTGACCCCAGGGGCATAATTTATATAACCTGACCTGCTATGTACCAAATATTAAAGCCGAGAACTCTGTAGATTCATCAGAGAAGATTTTAAAGGTTCAAATTGTTGACGACCGATGACACACGACGGACAACGGACGCCGATGGAAATCAGCCGATCACAAAAGCTCACCCTGAGCACTTTGTGCTCTGGTGAGCTAATAAAAACTGAGCTAACTAGAAAACTGAATCAGTCAGAGGGCCCTGTAAAAAGGGCAGATAGCTCTAGACATAGTGATCTGATTAAAAAACTATAGGTGTCTTCTTCTGATCATACTTAAGCATATGCCCTTAATATGAAACCAATATGTGATGTACTGTTTGAGTTATTGCATCACATCAAAAGTGTTGACAGACGGACAGACAGAAAATGTTCATGTCATTACTTCTTAGAAAATGTTCATGTCATTACTTCTTACATGAATACTGAACAGGGAAAAGAATTAATATGAAATGAACATCTATTTCATACTCACTAGCAATGCCTGTTATTAGAGGGGGTCCATCCTCTTTGTGTAACACCAGCGGAGTGTCATATGGCAGAGACTTGACCTTCTCTACAGATTTCTGACTCTTGAATACCACATAGCCTACTTTGTAACCCTGTAAAAGATACTGTAGAATGTACATGTACCACAGACGCTTCCTTTTAACCCTTTCCCTGTTCTATGTTTATTTCAAAGTTCAATACCTATTAAATATTCAGGAATAAAGTAGTTATAATGAATATGGAAGGTGGAACTTTTTAGCCATTTTAGAAATTTAGCCATTTTAGCCATTCCATCAGCAAACCGAGCAGACCCAGATCAGACGGCTCCTCTAGGAGCCGTCTGATCTGGGTCTACTCTGTTTGCAAATGCGTGAAAACACGTTTATATGAGGGAAAGGGTTAACCCTTTACTACTACATAAATAATCTTGGTCTGCTCTGTTTGCTTAAGGACTTTTATAGATATGATTCTGCAGTTTTTGCCATGGCCGAAAAATCCTGTGTTCATGAATCATTATAAAAAATTAAGCTATTTTTCTTGTATAACTAGTTCTGAGGCAAAGGGTTAACCCTTTCCTTCATGTAAATGCCTTGTCACGCATTTGCAAACAGAATAGACCCAGATCAGATAGTTCCTATAAGAGTTGTCTAATCAGGGTCTGCTCTGCTTGCTTATGAAATTATAATAGATCTGACTCTGATTCTGTTTACTCTGTTTGCAAAGGCGTAGAAAGGCGTATTTATGGAGTAACAAATTAAAGGATCAGGAAAAGATGGTGTTTGAGGTATTTATTCAAAAATCTATGACAAACTACTTACACTGTGCATTGGAACTGAGGATATACGGTAATTTTGATATACATATTACATTGATGAAATTTCTATGATCAATTTCCATTCAACAGTTTAAGAAATGTTAAAAGAAATTGTTTGAAATCTATTTTAGCTACAATTATGTAGTTTTGAAACCATTGGGATAAATGGAGGTTCCTATGGAGCAAATGCTCTATTTATCACAATGGTTTCAAAAAGTGACTTTTACAGAGGTGTAAAAAGGCATCAGTAGGAGGGAATGGGTTACTAAAGGACAACCTAGAGATCATTCCTGTGAAAGCTTGGTCAGATCTCATTGAGTGATTTAGGAGGAGATCTTGTTTACAAAAACTATTTATTAAAATTTATTTGCAGATACTGTGACCTTTCTATTCTGGGGACCAGGAAAAATGTTTTGTATCTTTAACAGAAGACCTCGTGAACATTATTTCTATGAGGTTTGATCAAATTCAGAAGTTGTTTAAACCTTTACTCCATAAAAACGCCTACACAAATAGAGTAGACCCAGGTCAGACGATTCCTGTAGGAGCAATCTGATCAGGGTCTGTTCTATTTACTTATGGAAATGCCAAATGTATAGATTTGACTCTACATTTTTTATGTCATGGTCAAACTTTATGTCCATAATTATGCAATTGTAAACAATAACCTAATTAATATTCATGCATGCATCATTTCTTACATGAATACTCATGGAGAAGCATGACCCACTTATGCAGATGCAGGGGACCATGTCTATCCTGTAACACCTAACTGATCAAAGTCTACACTGTTTGCTATAGATGTTACAGATCTGATTCTCTACCATCTACCAGGCTAATCAACATCCATGATCCTTATGCTATATTTTTTATACAAAGAATTACATTAATTTATTATAATGGGTGGAGCTTTATATGAATATCTATTGAGTAAAAGCTAACCAGTAGCCCTGTACCTGATGGATATCTATCGAGTATACTGTATAGGCTAACCAGTAGCCCTGTACCTGATGGATATCTATCGAGTATACTGTATAGGCTAACCAGTAGCCCTGTACCTGATAAATATCTATCGAGTATAGGCTAACCAGTAGCCCTGTACCTGATAAATATCTATCGAGTATAGGCTAACCAGTAGCCCTGTACCTGATAAATATCTATCGAGTATAGGCTAACCAGTAGCCCTGTACCTGATAAATATCTATCGAGTATAGGCTAACCAGTAGCCCTGTACCTGATAAATATCTATCGAGTATAGGCTAACCAGTAGCCCTGTACCTGATAAATATCTATCGAGTATAGGCTAACCAGTAGCCCTGTACCTGATGGATATCTATCGAGTATAGGCTAACCAGTAGCCCTGTACCTGATGAATATCTATCGAGTATAGGCTAACCAGTAGCCCTGTACCTGATAAATATCTATCGAGTATAGGCTAACCAGTAGCCCTGTACCTGATAAATATCTATCGAGTATAGGCTAACCAGTAGCCCTGTACCCAATAAATATCTATCGAGTATAGGCTAACCAGTAGCCCTGTACCTGATGATTGATTTATTGAGTTGGGTTTTAAGGCACCACAACACTTTACAGGTTATATGGCGCCGAGACGGGAGAAAAGTTGTCGGATCTACATCTCATTTACATCGAGATAAAAATATGGGATATGGATACAGAAACTTAACACCTGGTGGAGATTCGGAAACTCCAGTTTATGTTATACCCTAATTAGTCGCCTCTTATGATCTGCAAAGGGTGAGCAATGGTCCTAATTCTTGTGCCAATTAGGCACGCCCCAGAACCACATGGGGCTGTAACTAATGAATATCTACAGTTAGTTTGTACCTGGTGAATATTCTAACATACTGTATAAATCAAACTCATCCAAGCTTTTATTCATGACAATTCTTAAAGCAAATTTCAGAAAATTTGGACTGATAGACTGACTGACTGACAGATGGGTCAAAAACTATATACCCTGAGCAACTTTGATGTGTGGGTTATAATGTCATTGTAAATATTAATTAGATTAATTGTTATAATAGCACATGCACACAGACTTTTTGGCCATGGCAGAAATTGCAGAATATCTTAGAAGTCAACAGAGCAGACCCTGAGCAGATGACTCCTATAGGGTCTTTGTTTGCAAAGAATCAGATTCAGATCTATCTTATCTCCTGCAGGCATTTTGTGATTTTGTCTACTGCTTGCAAAGGAGTGAAAAGACATCTCAATCAGTATCCATGCTTATAAAACTTTTAGTTGAGTCCGAGTTCATTCTCAAGTTTTTGATAGGTCAGATTTGAGCCTTTGGCTCAAATCTGACCAATCAAAAGCTTGAGAACTCAAATCTTACCAATCAAAAGCTTGAGAACGAACTCAGACTCAACTAAAAAGCTTTATAAGCATGGACCCAGGTAGAAGGTTAATACATCAACTCACCTTTATGACAGGAGCTGCTGAGAAGAATTTAGATTCATTGTCACCTGGCACGCCTGATGTTGGCTTATTGTGGAGAAACACTTTCTCTACAGCACCATATGGACAGAATAAAGCCTTTAACAATTCCTAAAATGAAAACTAGAACACTTCAGTCTTATCTTTTAGTTGTTGCATCTGTTGTATAAAGTTGTCAACCATTTCGATTTTCAAGATTTTTCTTCATTTCTTTCAAATGTTTCTAACATAACGTAATTCTTAACCTGAACCTATGTTAAACATGAATTGGTCATTTCATAACACACAATGTAATAATTAAATGATGATTTTTAATAATGGAGAGACTGCGTGTGACACAGCTTGGATCCTGATAAGATGCTGAACAACTTGACATCTCATCCAGATCTAAGCCGTTTGCAATGCAAATCGGGTTGCACTTGACAATACCGTAAATAAACCTCTAAACTGGAATTCTAGTAGAGAAGAATTTAGATTCTTTTAGGCAGGTGGCTACTTAATGCAGAGTAAAAGTCATGCAGAAAGCTCCTCTAGGACCTTTCTGCATGACCTTCACCCTGTATTAAGCTGTGATAAATAGAGCATTTGCTCCTGTTTAAGCGATTTGATCAGAGTCAAAAGTTGTCTCTATCTGGTAAAGAAGTAAAAGAAAAGTAAAAGAAGTCTAATTCTGCGTTTTTAAGGTAGATCATGCTTATCATGCTTTCTGCATCAAATGTGTCCTGCATTAAACCACCACCACCAAATGTGTCCTGCATTAAACCACCACCAAATGTGTCCTGTATTAAACCACCACCAAATGTGTCCTGCATTAAACCACCACCAAATGTGTCCTGCATTAAACCACCACCAAATGTGTCCTGAATTAAACAACCACCAAATGGGACCTGCATTAAACCACGAAATGTGTTTAAAGCAGATTAAAGTTTATCATGCTTTCTGCATCAAATGTGTTCTGCATTAAACCAACACCAAATGTGTCCTGCATTAAACAACCATCAAATGTGTCCTGCATTAAACAACCATCAAATTTATCCTGCATTTAACCACCACCAAATGTGTCCTGTATTAAACAATCACCAAATGTGTCCTGCATTAAACAACCATCAAATGTGTCCTGCATTAAACCACCACCAAATCTATCCTGCATTAAACAATCACTAAATCCGTTTGCATTAAAAAACTACCAAATCTGTCCTGCATTAAATATGCCCCAAATCTGTATTGCATTAAACACCCACCAAATCTGTCCTGCATTAAACAACTACCAAATGTGTCATGCATTAAACAACCATTAAATCTGTCCTGCATTAAACACCCACCAAATCTGTCCTGCATTAAACAACCACCGAATGTGTCATGCATTAAACAACCACCAAATGTGTCATGCATTAAACCATCACCAAATGTGTCATGCATTAAACATCCTCCAAATGTGTCCTGTATTAACACAACCACCAAATTTGTCCTGCATTAAACAACCACCAAATGTGTCATGCATTAAACCACCAAATGTGTTTAAAGCAGATTAGAACTTATCATGCTTTCTGCATCAAATGTGTCCTGTATTAAACAACCACCAAATGTGCCCTGCATTAAACATCCACCTCACATGTTTAATCCAAAAGTGGTTGCCTTTGAAAACATTATTTCATCAGTAAACAGAGCAGACCCTGTCAGATCAGATGGCTCCTATAGGAACCGTCTGACACAGGTCTTCTCCGTTCTCAAAGGTGTGAAAAGGCATCTCCATCAGGTTCAAAAAGGCATCTCCATCAGGTTCAATCTACTGGTCTCATACCTCTGTACAATATGGTGGGATGTTGAGGACAAAGAGTGTCCTGTCCTTTGGCTTCTGTGGATGTGCTTGTCTAATGCTGTGTTCCTTTACATACAGGTAATGCAGGCACTTGCTCTTTTCTTCGATCTTCAGTGGAAGCACTATTTACAAAAGACAGAACAATCAGTGATAAGTGGCCATTCATTTATTGAACACAGAAGTCTTAAAAAAGCAGGTGGTTGCTTAACGCAGGGCAAAAGTAATGCAGAAAGCTCCTATTGGAGCTTTCTGCAAAAAGCTCCTATAGGACCTTTCTGCAATACTTTTGATCTGCATTAAGCAACCACCTGACTTACAGACCCATAATTAGACCTCTATTTGATGACCCCTTAACCCTTTACTCCATAAACATTCATGTCAGAAATAATGGCATCATGAATATTAATTAGATCATCGATTTATAATGGCACATGGACACAGGAATGCTTGGCCATGGCAGAAACTATATTATCAAATTTATATCGTATTGTAAGCAAAGACCCTGATCAGGCCACTCCTAGAGGAGCCGTCTGATCTGGGTCTACTCTGCTTGCAAAGGCATAGACAGGCGTATTTATAGAGTAAAGGGTTAAGACAGGTTCTACTGTACTACAAAACAGCTATTGAGAAGATATCATGACCATATTCAGGGCTTGTATTCACATATACCTGCTCACTCATATTTGTATTCAAATATACCTGCACACTCATATTTGTATTCACATATACCTACACACTCATATATGTATTCACATATACCTACACACTCATATATGTATTCACATATACCTGCTCACTCATATTTGTATTCAAATATACCTGCTCACTCATATTTGTATTCAAATATACCTGCACACTCATATTTGTATTCACATATACCTGCTCACTCATATTTGTATTCACATATACCTGCACACTCATATTTGTATTCACATATACCTACACACTCATATATGTATTCACATATACCTGCACCCTCACATTTGTCCAAATTCATTCGGCTTGACCCTTTACCTCATAAATATTTATGTAAGAAATACTGACATCTTCAATATCTATTTAATGAATTTTATAATGGTATTTGAAGTTGAACACTTGATTTATTTGGCAAAAGGCAAATGGCAAAAAAAAATAAAAAAAAATCCAGATCCTATCCAGCAGAATCAGGTCAACTAGGGTCAAATCAAATTTCATTTGAAAACTTTTGTTCAAACCCACTACCATAAATTTCTAACTTCAGCCACTTTAGATGTTTTGAGTATTAATACAGTAAAACCCCGCTAATGCGACCACTTAATGAATCAACATGGTTGTCTTCATAAGCAGGTGGTCGCTTAATGAAGGACAAAAGTAATGCAGAAAGCTCTAGGAGCTTTCTGCATTACTTTTTTCCTGCATTAAGCTACCACCTGCATCTAGCAGCCAAAAATATACCTCTTTCAGGTGGTCGCATTAGCGGGGTTTTACTGTATATTAATCATCTAGATTGTAACTTGGTGAACAGCGTGAAAAAAAGTGAAAAGTATGGAAAGAAGTGATCAAAATAATGGTGCTAGTGCTAGTAAAGATATGGTTTGTGAAGGACACAACGTGGACACAGTGAGAAGGACAACTGAGGAAAAGAAGGAGAGAAACTTTCGTGCAAAAAACATCATCATACACAACATACATGTACCAGAATTGCAGAAAAGTGATATTGAGCTACGAAAGCAGGATGATATTGGATAATTGTCAAAACTATTCAATGCTCTAGGAGTTTCCCAGAAAAACAAGATCGAATGGTGTTCGCGAATAGGCCAGAAGGAACCGGGAAAAGTGAGTATAACCAAGGTGACCTTGGAGAGTATTCAGTTGAAAAGGGAAATCCTCAAGAAATCACAATCACTGACAGACATTGAAGGTTACGAGGAAACTTATGTGGGGCCAGACCTGACCATGATGCAAAGAAAGGAACAGTATCTCATAATCTGCTGAGAAAGGAATTAAATGAAAGAAAGGATAAGGGAGAAAAGAATATTTTTATCAGCAGGGGCAAAATCATCCAAGCGCAAGAAAGAGCGGTGCAGTTCAAAGGCGGGGCTGCAGCGACAAAAAAGTAAGAAAAACAGTGTTTCCCTTGTAAATAGTTTTAACAAGAGTGGATAAAAGATTTTATCAACGAACATTGACGTAATAACCACAAAGATGCAGATCTTGAACAGTGTATTGAGGATGGGAAACCAGACATTATAGCACTCACTGAAACTAAACCAACAAACAGCAAAGTACAGCTAAGTGGTGAAGACCTCATCATAGAAGGATATCACCCACCTGTAAATAATCTGGACTGGGATGGAAGGGGAATTTGTGTTTATGTTTCGCTGTTGTACGGGGTGGAGGATTTTAAACTCGACAACGTAAACATGAATGAATTCAGAGAATCTGTATTACTTAGGGTTATCCCTGACAAAAACTCACAAAGCCTAGGCATAGTCGGTGACTTTAACTACCATAATATTGATTGGGATATGTGTACAGCAACGGACAAAGATGGTTTAGAGGGTAAGCAGTTCTTGGCTTGCTTACAAGATTGTTTCCTTGTGCAAAGTGTGGACAAGCTCACAAGGTATTGTGGCACCCAAAGACCATCAATCTTAGACTTAGTACTAACCGATGAGGAATATGTGATAAGAGATGTGAACTACCTAGCGCCCCCTGGGTAACAGTGACCATTGCACAATTGTATTTGATTACATATGCCAACAGGAGCTAACCACCAGCAAAACAAGGAAATTTAGGTATATGATCAGGGAAACTATAGTGACATGTGCGCATCGATCTATAGTGTAGACTGGGAGCAAGAGTTGGTAGATAAAGACACACAAGATGCATGGTATTTAGTGAGATAATCAAGGATTCAATCCAAGTGCACATTCCGACTCACAACCAAGGCGGACGTATGAAAAAGAATCCCAAGACCTACATGGACAAGTCAACTACGAAGCAAGAATCTCTAGCATATGAAGTTAAGCTAAACCCTAAAGCGTTCTGGAAATACACAAACGCCTTAGTCAAGATCAGATGCAATTTTTTGTAACATTTTGGGTCAATTTTAAAAGTTCTTACTTTTGCATCATTTCATGTTTAATTGTTTGCTGAAACACTATAGTTACAAGATTGGCAAATTTCCATGCTTAGAAATAAAGTATATAGAAAAAAAATCAGATTAAATAATCAGAGTGAGGGAAAATATCAAGAAATACCTTTATTTGAAAGAAAATGGATTCTATTCAACAGTAATGAAACTAGAAACAGCTATTGATATGATCAGAAACAGCATAAAATGAGCTACATTTTCATACCAAAAAATGTAATTTGATAAATTTTTCGCCATTTTATTGGTATTTTGAGGCTTGAATTTCTCTAAAAAATGATCCTCTACCTAGTATCATTTAATGCATTTTTTGCAAAACTTGCATAATAACCAAATTACAGGCTGTGTCTCAATGTGCCAGAAATGTGCTTTCCAATGTGACCTAAAGTATATCGATAGACCAAAAGTTTGTGAAAATATTAAAGATTTTCTACACTGAAGTATTTGAGAACCAATTTTCTACGGACAGGACAATCATGGTTAAGCTGTCAAATCAATATTTTAGACATCATTTATGGACAGTTTACTATAGAATTGGCCAAAAAATATGGAAAATCATGATATTGCTCATCTAAAGGGCAAACTTTCATGTATACCCATCCGGAAAATTTCCAACATAATTGTTAATAATATGCATTAAATCACAAATTATAAGAAATGACATTAACCATTTCTTTTTTAATCCTGTAATAACATTTCAAACAACAATTTATACTTTTTTATGGTGTAACAGTTTAAACAATGTAATTTGATTAACATTTCTATAAATCAAGTCAACTTATTATGCCGTTGAAATGAGTCTAAAAGTTATCTACGGACAGGACATAAAAAGGTCAAAGATGAATTTTGGCTAGAGTATACTATAAAAGGGCAGTATTGGTTTTTATGAACTTTATACTTTATGTACTGCTTGAAAAAACTGTCAACAATAAAGCTTAAAACTTGACTTCATACCTTGAAGACAACATATTACTGCAAAATGAACAGCATAACATTTCATATATGATATGTTATTATCAATAGCATGTACATATCCTTTTATTTCTTACGAGCACTGAGTTAGTGTTTATTTACATGGTCATCTATTGAATTATTTGATCATTTATTCTATAGATGGAAAATAATCTGGTATAAAAGATTTATGTTTGAAAATGAAACAGTTCAACTCTATATAGTCTACAGACAGGACATTTAATGCCTATAGTGAATTTGATGCAACATAACTCATTTGAGTGCTGTATACTTTTATGAATGGTAGTTTTCAATAAAGTTATGTAAACATAATTATACATTTTTGAAATAGTGTTGGGAAACATAACTCAGTATAGTGACTAGAAAATGAAATATTTAGTACATGTATGCATTACAGTTTGATAATTAATTTAATCGCATGCATTAAACCTGCATATCTAAATAGGAACCCAATATGTGAAGAACTGTTTGAGTTATTGTGATGCATCAAAAGTGTTGATGGACAGACAGAAAATGTGATTCCTATAGGGCTGTTGCATTGGGTTGGGTTTTACGGCACCGCGAAACATTCCTAAAATGGAGCCTGGACTATAAAGTTCTGTTTGCAAACAGTTTAGACCTTTACCAGACATTTTTTGAAGGAACCGTACAAGGTACTCAACCAGAAATGGTGTTAAAGCCACCTGATGCTTGCCTTTTTAATGGTTATTTCTAAAATTTGTCATATCGAACCAAAAGCAATCAATTTTCAATTCAAACTTAATTGCATCAATGTCAGAAGCAAGCTGCAACCACATACCATTTTTCAGCAACTTAGAAAGATTATTTAAATGAACGGTGAGCCTTAATCTAGTGATTTCGAGAAAAACTGTCCAAAACATAACAAATGCTAAAGTTTAAAATTACTTCTCAGCCTATTTGACCTAAATGACCTTGACCTTTGTCTGACATTACCAAAGTTGTACTGTGCTCAAGGACTTCTTGAGTTGAGCACAAATTCCCAATCTAAAGTCTCTACCATGCCATTTAGTTTCATTTACTATTTCAAAGTTATGGTCAAGTTTAATTTCAGCCTATTTGACCTCTAAATGACCTTGCCCTTTGCCTGAAATGATCCAAATTTTACTGAGCTTAGTTGAGTACACATGCTAAATATGAAGTCTATTAAAATAAATCTTGACAACAACCTCTCCAAAAACCTTGAACCTGGATATTTGTGACCCCAAAACACTCAGTCCAAAACATGTCGAAAATGTAATAAAATTAAAATCATAAGTTTTAACTTTATAACATCAATGTCTGACCACAAATGAATCTGGAAACACAATTTCAGCATCCTGGCACAATTATTATTTAAGCTTTATAGCAACTCAATTCAACTCTAGCAACCCGTCCAAATTTTTAACCTTGTGATTTTTGACCAAAAATATTAAGTCTTTTTTGTATGGTGTCTGAACTGGAGTTTATGAACAGCCTGCTCTTACTATTAACTTATCTTCAAGTTTCTGTCTGTTTTTTCTTTCTGCTCAGCCCATAATTTCTTATTAGCAGCTTGCTGCTATTTTGTACCTTGATTGTTTTTCTCTGGATCGCTCGGTGATCTTTCTCTTTGACATTTCATTGTACGATACTGTGTGAATTTTGCTGTTTTTAATTTAATCCTGTATTTTCTGATCGTTACGTCACTCTTCAGTATCGTTTTCTTTTGAATTGTCAGGAGATGTGTTTTGTTTTCTCAATTTTGCCATTTTAGTTAATTATGCCCGCAAATAGTCTTTTAGATATAGCATAAATTGCATGCTTGAAAATGTCCTGTCCGTAGATAATGCCTTGACATTAATTTAATCATTATTTAATATAAAACAAAAACTTTTATCTGATTTTCAATGCAGAATAGATGGCTTATTGATTTAAAGTAGGAGATAATGACCAACAACCATACATGTTACAAATTGACCAAGATAATCAGAGTACATGTATATGATGTTTCATATCAAACAAAAGCAAATATGACCACCTTCAATAACACAGATCATCATAATCATTGTTTGAATATAATCTTAGTTATTAGGTCAATCATTCTGAGACAGCAATATCATATTAAACTGTATAATTTAAAAACTTTAGAGCAAATAATATGACTGATCTACGGACAAGACAGTTTCTACGGACAGGACATTTTGATACTTCCGATCATGCCACTTCCCATTAGAGGCTCAAAAATCTGTAACTTATCCATGTATTTGTACAGTAGCTACCAACCTTACAGCGAGGTGATTACATGTTGGCTGCTATTTATCTATCATAGAATAAAAGGCCATCTACGGACAGGACAGTTTTTTGGTTACATTTTACGTCCATTCTTTGTAAGGTTGTATTTGATATATCATGGTATCAGTATATAGATACATGGTTTCATAATTTTAAAGTATGTTTTTCCTTATAAATGGCATAAATAACAGAACAATAGAGGCATCTGCCTATCTATTATGAAACTTCATTTGTTGATTTAAATAAAAATTGAAAAAGCATAACGAAGTAGTGTTTTTAGTCTTTTGCTAATATCTTCGCGTGTAGATGTCACAGACTCATGCAATAAACAGCAATATAAAGGTTATGAAATTCCACATGTACTCAAAATGATCTATAAACTGTAAGGACACACAGCATTGACCAGATATACATGCAAAATAACCCATTTTTCAAATGTTACAGCATAACGCTGTTTTTTTTACTGTTTTTTGAGCACCTTATTGAGGGCTGTGAAAATGTCTTTAGCCAGAATGACACAATTCTTTTTTGACAAGTTCAGGTAACCCCTCTGCTTCATTCTGAAATCAATCACAGGCAACAATAACTATTATCTTTTGAAAAAGTGCTGCATAACATAGGCATGGTATAAAAATTGCATCTGATCTTGACCAAGGCGATAGTCAAAGACTTCTGTGAAAAGGTGAGTCACTCACGGATTTGAATGACAGTGATGGTGACATGCATAGTGAAATCCTAAACAAGTTCCGCTGCAGTGTTTTCACAGACGAGAATACAGATTGTGTACCTGACCTTAGTGACCGATGCAATGATGTTGAGCTATCAAGCATAGATATTACAGAAGACATTATCGAGAAGAATCTGAAAAACTAAAGGTCAGCAAATCATCAGGACCAGAGGGACTGCACCACAGAGTTCTCAAAGAGATTTTGACTTGTATCACCAAGCCACTCAAGGTCAACTTCATCAAGTCCATAGAATCAGGGGAACTACTGAGTCAGTGGAAACAGGGTCAAGTGACACCCATCTTCAAAAAGGGAGACAGGTAAGTGAGCCAGGAAACTATCGACCTGTTAGCTTGACTGCAGTTCTATGCAAAGTGATGGAAGGGGTAATCAGAGATCATGTTATGGAACATATTACTAGCAACAGCAACATGGATTTGTCCCGAGGAGATCTTGCATGAACAGCTAATCACATGTCTCGACGAGTGGACAAAGTACTTGATCAGGGTGACCCAGTTGACGCTATATACAAGTATTTGGATCTCAAAAAAGCATTTGACATGGTGTCACATAAGAGACTACAACGGTCGAAGACAGACAAGCAGTGCAGACATCGACAGACTGTCAAAATGGTCGGTCGACTGGCAATTAAAGTTCAACACAAACAAGTGCTGTGTAATGCACCTGGGCCACAACAACCCTAAAGAAGTGTTCCACAAGAGATTTGAAGACGTCTAAACAATGTGTTAGTGCTGTGGAAAAAGCAAATATGACAGACTCGGGATGATCAAACGTCACATAATAACTTATCAAGAGACAAGAATATTATCCTCAGATTATATAAAGGACTAGTCAGATCTAAACTAGAGTACTGTATCTAATCCTGGAATCCTTCATTGATAAAAGACATTGAACTTCTTGAACAAGTACAACACAGAGCAACCAAGTTAATCCCAGAAATTTCACACTTACCATATCATGAAAGACTTAAACATCTACATCTAACCACCTTGGAACTGAGAAGACACAGTGGTGACTTGATCGAGACTTTAAGGAAAATAAGGCATTCAGAAGGATAGTTTGTTTTCCTTTAACACATCAACTACAAGAGGGAATTCTTTCAAGTTGAATAAACCCAGAAGTCTAATGTGAGCTGAAGACCAGAGAGTCATTAATGGATGGAATCAACTCCCGAATGATGTAGTTCTATTGACTAAAGATACTGTAGTGATCGGCCTATATAAGGCATCTCCAACAGACTTGCTGTTGGGTTAACCCTTAAGCGACTGTTTCGGATCTATATAAATTATAGAGTTATTCCCCTTGTCATTCATGGGTTTCATTCATTAGTTAAGGAATTTACGTTAGGGTACTGTAAGATCATGTGACTTTACGCCACCTACAGTTAGGCTCGTTTATTAATAGACTGATAGGGACATCACATCATCCACCAATCAGAATTTAGACACAGAGTCTGATGTATATTAGTTGTGTAATCTGGCGGGAACCGCTTCAGTCTGTGATTAGAACTTGACCACGAAACAGCGACGTGGTTAGAGCGTGGCAGGGCTGGAAAAATCCTAAAACTTTTACTCGTCCTGCCAGCTGCTTTTGTCTATAGTTTTACTTAAAATCATTGTTAAAATTTCTGAAATTCTACTTGTCCTGCAAGAAAGTTACTCGTCGTGGCGAGCGGACGAGTGGAATTTTCCAGGCCTGTGTGGGACTAGTATCCAGGAGTTCGGGGTTTGAATCCTGGTAGAGGCCAGTAACTTTTCCTCCCTTAGAATTACTTCATTGACGACGAGGATAATTCGGTTCATATGTGGGGATGCATGTAAAAGTTTAGTGGCATGCATGGGTATATGTATTGCTCCTAAAGGTTAAAAGGGAGGAGAGCGCTAGTGTAGCGATCGGCCTATATAAGGCATCTCCAACAGCCTTGCTGTTGGGTTAACCCTTTAGCAACATGGTTAGAGTGTCGGACTAGTATCCAGGAGTCCGGGGTTCAAATCCCGGTAGAGGCCAGTAACTTTTCTACTTCAATACCGTCAACGGCTACAAGAACACAGTTGATAAACACTTAAAGGAAATATATGGGGTTTCTATGACTTGGTCGCTTAACCCCTAGGCCGATCTCAAGGGTGCGGCTGCAGGTATAACAGCTAAGTATAACAGATGTCTATGCCTCAAACTGACACCTAAACCTTTGCCACAATTTAGTTTGCAATCACTAATATTTTAAACCAATGAAAAAAATCAGCTTTCAATTATAACACTTCCAACCTGCTCTTGCCTAGGACACTCTGAAAAAAGAGGGACCGGCAGTATAGAGAGATAGCTAAATGAATGTGATGCCCCCTCAATGGATAAAGTTCCAGACTCGAATCCCAAAGCAATTACGGTTTAGCTCCCATGTCTATGAGCCAAACCACCTTCTTATATATATTCACGCCTTTGCAAACTGGATAGACCTAGATTAGACAACTGATATAGGAGCCATCTGATCAGGGTATGCTCTATTTGTTTGTCAAATTTTAATATATCTGACTCTACAGCTTATACCAGTATCAAACAATCGATCACAGACGCGCACTGCCCGAAATTACCCGTGAGGGTGTGAGGCAGAAATCACTAGATAGATAGATAGATAGATCTTGGTTCAATGGCGAGACCACATGTTTGTCCGAAATACAATGCGTATCCGAAAATATGTCTTTTCAAATAACAATCCGATGAGTATTGGAAACTTCTGCAATTGTTCCTCAGAGAAGTTTATCAGTAAGACACCGAACACTATTTTCTATCCATGTTCAAGAAAGAATTAATAAAAGATGAACGGCTTACCTGTAAATCCCTGATATATAACACTTTCTTGTGTCATGTTCGGCGAGATGTGAATTAATGGTTAAAATCTATCCAGTAGGTCGAGAATCCAGTGGGTTGAGGGGCGTGTCATTAGTTAGCTCCGCCTTCTTTTCCATGCGGTTTAAAAATTGATTTTTTTTGTAGTTGCAGATGAACAAAAACAGGTACTTAACCAATTCCTCCATAAGCTATTTTTAGACCCAACCTCTTTGAATCAATCTAACCAAAAGGAGCATTTACTAGAGAAAGGTAAAAATTTAGAATTTTGTAGTTTGAAAACCATTGTGATATCTTAATTGTTGCAGAGACCAAACTTGACAATTCATTTAGCAACAGCTTGTTCCATGTTAATGGATACAAACTTGAAAGGAAGGATCGAAATGCAAAGGGGGGAGGTGTGATGGTATTCTATAGATCTGACCTTGCAATCAGAAGAGTACCAAATCTAGAATGTACAGATATTGAAAGTATTTTCATAGAATTTAGACTAAACAAACGTACATGGGGCATTTTATGCTCCTATAGAAAACCTGATCTAGATAATAATGTTTCTGAGAATGATCTCACAAACAGATTGGATCAAATACTTATAAAGTATGATCACATATGTGTGATTGGGGATCTAAATTATAATCTTCTTGATGAGAATAAATGCTTACCTTTGAAAACCATATGTGATACTTTTGGCTTAGTAAATCTAGTCAAAAATGCAACTTGTTTCATGAAAAACAACAAACCATCGTTAATAGATGTTTTTCTTACAAATGAACCGAATATGTTTTGTAACACAATAAACTATGACTGCGGTCTCAGTGATTGTCATCACATGTTCGGATCCACACTGAAAGAAAATACTTCTTCTAATAAAAGACAAAAGATCACATTTCGCAGTTACAAAAATTTCCAGGAGGCTGAGTTCATCCGGGATGTCCAGGGGGCGCCCCTACATGTGGCTGATATTTTTGATGACGTCGATGACTGCTACTGGGCATATGAGGGGCTCCTCATGGAGATTGTGGATGAGCATGCGCCAAAGAAACAAAAATACCCTAAAAAGGACCCACCACCATTTATGAATAGCGAACTTAGAAAAGCGATTTTCAAAAAGAAAATGCTCTTCAATAAGTACCATAAATACAAAAATAATCATAATTGGGATTTATATAGACGTCAAAGAAATTATGTCACTAAATTAAGACGTCAATCAATCAAACTTTATTTCTTCGAAAGATGTAGTGGAGGTCCGAAATCAACAGATTTCTGGCCTACCATTAAACCTTTCTTATCATCTAAGCAGTGTAAATCTGCGAACGATATAATCTTACTTGAAAATGAAACACTGGTAAATGACCAAACAGAAGTATGTAATAAATTCAATGACTTCTATATTAATATCGCAAAAGAAATTGGTATTAATGCAAACAGTGACCATAGTCAACAGCATCCCAGTATTGAAGCAATTAAACAAAAGCATACTGAAAATAATAGGTTTGAATTTCAACCTGTTAATAGCTGTCAAGTGGATAAACTTCTTAGAGGTTTAGATAAGAAGAAGGCCACAGGTGTAGATAATTTACCACCTAAGATAGTGAAGATATGTGCTGATGTTATCAGTCAGCCTTTAGCTAATATTTTTAATAAATCAATTGAAACAAATAAATTCCCTGACAGACTAAAAGAGGCACAGGTAACACCAGTATTCAAAAAAGATGACCCATTCATGAAGAAGAATTATAGACCTATCAGCATTCTGACAGCATCTTCTAAAATATTCGAGAAACTGATGGCAAATCAGCTTAACGAGTATTTTAGTTCTGTTTTTCATGAGTTTCTGTCAGCTTTCAGGAAAGGTTTCGGATGTCAGACAACTCTCTTACGTCTTGCGGAGGACTGGCGGAGCGCCCTGGACAGAAATGAACATGTGGGAGCTGTTCTAATGGATCTGTCCAAGGCCTTCGACTGTCTACCGCATGACCTAATAATTAGTAAGCTTCAAGCATATGGACTGACACAAAGCTCTTGTGATTTTCTACACAACTATTTGTCAAATAGAAACCAAAGAGTCAAACTTGGTCAGCAGTACAGTGAATGGCAGAGGATCCATAAAGGGGTCCCGCAGGGATCTATTTTGGGACCTCTGTTATTCAATATTTTTATCAATGATATATTTTATTTTATAAAGGAATCTACACTGTACAACTATGCTGACGATAATACACTCTCATTCAGTAGTAAAGATATAAACTTAGTTAACCAGACTCTTTCAAAAGAAAGTGAGGTTTTAATCAAATGGTTTCAAGACAATGCCATGCAGGCTAACCCTGATAAGTTCCAGGCGATAGTCCTTGGAAAGAAAGGACGTAAACAAAATCCAGGTTTTGAGATAAATGGAACAAATATTGTATGTGAAGATAGCGTCAAACTCCTTGGAGTCGATATTGACTTTTTACTTAGGTTTGATACCCATATATCAAACCTCTGTAAAAAGGCAGCCAGACAGATTAATGTTTTACTGAGACTCAGTAAGTTTTTACCAAGTACAGTCAAACTTATGATTTATAAATCTTTTATCTGGTCAAATTTTAACTATTGCCCAGTTGTGTGGCACTTTTGTTCAAAAAAGAATACTGATAAGCTTGAAAAGCTACAGTTCAGAGCTCTGCGTTTAGTCTATAATGACTTTGGGAGCACATACGAGGATCTGCTCACAAAGGCTAACTTACCAACACTACATATTAGCAGACTCAGGAACATGGCTATTGAGGCTTATAAGATTCTTAATAAGATGACACCTGTATATCTCCAAGATATTTTAACATATAAACAGTGCTCTTACTCTTTCAGATATGATAACTTAGTGGATATACCAAGGGTAAATAGCACCACATATGGTAAGAACTCTTTTAGGTACTTTGCTGCCCAGGTGTGGAACAGCCTACCAAATGAGTTTAGAGTGGCAGGAGAGCTGAAGGATTTCACTAGGTTGATCCGCACCTGGACAGGTAGTACATGCTCTTGTTGTATGTGTGCTTGATACTGTTTTGTACTGTCTGCTTGCACTGTGATGTTTTCTCTGTGATCTACTGTTTTAGCTACTTGTATGTATTAAAATTTCTGTGATTGTCATGCTTGTGAGGCTTTATGTTTTTTAACAGCTTTAGTTGTACATGATTTATGTGCTTTATGTAAATGTAATGCTATTTTAATGCTAACCTTAGGCTTGTTCTTTTATTTGCTATGTGTTTCTTTTTATTTGTTATGTTACTTTTCTTTATACCCTGTTATGTCGGTAAAATAGCTCTTAGGAGCTAGTGTTTTATAGTTGTACATTGAAAACCGACGTTAAATAAAGCTTCTTGTATCTTGTCTTGTATTGTGATAAATAGAGCATTTGCTTCTATAGGTTTGAGGCAACCAATTTCGAGTTCCATTTTTTTCTGATAAAAGCACATTTTGCTTACAGTTATGATATGTGAACAGATATTAATACAGTTTAAACTTAGAACCTAAATTAATATAATAAAGTAACTCTTTAGATGTTTAGTCTCAGAAAATAAGATTTTCTTCAACAGAAATTTAGTAGAACCTGACTGTGAAGAAGAAAGCATGTAATGACGACAGTGTAATACACCAGAGACAAATGCATACACGAAAAAATTATCACATATCGTCGACGTTCTTCTAAAATGTCGTATATCGATTATGGCGAGAAAACTTTTTTCGTTTCATCTGAAAGAGCGGGAAATTCTGCATCATCCAGTGAGTCTCTAGTTTTTGTAGCCAATCAGGCGGCAAAGTTATGTCACGTGATTTTATATCGTATAATTATTGGTTAATATTTTTGTTCTTCTAAAATGTCGTATGTAGAGGAGAGCTGCTGCGAATTCAGGTGGTGGTGTCATTCAGACTAATATTTTCCCAATTAAATGTAGGAATTGAAGGTGCATATGCCTTCTGTGATAAAGCAGCGTAATTAATGTACGATAATCATCTTTAATTTTTAAGAATTCGAAAGAAACATTGACATTCCATGCTGTCGTATAACAAAGTACATGTCAGGTTTCAAATTCGTAAATGTTGTATCCGTCGTATAATACCTCTAAACAACAATATTCAAGTTCTTAAAGGTCGTATATTGCCGCATAAAAAATCTAAGGGCCACAGACACAGAAACATAAGGGACACAGACACATAAGTGACGTGCATAAACAGGTGAAAATGTCTCCTTATGATGTGTGCCGATTTTGAGAACCGTAACTTAACAAACACAGAAATGAATATGTTTTTTTCGTTTTTCTCAAAACAAGCAAAATTGACATACGACATTGTAGAAGAACGTCGACGATATATGATCTTTTCTTCTCATAGTCTCACAATGAATCACTCGTGAGAGTGGACGGACAAAGCCACAACATAATACGTCCCGTCTGACGATGGGCGTATAAAAAGGACAGACCCTGATCAAATGACTCGTGCAGAAGCGGCCTGGTCTGGGTCTACTCTGTTTGCAAAGGTATTAAAGGGAAAACTATGGAATGCCGGTCACGACATGCTACTTGCCAATTTCTAGTTGCTAAAGTCCTACAAAATTCACCTGACCGTAGTGACGTTGACCTTAGAGAATAAATTAAAGTGAGATGAGGCAGTATATATATCAGTACATCATACATAATAAAATGCATGAAAGACATGATATAATCCATCTGAGGTAGGTCTACGGATTTGTTGATACATTTATCTATGGTGAGTGGTATTTAATCACTATCAGATACATCATGTGTATAAATAATTCACGGAGGCTACCGAAGTCGGAAGATATATATAGAAACTCCGCATAGTGTGAAATTATTATTATAGAGGTCAGCAACGTCGGGTGAATTTTGTTGGACTATACTTGCTAATACACTCCACAGTAGCTTCTTTACACTTGCTACTTGTTAAAAAAATAAAAAAAAATTCAAATGTATCCTTCCAAATGTCTTCTTTAGTCCTGTTGGTGTATTAATAAGTTCTTATTATATATGATAAATGTTCCAAATTAACCTTTTCTCAACACCCCTATATTTCAATCATAGCAAACATATGCTTTTTATTGGACACTTTGCTATGATTGAAAATAGTGGTGTTGGAATATTCATCATATAATAAGGACTTATTGATACACCAACAGGACTAAAGAAGATTTTTTTTTTAACCCTTTCCCTCATATAGACGTGTTTTCACGCATCTGCAAACAGAGTAGACCCAGATCAGACGGCTCCTAGAGGAGCCGTCTGATCAGGGTCTACTCTGTTTGATAATAGAATTTCAAAGATCTGTGTCTTTACTTTCTAAAATGGCTACAAAGCTCCACCTTCCATATTTCATAATAACCTTTTTGTCCATGAATATTCAGTAGGTATTGAAATCTGTAATAAAAATAGAACAGGGAAAGGGTTAAAACTTTTTGCATATTTTCAGGTAATAATTAAAGTTTGTTTAACATTTATGAACTACAGTAAAACCTTTACTTAATAACTGAAAAATTGTTAAAAATATAGATTTAATCAATTTTTAATATGAAGGTCAAATTAAAAGGAAGTAAACAAATGGCCATTGCTGGAAATACCTTAATCTGCCACTACGTGCTACTTGCTAATTGCCACTTGCCATTTACATACTATATTATGCTATTTATGTCTCTGATGCAAGCATAATATGACCAGTCTCTTAAAGTGAATAATATTAATTATTAACTACCATAGATCTATGTCAGAGGACACAAAACATGTTGATCAAGTAAACTTCAATGATGGGACAGTAGGAATTCATCCCAACACAATAAGTGACAAATGGCAAGTGGCAGTTAGCAAATGGCAAGTGGCAGTTAGCAAATGGCAAGTGGCAACTAGCAAATGGCAATTAACAAGTAGCAAGTTGTTTCATCTCAAATGTATGACAGTTCTACTAATATCGTGACAGACCGCACACTGACGTTACCACGTTTTTTGATGGTGTTTTGAAATAATCACCTGTTTCTGAGCTGTGTGTATGTAAAATTTTCCTTTTCATAAGTGGCAGCAAGCAAGTGGCGAAACTATTATGATGAAATATAGAAGGACTGGTGGAACATTATAGCCATTTTAGAATGTACAGAAACAGATCTTTCAAATTCCATTAGCAAACAGAGCAGACCCTGATCAGACAGCTCCTATAGGAGCTGTCTAATCTGGGTCTACTCTATTTGCAAATGCATGAAAACACATTTATATGAAGGAAAGGATTAAGTGGCTGTTCAGAGTCAAAGTGTGAGTTTGAGTGGGTCATGATGAGGCACAACTTACTTGGCATCTCATCTGGATCCAAACTGTTTGCAGATGGTATAACATACATGTATATCCATTCAGGCTACTAAAGGAAATAATGTCCTAATGTTCCAATTAACATCCAATACAGGGAATGGATTACTAAATCATCTACTGAAACTTGTGGAAGTGAAAATACAAAACAAGAGCAAAGTCAATGGATTTCATTCTTTACTAGTCTATTATTGTAGTTTGTGACATTTTGGTGAGAAATGGGAATGATTCATACCAATTTACCGCTCCACACATTCATTTTAACAAGAGGGCCAAAATGGCCCTGATATCGCTCACCAGACAATCAGGACAAGTTTTCACTATATGTTTCTATAGAAAACTAGCCGGCCCTGGGGTGGGGCAAATTTTGACACCAGGGGCATAATTTATATAAATTTTGTAGAGGACCTGAACATGATGCTATCTGCCAAATATGACAGCTGAGAACTTTCTAGTTTCAGAGAAGATTTTCAAAGTTTTCACTATATGTTTCTATTGAAAACTGGCCACCCCTGGGTCAGGGTCAATTTTGCCCACAGGGGTATAATTAATATAACTTTTGTAGAGGACCTGAACATGATGCTATGTGCAAAATATGAAAGCTGAGAACCTTCCAGTTTCAGAGGAGAATATTTTCAAAGTTTTCACTATATGTTTCTATTGAAAACTGGCCACCCTTTGGGCGGGGCTAATTTTGACCCCAGGGGCATAATTTATCTAAATTTTTTAGAGGACCTATAGGTGATGCTATGTGCCAAAGATGAAAGCTAAGAACCCTTTAGATTCAGAGGAGAAGAATTTTAAAGGTTCAAATTGTTGACGACGAACGACAGATGCCGATGGACATCAGGCGATCACAAAAGCTCACCCTGAGCACTTTGTGCTCTGATGAGCTAAAACCATGAGAAACACACCTGTAAACACATATTATAACACACAGGTAGCTGCTGGTTAACACTTAAAATGCAGAAACCACTTTACCATTTTCCTGTTTAATATTCATGTACAAAATAATGGCATCATAAATATTTATTAGCTGAATTTTTATAGTGGCATAAATATGCAGGAATTTTGTTTGGTATTGGTAGAAACTGTAGAGTCAGATCTATTATAATTTCATTAGCAAACAGAGCAGACCCTGATCAGACAGCTCCTACAGGAGCTGTCTGATCTGGGTCTACTGTTTGCAAAGTTGTTAAGCCTTTACTCCATAAATACTCCTTTCTATGCCTTTGCAGTCAGAATAGACTCAGATCAGACGTTGTAGGAATTGCCTGGTCGTCAGGGTTTGCTCTGTTTGCTTATGAAATAATATAGATTATGATTCTACAGGTTCCTGTTTTGGCCAAAATATAATGTGTTCATACACCAATATTAATATCAATCTGATTAATATTCATGATGTTGTTATTTCTTACCTGATTATACATGGAGTAAAGGGTTAAAAAGCATTTGTATGAGAAGGGAAACAGTTAAAGATTTTTTGAAGCTACTGACTGATTGTCAATAAGATAGGATCCTGATGAGATGCCTAGCACACCGAGACACTTAAGTATTTCATTTTGATTTAAGGTGTTTTGAAATACCAGTCGGGTAACGCTTGGAATGGCATACAAAGCAAGATGAGTTCAGCATCAACAGACTTTAACTTTCTGGAGGCAAATGGCTTCAACGAAGTGGAGGTAAGAAAAACATAGTGACTTCACCGACCTACAAGCATGGTGAAACAAAGATCAATTGTACAACGTTTAATAAAATCGACTAAAGTTATGTACCCTTAAGCATGCTGAGCAAATCATTAGCCAACAGAAAAAAATGTCTTCTCAATCACATTTTGAAACAGGCTTTCTTCCATTCTTTTCGAATATAGTCAGATTGTCTATCAGTTAGGATCCAGATTAAAGGCCTATATACTTAGCAAACTGCTTGTAAAGGTTCGTGGGGCATGCTAAATATTAAGGATCCGATACTGTAACACTTTACTCTGAATATACATATTTTTACCTAACCCTTTCATCCATATCTGAGCTCCAGATAAAATGCGTAAATTTAAATATTTCAACGGTAACTTCTTTATTTCTCCACCAAACCCTATACTGTGACCACTCTTTAGAATCGTCTCTTCGAGACGATTCTAAAGAGTAGTCACAGTATAGGGTTTGGTGGAGAAATGACGATTTTAGTATTTGGGTACACACCGTTATCTGTATCTCTGATGAATATTCATATAAGAAATAATAACATCATGAACATTAATTAAATTAATTGTCAAAATGTAACATGGACACAATAATATTTGGCCATGGCAGAAACTGTAGAATCATATCTACATGTATATTATAATAAATATTATAAGCAAACAGCAGATCCTGTTAAGAGGCTCTTTCAGGAGTCTTCTGATTTGGGTCTACTGTTTGCAAAGGCGTAGAAAGGCGTACCAGTATTTATGGAGAAAGGGTTAAAAGCCCAGTAGAACCTCTTTTCAAGCAAATACTTGATTTATTAACCCCTTACTCCCTAAACATGCCTTTATAGACCCAGATCAGATGGCTCCTGTAGGATCAGGGTCTGCTCTGTTTGCTTATGAAATTCTACACTTTCTACTACATGTATGGCCAAACATTTCTAGGATCATGTATCATCATTAAAATTAAACTACATGTAATAAATATTCATGATGTCATTATTTCTTACATGAATATTCATGTATTCAAGGGTTAATTGGAGGATTAAAACGAGATTTTACTATATAAGCAAAGTATTTCTCTAATCGACAAAAATTACATCACTATAAGTACATGTAGAACTGTCACAGATGGTGGCTCAAATGGCCAAGGAATTTAACACAGGGAAACCTAGATAAAAAATCTGACCATGTAATTGTTTTACAGTAAAGTCTCACCAATACCACCACTCAAAACAAGTAGAATGTTTTTAAAAGTGGTAGCTTAATGCAGGGCATTACTCCTATAGAAGCTTTCTGCCTTACTTTCTGCATTAAGCACAGTCTGCTTTAACAGACTCCTCTATGCTGATAAGTTAAGCGGTTCCATTCGCGAGACTTAACCCAATCCCTCATATTGACGCCTTTTGACGCCTCTGCAAAAGTTACCTGCTAAAACCATTGTGATAAATAGAGCATTTGCTCCTATATCACAATGGTTTCAAACTACAAAATTCTAAAGTTTTCCTTTTCTCTAGTTAATGCTCCTTTTCAGCAGATTTATTCAAAGATGTTGGATCTAAAAATAGCCTATGAGGTAATGGGTTAATGTACCTGCAAAGATACCAGTACAATGGCTATTTCACAACCTTTTCTTCACACAATTTATTATGCACACAAGTCACGAACATCCACATCTCACCCAATCAGTATAAACAGTTATATAATTGTAAGCCCTCCATAGGGGAGTAATAATATAACATGATTGTTCTAAGTGTGAATTAGAACAACTTTATGTATAGTTATATATTATTCTATCATAATTAAAGTATTCACAAAAAAACAATGACCCAGTCCATACTATACATCATATACTGATCATAGGGACATAAGCAGCACTAACATAACAATAACTTACATTTATAATCATACAATCAACATGCTAAAACATTTCCACATAAATCAGGCATTGATTAAACCAGTGCAAACAACATACAACTTGCTTCAGCACTCCGTCTCAATGACAATGCAAAAGTTACAACTTGCTTCAGCACTCCGTCTCAATGACAATGCAAAAGTTACAACTTGCTTCAGCACTCCGTCTCAATGACAATGCAAAAGTTACAACTTGCTTCAGCACTCCGTCTCAATGACAATGCAAAAGTTACAACTTGCTTCAGCACTCCGTCTCAATGACAATGCAAAAGTTACAACTTGCTTCAGCACTCCGAATCAATGACAATGCAAAAGTTACAACTTGCTTCAGCACTCCGTCTCAATGACAATGCAAAAGTTAACCCTTTGAACACTGAATATTCAAAGTGGAATGGCCCATCAGTGTTTAACTGTAGATTCCACACAAAATGAAGGACATTAAATAGCTGGAAGAGTTTGAATGGCAAACAGTGCAGACCTGGATCAGAGGACTCATCTAGGAGCTATCTAATCAGGGTATGCACTGTTTGCAAATACCACTATAGTTATTACCGGCATTCAAAGGGTCAACCCTTTCCCTGTTGCATATTCATGTAACAAATAATGATATCATGAATAATAATTAGATTTCTTTTTTATAATGGCATATGAACACAGGGCATTTTGGCTCAGGCAGAAACTGAAGAATCAGATCTATAAAATACCATGAGCAAATAGAACAGACCCTGATCAGAGGGCTCCTACATGAGCCATCTGATCTGGGTCTATTCTGTTTGCAAAGCAAGGTCTGTAAGCCAAAAGCTTCCACTTTACTATCTTCTCTAGGAGATAAATGGGCAATCATTTGTATGCTTATTACATAATCCTTTATTTGACAGAAACACCTTTTGACACCTTTGCAAACAGAGCTGACCCAGATCAGACAGCTCCTGTAGGAGCTGTCTGATCTGGGTCTGCTCTGTTTGCTTATGGAATAATATAGATCTGATTGTACGGCTTCTGCCATGGTTTAAAGTTACTGTGTTCATAAACCGTAATAAAAAATCATCTATTTAATATTCATGTTTACTTACATGAATATTCATAAAGTATAAGGTTAATGCAATAAATACAGTAATATCTCATTCATCCTGGATAAAGAGGCCGATAAAGCTCACAATTAGGAAAGGATTATAAGATCATGAATATTGTTCCTCAACCCTCTACCGTCCTGATAGACATATTTCAAACAGAGTAGACCCACATCAGATTACCCCTGTAGGAGATGTCTGATCAGGGTCTGCTTGGTTTGCTTATGCTCTGATTCTACAGCTCTTGCCATGGCCAGACATTCTCTAGTTTATATGCCTTTATAAAAAGTCAGCTAATAAATATTATCATTATTTCTTACATCAATATTCACGAGGTAAAGGGTAAAAAAAAACACCTTGATTATAAGAAACACTTTCAGACAATTGTACACTTTTCAATATTGCCACTTCCAGTCAAGCATAAAAGATTGTCCTACCTCCACATACAGACTGATATACCAACAGTCATAGTCTGATTTAGATTTAACTGTTTCCCTCATAGAGACAATATTTGGTAACTACATGTATGCAAACAGAGTAGACCCAGATCAGAGAGGTCCTTCAAGAGCCATCTGATCAGGGTCTGCTCTGTTTGCGTAAGAAAAAAGGCTGTATCTGATTCTATAGTTTCTGCCATGGTTAAAAAATTATTTTGTTCATAATGCTATTATACGAATTTAGCTAATTAACATCCATGACTACTTCATTCAGATGGTAAAGGAATTACAAAAAAGCAATGCACAAAGAATTGAGTGAATATAAAATGCTTTAGCCTGTTATGGGCTAATTTATGACGGCCATTACAAAATTAGCAGGATCCTGAAAACCAATCTCTAGGCTCACATCTTTGCAAACAGTGTAGACCCAGACCAAACAGCTCCTGATGGATCTGCTCTGTTTGATTATGAAATTATAATAGATCTGACAAATGTTCTACCAGTACCAAAACCTCTTGTGAACATTATGCCATCATAATAATTAAATTAACCCTGTCCTCCATAAATACGCCTTTCTACGCCTCTGTAAAAATCATTTTATGAAACCATTGTGATAAATAGACCATTTGCTCCTATAGGAGCAAATGCTCTATTTATCACAATGGTTTCAAAACTACAAAATTCGAGACTTTTCATTTTCTCTAGTTAATGCTCCTTTTCGATAGATTTATTCAAAGAGGTTGGGTCTAAAAATAGCCTATGGAGGAATGGGTTAATAAATATTAATGACATTAATTCCTACAAGAGCATTCAACTTGTAAAGGGTTAAAATATGGCATCTGCTCAGTTTCTACACTGTCACAAAAGTCAGCAAAAGAGAATAGGCTTTAACCCATTTGCTACCAGTGGATTCTTCAATGTTTATATATTGGATTAGTCCATTTTTTATCTAAAGGGTGCTTGGACAAAATTTTCAGTTTCATTTTATATTGAAATTCCTATCAGCAAACAGTGTAGACTCTGATCAGACGCCGCATTATGCGGTGTCTGATCAGAGTCTACACTGTTTGTAATATGGGATCATGGGAGCAAATGGGTTAATGAGTTGCAAAAAATGCAGATCTAGATTAGGTACTGTGTTTTAACTGCTCTTGTTGATCTGGTTCCGCACTGTTTGCCAACTGAAAGTTTGGTTTTCAATAGCAAGGCCCAAACTTTTAACTCAGATAATGTTTTGGAAAAAATAGAAGAAATCACTAAGGGAGGTGTGAAGCTGGTGACAATCTGTGACGACATAAATATCCACACAGTAAAACTGATGGTTACAATTTGTCTTGTTGGAATGTAGCGGTTCACTAATACTGAGGTAATTTTGGGGATAAATTGGTCTAGGATTGGAAATGGTAACAGTAAAGAAATATCATAAACATGACTTCATGAATATTAACTGATGAACAATTTTTTTTATGTAATGAGGGAAAATTTGCCATGGCACACAGGGTAGAGTCAAATCTTTAACATCATTTAAGCAAACAAAGCAGACCCTGATCCAAAGGCTCCTAAAGGAGATGTCTGATCTGGATTTATTTTGCTGACAAAGGATTAAATATGCATATACATGTATATGAGGATGCCAGATCTCCTCATACATGCTACAGACAGACCAGTCTGGAGAAGAATGGCTGCTTCTTCGGTGACAGATTCCCTGCTACGATGAAGCCTTGGTCATGGGACATAGATAAATTGATATATGAAGTAATGCGTTAACCCATTCCCTCACAGGCTATTTTTACACCCAACTGAAAAGGAGCAATTACTAGAATAATATCTTTAGAATTGTGTAGTCTTGAAACCTTTGTGGTAAACACAGCATTTGCTCCATAGAAGCAAAATGCTATATTTATCACAATGGTTTCAAAAAATAACTTTAACAGAGATTCAAAAGGTATCAATATGAGGGAATGGGTTAGGGATTCACAGAGAAACTTATCTTTACACAATAGCATGAGATCAGCTGTAAAATACTGATTTAACCTCGATGTTATAACACCCTATCTCCCCTCTCCCCCAGCTCTTAACCCTTTCCCATTTGAATATTCAGGTAAGAATTAATGACACCTTGTATATATTTATTAGCTGAATTTTTATAATGTCATTAGTACACATGATTTCTGGTATTGACATCTTATCTGGATCGAAATTTTTATAACTGAAGAGTTAGGTCTGTTATAATTCCATAAATAAATAGGGCAGACCCTTATCAGACAGTTCCCACAGGAGCGATCTGATCTGATCTGGGTCTACTCTGTTTGCAAAGGCATATGAAGGAGATGGTTAAAAGCTGAATATGTAAAATTGACACTGTTTTGATACCTATACAAATAGTTTAGACTCTTATCAATTACGGTGCAGTATCATCTTTGTTCTCAGTTATCTGCCTAAGTTGCCTGTCCAAATATTTAGGATAATTATGGCTATATCAAATCACAGAACCTATAAACTACATAAGCATTTGTGTACCAATTAGTGTACCTGAAAATGCAACTTGACCCTTTACTCCTTAACCTTTCCTTTCATGTACATGTATATATGTATGCATTTTTATGCATTTTCAAACAGGGGAGACCCAGATCAGATGGCTCCTACAGGAGCTATCTGATCAGGGTCTGCTCTGCTTGCCTCTGACATGATATAGATACGATACTACAGTTTTTGTCAAAGCAAACAATTTCCAGAAAAACTTCAATTAGTAGATATTCATGATGTCATCATTTCTTTAAACAGGAAAAGGATTACAATACGCCTTTCTATCCCTTTGTAAACTGAGAAGACCCAGACTAGACAGCTCGTTTAGGATCTGTCAAACAGCTTAGATCCCGATGAGACACCGTGTTACTGCGTGTCTCACGTGGATCCAAACTGTTTGCATATGACATTACTGACCATATTCATTGCACTGAATGGGTTAAACTAAAAAGTTGGTCAAACCATCTGATGAAAGCAATACAGATCCAGATAAACCTGGTATGTTTTTTTAACTCTTTCCTCCTTGAATATTCATGTAAAAAACAAATATTTATAAGCTGATTTTTTATAACAGCAAATGTACTCATGAATGTTTGATATTGACAGAAACTGTAGAGTCAGATCTATTATAATTTCATACAAACACAGAGCAGACCCTGATCAGATATAGGAGCTGTCTGAACTGGGTCTACTCTGTTTGGAAAGGCATGAAACAATGTTAACATAAGGGGAAGGGTTACGATAGAGCTGCACACATACAATTGTGATATAGCTGATATACAGGAGAACCCCTCTAATGTGACCACTTAATGAATAAACATACCTGTCTTTATAAGCAGCTGGTTGCTTAATGCAGGACAAAAGTAGTACAGAAAGCTCCTCTTGGAGCTTTCTGTATTACTTTTGTCCTGCATTAAGCTACTACCTGCCTCTACAACCCAGAAGTATTCCTCTTTTAGGTGGTTGCATTAGAGGGGTTTTACTGTATTTCTATTATTTGCACTCTGGGAATTCTGGTATAATTGCATTGCCAAAAATGTAGACCAAGACAAGCAACAGCCTTGTGATACTGTGTTTCGCCAGAATCTGCAGTGTTTGTCACTAACCAGACTTTGTATTAACCCTCTCCTTCATATAAACATGTTTTCATGGATTTGCAAAACAGAGTAGGCCAAGATCAGACGGCACCTATACAAGCTGTCTGCTCTGTTTGCTAGTAAAATTTATAAGATCTGATTGTTTACTTTCTACAACAGCTTCCATTTTACTTTATAACTATTCTGTCAATGAATATTCAGTAGGTATTGCAATTTGGAATAAATATGGGAAAGGCCCTATCTTTCCACACTATCTTTCAACACCTTGTCACAGATGTGACGTCTGATCTAAGTCTAGACTATCTGCAATCCAATAAGACCCCTTTTCTCAGAAAGCATCTCGTATAACCTTCTACCTAATGAATATTCATGTAATGACATCATGAATATCAATTACATTATGTAGATGAATCTTGTAAGTGGCGAATGAATACAGTAAAATTCTGTCAAGACAGAAACTATAGAATCAGAAGTATATTATTTCAGAGCAGACCCTGATCAGATGATTCCTACAGGAGTTATCTGATCTGGTTCTACTCTGTTTGCAAAAATGTTTCTATCAGGTAAAGAGATATACACTGTAACACAATCAACAAGCAGAACAGATGAAAACTGAATACACAGCTATTAACCCTTTACTCCATAAATATGCTTTTGCAAACAAAGTAGACCAAGATCAGACTTCTTGTGTAGGAATCATCTGATCACAGTCTGCTCTGTTTGCTTATGGAAAAATATAGATCTATCTGATTCTACAGTGTCTGCATTGGCAAAAAAATCCCATGTTCAGGTGTTATTATAAAAGGTCAACTAATTAATATTCGTGATGTCATTGTATCTTACATGAATATTCATGGAGTAAATGATTAATCTTAAGCACACCACAGTAAAACATTTCGATCCAGGTAAGATGTCAAGTAACTCAGCATCTCATCAGGATCCAAAACAACCGAACTTTTCCCTCATATAAAAATCTTTTCACACTCAGCATGCTAAAAGTATACATATGTGCTCATGTGCCTCACATACTAAATGTAAAACATGACCTTCTGGGCGAGTATGATTGAATGAATGGTGTTTTACAGCCCATCGACACTGGTGGTCATTTAGAGCCAAGTGGGCGAGTATGGCAACCGATTTCTTTTTGTTCATATACAATATGGCAAATCTCATTTTGGCATCAATGACTTTTGATTAAAACCTAATAATATAAGTCCTCGTATAAATTGATAAGACCATACACAAGGCTTTGGTTGTTTCTATAAACAACTGGTTTTTGGTTTATACAGATAGTTCTTCACAGGCAAAACACTCTTCTTTTCAGTTTACATTGCATACTTTCTTCATTCAAAAACAGCCTTACAAGTATTGGCACACAAAATGAATAACTCTAGCACAATCCTTACAGAAAGTTAATAAAAAAACAGAATTATTCGACCATGACAACAGCAATACTTATGCTTTGGAGCTACAAAAGTATAAAGATGATAATATGACTTAGAGCAAAAATAGTGTAGCTGCATTCTTGAACCCTTTACTCCATATGTCTTTCTACTCCTTTTCAAACAGATAAGACCCAGATCAGATGCCTCCTATAGGATCAGGGTCTGCCCTGTTTGCAAATAAAATAATATATATTGTTAATATGATCCTACAGCCTCTGCCATGGCCAAACCTTTTAAACTCATTAAAATTCATGCTGGGCAACTTATTATCCACTATATTTTGAAACTAATGTACAAATGAATAAGCTATATTCAATCTTTCTACAAACATTAACATGCAGAACAGTTTGGATGCCAATGGAATGCTATGGCATTCAGCAGCTTATCTGGATCTAAACTGTTTGCATGTTAACCATTTACTCCATGAATATTCATATAAGAAATAGTAATGAACCCTTTACTCCATAAATATACCTGTCTATGCCTTTATAGAGTAGACCCAGATCAGAAGACTCCTATAGCAGCCCTCTGATCAGGGTCAGCTCTGTGTGCTTATTATATAATATAGATATGATTCTACAGTTTCAGTGATGGTAAAAAATGTCTGTCTATGTGCTTTTATAACGATTAATCCAATTAATATTCATAATGTCTTTTATTTTGTTCATGAACATTCATGGAGTAAAGAGTAAACTGGGTTTGTTTTTTATAGTGGCTCATGTACACAGGAAATTGTGGCAATGGCAGACATTGCAGAATCAGATCTATTTAAGTCACTAAGCAGACAGAGCAGACCCTTATCAGATGGATCCTAATGGAACAATCTGATCTGGGTCTTCTCTGTTTTCAAATGTATTAACCCATTCCGCATATAGACACCTTTTGACGCTTCTCTAAAAGTCACTTTGTGAAACCATTGTGATAAAAAGAGCATTTGCTCCACAGGAGCAAATGCTCTATTTATCACAATGGTTTCAAAACTACACAATTCTGGAAAATTCCTTTTCTCTAGTAAATGCTCCTTTTTGGTAGATTTAATGAAAGAGGTTGGATCTAAAAATAGCCTATGCAGGAATGGGTTAAAGGGTGTATCTATGGAGTACAGGCTCAATCATCCATCAACCAGTTTACCAAGCTTACATAAAATTGCCATAAAAAAAAATGAGCGTCAATCATCCATTATGCTAACCACTGTACATTCAATTTCAATACAAATAAATACCCCTGATTAAACAGGAATGTTTGGTTTCTTAACATCAAATAAATGCGAAACCTAACTCATATATATATATATATATGTATACATATATTATCACTCAACAAGAGCTTTACTAACTGCAAAAATTTATACTAAATGCATAAAAATTTCAAATTTAACCCTTTAGTCCATGGGTATCCATTTAAGAAATAATGACATCATGCATTTACTCATGATTTTAGTAATCTTATCATGGAATTTGTACACAGGCTATTTCAATATTACCAGAAACTGTAGAGTAAGATCTACTATAATCTTATATGCACACAAAGCAGACCATGATCAGAGGACTCCCACAGGAACCATCTGATTTGGGTCCATTCTGTTTGCAAAGTGATTAAAAGGCGTATTTACAGAGTAAAGGGTTAAAATACAACACAAATGCCCCAAATCTACATATGACCATGTAGCTCTGGCAGTCTTTGACAAGGGGAATAACTCTAGAGTTATTAAGTGCATATCACTGCAAATAATCCAGGGGCCCGTCTTACTAAAATTTGTACAACCAAATTTATCCCAATTTACGACAATCTCTACTAATTGGATAGCAGAAATATCACACATTCTAGTGTCCAGCAATTAAGACTTGCACTGTATAACAGAAATTATGATAAGTTCTAACATGCGCCGATCCTAACTTCCACTTACAATCATCATGGTCCATGCTTATAAAACTTTTAGTTGAGTCTGAGATCGTTCTCAAGCTTTTGATTGGTCAGATTTGAGCCTTTGGCTCAAATCTGACCAATCAAAAGCTTGAGAACTCAAATCTGACCAATCAAAAGCCTGAGAACGAAACTCAAGACCCTGATGTTAGAACTTAGATAACTTCAATCAAACAATCTTTTGTAAGACAGACTCCAGGTGCACAAGTTCACATCCTATAATCTTTCGTTACTCTCTATATCAAGTATTTTTCAATTTATGAATGATACTGATATATTGGCAGGCAGATGGACTAGGCTAGTCAGTAGTGCAGATCTACACCACCTCCTTCTTCACAAGTGGGGACATCAAAATATTTTATTTTACAATAAAAGTATACAAACCTGGTGCTAATTATCAAACTGCTACAATAACGTAGTAAACATGTCTACCTAATTACCCTAACTTTTCAGACACCCCATCTCTCGGCTCTTCAGGTTTTTAAAACTGGGTAAGTCAAACTGGCAGCATTGTTGTAACTCTAAATTAGACTCTTATAACAAGATGTGTTTGTGAAACACTATGCCCCCTCATATATTTGACCTCTGACCTTGACCTCTGACCTTGACATGTCACCCCTCAAAATGTGCAGCCTCATGAGATACACAAGCATGCCAAATATCAAGTCTCTATCTCTACTGGTCCAAAAGTTATGGCCAATGTTAAAGTCGGCGATTTGACCCATATATTTGACCTCTGACCTTGAAGGATGACCTTGACCTTGACACGTCACCCCTCAAAATGTGCGGCTTCATGAGATACATATGTATGCCAAATATCAAGTCTCTATCTATACTGGCTCAAAAGTTATGACCAATGTTAAAGTTGCTGACAAACAAACAGACAAACAGACAGACAGACAGACAGACAGACAGGGCAAAAACAATATGCCCCCCGACTATCGTCTATGGGGGCATAAAAATATTCGCTTATTAGAAGTAAATAGCGTATACCCTGATCAAATAGCTCCTTCAGGAGCTGTTTGATCTGGGTCTGCACTATTTGCATAATTTTGTCAATCTGATTACTTATGTTAATTTCGGTATGTACTGAGAGGAATTTACTCATTATTATGTCTGTTATATTGCACAATTCCTGTAATAAGGTACAATGTACTCATTTTCTTCACTATGCAAAAATTACAATCACTGAAATTTCAAAGACCAGGAGTCAAACTACTTGTTATCCCTTTCCCTCATATTGACGACTCTGTAAAAGTCACTTTGTGAAACCATTGTGATAAATAGAGCATTTGCTCCTATAGGAGCAAATGCTCTATTTATCACAATGGTTTTAAACTACAAAATTCTAGAATTTCCTTTTCTCTATTTAATGCTCCTTTTGGGTAGATTTATTCAAATAGGTTGTATCTAAAAATAGCCTATGAGGTAATGGGTTAACTAAAACAATTACTTGGCATGTAAAGAGTTAAATAAACTTATTATACAATTAATATTGGGACTAATAAAACCATGCTGGGGTCCCTTCAAGACAATTCTAAAGAGTGGTCACAGCATAGGGTTTGGTGAAGAAATGACGCTTTTAGTATATAGGTACAAACCTTTATCTTTAGCTCTGTGAATATTAACGAGCTGAACTATTTTAAAGCATTATTAACAAGGAATATTTGACTGTGGCAGAGAGTGTAGAGTTAGATCTATATAGTTCCATGAACAAACAGAGCAGACCCTGATCGGACAGCTCCTGTTGGAGCCATCTGATTTTGGTCAACTCTGTTTGTAAATGCTTGAAAACTGCATTTTCATGAAGGAAAGGGTTAACCCTTTACTCCATGAATATTCATAAAAGAAAATGGCAGCCTAATGAATATTAAATGCTGCAATAGCACATGCACAGAAGAAATGCTTGGTCATGGCAGAAACTGAAGAATCATATCTACATGTATATTATATCATAAGCAAACTGGGCAAGGGCATATAGATGTATTTGTCTAGTTAAACAAATAATCAAAAATCCATTTTGAGATCATATCTAATTTTAATATGGAACACTGAAAATTATGATGGCTAGATACAAACCCCAGGTATTCAATGATCCTAATAGCTCACCTTGAGCACACCATGCTCAGTTGAGCTAACAATTTATTCTTTATGCAAGCAAACAATTCAACTTAAACAAGAGATGTTTGTAAAACATGCATACCCCCAGACCCCCTGACCTTTGACCTAAAAAATAATAGGGGTCATCCAGTAGTCACGAATAATCACCACAGCAAGTTTGAAGATCCTAAGCCAAACCCTTCAGCAGTTATTGATTGGAAACCATTTCACCAGTTAAGGGCATGGTGACCTTGACCTTTGACCTCAAAAACGATATGGGTCATCTAGTGGTCATGACTAATCACCACTGCAAGTTTAAAGATCCTAAGTCAAACCCTTCAGCAGTTATTGATCGGAAACCATTTCACCAGTTAAAGTCATGGTGACCTTGACCTTTGACCTAGTCAGTTGGAAAACAATAGGGGTCATCTAGTGGTCATCACAAACCATCACAGCAAATTTGAAGATCCTACGCCAAGCTGTTTATCAGTTATTGATCGGAAACCATTTGATCTACCGAACGACACAGACCGACCAACATGTGTAAAGCAATATACCCCCATTTTTTCAAAAGATGGGTGTAATTAAATCTTAATGTTTTAATGTTCCAACCACATCATCCAATGCACATGGAGTATATGTCATCATTGTCATGTGTAAGCCGAGCAGTTTTGACATTATACCGGTAAGCAGATCCAGTGTACATATAGGGTTATCAACTTGTGCACTTTCATGGTACTACACAGTAAAGCATTCTTAACTTATCAGTATTTGATCATTATAAATAATTTACATAATAATTGCAACAAATACAAAGTTACATATACAGGTACACAAATATCAATTAACTTTTCGGCAAATGAAACATACCAGAAGCATTTTATTCCCAATCACTGACAGTCAAAAGATGCATAATCAATTAAAAAACTTTAGTGAGCAAGCTCACATACCCCACGCTACCAATTGTCAGAGGAGAAAAAGGGATTCCCCATGACAGATTCCTCTGAAATTGGTCAAGCAATGAAAGTGATAGATGAGCAACAAATAAAAAATGTATTAGGATACACAGATGGACTGACGAACCGACGGGTAAAAACTACATACCCCGAGCAACTTCATTGCATGGGATATAATTAGAATAAATATCTATCAATCAGTATAAATATGTAATCAAGCCTAATTCTGTTTGCATAACCCTTTACTCCATGAATATTCATATAAGAAATAATTACATCATGAATATTAATTAGATTGTTGTGAACACACATGGACAAAGGAATGTTGGGCCTTGGCAGATACTGTATTATGATATCTATATTACATCATAAGCAAACTGAGAAGAACTCTAGCCCTGATAAGACAGCTCCTACAGGAGACATCTGATCTGGGTCTGCTCTGTTTGCAAAGGCATAGAAAGGTGTATTTATGCAGAAAAGGGTTAACCTTTCAACAAGATGAATATAGATTTAAGATATAATGACATCATGAATATTAATTAGATGAAGTTTTATAATGGCATATAAACATGGGAATTTTAGGCCATGACAGAAATTGTAGAATCAGAGCTATATTACCCCATAAGCAAATAGAACAGGAGCTGTCTGATCTGGGTCTACTCTGTTCGCAAAATTTATGGTGTAACAGGTTAAACATAATTCTAGTAAAACAGTCTACGAAACTCTAGCAAACCTTTATGTTCATCTTCATATTTTATGTAACAAAACATTTTGGCTTCTAACTTTATTTTGGTTTGTCATTATAACCACCACTGAAGAAAAATACGGAAGAAAGAATGGATGTAGAAAACCAAACCATTTAGTTGATAAAGATGCACATTTACATACATGTATTTGCAAACAGAGTAGACCCAGATAAGACAAATCCTATAGGAATTGTCTGACCAGAGTCTGCTTTGTTTGTTTATGGCATAATATAGGTCTGATACCAGATTCTGCCATGGCCAGAAAATCCCTTATTCTTATTAACACTTTCCCTGTTATATGTTTATTCCAAATTTCAATACCTACTGAATATTCATGGACAAAATAGTAATAATGAAATATGGACGGTGGAACACTGTAGCCATTTTCGAAGATAAAGAAACAGATCTTTTAAATTCCACTAGCAAACAGAGTAGACCCTGATCAGACGGCTCCTATAGGAGCCGTCTGATCTGGGGCTACTCTGTTTGCAAATAAGTGAAAACACGTTTATATGAGGGAAAGGGTTAAAGCCAAAATTCAGCATTACTAGCCATATTCATAAAGACATTATTTCTTATAGAAATATTCAAGAGTGAAAGTAATTTGTTTGTCAGATGAAAATTCAACCAAACACATTCAAGTAGTGTTACATAGGCTACATATATCTACATTTGTTACTTGTAATGGAAAAAAAAAGTTTTTGTTTTGATGCAAATAATGATGCTGTTTAACTATAATACCGGTTTCTATTTTGCCAAACGCAATAAACTCTACAAGCAATGTCAAAGTCACCAATTTATTTGTTTGGCAAATCAGAGGGGCTTCTTATGAGCAAATAAATCTTTGATAAGAAATAACACAATCAACAACACAAACGGGGCTCCAGATAAGAGGTTGAGACTTCTATCGAAACGTACAGTAAAAACTCCACTATATGAACACTCAAATATGTACCATTATTATTATTTAACACAATGTGGCAGCTTAATGCAGGGTGAAAGTCATGCAGAAAGCTCCTCTAGGAGCTTTCTGCACGACTTTCATCCAGCATTAACCACAATGGTGTCACAAAGTGACTTTTACAGAGTCATCAAAAGTCGTCAATATGAGGAAATGGGTTAAGCAGCCACCTGCCTACAGACATAAATTCATCATTTACTAAAATTTCGTAGTATCGAGTTTTTACAGTATTGTTCTTTCAAATATAGTTTTTCATTACAAGACCTAATCTTGTTGGAACTGGTTACTTTTGTCTCAAAGGCAAAGCTGTAGATATAGTCCATACGTGTACTAAGGAAATTTAATTAGCATATTTTTCATTTTTCTCCACCAAACCCTATCTTGTTACTACTAATTAGAATCTTCTAAAGTAGGCGATTTTAACCCATTACCTCATAGGCTATTTTTAGATACCTCTTTGAATAAATCTACTGAAAAGGAGCATTAACTACAGAACAGGAAAATTTTAGAATTTTGTAGTTTGAAACCATTGTGATAAATAGAGCATTTGCTCCTATAGGAGCAAATGCTCTATTTATTGCAATGGTTTCAACGTAGAAAGGCGTATTTATGGAGGAAAGGGTTAATAAGACATAATGACTGTATGAATATTTATCAGCTGATTTTTTATAATGGCATGATGAACAAGAGAACAATGATGAACAAGAGAACATCTTACAATGGCAGAAACTGCAGAATCATATCTACATGATTTCATGAGCAAACTGCAGACCCTGATCAGACAGCTCCTACTGGAGACATCTGATCTGGGCTTACATTGTTAGGCATTTCTATGAGGGAAAGAATTAACCAAATCATAAATAACCATATTTATCCTAAACACATCACCAAAATTCACCTCTCCACTGGTATATAATTCACCTCTCCACTGGTATATAAAGCTTAACCCTTTACTCCATGAATATTCATGTAAGAAATAATGATGTCATGAATATCAGTTAACATTCATTTGTATAATGGCATCATGTCCACAGAAAATGTTTGCCATGGAAGAAACCATGGAGTCAAATATATATCATTCCATAAAACAAACAAGACAGACCTTGATCAGATGGCTCCTATGGGAGATGTCTGATCTGGATCTACTCTCTTTGCAAAGGCATAGAAAGGTTTATTTATGGAATAATGGGTTAATATTCAATTTAGCATCTCTTTGATATTTAATTGAAAATTAAACTAATGGTGTAATTAAACAGTGTATACCCTGATCAAACTGAAGAAGTAATTTAATCCAATTTTTCACTATTTACCGAACATTCTTTGGCCCTTTTTTAAAAATTGTATTATTTTGTAGATTTCAAAACTATTATTACATTCTATGGGCAAAGATGTGACAATCATGCAGTTTGGACCCAGATAAGAGACCAAGTAATCTAGACCCTCCACAGGATCAAAATTATTTAACCCTTTCCCTGTTCTATATTTAGTCCAAATTTCAATACTTACTGAATATTCATGGACAAAATAGTTATGATTAAATATTGAAGGTGGAATATTGTAGCCATTTTAGAAAGTAAAGAAACAGATCTATCAAATTCCATTAGCAAACAGAGCAGACCCTGATCAGACGGCTCCTCTAGGAGCCGTCTGATCTGGGTCTACTCTGTTTGCAAATGCGTGAAAACACGTTTATATGAGGGAAAGGGTTAACCCTTTATCTGATGAATATTCATGTAAGAAAAACTGAATGCATGAAAAATTATTTAATCAGCTGAATATTTATAATGGCAGAATGAACAAGGGAATTTTTTACCCTGGCAGTAATTGTAAAATCAGATCTGATAATATTTCTTAAGCGAATGGAAGAGTGATCACACATCATGGGGGCTGTGTGATCTGGATCTACTCTATTTGCAAAGATATTAAAAGGTATATTTATCAGGTAAAGGGTTAACACCCTGAGACATTTTAGAGAAAATGAAAATCATTCTTGAAAATGTAAGAATATGAACATTTGTTGACATATCTGGTTGCAGTTTGATTCAAGAGACAAAAACTGTAGAATCAGATCTATGTAATACCATAAATAAACAGAGCAGATTCTAATTAGATGGCTCCTACAGGTGCTACCATCTGATCTGTATCTACTCTGTTTGCAAAGTCAGGTGAATGCTATAATCACATCAGCTGTCCCAGAGGACTACTGTAGACTAATGGACAAGTATGACATAGTGCACCTTGACAGCATGCAGGATTTCCAGTGTTTGGTAAGCTGTGAAGTGCCACATTGACTAGTACCTCTCACAGCAAGCTGAACATTAAGTTACAAATTGACAGATAACACATTCCTCATACAATTTAAATTGTATATCAAGAGACGTAGTTAGCATTCTGTTCTTGGTTAGTTCCTGAACTGAGAATTCTACAGAAACATCGACGGACTGTACGCATGATCTGTCTCGGCAAAGCGCATGGCTGAAGCCTGGTCAGAAGGGATCCACAGTGGCTGAGGTAGTCGGTAAGAGTGAGTCAAGGAGAAATATACAATACACAGTAGAACCTCTCAATAGCGGCCATTTAACCCCTTCCCTGTTTCATGTTTCTTATAAATTTCAATACCTACTGAATATTCATGGACAAAATAGTTATAATGAAATATGGAAGGTGGTACATTGTGGCCATTTTAGAAAGTAAAGAAACAAAACTATCAAATTCCACTAGCAAACAGAGCAGATCAGATCAGATGGCTCTTATAGATGTCTGATCTGGGTGTACTCTGTTTTCAAATGCGTGAAAAGGCATTTGTATGAAGGAAAGAGTTATATCTTTACCTCATGAATATTCATCAGCAAACAAATCAGACCCTGATCAGGGGTTCCCTGTTAAGGTGTGAAAAATATCTCTATCTGATAACCCCTTTCCCTCATATAAACATGTTTTCACGCATTTGCAAACAGAGTAGACCCAGATCAGACGGCTCCTACAGGAGCCGTCTGATCTGGGTCTGCTCTGTTTGTTAATGGAATTTGATAAATCTGTTTCTTTAGTTTCTAAAATGGCTGCACGGTTCCACCTTCCATATTTCATTATAACTATTTTGTTCATGAATATTCAGTAGGTATTGAAATTAGGAATAAACATAGAACAGAATCAGAAAATCATTTTTAATACTAACAAAAGGCATTTTTTTTCTTAAAACCAAGTTGGTTAGTTATATTAATTTGTTTATTTTTTAAAAATATAGACAATCCTATCAAAAGCAAAATTTAAAATCCATTTAAATATCTAAGTTTGAAAATTACTTTCATCTTTTGAGAAATATTTTAGTTTTAATCCTTTCCCTGTTGTAAATTTATTTCAAATTTCAATACTAATATTTATAGCCAAAATAATTATAGTGAAATATGGAAGGTGGAATATTGTAGCCATTTTAAAAAGTAAAGATACAGATCTATCAAATTCCAGTAGCAAACAGAGCAGACCCTGATCAGATAGCTCCTACAGGAGTCGTCTCGTCTTGTCTCGTCTGGGTCTGCTCTGTTTGCAAATGTGTGAAAAGGCGTTTATATGAAGGGAAGATTTAAGACCCCTGAAATTCTGCCTCCCGCTACTTTTCTTTTGTTTTTAGATGATCGAAGTAAGACATAAAAAAAAAATAACAAGAGTACCGCATACGGTACATAATACGCCCACTTGCAAACTTTCTCTGATTCGACATGCCTTATAAGTGTTGACATTTTCTAATCTGTGCTTCAGATCTTGATTTCCATATTAAGGTGATACTATTTTTTAAAAAAATGAAGTGAATATCTTATTAAATAAAAAAGTTACAGCTAATCCTCATTTTGCAGATTTTTGTAAAGTGCAACGGCCATAACTCTGTAAAGACAAACTGAATGATCCTCAAAATAAACTCAGCTTCAAATTTTGTTGCTTAAAACATTTGTGTTAAGTTTCATTTATATCATTTAAATAGTTTTCCCCCAATACAACAGACAAACTAAAAGTTGACCGACAAACAAAGCAACGAACACACAAAGTTCAAGGACCATAACTTTAGAATAAAATGACATATCAAAACCCCCGCAATATATGTGAAAATTCACATTCAGGTTTAACCATATAAAAAAATTGAAGTAAATATCATTTCAAATGAAAAAGTTATGGCCATCCTCATATTTGCATAGACTTGCATTATTTTTTTAAGTGCAAGGGCCATAACTCCAAAACAACAAATCAAATGATCCTCAGAATCGACTTAGCTTCAGGTCTTGATGCATTAAACATGTGTATGAAGTTTCAATAATATCTGTCAAACAGTTTTGCCAGAAAACAGCAGACAAACTAACGAAACGACAAATCAATAAACCTCAAAATCGACTCAGCATCAGATCTTGATGCATTAAACATTTTTGTGAAGTTTCATTAATATCTCTCAAATAGTTTTCCCAGAAAACAGCAGACAAACTATTTGTATGTATTTGCATTATATTTTAAGGACAAGGGCCAAAACGAAAAATCAAATGATCCTCAGAATCAATTCAGTTTCAGATCTTGATGCATTAAACATTTGTGTGAAGTTTCATTAATATCTCTCAAATAGTTTTCCCAGAAAACAGCGGACAAACTATTTGCATGTATTTGCATTATTTTTTAAATACAAGGGCCATAACTCCGAAACGACAAATCAAATGAACCTTAGAATTGACTCAGCTTCAGATCTTGATGCATTAAACATTTGTGTGAAGTTTCATTAATATCTCTCAAATAGTTTTCCCAGAAAACAGCCGACAAACTATTTGCATATTTTTAAGGACAAGGGCCATAACTCTGAAATGAAAAATCAAATGAACCTCAGAATGAACTCAGCTTCAGATCTTGATGCATTAAACATTTGTGTGAAGTTTCATTAATATCTGTCGAAAAGTTTTCCCAGAAAACAGCGGACAAACTATTTGCATGTATTTGCATTATTTTTTTAGTAAAAGGGCCATAACTCCGAAACGGCAAATCAAATGAACCTTAGAATCGACTCAGCTTCAGATATTGATGCATTAAACATTTTTGTGAAGTTTCATTAATATCTCTCAAATAGTTTTCCCAGAAAACAGTGGACAAACTATTTGCATATTTTTTAGGACAAGGGCCATAACTCTGAAATGAAAAATCAAATGAACCTCTGAATCAACTCAGCTTCAGATCTTGATGCATTAAACATTTGTGTGAAGTTTCATTAATATCTGTCAAACAGTTTTCCCAGAAAATAACGGACAAACAAAATGTTGACGGACGAACGAACGAACAAACAAACAAACAAACAAACGGATGGACAGGGCCACGACAATATACGACCACCTTTATTAGGTGGGCGTATAAAAAGGAGATGCTTTATGATATGCCGAAAACCACATCTAATTCGAACACAGATTACAACTCCGACTCCCTTAAATTTGCATCTGTCAAAATAATAATAAAAAAAAAACACAATAAAGAAATTTTCCACTAAGTTCCTCTCCTTTAATTCCACCCGATCAACAAAAATAGCTAATTTTATTGCCAGTTTCCCATAAATCACTCATTAGAAAGCTTATCATACTGACAGCACAGACGCCAGGCGCGCAATAGATTTCTTTCGTGTAGTATCAAATACTATGTAAATGGCAGAAAATTGCACTAACTACATTATACGTCTTGTTACGACGTCAATTTCCGTTCGAAATAAGATTCATTAAACGTAAAAATGTCCAGTCTTTGAAATACACGTAATTGATGCCGATCATTTGCCGAAAAATTACTGTATTGAAACGATATACTCCAACTCAGCTTTAGTCGACCAAGTCACTACCGATGTGTTGACAGCCGCGAGTCGCTCCGGCAAATCTTCAGGGTCGTAGGAATAGAAGTAACCTTGTGGTTGACATCGACAGTAAATTTAATTTTTATGTTAGATTTATTGAAGGAGAGTGGAACACGGACCATATTGAGAGTCGGTGTGACTTCCGATGTCATCAGTTGTGAAAATGTACATGTATGTGTCAGTAGCAACTCGGTCGACTAGAGGTAAGTTGGGAGTTTATCGTCTCAGTACAGTAATTTTTCGGCTAATGATCAGTATCAATGGCATGTTTTTCAAAGTCTAGACATTTCTGCGTGTAATGTATCATATTTGATTAAAATCGAGCCGAAAATTGACCCCGTAACAAGACATTGAATGTAGTTGGTGCATTTTTTCTGCCATTTTGGACCATTTAGTTACACACCTTTACATAGTATTAAACTATCCAAAAGTAAAATAATTTCAAAACTTTTTTTCTGTCAAAGTATGATTTCTCAATGTATTTGAAGATGTTTGTTAGTAGTATTTATGAAACAGTCACGTGCCTGGCACCTGTGACTGAGAGGGAAATATGGCTGAATCCAAGCCTGATTTTATCATTTCTGGGTGTATTACCATGAGAATAATGGTTTTCATTTTCAAAGGATATAACAACGACCTGGGCGGCTTGCCACCATTGATATACAAAACGTATGAGTAGCCATCTCTTGGCTTTCCCTGGATAGAGTAGTAGTAAGGGAGATAACTGTGGGCAGAGAAGCTGCGTCTCTCATAGAAGCGTATGGCAGTGTGGTTTGTGGACAGCACATGCAGGTAAGTGGCCTTACAGTCACAGTGCTCTTTGGTGGTCAAAAATGACAACAGACTGTCCAACAGCAGAGACCCTGCAAAACAACAGAAGCAAAATCTATCTTTCCGCAGACTAAGTAATTTTCAGCTATAAATGCTGTAGTCTGTTATACATTATTAAACCATTCCCGCATACTGACACCTTTTGATGCTTCTGTAAAAGTCACTTTATGAAACCATTGTGATAAATAGAGCATTTGCTCCTGTATGCTCTATTTATCACAATGGTTTCAAAACTACACAATTTCCATTTCTCTAGTTAATGCTCCTTTTCGGTAGATCTATTCAAAGAGGTTAGGTCTAAAAATAACCTAAGTGGGAATGGGTTAATGTAGACTATCATTAACGTTTTTCAAAAATCCTGATCAGACTGTTAACCACTTTGGACCATGATGAGATGCCAAATTACTCTGTTTGTCATCTGGATCTAAACTGTTTGCATACATAGTCACCAATTTGTCAATTTATCTGATCAGAGTCTGCCCTGTCAGCTTTTGAAATTATAATAAATCAGACTCTACAGTTTCCACAAATACCAAAAATTCATGTGTACATTATGCCATTATAAAAATTCAGCTAAAAATCTTCATGATGCCGTTATTTCTTACATGAATATTCAACGGGGAAAGGGTAATGAAGTGGTCATTGTTTTACACTTCTGGTTCATTGTAAGAGCTACAAACTAAAACAACCCACAAAAGTCTGATTTGTACACAAAGAGATGGTTCCTTTTCTTCAAGTTCAGATAAAAGGAAACAGAAAATCTGTTCCTAAAAGTCATTCCTATGGAATGCCGGTCACGACATGCTACTTGCCACTTGTCACTTGCTTGTTGCCACTTATGAAAAGGAAAAATTTACATACACACCGCTCAGAAACGTTCTCCCTAAAAAGCGACGCTAAGCGACCTTAGCGTCGAGAAGCGTCCGGAAGCAAAATACCAATTTAAAACACAATGTACTGTTTAATTTACCAACTACATGCATATTTCTATTAAACTTGTCTATAATTCGTGTTGATTTGAGTACATAAACCAAAATATCAAGTATTATTTGGCAAGTAGCAACTAGCAAGTGGCAAGTAGCAAATAGCAAGTGGCAAGCAGCAAATAGCAAGGAGCAAATGTAAAGAAGCAACTGGCAAGTGACTATTTGCAATTAGCAACTAGCAACTGGCAAGTAGCATGTCATGACCGGCATTCCATACATTCCCTTACATTGGTATGTTCTTTCAAGGTGACCTTTGTGTAAAATTAACTACCGGTATTAACCCTTTACTCCATGAATATTCATGTAGGAAATAATGAAATCATGAATATTGATTAGATTAATTGTTATAATAGAACACAGACAAAGGAATTGTAGGCCATGACAGAAATTGTCAAATCGTATCAATATTATATCATAAACAAACAGAGCAGACCCTGATCACAGGGCTCATCAGGAGTCATCTGATTTAAGTCTACTCTGTTTGCAAAGGCTTAAAAAGGTGTATTTATGGAGTAAAGGGTTAAAAAAATATGGTTAAAAAGAAAATTCTATTCTTTGATAAAAGCAGGTGTGCCTAAAACAACCTAAATATGCTAACTGATATTCATACAGTCACAACGTTTTACACATATATTCATCAGATAAAGGGTTAACCCTTTCCTTCATAGATATGATGTTTGGCACATTTGCAAAAAAAGAGTAGATCCAGATCAGTAGACCCAGATCCTGTAGGAGCTGTCTGGTCAGGGTCTGCTCTGTGTACTTATGGAACAATACAGATCTGATATTGAAAGTTTCTATCAAACTTTCCTTGTAAAGGTGTAATTATAAAACTTCAGTCCATGAATATTCATGCTCTTCTAAATTCTCAACCCTTTCCTTCATCATATAAACACTTTTTTAATGTGTTTGCAAAAAGAGACGACTCCTGCAGGAGCCATCTGATCAGAGTCTGCTCTGTTTGCTTAACCCTTTCCCTCATATAAACGTGTTTTCACGCATTTGCAAACAGAGTAGAACCAGATCAGACGGCTCCTAGAGGAGCCGTCTGATCAGGGTCTACTCTGTTTGCTAATAGAAATTGATAGATTTGTTTCTTTTCTTTCTGAAATGTATACAATGTTCCACCTTCCATAGTTCTTTATAACTAATGTGTCCATGAATATTCAGTAGGTATTGAAATTTGAAATAAACACAGAACAAGGAAAGGTTAAGGAATTCTGATAGATCTGACTCAACAGTGTCTACCAACCCTGTGTACATATGCTATCTTAGAAATTCAGCCAATAAACACTCATGATGTCATAACTTCTTATATGAATATTGAACAGGGAAAGGGTTAAATCAATATGGAGGAAAGATTCTGACATTCAAAAGGAATAAGTTAACCCTTTAATCCATGAATATGCATGTAAGAAATAATGACATCATGAATACTAATTAAGATTCATTTGTGATAATAGCACATGGACACATGAATTTTTGCCTAGGCAGAAACTGTAGAATCATATTTCTATTATATCATAAGCAAACAAAGCAGACCCTGATCAGACAGTTCCTACAGGAGCCATCTGATCTGGGTCTACTCTGTTTGCAAATGCGTAGAAAGGCGTATTAATGGAGGAAAGGGTTAATTAGACTCATTCAATATGTTCATACCAATGCCATGATTCCTGAAGTCAACCACAACTCCTAGACTCAGAATATAGGCCACTTGGACTGTGCTAGGGAAACCTGGTGCCAAAATATCAGCATCCTGAAACAAAAATATCAGCCACAAGCTCAAAGAAGGCCTTAACAAAAGGCAGGAATCAGAATCATAAATAAAAGTGCATATCGGAATACTAAAATTGTCATTCTCCACTCTATCATAGAATCACTCTATATCAGGACAGTCCCAAAGAGTAGTCACCACAATCATACTATGATTGTGGTGACTACTCTTTGGGACTGTCCTGAAGAGACCATTCTAAACAGTGGTCATAACACGTAGTTTGGTGGATAAATAACGGAATTATTCTTAACCATTTCCTTCATATAGAAACCTTTTTTCATGCCTCTGCAAACAGAGTAGATCCAGATCACACAGCTCCTTAAGGATCAGGGTATGCTCTGTTTGCTTATGAAATTATGTTAGATCTGACTACAGTTTCTACCAATACCAAAATTGAATGTGTACATGTGCCATTATAAAAAATCAGCTAATAAATATTAATGACATCATTATTTCTAATATGAATATAATATTCAACAGGGAAAGACTTAACCAGGTTTTGATTTATACATCTTATTAACCCTGGTTCCCTGTTCTGTATTTAGGCCAATTTTCAATACCTACTGAATATTCATTAACAAAATAATTATAAAGAAATATGGAAGGTGGAACATTGTAGACATTTTAGAAAGTAAAGAAACAGATCTATCAAATTCTATTAGCAAACAGAGCAGACCCTGATCAGACGGCTCCTCTAGGAGCCGTCTGATCTGGGTCTACTCTGTTTGCAAATGCGTGAAAACATGTTTATATGAGGGAAAGGTTTTGATTTATGCATCTTATTATTGTCATTTGATAAAAGTATAATCTGTTCCGATTCTGAGGATCCCAAGATTCAATTTCTTCATTTGGCCCTCAGTTGGGCAGTAGTCATACATTAACAACTATAAAGAGAAAAGAACATATAATAAAATGTAATTTGCTTGACGTGTATATTCATGTAAGAAATAATGACATCATGAATATTAATTAGTTGAATTTTTATAATGACAAATGAACATCTGAATTTTTATGTAGGACAAATACAATATAATCATATCTATATCATTCCAAAACCAAACAGAGCAGACCCTGATTAGACAGCTCCGAGACGAGCTGTCTGATCCGAGTGTACTCTTTTTGCAAAGGTGTATAAATACATTGTAAGGAGTAAATGGTTAATATAGTAAAGAGGTTGGTAAGATTATACCATTACACTGAAATATATGATTATTAGTCACAGCTGCAAAGTATATTGTATATTCATGTAATTTTATTCAATATTAGCCAAATAAATGCATAATTATAGAGAGAGAAAGCTCATTCAATTTACTCTTCAATTACACTGTTGTGTCAAACAACATGGAAATTAACCCTTTCCTCCATAAATATGCATTTCTACACCTCTGTAAAAGTCACTTCTTGAAACCATTGTCATAAATAGAGCATTTGCTCCTAATGAGCAAATGCTCTATTTATCACAATGGTTTCAGAACTACAAAATTCTAACATGTTCCTTTTCTCAAGTAAATGCTCCTTTTTACTCCAGAGCAGACCGTGACCACTGGCACTTGATCGAAAAAGACTATAGTTTATTTATAGCAATTAGTACATTAATACGCTACTATACTATATAACTATTATATTACACAACTATAGCCTTTTCGATCAAGTGCCAGTGACCGTGACAAAACAGCTCCCATACATGCCATCTGATTATGGTCTACTCTGTTTGTAAAGGCATCAAAGTGTTTAAATCTGAAGGATTAACCCTTCACCTCATTTGAAAGTGTTTTCACGCATCTGCAAACAGAGTAGACCCAGATCTGATGGCTCCTATAGGAGCCGTCTGATCAGGGTCTACTCTGTTTGCTAATGGAATTTGATAGATCTGTTTTCTTTACTTTCTGGAATAACTACACTATTCCACCTTCCATATTTCATGATACATATTTTCTCTATGAATATTCAATAGGTATTCAAATTTAGAATAAATATAAGAATAGGAAAAGGGTTAAAGAGTCTTGCTAAGCCTTCCAACATGATGCAGTCATACTGCAATAACTGGAATGACCAGGCAAAGAAAAATTGGAACAATCACTTCAAAGGAGTTTTCAAATTTGAAGTGTATCATGAGATTGACCTTCAACCTGATCTTCTATCTTAGTGATCTTATTTTGTGTAATTTATATAAATCATAGGATTGACATAAAAACAATCAAAACTTTTCTTACACTAAACATTGAAATAAAAGCTGAAAATGGTGTCATTGTCTCTGATTGCAAGTTCCTTTAATTTTGTGAAGTAGCAATCACGGATGTCTTACTAGGAAGAGTTTAAAGAGTTCCAGGCTGACTGAGCAATTTATTGGATGGTCACTTTTGCTCTTGTGCCGATAATCAACATTGTGGCCTATTTCTACAAAATAATTATTGTGATAATCTAATAATAATTTGATGATGCTTATGTTGGAAAGTTTTTCACTGGCTACCTAACTCAGTTAACTAGATAGTTACACACCTGCAGTGACCTCAGTCTCTAGGTGTCAATAGGATGGAACCCCTCTGTGATGCATGCTTAAATGTATATGTTCACCCTTGCAAAAATGAGATGAGGATCTCTGATTGACTGTCCATTTCATTTTGTACAGGAGCCGTCTGATCTCGGTTTGCAAAGGTGAGAAAAAGTGTTCCTAGTTAACTCTTTCCATCATATAAACACATTTTCACGCCTTTGCAAATAGAGTAGACCCAAGTCAGATGGTTCCTATATTCCCTTCCATATTTCATTATAACTATTTTGTCCATGAATATTCAGTAGGTATTGAAATTTGGAATAAACATAGAACAGGGAAAGGTTCAATATACCAATAATACACAAAACTACCTTCAACAGCATACCTGTGTTCAATCGTGCTTCAAAGTGAACCCTAGACAAGACCAGGCCCAGAGGTTATAAAACTTGTTGCTTGAGTCTGACTTCATTCTCAAGCATCTGACTGGTCAGGTTGTGAGTAAACTCAAAATCCGAACAATCAGATACTTAAGAATGAACCCAACAGTTGTATAAGCTTGGGGCATGATCAAAACAAGCAAAAGAAGCTCTTTACCTCTTTGTTGAGTTTGGATTTCTGTTTAATCTCACACACAATCAAGCCGATGATCCTATTGTGGTAGGTCGCCGCAAGTGAATAAAACTTCGGATTGGAGGCAATCTCCTGGTACCATATGTCAGGGTACCTAGAACAAAGGACATCTGACCTCAAAATGTAGCCTTTGACCAACAGTGAAAAGGAGGAGTTTGTGTATACACCTTTACACCTTTCTGTCTTTATGACAGGTCATAGCTCAATGTAGAAAGACATTAGTGCAGAAATCCAGCAGATGCTTAACCCTTTACCCCGTGAATGTTTATGTAAGAAAGGATGACATCATAAATATTAATTTGATTAATTTTTCAGAATGGCACAGGAATATTTGGCCATGGAAGAAACTGTAGAATCATATTTATATTATTTCATAAGCAGACTCCGATCAGATGGTTCCTACAAGAGTCATCTAATCTGGGTTGGTTTACGGAGAAATCGCCTAGTGACGAAATCGCCTACAATTAGATATATAGTAAACCAATTGGAGAAATCGCCTAGAAAGCAATTATATAGTGGTTGTATTTCGCACCTATGGTACAGGACGGATAACATGACAGAACAATAAAGAATCTTTGTAACAATATTAAATTGTTCTGTGGTATTATTTTCCACATCAAGACGATCAGTGAAGCCCCCTGAACACTACATAGAATTAATTTGACAGAAGATATATAAGGAGCGATAATTATAACAGTTATGCAGAAAGTATGAACGTCACTTTATAGGAATTGAATAATTCCACAGACCACCGACAATATTAAATTGTTGTGTGGTATTGTTTTCCAGATCGTAATGAACAGTATTGAACGATCAGTGTAGCCCCTGATCACAACATAGACTTCGACAGGGTTTTTTAATTATATACCAAAATTGCCTTATGATTAAAATGTTCGAAGCAGTTATAAACTTATAATATGAGTCTTACTTCATGTCAGGGGATCTGGGTTCAGTAAATATTCAAATAGCAATAATATTTGGCAGTATAATCAGGGTCTATTCTGTTTACGTAAGTAACCAGAGTAGACTCTGGTTAGATGGCTCCTACAAAAGATGTCTGATCTTTGTCTATTCTGTATTCCAACATACATGTGTACAGATGTCTATGTGAAATAAAGGGTTAACAATACACACTTTACGTAGATATTTTTTTATTGATAAAACAACTTCATTTTTTACTTTGGTAACTGACATGTTGTACTAATTAATATTGCTTTTCGAACATTTATTGGATCCAGATAATCTAATAAGAAGGAAGACTCATATTATAACTTGTTCTGTGCTTATGACATTTGCACTTTCTGCTAATATTTGGTATATAATTATCAACCCCTGTAATATTCGGCTGTCAAATTCCAGGAGGTGATCAGGGGCTGCACTGATCGTCCAATCTTGGTCATCTTGATCTGGAAAATAACACAACAGAACAATTTATTCTTGTTACAAACATTCTTTATATTTCAGTCATGTTGTCACTACCTGTACCATAGGTGCGAAGTACAAATACTATATAATTGCTTTCTAGGCGATTTCTCCAATTGGTTTACTATATATCTAATTGTAGGCGATTTCGTCACTAGGCGATTTCTCCAGCACCCTCTGGGTTTACTCTGTTTGCAATGGCGTACTTACAGAGAAAAGGGTTAAAACTTTATCAAGAATAGCTTCTTTATTTCTCCATCAAATCCATTGTCATGATCACTTCAGAATTGCCTCTGTGATGATTCTTTAGTGTAGTTACAACATAGGGTTTGGAGGAGAAATGATTATTTTAGTATTTGAATCACAGGGGTCTGGACAGCTTCATTGGGGTCTATATGTATTATATAATAACAAGGATTCCAACTAGCAGAACAGACATCCGTGTACCACAAGTACAAATATGAATGTAACTCTTGCAATTTCAATGATAATTTTGTAATTCTTTCGGCTATTGAAAGCAAATATATTTTACTATCAAATAAATATAATCTTATAACGGTACATTACGCGCAATTATCAATCCAACAACGATTTTCTCAAAATTTCACGTGTTTTCTGGGTCATTGACAAACGTTCGTTCACCCCGGTTTCACTATATCACAGCCATAACCTGGCGATTTTCAGTTCAAAAGATGGCGTGGTTCAATAAAACAACCCAATTATATCACCAATCTCCATGTGTTGTGTCCTCTTAATAAATAAGCAACTAGCAACAGCAGCATTTCCGTCTGTCATTTATGTTTCCATTTCGGATGCTGCCATATTGCAACAAATTTGAATAGAGCCATTTCATTGGATGAGCGAAGGAAAAGTTGGAAAATCCGTGACGTCACGTACAATGGCTCTTTCCTCGACGATTTGAAGCAAACTGACAAAACTCGCTAGTATTACATCATTCTTTTGATGCTGGGGACTAAATAATTGGAGGTGGGTGTTAGAATTGATTCGTTTTATTGACTCACGCCATTTTTTGAACTGCAGATTGCCAGGTTATTGCTGTGATATAGTGAAACCGGAGTGAACGAACGTTTGTCAATGGTCCTAAAAACACGTGAAATTTTGAGAAAATCATTGCTGGATTGATACTTGTTCATAAGTTACCGTAATAAGATTATATTTATTTGATAGAAAAATATACTGGCTTTCAATAGCCGAAAGACTTACGAAATTATCATTTAAATTGAAAGAGTTACAGTCATATTTGTACTTGTGGTACACGGATATCCGTTCTGCTAGTTGGAACCCTTGTTGTTATATAATACATATAGACCCCAATGAAGCGGTCCAGACCCCTGTGATTTGAATACCCATGTTTTTCCATTTTTTCTAAAGTTCTGGAAAGCTCTGCATTATACAACTACTTGTTGTTATTCATCTCAACTCTCATTCATTAAGTCGAAACTTCAGAGAGATTTTACTGTAAAAAGTAATACCTTGCTACAAATACAAACAAGAACTATCATTAATTGTGATTAATATGCATACACAAGCACTCTTACTGTATGTGATACATGTATTTGTCAGTAGGACTTGTTAAGATGATGTTACTAGAAACCAAAATAAAGAAGTGTCTTTTTCACAAACTGCAGAAACATATTGGAAAATGAGGTATTTTCTAATGATTCTTACGGTATTTTGCGACTACTTTTTAACCATTTACTCCCTCAGACCAGTAGACTCTTCTAGGAGCTGTCTGATCAGGGTCTGCTGTTTGCTTATGAAATAATATAGATATTGTTCTACAGTGTCTGTCATGGCCCAAAATTCCTGTGTTCATATGCCATAATAAATTCAAATCTAACTATAGAGGTTTTTGTCACAAAAACGGATGTTTACCCCTACCCCTCACACCCACACATACACACTGCGACATATTGTCACATTTCTGTACATGAGAACTCAACTGGACAAGATGTGTGACAGACAGACAGACAAACAACTCTAACAAAAACAACATGTAAAGGGAAATAACTAAAAATGATATGGACACATTCTCTTATCATGATCTTATCATGATCTTTCCATGTATGAAGTTTCAATCTAATGGCATGAGCCATATAGGAGTTATCATCTGGACAGAAAAGTGTGAATTTTTTTACAAGGGGAAATAACTCCAATATTTGTGAAGCAAGAGTTATAGACCTTGTGCATAACACTTCCTCTTATCATGATCTTTCCATGTATGAAGTTTCAATCCAATGGCAGGAGCCATATATAGGAGTTATCGTCTGGACAAAAAAGTGTGAAAAAATACAAGGGGCAATAACTCCTATATATTAGTGAAGCAAGAGTTATGAACCTTGTGCATGACACTTCCTCTCATTACGCCCTTTCCATATATGAAGTTTAAATCAACTGGCATTAGGCATATAGAAGTTATCATTCGGACAAATAAAATTTCAGCTGAACAAGATGTGTTTGTGAAACACTATGTCCTCGATTATCCCCAATATAAATATGACCCATAATTTGACCTTTGACCTTGATATATGACCTTGACCTTAATAAGATACCCCTAAAAATGTTTGCATCCATAAGTTGCACATGCATGCCAAGTTTGAAGTATGATTGTGCAATGGCTACAAATTTATCGCCAAAGTTAAAGTTGTTCACAAACCAACCAACCAACCGGTCAAAAACAATATCCCCCCCCCCCCCTTTTTGATCCGCGGGGGGGGGGGGGCATAAAAATGCTCAAGACATTCATGTCTGGCATGAATATCAAAGAGGTAAAGGGTTGAATGAATAGGTTCAAACAAAATAAGAGATATGGATAGATCAGTATGCTGTTTGTCTACAGCTTTGAAATGAACAGCACAAAACAAAGCGACAGATAAACGTACATATTCAAATACTAAAACCATCATTTCTCCACCAAACCCTAAGTTGTGACTACTCTTTAGAACCTCTCGAAGAGACGCTTCTAAAGAGTGGTCACAACACTGGGTTTGGTGGAGAAATAAAGACGTTATGCATGAAAATGTTTTTAATGAATGCATCATCTGGACCTCTGAAAAAAATATAAATTATTCACTCACTCTATTGGAAACCATTCTTGACAGAGCTTTTTGACCTCTGGTATATCTGCTGGAGACAGGAATCTCAGCTGTACTTCCCGCTGGATACTAAATGATCGTGCCTCAGTCATCGAGACTTCATTCTCCTGTATATCACAGGCAAAAACATCTGCAAAAATATGAAATTGATGGACAAATTAATTAGGATGCCAATAATAGTTGTGATAAAACTCCCCCTCCCCTTCTGTGTATTTATTGATGAAACAATTTCCAGCCCCTTCTGTGTATTTATTGATGAAACAATTTCCATGTGACTGTCTTAATTTGGTTGTAACCAAGACAAACTGGAAGGTCAACGAAACGTCATGTAATCAGCTATGGGAATTCATTAAAATGGCATTTAATGTTATATTTCTGGCAGATGCTGAGCTGCTTCAATGATTCAAGTGGGATTTAAAGGGGGTTCAGTTCAAATTTCCTACAGTAATAACATATCCACCTCTGTAACAAGATTGTACATGTGTATGCACAAACAAGGAAGTCATGGCTATTTGATCAAAAAACAAACAAGCATGACTGTATGAATAATATGTCCCTCAACAAGAATTTGAAAAAAAATGATTGCAGATGACAGACGCATACCAATAAATTTTAACCCAAAACGACTTGTGTAAATAGCAATAATATCCGGCATCCTATGTCATCCGAATATAGAGTCAAAAAGAAAATCTTAAACTATGACGGATTATATAATTTCCCTTCGCAGTTCTTACCGTTGGCCAGATTTGATGCTTATGAGTATAATTTTATACAAATGCGACAGCTTACTCGTCTCGCTGCTTTCCAGTTTACCCCGCAAACAACATTGTAAATTGATTTATTTACAATTTCTTTCACCCAGACTAGACCGAACTCGATTCTGCTATTGAATATTAGAATATGTTCCCTAAATTCCTGACGAGTTTTACTCAATTTATGGTGACTTACACAGATATCATCAGAAGCAGCAGCAGCAGCTTTAGAAGCCGCCTCACTCTTGCTAGAGTATACTCGCGAGTTAACAGCATGCCCTACTGAAAGAGGAGGGACTCAAGTCATCTAAGATTGTTCACTATATACATATATATCTTAAATGAAAAGTAGTATAGTCAAGAAGGAAAAGTCACACACAAGACGCAACCACCACCAAAATATCTATAGAAGGCAAATCACACGCATGCACACGCACGCACGCGCCACAAAAAAAAACACACACACACACGAGATGAGCATTTCAAACATCAAGAAACGCACACGTACAAAGATATAAGACAAACATAAAAGTAAGTGTGGCAAAGAGAGTACCGCCTTAGATTTCTGTTAAGATTAAAATCATTTTTAAAAAATAGTGTAAATGTGAGAGTGGATCAGCAACAACTGCTGTGAAGCCCTCAAACGTTGGCAGGTTGGTAACATGCTGTGGCAGATGGTTCCAGAGAATAATGGAAGCGGGAAATAAACTGTGTTCAGACGAGATTTGGTACAAGGCAGTTGGATGAACTGCTGGCTGTGGTATCTGGTAGATCTCAATTGCAGCAAAGGGGAGGGGGAGAGGTGGAGTAATATCAACAATTCAAATTTTGTGAATTATCCTGTTTAGCAGAGTAACTCGATATATGTCCCGTCTGTGTTCAGTGTCCCACTGGAGCTCATGTAGCATGTTCGTAGCGGAGTTTTGGCGCCGGTAGTCATTTTTTACAAACCTGGCAGTTCTTGTTCCATCTCGAGCTGGCTGATGTGACTGTCAGTACAAGGTAACCACATCGTGGATGTATACTCCAGTGTGGGCTGGACATGTGTCTTGTAGGTTGTTGCTTTAGCACTATGCAGTAGCAAATTACAACTAACAGGCGTTATAGAGAGAGGCTGATAGTTTGAAGGTGCTGAACGGTTTCCTGTTTTAATGACTTGTAAAACGAGGACATTCTTTCAATAAAATGGAATATGACCTTGATCAATGGATAGCTGGAAACATTTGGTAAGACCGAGAATATGCTCATTTGCAGCAATTCTAAGGAGCCTGGTGTGGATCTTGTCAGGACCAGCTGCTTTGTTTGGCTCTAGGTCCTGTAAGAGCTTTAGCACACCCTTTTCTGTGACAGTGATCGGGTTTGCAGAGGGTAAATATTTGGGGGGTGTCTCTCCATCCTTGATGAACACCGAGCAGAACTGATTGTTAAGTACATCAAAATTTCTGCTTGGCGTAGACGATGTCATCCTTCTGAAGAGGAGATACACTAAAGCTGTCCTTCTTCCTGTACTTTTTATAATTCCAGAAGATTTCGGGGTTCTCACGGTCCTCGGCCAACGTACTGGAGACATGTGAATTGTTGGCTGCTCTGCAGGCTTTCTGAGATTTACGTTTGATAATTTTGTACTGGTCCCAGTCTGAAGTGGAGTTGGATTTTTTAGTTCTCCTGGACCAACTGCGTTTGTGTTTGGTTAATTCCTAGCTGGTGTCCTTGTTGATCCAGGGCTGGTAGAATGTTTGAGCACTTACTTGATGGTAAGTACTGCTTTAGTTCCAATTTCTTCACAACCCGATATAAATAAGTCCCATAGTTTTGTTGACATCTGATGTGTGTATAATGACTTATATATATTTCTTATAGAGTTTAACATTCTTTCCTGGTTATGTCAAGATTTGCTTAACCCTTTTCTCCATAAATGCGCATTTCTACACCTCTGTAATTGTCACTTCTTGTTCCCAGAAACCATTGTGATAAATAGAGCATTTGCTCCATAGGAGCTAATGCTCTATATCACAATGGTTTCAATACTACACAATTCTAACATTTTCCTTTTCTCTAGTAAATGTTCCTTTTCGGTAGATTCATTCAAAGAGGTTGGGTCTGAAAATAGCCTATGGAGGAAAGGGTTAACCCGCATAAGTTTGTTGCGTTTTGCGGAGGTTTAAGTCTCCCTTGCTTTCTATGGAATATTGCATATCTGATTCTATAGTTTCTGTCATGGTAAACAATGCCCACGTTTACAGTGCCATTATAAAAACAGCTAATTAACCTTTAGCCTGTTGCGGGCGGGTGCCTCATTAACTATGCAAACCGTTTGGATCCAGATGAGACGCTGAGTAATCCTGTGTTTCAAAAACATCCAATCTGTTTGACACAGTGGTTGCATTTTGGTAGATATACTTATTATAGCTTGCCTATTTCAAATGTAATGAGTGAACAATGGTGTAAACTTTGTATCTTGGCAGCCGGCTGGGGGATAGCGCCCCCCCCCCCCTACACACACACACCTGGGTACGTGCCTGCATCTCCTTGTTAAGATTCCTGTGTTCAAAAAATGTATTCGTGATCGCTTCAGAGCTCAGACAAGTTCTACTCTAAATGTACATAACATTATATGTCTCTGTTAAACTTGCATTTATCATTGATCGTGACGAATTAGCACTGGAAATGCAGAGCGTGCTTTTGAAAAGTTGGACAGGCACGACAGTACATTCTATTATATTCACACTCGCCGAGTAACAGTAATAAAGTAGGCCTAATATTATTCACGTGACAGTCAAAATGGCGGATGATGTAACCGAAAGTACCCCACTTCTGGCAGGTGGCCACCAAAGACTTGTGACAAATACACCAAATTCCGTATGTTTCTTTCTTCTTATGATCATCGACATTTTATATAACCAGAGACTGACCTATCATTATTCATACACAATTGTCTATAAGTCCGGAATAAAGGGAGAGTAGAACTCGTTACACTCTGTCAGCTTCCACGGTCAACTGGGTGTCAGAAGCATCATACAGTAGAAGGCACTTTAGTCTATGAACACATCCAGTCAGTACTGACGGTACCCACTCATATCTACAGGCAGAACCTGAGGACTGAGAATCTATGTGGCATATGGGTTCACCGATTAGAATTGTTCTTATTAAGGATACCGATGCTCTAGCAAGGTCTACTCTGTTTGCAAAGGTGTAGAAAGGCGTAAATTGTAAAGATTAACCCTTTCTCTCAAATAAATGCTTTTTAACACCTTTGAAAACAGAGCAGATCCTGTTGGAGCCATCTGATCAGAGGTCTGCTGTGATTGCAAAAAAATATAGCTTATTGATATTCATGATGTCTTACATGAATATTAATGAGATAGATGGTTGAAGACAGATGGACATATGTATTGTAATAGATATGTAATTGTAATATCCCTTTCCCTCATATAAACATGTTTTCACACATTGGCAAACAGAGTAGACCCAGATCAGAGGGCTCTTAGGAACCGTCTAATCAGGGTCGGGTCTGTTTGCTTATAATATAATATAGATCTGGTTCTATAGTTTCTAACAATACCAAAAATTTATGTGTACAAAATGTATATATTACCAATATAAAAATGTAGCTTATAAATATTCATGATGTCATTATCTCTTTACTGAATATTGAACCTGGAAAAGGGTTAACAGTAACCCATTCAGTCATAGGCTATTTCTAGACCCAGCCTCTTTGAATAAATCTACTGGAAAGGGACATTAACTAGAGTCTAGAGAAAGGAAATTTTCAGAATTTTGTAGTTCTGCATTTATTGTTATAAATCGCAATGTTTTCAAAAAAGTGACTTTACAGAGGCGTAGAAAGACATATTTATGGAGGAAAGGGTTAAATGATAAAGAATGATAAAGAGTATACATGTGAGAATCAGACAAAATGATTGTAAGATAAAAATGAAATTATATACTTGTGCAGATTAACCTAGACAGTGATGATGAACAGAAAATCCCAGTCCCAAAGCCACCAAGTTCTGCAGCAGAGCCAATCGGAGATGAACCAAAGGTTGAGTTTGAAGTTTCTGATACACAGACACTGGCAGGAACATACCAGGTAAGTCACTGTTATCAATATGTCTAGAGCTGCAGTTTCTAAATGAAAATATTGTTCATCTCTTTGCATGCTAAGTAGTTTTCATCTCCAGCAATAGTCATCTGCTTCAGTTCTTAACCCTTTCCCTGTTCTATGTTTATTTCAAATTTCAAAACCTACTTAATTTTTCATGGACAACATAGTTCTAATGAAATAATTATGGACAATTGAAAATTGTAGCCATTTGAGAAAGTAAAGAAACAGAAATATGTGTATATCAAATTCCATTAGCAAACAGAGCAGACCCTGATCAGACAGCTCCTACAGATCTGATGGGTCCTATAGGAGCTGTCTGATCAGGGTCTGCTCTGTTTAATTATAATATAATATATGAGTAGATATGATTCTACAGTTTCTGCCATGGCCAAAATTTCTTGTGTCCATGTACTATTATAAAAAGTAATCTACATATGTAATTAATATTCATGATGCCATTATGTCTTACATGAATATTCATGTATGAAAGAGTTAATACCGTACATATGTACTCTATTTCTATTAAAAACAGTATAAACTTGCAGATCATAGGGTTTTTATCATAAATTTTCTATGATCATGCACAAGCTCCAGATAAAATATGTATTGAGGAATTCTGTTAAGAATGTATTTTTAGTTTCTATATTTCTCTGCCAAATCCCATCTTGTTTGTACAATATATGTAAATGTTCATAAAATTTTGGATACACAACAGACATACTTGTAGGAAAAATGTATAAATAGTTTTCAAAAAGTTGATTACTTATATCGTAATGTATTTGTATTTATAGAGTCTGGACTATGATATCTGTGAGAACATGATCTACCAGAGAGATGAGCGGTCTAAGTCAACAAGGGTATGTAACCAGAAGTATACATAAGATGCACAGATTAACCCTTTCCCTGTTCTATATTTAGTCCAATTTCCAATACCTACTGAATATTCATGGATAAAATAGTTATCAAATAAGGAAAGTATGACATTGTAGCCATTTTAGAAACTAAAGACACATATCTATCAAATTCCATTAGTAAACAGAGCAGACCCTGATCAGACAACTCCTATAGGAGCAATTTGATCTGGGTCTTCTCTGTTTGCAAATGAGTGAAAATGCATTTATATGAAGGAAAGGGTTAAAACTTTTTTTAAAAAAATACTGGTGGCACATTTATTTCTCCATGAAGCCTAGCTTAGATAAAGATAAGTAATATAAGCTTTTACTCCATAAAAATGCCTTTTAAATCATTACCTCATAAGCTATTTTTAGACCCATTCTCATAAATCTACCGAAAAGGAGCATTAACTACAGAAAAGGAAAAATAGAATTGTATAGATTTGAAACCATTGTGGAAGCATTTGCTCCTATGGAGTAAATGCTCTATTTATCACAATGATTTTGAAAAGTGACTTTTACGGAGGCTTCAATATGAGGGAATGGTTAAGGCCTTTACAAACAGAGTAGACCCAGATCAGATGGTTCCTATAGGAGCCTTCTGAGCAGGGTCTACTCTGTTAGCTTATGGAATAATTTAGATCTGATTCTACAGTTTTGGCAATTGCCAAAATTTCCTGTGCCATTGTGAAACAATAATCTAATTAATTTTTAGCTCACTTGAGCATATGCTTAGGTGAGCTTTTGTGATCATCCGGCATCCGTCCATCCATCTGCCTGTCTGTCCATCCGTCAACAATTGCTTTAACCCTTTACTCCATAAATGCGCCTTTCTATGCCTTTGCAAACAGAGTAGACCCATATCAGACAGCTCCTAGAGGAGCAGGGTCTGCTCTGTTTTCTTATGATATAATATAGATATGATTCTACACTTTCTGCCATGGCAAAAACTTCATATGTCCATATGCTATTATAACAAATCAATCTAATTAATATTCATGACATCATCATTTCTTACATGAATATTCATGGAGGAAAGGGCTAAACAACAGATCCTCTTAAACCACAAGGCAGAATGTAACCAACTTTACATAAATGATCTTTGTATCATGCTGTATCAAAATTGCTAAAAGAATCTGTATCCACGTAGAATTCTGGTTGCCATGGCAACCAAAAGAAAACTATTGAAATAGCTTCTTCTCTGAAACCAGTGGTCAGAATTGAATGATATTTGATAGGAATAGTCTTCTTGTGACCCCCTACCAAAATTGCTAAAATCATGTTGATATCTAAAAAAACATGCAGGTGGTTGCATAAATACGCTTTTCTACACCTTTGCAAACAGTGTAGACCAAGATCAAATGGCTCCAATAGGAGCCGTCTGATCAGGGTCTGCCCTATTTGCTTATGATACAATATCGATATGATACAATAGTTACTGCCATGGCCAAAACAATCCTGTGTTCATGTGCTATTATAACACATTAATCTAAGTTATATTCATTACGTCATTATTTCTTACATGAATATTCATGGAGGAAAGGGTTAATGCAGGCCAAAGTAAAGCAGAAAGCTCCTAGAGGAGCTTTCTGCATAAATTTTGTATACCACCCAGAATTAGACCTAATTGTAATAGACACTATAGGAATTGTGGAATTGTTTTCCTGTATATGTTGTTTGTATGTTTTTCAGCACATACTGAAGAGAGAGTTTGCCCGCTGGTTTGTTATGGGCATGATAGGTATCATAACGGGACTAATTGCCTCACTGATAGACGTTGGAGTGCAGTACACATCCGACCTCAAGTTCTCGTACATCAAACACTGTATCCTTAAAAACTGTTCATGCTGTAGCTATGTTATGTTATGTTGTGTTTATGTAAAACCCCTCTAAACCGGAATTCTAGTAGAAAGTAATTTAGATACTTTTAGGCAGGTGACTGCTTCATGCAGGGTGAAAGTCATGCAGAAAGCTCCTCTAGGAGCTTTCTGCATGACTTTCACCCAGCATGAAGCTGCCACCTGTCTCCAAGATCGATATTTATGCCAAATTTAAAGTCCGGTTTAGAAGGGTTTTACTGTATACTGTAGCTATGTTATGCTATGTTGTTATACGCCCACCTAATAAAGGTGGTCGTATATTGGCGTGGCCCTGTCCGTCCGTCCGTTCGTTCGTTCGTTCGTTCGTTCGTTCGTTCGTTCGTTCGTTCGTTCGTTCGTTCGTTTGTTCGTTCGTCCGTCAACATTTTGTTTGTCCGCAGTTTTCTCGGAAAACTGTTTGACAGATATTAATGAAACTTCACACAAATGTTTAATGTATCAAGATCTGAAGCTGAGTTGATTCTGAGGTTCATTTGATTTTTCGTTTCAGAGTTATGGCCCTTGTCCTTAAAAAATGCAAATAGTTTGTCCGCTGTTTTCTGGAAAAACTATTTGAGAGATATTAATGAAACTTCACACAAATGTTTAATGCATCAAGATCTGAAGCTGAGTCGATCCTGAGGTTCATTTGATTTGTCGTTTCGGAGTTATGGCCCTTTTACTTAAAACATAATGTAAATACATGCAAATAGTTTGTCGGCTGTTTTCTGGGAAAACTGTTTGAGAGATATTAATGAAACTTCACACAAATGTTAAATGCATCAAGATCTGAAGCTGAGTTGATTCTGAGGATCATTTGATTTTTCGTTTCAGAGTTATGGCCCTTGTCCTTAAAAAATAATGCAAATACATGCAAATAGTTTGTCCGCTGTTTTCTGGGAAAACTGTTTGAGAGATATTAATGACACTTCACACAAATGTTTAATGCATCAAGATCTGAAGCTGAGTCGATTCTGAGGTTCATTTGATTTTTCGTTTCAGAGTTATGGCCCTTTTACTTAAAAAATAATGCAAATATATGCATATAGTTTGTCCGCTGTTTTCTGGGAAAACTGTTTGAGAGATATTAATGAAACTTCACACACATGTTTAATGCATCAAGACCTGAAGCTAAGTCAATTCTGAGGTTAATTTGATTTGTCGTTTCGGAGTTATGGCCCTTGCACTTAAAAGAAATAATGCAAATCTATGCAAATATATATGAGGATGGCCATAACTTTTTCATTTGAAATGATTTTTACTTCAATTTTTTTATATGGTTAAACCTTAATATGAATTTTCACATATATTGCGGGGTTTTTGGTAAGTCATTTTATTCTTAAGTAATATGGTCCTTGAACTTTGTGTGTTCGTTGCTTTGTTTGTCTGTCAGCTTTTAGTTTGTCTCTTGTTTTCTGGGAAAACTATTACAATGATATAAATGAAACTTGACAGAAATGTTTTAAGCAACAAAATCTGAAGCTGAGTTTATTTTGAGGTTCATTCAGTTTGTCTTTACAGAGTTATGGCCGTTTCACTTTTCAAAAATCTGCAAATATGAGGATTAGCTATAACTTTTTTATTTAATAAGATATTCACTTCAATTTTTTTTAAAAAATAGTATCACCTTAATATGGAAATCAAGATCTGAAGCACAGATTAGAAAATGTCAACACTTATAAGGCATGTTGAATCAGAGAAAGTTTGCAAGTGGGCGTATTATGTACCGTATGCGGTACTCTTGTGTTATGTTATGTTCATTTATTTCGGTTGTACAAATCTGAACACTTCGCTATGTTGAAACTGCAACTGAACAGATTATAAATTATGCTTTCTGGGCTATGCAGACAATATACAGCAAATTCTTTCTAAAGCGGCCACCAAAAAGAAGTCTGAATCTTGGTCTTAAAGGCAAATGGTAGCTTAATGCGAGATGAGTGTTAAGCAGAAACATCCTATAGGATGTTTATGTTGATTGATTGAATGGGTTCTTCTATAGAACCACTTTTACTGCAATACCTGAGGTGGAGAGGTGGTCTAGTGGTAACACGCTTGACTGTCAATCCGGATGTCCGGGGTTCAAATCCCGGTTCGCTCGGAAAATTTCAGAGATGCTTTTCTGTGTCTCCCACCCACACGGAGTCTGAGAAAAACTGTCTGTGAAGCTTGAAGTGCCCGAAAAGTAGTCAATCGCCCATATTGACTTGTGACACGGCTTGTCACAATGAGTCTGAAAGTGCATAGCATGATTGGAAAAGAGCTATGTATGTGCGATAAAGTGCAGAGTAGATTCCACCAGCATATGAAGAGGCAGTCTATCCGAACATGGGTGTGAAAGCACTCGGAGAACCATGACTAGGATTTACAACTCGGAGAGAAAACCGTGGAGACGAAATAACGAGTAACCATATACAACGCTGAGTACGAGGAGGCAAGAAACGAGTATGACGCGTAGCGGTGAGCCAGCGGAGGTGACTGTGGGCGACGGGCGAAACTCGGGCATGAATACGCCGCAGACAGGGAGAAAAAAAAAATACCTGAGAGATGTCACCTGATCTAGGTTCAAAACAGTTTTTCACGTTTGATGATGTACTTCTACAGACACTGATGTGTTACAAACAGGGCTGATCTGATTCTGTACTGTGTGTAACCCCTCAATGCAGCTTGAATGTCATACATTAACCCTATACTCCATAATACAGCTTTCTACGCCTTTGCAAACAGAGTAGACCCATATCAGATGGTTCCTGCAAGAGTCGTCCGATTCAGGTCTGCTTTGTTTGCTTATGAAATAATATAGATATTATTCTACATTTCTACCATGACCAAACATTCCTGCGCTCCTGTGCTAGTATAAAAAGTAACATCAATTAACATTCATGATACTATTTCTTACATAAATATCTATGGAGTAAAGGGATAATAACCTGACTACAGAGGCATCTCAAGAAACATTCTAAGTCTGGCATTTGCAGGTATATGCAGCTAACCCTGTACTTCATATAAACGCCTTTTCATGCATCTGCAAATAGAGTAGTCCCAGATCAGACGGCTCCTATGGGAGCTGTCTGATCAGGTATGCTCTGTTTGCTAATGCAATTTGATAGATCTGCTTCTTAGTATCTGAAATGGCTACAGTGTTCCACTTTCCATATTTCAATATAAGTATTTTGTCCAGTATTATTCAGTAGGTACTGAAATTTGAAATAAATTCAGGACAGTGAAAGGGTTAACCCTTTATTTCATGAGTATATATGAAATAATGACATAATCAGTATTAAATGGATTAATCGCAAAGGAACACCGGAATTTTTCAATCTGGTAGATACTGGAGAATCAGATATAGTATTTCAGAAACAAACAGAGCAGACCCAGATATTTATTAACTGAATTTTTAAAATAGCAGATATACATGAGACGCTTTGGTTCAGACAGAAACTATAGAATCAGATCTACATGTACATGTATATTATACCATAAGCAAACAGAGCAGACCCTGATCAGACAGCTCCTATAAGAGCTGTCTGATCTGGGTCTACTTTGTTTGCAAAGGTATAAAAATACATACATATGGAGTATGAGTTAATGCAGGTCAAAAGGAATGCATGAAAAAAAGGTTTATTTTGTCTGAACCTATTACCTCACATAGAAGCCATTGAATACCTTTGTAGACATAATAGATCAAGATCAGACTGCTCCTACTGTAGCTTTCATACCAGAATCTGAACTGTTAGCCTATGAAATAATATAGATCTGATTCTGCAGTTTCTGTCATGGTCAAAAGTATTCCTCTGTTCTTAACAATGTTATAAAATTTCGCCAATGAATACTTATACAGTCATTAATCCTTACAGGAATATCAATCAGATACATGTAACAGGTTAACCTTTTAACAAAACCTCTATAATTCCAACAGCAAACAGAGCAGACCCTGATCAGATGGCTCCCTCAGGAGCCATCTGATCTGGGTCTACTCTGTTTGTGAAGGTGTGAAAAGGCATTTATATGAAGGAAAGGGTTAAACAAGTACCTGTTTTTAATGACGAGGATGTTTTATTTATTGTAGCTAGCTTTTATTTTGATTCCTTAACTCAATCCATAGATGTAGAGGAGTGTGCAACAGGTCATTGTTTGATCATTCCACTAATTGCCCTGGTTGGTTTCAACGCTGTCATTGTTATGGTTGGATCAATACTCACAGCTTTCCTGGCCGTAAGTTATTACCCCTTTACTCCATGAATATTCTTGTAAGAATTAATGACATCATGAGTTACATTGTTATAATAGCACATGGAGACAGGGATTTTGGGCCATGGCAGAAACTATAGAATTATATCAGTATCATAAGCAAACAGAGAAGACCCATATCAGACGACTCCTGTAGGACCCCAATTAACCCTTTCCTCCATAAATACACCTTTCTACGCCTCTGTAAAAAACATTTATTGAAACCATTGTGATAAATAGAGCATTTGTTCCTATAGGAGCAAATGCTCTATTTATCACAATGGTTTCAAACTACAAAATTCTAAAATTTTACTTTTTTCTAGTAAATGCTCCATTTGGGTAGATTCATTCAAAGAGGTTTGGTCTAAAAATAGCCCATGGAAGAAAGGGATAAAACTGGCTCCTCCCTTTGTAAATATTAATTAAACAAAACATTGTATCAAAATTCAGCATTGAAGAAAATATACATGTATATTAAACAAAATGTATTAAAATTTAGCACTGAAGAAAAAATATTATTTTTATGACAAAATATATTTTTTAGATGATTGTAGCAGACAACAAATTTTGCAGACATTAGTTTCGTGGAATGCAAAGATTTAATCCTTTCCTCCATAGGCTATTTTTAGACCCAACCACTTTTAATGAATCTACCCAAAAGGAGCATTAACTAGAGAAAAGGAAATTTTTTAGAATTTTGTAGTTGGAAACCATTGTAATAAATAGAGCATTTGCTCCTATAGGCGCAAATGCTCTATTTATCACAATGGTTTCATAAAGTGACTATTACAGAAGCGTAGAAAGGCATATTGATGGAGGAAAAGGTTAAAGATTCAAACTCAGACATGAATAGCAGACAGCGTATCTATTTATTACTTGCTATTCGTTTTGCAATATTACAGCCAGTTGCAGCGGGTAGTGGAATACCCCAGATCAAGTGCTTCCTCAATGGTGTAAAGGTACCACATGTTGTCCGAGTGAAGACATTGCTGGTCAAGATCATTGGGGTTGTATCAGCTGTAGCCGGGGGGCTGGCGGTGGGTAAGGTAAGTAGAACTACGGTACTGGTAGATTTAAGTCATGGCAAGAGATGGATTATAACTCAAAGCAAGCTTTATAAATCAAATCTCAAATGGTGAAACTACATTTTTATGACCTGTCTGTTGGTTGGCTGGTTTGTGGACAACTTTAACATTGGCGATAATTTTGTACTTATGGAGGCGAACATTTTTAGGGGTGACTTATTAAGGTAAAGGGTCATATATCAAGGTCAAAGGTCAAATTACGGGTCAAATTTATATTGGTGATAATCGGGGGCATAGTGTTTCACAAACATATTTTTTTCTTTAGTGCATTCGAATGCTTCAAATAATTATAAAAGAACCTAGGAGAGCATAACTACAGAAAATTAGGATGACCAATTGCTGGAACTTTTAAAGTAATGTTTACTGGTTTTATCCTTATTTAGACTCCTCAAAACACACTGAAGCTGAGGATACATGTCTCCATTAATATTTTGAATGTGGTATACAAGAGCACTGGCATTTGCAAACGGTGTAGGCTCATATCAGATAGATTTGCAAACGGTGTAGGCTCATATCAGAGAGATTTGCAAACAGTGTAGGCTCATATCAGAGAGCACCTGTGATCAGTATCTGCACTGTTTTGTCATTTAAAATCCTCTCACAAATTGTACCATTCCATGCTGAATAGACCCTGCTGTTAAATTACACGTATGTCTGTCTTTAACTACCAGGTATTTAACACATTCCCATATTGATGCCTTTTGACACCTCTGTAAAAGTCACTTTTTGAAACCTTTGTGATAAATAAAGCATTTGCTCCTGTGGAGCAAATGCTCTGTTTATCACAAAGGTTTCAAAACTACACAATTCAAATTCAATTCAATTCGTATTCATGGAGTAAAAGGTTAAGCTGCCACTTGTTACCGTACTTTGGGAATAATTGGCGTTGTGATATTTTCGCCACATTGCTTCAAAATGCCCGTGTTTTATTTTGGTTAGTTTAATTTTGCCATTCCGGGATTAAAGGGGTAAAAAATAAACACATAATTATATGTATGGAAAGAAGAAAAGATTATTCTACCTTTGGTTAATTTCAAGTATTCAAGTTGTTATTGTTAAAACAGAAACACCAGAAGTTGGAAATGCTATTTTCTGTCATGTTTAATTCCCGGGATAAAACAGTGAGCATAAGGTATATCAGCTAAGCGTAAATGATTTGTTTCCGATGTGTGTGTAAATGATTGAATTGCACACTAACTATACAAGAAAGCAGTGATTAAATGCTCAATTTCTGCTGTAATCGCTGTTTGTGTATCTGCCACAAATTAATTACAATAGTGTCTCGCATAGGTGTTAATCTGTGTGTGTACAATGGATCAGTTACATATCGGCGAGAAAGTGTTATATGTTTGTCACAGATATATTTTGGTGTGTTAAATTTTCGCCCTTTCGTACCTGGTGGCGAAATAGGCCAATTATTAACCACGGCCAATTATTCCCAAAGTACGGTGTATCATCCCAGAATTAGACTTATTTTGAGTAATCATTATGAGGAGGTGTCAGTGTATCAGCAGTACTATGTATTTACTTGTACATACAGGAAGGTCCGATGATCCATTCTGGGGCAGTCGTAGCAGCAGGCGTCTCACAAGGAAGGTCATCAACATTCAGATTTGACCTCAAGGTAAATATCTCCACCTTCACGATATCATTATCAGAAGCTTTGAACTTCAGTATCTTGAACTTGAATAACTTGAATGGGAAAACTTGAAAGTGCAAAATTGTTCTAAAATGTATCACTATGCATATCTAGAAACCTATGTGACAGCTTGGTGCAGGTTGAAAGTAATGCTGACAGCATTACTTTAGACCTGCATTAAGCTGTGAACTGAATTGTTCATATTAGAAATTGGATGATGCAAACCTCTGTTGTCTCAAAATAATGTGTATAGTCCCTTGAAGTTTGAGATATCAACGTTCAACTGTATTATGATGAGATGCAAAGGCACACACTTGGTGTCTCATCAGAATCTATTTTGTTTGCCACTCAGTCAATAATTTCCAAGTCAAACTACAATGTACCAGTACGTGAATAATAAAAGTGTTAACCCTTTCCCTCATATAAATGCTTGTTCACATCTTTGCAAACAGAGTAGACCCAGATCAGACGACTCCTGTTGGAACTGTCTGATCAGCACCTGCTCTGTTTGCTTTAGCCTTAAGACATGACATAGACATGATTTACAGTTTTTGTTGAAGCGAAAAATTCCCTTGAACATTTTACATTATGAGAATTCCAATAACCATGATGTCATTATTTCTTACATGAATATGCAATAGCCTTATAGGGAAAGGGTTAAAATTATGCAATAGATTAGCATCAAATGACAGGTTAAGGGAAATGTTTATTCACATTAATTTATTTAATCCCTTTACTTAATAATACCGTCTTTTTACACCATTGCAAACAAAGAAGACTCCGATTATACAGAAGCTGTCTAGTCAGGGTCTGCTTTCGTGTGTATCATTTTTATCTGATTCAACTATTCTGCCATGCTCAAACCTGCCTTTGTACATGCACCATTATAAAATTCAAATTAATATTCATTAAGTAAAGGGTTGAACTGAAATCTATGAAGGAAAAATGAATTTCTTATGGAAACAAGGAATCAGTTATACTTTTATTTTTTGGTAAGAAAAGTACAGTAAAACCTCTCTATAACGACCACTAAATTGTGTTAATTAGTTGGTATTTAGGGCAGGTGGTTGCTTAAAGCAAGGTGAAAGTGAAACAGAACGCTCCTATAGGAGCGTTCTGTTTTACTTTCACCTTGCTTTAAGTCGCCACCTGCCTTTAACACAAAATATCTTATGTAATTTAGTGGCCGTTAGAGAGAGGTTTTACTGTAGGAAGTAATAAACTACAAATGTACTTTGAAATTGATTGATTTTTATTGATTTGTCTTTTCTCATTGTTTAAGAATTCTTAAAACAGCTTTGCTATTGCCTCAGGTAGGTATGTTTCATAGTGAAAGCACAGTTTGAAGTGGCTAACTGAGGTCTTGAGTCATAGATGAAGTGGCTAACTGAGGTCTAGAGTCATGGATGAAGTGGCTAACTGAGTTCTAGAGTCATAGATAAAGGGACATATTTCAAATATTAACCCATTACCTCATAAGCTCTTTTAGACCCAGCCTCTTTGAATAAAACTACTGAAAAGGAACATTTACTAGAGAAAAGGAACATTTTAGAATTGTGTAGTTTTGAAGCCATTATGATAAATAGATAGGAGCAAATGCTAAATTTATCACAATGGTTTCAAAAAGGGACTTTTACAGAGGCGTCAATATTGAGGGATGGGTTAACCCTGTACTCCATAAATACATTTTCCATGCCTTTGTAAACAGAGTAGACCCAGATCAGACAGTTCCTGTAGGAGCCATCTGATCAGGGTCTGCTCTGTTTGCTTATGGAATAATATAGATCTGATTCTACAGTTCTGTTTTGGCAAGCATTTCATGTTTAAATATGCCATTTTAAAAATTAATCTTAATTAATATTCATCATCTCATCAATATTCATGGAGTATAGGGTTAAATGGTAATTTCTCCACCAAAACCTATGTTGTGACCACTCTTTTGAATCATTTTTTCCACCCTGGAGACAATTCTGAAGAATGGTCCCAACAAAGGATATGGTGGAGAAGTAAGGAGTTATTCTCGAAAATGTTTTAATTTATGCACCTCATCTATGCTTTTGGAGGTCTGTGTGATTTCATTTGTATTTTACTGCACTTGTTGACAGGGCATTTCAGCTGACTTCAGTGTGAGTTGGTTTAATATGTAATTCAATTACCGGTGACTCTTTGCATGCTAAGTATTTGTCGTCTGCAACCATTGCCATCTGCTCCAATTTTGTTACGTATTCTTCCATTTTCTTCAAAAATACATTGTACTCTCAGAGTGTCAAACACTTTAGATCGAGACCTTGGTCCATGCTTATAAAACTTTTAGTTGAGTCTGAGTTCGTTCTCAAGTTTTTGATTGGTCAGATTTGAGCCAAAGGCTCAAATCTGACCAATCAAAAGCTTGAGAACTCAAATCTGACCAATCAAAAGCTTGAGAACTCAAATCTGACCAATCAAAAGCTTGAGAACGAAACTCAGACTCAACTAAAAGCTTTATAAGCATGGACCCAGATCTATCTGGATCTACACTATTTGTACAGGTGATCACAAATTAACCAATAGCATGCAAGGAGTACACGATGTGAAATCAGAAAACTTACCTTCATTATCCCTTTGCTCCATGAATATTTATGAAAGAAACGATGATGTCATGAGTATTCATATAGATGAGTATCTATTTTTTATCATAAGAAAACAAAACAGACCCTGATCAGACAGCTCCTGTTGGAGCTGTCTGATCTGGGTCTACTCTGTTTTCAAAGGCTTAGAAAGGCATATTTATGGAGGATAGGATTATGATTGCCTGTAAACAGAGCTGAAGATCAATCCAGAAGAAATCTACGATAAATCATTGTCTATGATAAAGTCTGTTTTTCAAGAGAAAACAAGTCAAGGTTGCTATACCCTTGGTGTCGTAGGCATTGTACTTTTCATCATAGTTTCAAAATAAGTACATACAGCTGTCCCTATCAAACTTCACACTGGAGTTAACCATCACAAAGGCTACAATCTTGTATGGGACCTAAACTCCATAATGCATTTTTAACAATCTTTTAACCCTTTACTTGTCCAATATTCATGTAAGAAATTATGAACACATGATGTTTTGGCTATAGCAGAAACTGTTAAATCTGGGTCTACTCTGTTTGCAAATGCCTGAAAAAGCATTTATATGACGAAGGGGTTAAAATATTGATTATTGTTGAAACAGACAAATGTTGGCATCAGTATGCAGTGCTCTTTTTTATGTATTTTTGAATGATCTCTCAGGTGATTCTAATGAGTACAGTTAATGCATCTAAACCAGACATTAAATTTAGTATGAATATCGGTCTTTGAGACAAGTGGAAGCATAATGCAGGGTGAAAGTCATGCAGAAAGCTCCTCTAGGAGCTACCTGCATGACTTTTACTCTGCATTAATTAAAGCAGCCACTTGCATAAATTAAAGCAGCCACTTGCATAAATGAACATGTATCTATTAAATTCTTCTGTACTACGATTCCAGTTAAGAGGGGTTTTACTGTACTAAAAAAGACTGCAAAATAGCTGAAATACATGTATACAATTACATACATGTGATAACCTGCTGTGGCATGTCCGGTAGATTTAGGAAATTTGTCAGGTAGATTTGACTTTTGATAGGTAGATTTTACTCACGCGACAAAATTAGTATTAAATACATGTATATGGAGGAGAAAAAAGAAATTTGCTTGATAGCTATGTTTGTTATACTTTTTCACATTATCATTTATACTGGACCACTTATTATACTAATGAAAAAGTAATTTAGTGTACAAATAAAATTCATGATTATCAGTCCAAGCAGTCTTATTTTCGAAGTGTTTCGGCCCATTGCAACAACGAGGCGAAGCACAGCTGTCTTTTACAAGGAAGCAGAGAAGCATTTCTATGTCTTACAACTTAATTATGGGAATATAATTCCTATTATAGGGTCATGACACTCCCATGTCGCCTCGCTTGAGTAATACACCTGCTGCATGTGATATTGGTGGTAGACGTTTGCATTTTGAAACGACTGGTTCCCGAACAATTTATTTGGTAAAGTAGTAGAGTGAAAACCGGAACCACCTCGTGATTATGTAATTCGGGAGTTCTCCATAGTTTCCACGGGATTCCCTTGATTGGTCCCTACCAAAACAGACCAAGTGTGGATCACAGCATGATAGCAAGCTAAAGGTGGTCAGTGTATGTAGAGAAATAGCAGATAAACACCATCAGGGAAGAAAATATATGTCACTAAAAAAATTGCCTTGGTTAAATTTCAAAACGGTAGATCGTTGAAGTAGAACGGTAAACCACCACTGAAAACGGTAGAATTCACCGACCGTCGGTAGTTATCACATGTATGCAATTAATCCTTTACTTCATGAATATTCCTGTTTGACATGAGGACATCATGAAATTGATAAGATTAGATTTTATAATGGTATATGAACAGGTTTATTTACTGTAGCAGAAACAGAATCAGATCTATATTATTTCATAGACCAACAGAGCAGACCTTGGTAAAACAGCTCTTAGTGGAGCCGTCTGTTTTACTCTATTTGCAAAGCGTTGAAAAGCCATTTTTATGGAGTAAATGTTAAGGTAAAATTGCCTCTGAGTAATTGAATGTACTTACAAAATATCTGATCAAGAGCAAAAAGCACAACCTAAACAGTTACAATATGACAGGATTGACAGAGAAATGACAGATTTTGGCCCCATGGTTATTAAAGTGCTCGCTTGAGTCTGAGTTCATTTCTCAAGCATCTGATTGGTCAGAATTTGAGTTTCACTTAAGAATGAACAAAGACTCCGCCTCAGTAGTTGTATAACAACAGGACCAAGTTAACCCTTTCCTCCATAAATACGCCTTTCTACACCTCTGTAAAAATCACCTATTGAAACCATTATGGTTTCAAACTACAAAATTCTAAAATTTTCCTTTTCCCTAGTTAATGCTCCTTTTTGGTAGATTTATTCAAAGAGGATAGGTCTAAAAATAGCCTATGAGGGAATGGGTTAATCATTTACTCCATTGATACATCTATAGGTGTTGTCCGATTGTTTGCTTATGAATAATATAGATCTGATTCTACAGTGTCTGCCATAGCCAAAAACTCTAGTGTTCATATGTCGACATAAAAAACTCTTCTAATTAATATTCACGATGTCATTATTTCTTACATGAATATTCATGGAGTAAAGGGTTGAACAATACACCTCTTATCTCAAGTTCTGTTGTAAACCAGGACATAAAATTCTTTCCCCCGGAGTCAGATTATTTTTATAGATAACCAGACAATGACTTAACCCTTTCCCCCATAAATACGCCATTCTACACCTCTGTAAAAATCACTTTATGAAACCATTGTGATTAATAGAGCATTTGCTCCTATAGGAGCAAATGCTATATTTATCACAATGGTTTCAAAACTACACAATTCTAAACTTTTCCTTTTCTCCTGTAAACGCTCCTTTTGGGTAGATTCATTCAAAGAGATTGGGTCTAAAAATAGCCTAGTAAAGGGTTAAGAAAGGTTAGGAAAGACCTACTGAGTTTATTGTACTCTACATGTAACCCTTTCCCTATTTATCCTTCTAAATATTCATGGATAAAATCATTATAAGGAAATGTGAAGGTGGAATAGTGTAGCCCTTTTAGAAAATAAAGAAACAGATTTTTCATATACATGTACAACTTGCAAACAGGGCAGACCTAGATCAGACAATTCCTATGGTAGCTGTCTGATCTGGGTCTGCTGTGTTTACTAATGGAATTTGATAGTTCTGTTTCTTCACTTTCTGAAATAGCTAGAATGTTCCACCTTCTATATTTCATTATAACTGTTTTATCTGTGAATATAATAATGATAATAATAATAATAACAATAATTATAATGATAATAATAATGACTTATACAGTAGGTATTGAAGTTTAGAATAAATGTAGAACAGGAAAAGGGTTAAGTGGCGTAGAATAAAGCTGATGAGAAAACTATGTGCTACTTAGTAACATGATCGCTATTGTCATTACAATTAACTATGTGCTACTTAGTAACATGATAGCTATTGTCATTACAATTAACTATGTGCTACTTAGTAACATGATAGCTATTGTCATTACTATTAACTAACTGCTACTTAGTAACATGATCGCTATTGTCATTACAATTAACTATGTGCTACTTAGTAACATGATAGCTATTGTCATTACAATTAACTATGTGCTACTTAGTAACATGATAGCTATTGTCATTACAATTAACTATGTGCTACTTAGTAACATGATAGCCATTGTCATTACAATTAACTATGTGCTACTTAGTAACATGATAGCCATTGTCATTACAATTAACTATGTGCTACTTAGTAACATGATAGCCATTGTCATTACAATTAACTATGTGCTACTTAGTAACATGATAGCCATTGTCATTACTATGAACTATGTGCTACTTAGTAACATGATAGCCATTGTCATTACTATTAACTATGTGCTACTTAGTAACATGATAGCTATTGTCATTACTATTAACTATGTGCTACTTAGTAACATGATAGCAATTGTCATTACTATTAACTATGTGCTACTTAGTAACATGATAGCCATTGTCATTACAATTAACTATGTGCTACTTAGTAACATGATAGCCATTGTCATTACAATTAACTATGTGCTACTTAGTAACATGATAGCCATTGTCATTACTATTAACTATGTGCTACTTAGTAACATGATAGCTATTGTCATTACTATTAACTATGTGCTACTTAGTAACATGATAGCCATTGTCATTACAATTAACTATGTGCTACTTAGTAACATGATAGCTATTGTCATTACTATTAACTATGTGCTACTTAGTAACATGATAGCTATTGTCATTACTATTAACTATGTGCTACTTAGTAACATGATAGCCATTGTCATTACAATTAACCCTTTCCCTCTTGAATATTCATGTAAGAAATAATCACATCATGAATATTTACACACTGAATATTTATAGTTGCATATATTCACTGGTTTTTTGGGGGGTATTGGTAGAAATTGTAGACTCAGATCAGTAATAACTTCATAAGCAAACAGAACAGACCCAGATCAAATGACTCTGATAGGACACATCTGATCTGGGTCTACTCTATTTGCAAAAGGCCTGAAAAGCCATTTATATTACTGACTCAGGTGGCAACACTGATTAGCTATGCAAACAGTTTGGATCCAGATGAGACTCCGCATCATGCAGCGTCATCACTGACACTGTGACCATATATTTGCAAAGAAATGAGAGAAATTTATTTTAAGAATTGAAACAGACAACAGTTGTTGCAGATAAAAAATTAATAACGGTGCAAAGAGTTAAAGGAAATCTCCTAAACTGCTGAATATGATTTATCTTCTGAAAGTAGGAGATCCTTCAAGAGCAAAAGAAAATTGCAGACTTAGTTTTATTGATTCTGTTCTTGAGCAATTATTAGTGAAATACTACTCATGCCCCCTAGCACTGGCTCCAGTGGTATTCAAGTTTCAAAAATAAGTAACATCGAAACTAATGATCCCAGAGGACCAGAAAATATACCAACACTGAGAATGAACTACAAGCGACCTGGACCTGTTACAGCCGTGACACATAACACCTGCTGTTGTGAAATATTTGACCAAATTCTACAGGAATTATCCTTAGGTGCTCTCTATAGTAATTGTACATGTGTATGGTAACATGGTCCAGTCAGGAGCTATCTGATCAGGGTCTGCTCTGTTTGCTTATGGCATTTGAAAGATGTGTTTCATTACTTTCTAAAATGAAAACAATTTTCCACCTTCCATATTTCATTATTGGCATTTTGTCCATGAATATTCAGTAGGTATTGAAATTTGGAATGAAAGGGTTAACGGTAGAATCCATTTAGTACAAAAAGTGTTTAATTTACTACATGTACATCACTTTTATTGACAAACAGTGTAGACCCAGGTCAGAGGGTTTCTTGAGGAGCCCAATGATCTGGGTCTACACTGATTGCAATTGCTGGTTACCTCCATTCTAAGTGTTAGTTTTTCATCTGGTCTAGATCTCAAGCTTTGTACAGTTTTCAAAGTAGTATTATTGTTATCAGGGTTGACAGGAATTTAATTGCCGCCTTTCAGTTTCAGTAAAGTGCTACTATGGGTTTATCTTCCTCCTGGAAAATCTTTATACTTACATATATGTAACCCTTTCCTCCATGTATATTAACCCTTTCCTCCATAAATACACCTTTCTACGCCTCTGTAATAACCACTTCTTGAAACCATTGTGATAAATAGAGCACTTGCTCCTGTAGGAGCAAATGCTCTATTTATCACAATTTCAAACTACGAAAGTAGTATTTGCTCCTTTGGGTAGATTCATTCAAAGAGGTTTGGTCTAAAAATAGCTTATGGAGGAAAGGGTTAATATAGGAAATGATAACATAAATATAAATTACAGTAAAACCCCTCTGATGCGACCACCAAAAAGAGGTATAATTCTGGGTGCTAGATGCAGGTGGTAGCTTAATGCAGGACAAAAGTCATACAGAAATCTCCTGGAGGAACTTTCTACATTACTTTTGTCTTGCATTAAGCAACTACCTGCTTATTAAGACACCCATGATTATTCATTAAGTGGTCGCATAAGAGGGGTTCTACTGTACCTAATTTTGGATAATAGCATTATATGAGCAAGGGGATTTTACAGTGGTACTGACTGAATATTCATATCTATTCTATTTCTTAATCCTTTCCCTGTTCTATTCTAAACTTCAATAACTACTGACTATTCCTTGACAAAATAGTTATAATGAAATATGGAAGGTGGAACATTGTATTCATTTTAGAAAGTAAAGAAATAGATATATCAGACCCTGATCAGACAGCTCCTATAGGAGCCATCTGATCTGGGTCTACTCTGTTTGCTTATGAAATAATATAGATCTGATTCTCCAGTTTCTGCTATGGCAAAAACTTCATGATTGTGTTAATGTGCCATTTGATAAATTACTCTAATTAATATTCATAATGTCATCATTTAAATTCATGAACATTCATGGAGTAAAGGGTTAACCGTTTACTTCATAGAAACAGAATCATACCTATATTATTTCATGATCAGACAGCTCTAACAGGAGCCATCTGATCTGGGTCTACTCTGTTTGCAAATGCATTAAAACACCATATTTATGGAGTAAAGGGTTCAAGAAGTAAGTTAACCCATTCCCTCCTGAACTATTTTTAGACCCATCCTCTTTGAAAAAATCTACCAAAAAGGAGCATTTACTAGGGAAAATGATTTTTTTAGAATTACGTAGTCTTGAAACTATTGTGATAAATACAGCATTTGCTCCATAGGAGCAAATGCTCTATTTATCACAAGGGTTTCACAAAGTGACTTTTAAAGAGAAGCCAAAATGGGTCATTAGGAGGGAATGTATTAAACTTTTCCAAACACAGTGTTCTGAGTTGTAAATTGCCTATGGTATCCATCACTTCATTATTCCCACTGACACTTTATCCCAACCTCCATCCTAAACTGAGCACACAAAGTTACTGTCGTCTGCAAAAAGGTTATCTGCTGCAATACTGAAGGTCAATGAAATGCGGTCAGATAGTTAACCCTTTCCTTCATACAAATGCCTTTGAGAACCTTTTATAAACAGAGTAGACCCAGATCTCCTGCAGGAGTTGGCTGATCAGTCTCTGCTCTGTTTGCTTATTTAATAGTATAGATGATTCTACAGTTTCTGCCAATACCACACAATCTTGTGAACATATGCCATTATAAAAAAGATCTGCTAATAAATATTCATGACGTCTTTATTTCATACATGAATATGCAACAGGGAAGGGTTAAAGAGTATGGATCCTCATATGACACCCCCAGTTACTCGGTGTCTAATCTTGATCCAAACTGTTTGCGTAGGTAATCACAAACTGGCCACTAGCATACAAAGAGTTGACCCCAACTCTGTTTGGTTTGATGTTTTCATTCATAATTAACCCTTTCCTTCATAGGCTATTTTTAGATCCAAACACTTTGAATAAATCTACCGAAAAGGAGCATTAACTCGAGAAAAGGAAAAGTTGAGAATTATGTAATTTAAAACCATTGTGATAAATAGAGCATTCCTATAGGAGCAGATGCTCTATTTATCACAATAGTTTCAATAGGTTATTTTTACAGAGGCGTAGAAAGCCATATTTATGGAGGAAAGGGTTAATAAAGCATTGAAAATAAATTAGATCTGTAATTGTTTGATCTGATTTGAACCAGTTTCTAATTTCATCATGACTTATATTCATCATGCGTTTTAAATTTGATTGCTCTTGAACAAACTTGTGCCATTGAGAATAAGTATGGGGCCATGAATTACTATGTCATGTTAGTTTTGTCTGAATTTTCAATATTGTTAATTTCACAACTCTTAACTTTTATTAAACTTTTACTTCATAGGCTATTTTTAGACCCAACCTCTTTGAATGAATCTATAGGTGCAAATGCTCTATTTATCACAAAGGTTTCAAGAAGTGGTTATTACAGAGGCGTAGAAAGGCGTATTTATGGAGGAAAGGGTTAACCTTTTACTTCATATAAACATCTTTCATGCATTTGCAAACAGAGTAGTCCTAGATCAGATGGCTCCTGTAGGAGCTGTCTGATTAAGGTCTGCTCTATTTACTTATGGAATAATATTATACCTGGTAGATCACATTCTGCAGGTTCTGAATTGGCCTGAAGTAACCTTGTTCATTGGCCATTATAAAAAATCATGAAATGAATATTCATGAAGTCAAGAATTTTTTTTATAGCTGTCAGGTTACATTATAGTAACATGCAAACATGCATTATTATATATGTGTGCATTATATCTTGTTAGGCCACAGAACAGTTTCATGTAAACTAACATGTACACTATGTCATGTGAAAGATCAGTTGCATGTGAACTTACATGTACACTGTTTCTTGTTAGGTCACAGAAAAGTTTCATGTAAACTTACACATGTACACTGTTTCGTATTAGGTCACAGAACAGTTTCATGTAAACTTACACATACACTGTTTCTTGTTAGGTCACAGAACAGTTTCATGTAAACTAACAATAAACATGTACATTTTATCTTGTTAGGTCACAGAACAGTTTCATGTAAACTTACACATGCACTGTTTCTTACAAGGTCACAGAACAGTTTCATGTAAACTAACATGTACATTTTATCTTGTTAGGTCACAGAACAGTTTCATGTAAACTTACACATGTACACTGTTTCTTATTAGGTCACAGAACAGTTTAATGTAAACTTACACATACACTGTTTCTTGTTAGGTCACAGAACAGTTTCATATAAACTAACATGTACATTTTATCTTGTTAGGTCACAGAACAGTTTCATGTAAACTTACACATGTACACTGTTTCTTATTAGGTCACAGAACAGTTTCATGTAAACTTACACATGCACTGTTTCTTATTAGGTCACAGAACAGTTTCATGTAAACTAACATGTACATTTTATCTTGTTAGGTCACAGAACAGTTTCATGTAAACTTACACATGTACACCGTTTCTTATTATGTCACAGAACAGTTTCATGTTAACTTACACATGCACTGTTTCTTATTAGGTCACAGAATAGTTTCATGTAAACTAACATGTACATTTTATCTTGTTAGGTCACAGAACAGATTTGCATGTAAATATTTGCATGTAAACATGTACAGTACACAAACTTATTAGGTCACTGAACAGTTTCATGCAAACTTACATGTACACTGTATTTTGTTAAGTCACAGAACAGTTTCATGTGAACATACATGTACATTATACGATATAAGTTGTTAGGTCACTGAACAGTTTCATGAGAACTTACCGGTAAATATACTCTGAGTCTGTAATATTGTGTTAGGTCACTGAACAGTTTCATGTGAACTGACATGTACAATGCATCTTGTAAGGTCACAGAAAAGTTTCATTTAATTTACATGTAGAATGTACCTTGTTAGGTCACAGAAAAGTTTATGTAAACCTAATATGCATATGAATCTGTTTAACTTACAACACAGTTTATATGTGAAGTTGTATGTGCATTTTACTGAAATGAAAAGGAGTTTAATGTAATTTTTGTTCCAAGATAAGTGCTGGTAACATTTGACTTGCACTATTTTATGAAAGTGTACCCTTAACACTGTACATTGAGTATTTTTTATGATACATCGAAAATTACTACAGACAAGTCATTGCCAACCTGTGAAGTGAAAATGCAAATACTCGGAACATGCGATAATTCGGATTTTATATGCAGTCCGGCAAGCATCCTAGTTATATGATTAGACTGTACATGTATCTGATTTCAATTATTACAATATACTACAGTTAAATGTTTATGTTACTGCATAAATTTATGTAAACTAATTTATTAATAGTTGTACTACATGTATTTTTTAATGGTTTTCCAGTTGTTTGAGTATTTTCGCTCGGACACGGAGAAGCGTGACTTTGTGTCAGGAGGAGCTGCAGCAGGGGTTTCAGCTGCCTTTGGGGCTCCAGTTGGGGGTGTTCTGTTCAGCCTGGAGGAGGGAGCCAGCTTCTGGAACCAGGGGCTTACCTGGAGAATAGTGGGCAAACTTTTTATTTTATATTCAACAACTTTAATATAATTTATGATTATGAAATACATGTATTGTTATTGCAAAGTAAAAGTAAATGCATCCTTTTGCTTCAAAACTGTTTAATAGAAGCATTTATCGTACCTAAGGAATATTTGTGAAAGAAATAATGATATTATGATTATTTATTTGATGTTTTTGTAAGAGAGGGGAGAGAGACACATAGACTAGAGTAAGAGACACAATGAGAGACACACAGGAAGACACAGGGACAAGAGAGGGGAGACACAGAGAGAATCACTGCATGAACATCTTAAACTATTGGGGATATTAACCCCTTCCTTCATATAAACATCTTTGCAGATAGAGTAGACCCGAATCAGACAGCTTCTATAGGAGCCATCAGATCAGGGTCTGCTCTGTTTGTTTATGAAACTATAATAGATCTGACTCTACAGTTTATACCCATACCAAATAATCCAGTGTATTATGCCATTATAAGAATTCAGCTAATACATGTACATATTCATGATTTCTGATTCCTATTTAAAATCCCCTTAAATTGTTCCGCATAACAACAGCAACGCATGCATGGAACAGTACTTTAAAACGAAAACTTCCAAGGTCCGCTAAAGTAGAATCAAGCCAAATTGCCTTGCAATTGTTCTAGTTGACATGATTTATTTTTTATAATGACATATGCACACACAATTTTCTGATATTGGTAGAAGTTGTAGAATCAGATCTATTATAATTTCATAAGCAAAGACAGAGCATACCCTGATCAGGCTGCTTCTATAGGAGCTGTCTTTTCTGGGTCTTCTGTGTTTGCAAAGTCGTGAAAAAAGTATTTGTATGAGGGGAAAAGGTTAACCCTTTCCCTGTTATAGGTTTATACCAAATTTAAATACTTGCTGAATATTTATGGACAAAATAGCTATAAAGAAATGTGAAATATTGTTGCCATTTTAGAAAGTATAGAAACAGATCTATCAAAATTCATTAACACACAGAGTATCCCTTGATCAGATGGCTTCTATAGGAGCCTTCTGATCTTGGTCTACTCTGTTTGCAGATGTGTGAAAACGTGTTTATATGAAGGAAAGGCTTTATGTATCAGTCTTATGAAGCTGTGATGTCTATTTCAGTTTTTTGCGTCTATGCTGTCGACGGTAACTCTGAATGTTGTGAAGAGTTGTCGAGGAGGTAACTGCCTGGATCTTTCATCCCCAGGACTCATAAACTTTGGAACCTTTGATGTAAGACTACATGCAATTTTATTTGTATTCACTAGCGGCCAGTCGGGGGATAACTTGTGCAATTAGTTTTGATCCAGATCAGAGTTCCTTGACATCGTATCAGGATCCAAACTGTTTGACAATATTAACCCTTTCCTTCATAGTAACACCTTTTAATGCCTTTGCAAACAAACTAGGCCCCAGATAAGACAGCTCCTGTAGGAGATCAGTGTCTCCCCATTATATTCATGTACACAAGAGATTGTTAGTTTCAGTAAAATTGTAGCCAGATTAACCCATTCTCTCATTGGCTATAATTAGATCAAACCACTTTGAATAAATCTACCTAAAAGGAGCATTAACTTGAGAAAAGGAACATTTTAGAATTTTGTAGTTCTGAAACCATTGTGATAAATAAAGCATTGCTCCTTAGGAGCAAATGCTCTATTTATCACAATGGTTTCAAAAAGTGACTTACAGAGGAGTAGAAAGGCGTAATTATGGAGGAAAGGGTTGATAATAATGTCATAAGCAAACAGAGCAGTCTACAGGAGCCATCTGATCGGGGTCTTTGTTGTTTTCAAAGACGTGGAAAAGGGTTTATATGGTGGAAAGAGATAAATGAATGGCCGGCCCTCTGAAGAACATTCTTGTAAAATCCAAAAGCTTATTGAATTTTCACATCCATTTCCTCCTTTACATATCACTGTGTAGCTATAGTAAGTCAACAAGGGCAATAAGTCCAGTTGTGACCACTTCTTAGAATCATCTTGAAAAGACAATTCTAATGAGAGGTCACAACTTAGAGTTTGGTGCCATTCTTGGAAACATCTGGTCAGGGTCTGCTCTGTTTACTATTGACATGATATAGAACTCATTCTCCTGTTTTTGTCAAAGCAAAAAATTCCTTATTAAACCTCTGCTAATAAATATTCATTATGTCATTTTTAAATGAATATTCAACAGAAAAAGGGTTAAAGGGCAGGTTGATGGATATATTCACGCTGTTTGAAATGGTTTACTCTACTTTAATCCTTTACTACATAGATACACATTTTGACACCTTTGAAAACAATATATCCAGATCAGACAGCTTCTGTAGGAACCTTCTGATCAGGATCTACTCTCTTTGCATAAGAAATGATATATGTCTGATTCTACAGTTCCTGTCAATAGCTAAAAATGTCTGCTAATTCATGTTTGTGATGTCATTATTTCTTACATGAATATTCATGGAGTAAAGGGCAAATGCAATAGATCACATGGTCATTGACCCAGATGAGCAATGTAGGGCTATTGTGCCTTTCTCATTTTCTATTTTCCAGACAAAGCGCTATGGTGAAGTGGAGATATTTGTGTTCATTCTGATGGGACTGATAGGTTAGTTCCCTGATGTATAATGAATCTTGAATAGAATGCAAGTAACCCTTCCTTTACATGATTTAGACACATTTTGACCCCTTTGCCAACAGAGTAGACACAGAGTTGTATTCATGTAACCCTTTTAATCCTAGAGACACCTTTGACCCCTTCACAAACAGAGTAGATCCAGATCTGTATGTAAGTAACCTTTATATTACTGTTGTCCTGCATTAACCGTTCGCTTGCTGAATTTTAAAATACATTTCTCCTTCTTTACCCATGCCCTGTTGTATAATTACATATATCTTCACTGTGTACACATATTTCGCTGTGCAATCACTGCTTTGGAGTACACTGGTTGCACAATCAACTTGTAAATAGTGCAGGCCCTGATGAGACAGCTCCTGCAGGAGCTGTCTCATCTGGGTCTTCACTATTTACAGGTAGGTATATTGATGTGAATAGCAAGCGAAGGGTTAAGCTACCACCTGCATCCAGCACCCAGAATTATACCTCTTTTAGGTGATTGCATTAGCATGGTTTTACTGTATTTGTTCCATGCTTGAATGATTTACATTATGAGCCAATGTCATGTTCTGAGGAAAAGTATCTAGGCAGGTGGGTGCTTGATGCAGGGTGAAAGTCATGCAGAAAGCTCCTAGATGAGCTTTCTGCATGACGTTCATCCTGCATTAAACTGCCACCTATCTCGAAGACCGATATTATATATATAAATTGAATGTCTGGTTTAGAGAGGTTTTACTGTATCTGATCAAGTTTTACATTGCATAGAAAGATAGAGAATAAAATACTGCATATTTTGATTAGTGTCAATCAGTGCAGACTCTGCCCATGTGCTTCATCTTAGAAATGTCAGATCAATTATTATTTGATAAGGAAACAGAGCAGACCCTGATCAGATGGCTCTGATCTGGATCTTCTATGTTTGCAAATGCATGAGAAGGTGTTTACATGAGGTAAAAGGTTAACCTGTTACCTCATAGGCTATTTTTAGATACAACCTCTTTGAATAAATCTACCGAAAAGGAGCATTTTTAGAATGTTGTAGTTTGAAACCATTGTGATAAATAGAGCATTTGCTCCTATGGGAGCAAATGCTCTATTTATCACAATAGTTTCACAAAGTGACTTTTACGTCAAAAGTCGTCAGTATGAGGGAATGGGTTAATGAGTGTCAAACAAGCAGACTCTGTCCATTTGCTTCATCTTTGATTTAGCAGCTGGTGTTGGTTTACACTGTTTGCAATGCAGTAAGACCCTTCATGGCCTAGAGAGTGGTTCCTATTGATACAAACCTGTTTGCTTTTTTGTTGTAGGTGGTTTACTTGGTGCGCTGTTTAACTTCATCAACATCAAACTCACAATATTTAGGAACAGGTATGTAATGGGAATGTACGCTGCATGTTTCATGAACATGTTTAGCCCCTTCCCTATATAAGAAATAATGACATCAGGAATATTTATTAGCTGGATTTTTATAATGGCATGTGTATGTAGGAAAATTTGGTATTGAAAGAAACTGAAGAGTCAGATCAATTGTAATTACATAAGCAAATAGAGCAGACCCAGATCAGATGACTCCTATAGGATCCATCTGATCTGGGTCTGCTCTGTTTGCAAAGGCATGTTAAGGTATTTTTAGCTTGTCTGTTTCGAAGAAAAGTCAAGCTATTGTGATCACTGGTTCATAGTCATCTGCGGTGGTGTGCAAAAACTTTAATGTAGCTCATTACTCGAAATGTATAAGAGGTATCAACATGAAACTTCATAGGTTGGTAGATCTCAATGAGGAGAATGCCCCTACATAAGAACTAATAACACTTGATTTCAAAAAATTTGAGTTATTGCCCTTTACTTTTTTCAAAATGCACTGCGCACGGCTCTTGTTATGTGCAAAGGGTTAACTCTTTACCCCATGAATGTTGAAGAAACCTCTTATAATGTTTCAGTAATGGCAGAAACTAGAGTCAGATCTATATATCCCATAAGCAAGAAATAATGACATCCTAAACATTAATTAGGTAATTTTTTATAACGGTATAAGAACATGGGATGTTTTGGTCATGGCAGAAACTGTACTAGAGTCAGATTCATATAATAACATAAGCAAACAGAGTAGACCCTGATCAGACAGCTCTTACAAGAACCATCTTATCTAATCTGTTTGCTAAATTGTCAAAGTCAGTGTAAATACTATTGATTTTGTTAGTTTTGTAACCATTCAACAATCTTTAATATTTATAATGTAATGGATCTGTATCCACCTATTTCTAATGTTGATATACCATCAGGGTTTTTTTGTGAAACTTGAGACATGATGTTACTCTTCAAAGATATTTTATATTGCTCTTTTACTGTTCTTAATATAGACTGAGTCATACTTTCCAAATAAAACTGAGTGCATTATGTAATAGTTAACACTTTATATGATGATTATTTTAAGACGTAACTTTGAAATCCAGTAAAAGATGATTAATACTAATTCTCCCATTTCACATATATTTATTCCTAATGTCAAAGCATTTGTCAAAATAGCATAAACATATGGCATGATTGGACCGCATTGAAAAATACCGCAATAATTGATTCCACTGGTTATCAACTAATTGCCACATGGAATCTTATAAAAGGAATGTATGACGCTGACGACAAAACGGTGCCACCCTGATCAAATTTATCAATTTTATACTATATCCATAAAAATGGTCTCCATTATTTCCATAAATTTACTCTCCATCTCCAATGTCTCCATAAAATTTATTTCTCTTAATCCATCCAATTTTATCTCCATATTTGTTTCCATTACTCCATATATCTCCATATGATATATTTCCATATATCTCCATATGATATATTTCCATAAATCTCCATATGATATATTTCCATCATAATTAATCTCCATTCCTCCATATAATTTATCTCCACTTTAGGCCCACCTGTTCCGAGCAGACCCAAAGCATGCTATGAACAAATTCTAGAAAATGAAGTAACAAATTAAAGGATGGCATCCCTCCAAACTGGTTTTCTCAAAGAATACAGGTATTCCTTGAGCCACATTGTAGAGAGGATAAAACCACCCACACCTAAGTGAAAAGCTGCATACCACTTAATAACTTGTAAAATAATTGTAAAATTAGAGAGTGGCACCATCTCATCGCCAGCGCCTAGAATTTTCCGTGACACACGATGTTAAGGCATTTTCAATGCAGCACCTAAAACACATGAAAAGTGGGCATCTTTATATGTGCAATCACATTCGATTCACATTATAGTAATCTAATATTATCTCATTGTCCGCAGCCACAACAGTTATCATATCGCATCATTTGTTAAATCAGTCTTCCAATGTCTTCTTGAATGGTTATAATTTCCATTAAAATTCAGGATTAATCCCAACATTATTGAATTCCTCAAGTCAAACAAGTTCCAGCATTACTTAATTGTCTTACAGGCACACACGTTACACAAATAATCTCTGATAATGTATCGTCCATCTATTCTTCCATCTATGACCTTGTGCAGTAACGTTTATATCATCCAGAATTTCCATGCTTATGGTTTTTGTGGCTGTCTGCCTTCGTAGCACTGCCCGTGATTGATTGTTCATGTGGTTGCTAACAGTCCTGAAATAAAGGACTCCAAAGCAGAAAAAACTGTAACATAGCTCTTCAGTAACAATACAACTTATATTGATATCAGTAAAATTAGTGATTTATTCAAAGGTTACAAGTAACAAGGGTGTGGCGGGTGGGTATTTCACAAAAAATTTCCAAGCAATGCCTGTAAATGTGTTCTTGAATAAAGGGAAGTAACTATTGTATAACTTCCTGTCTTTGAGTGGAACCAAGATAGACAACTCCACTTTTACTACTGACATTATTGTGATGCACTTATCTCCCTTGCATATAACTCCACAAAGTTTTGCTAAAATAATCAGGGCTATATTGACAATAGCAATAAGCCACATTATTCATGTAAGAAAATAATGATATCATGAATAACAATAACATGATTTTTTTCTAATGGCATATGTACATAAGAATTTTTTTTCCACTGCAAAAAATGGAGAATGAAATCTAAATAATTACGTTAGCTAACAGTAAACCCTGGGAGGCCTTTTTCTGGCAATTTTGGGAAAATGAATTTTAATTATGGTTTTTTTTTCACGCTAAACTCATTGATTTAATCCCATTTTGACTTATTTTGCATTTTTTAGCATTTTAATCAAACTTTTGGCTCTTTATACCTGGGATACTGGAGTCACCATGTCAGTCCGTCTGTTCATCCGTCCGTCCGTGTGTCCGTCTGTTCTGTCCGGATCATAACTTCCAAAGTATAAAAGCTATTGACTTCAAACTTCATATACAGAAAGATTACATTGACCGCAAGTGCAGTGCACAAGGTTTGTAACTCTGTCTTCAGTATTTTTGGAGTTATTTGCCTTTGTTATTTTTCTTGAAATCTGGCTTGTCCGGATCATAACTTTCAATGTATAAAAGCTATTGACTTCAAACTTCATATACATATAGAACACACTGAATTTTTCATACATTCTAGCATGCAACTACAAAAATTATCGCAAGTTCTTACATATGGCAGCAATTACCGCTTCCATTTGCATGCATCATATGTTAGATCTTACGACAATTTCAGTCATATTATCTTTCATGGACCAGGCTCTAGTGCTTTAGTGCTGCCATCAATATTGAAGAAATTAGTTACTTCTGTTCATGTAGATATCAACTACATGTAGTTGCATTTCTGTTCTTTTGTTTTGCAGGTACGTCCATAATGGGTTTCTGAAGGTAGTCGAGGCAATGATGGTTGCATTGATCTCAGGAGCCATTGGCTACTTCATAATCTACCTCTACAATGACTGCCAGCCCATGCGGGCTGAGCCCGAAACATACCCAATACAGGTAGGCAGATACATGGATGTTGGTGTACTGGTTGAGGGTGGAGAGATGATTTGAAAAACAAGTTGAATAACATTTTTTTTGTAGTCATGTTTTTCATCAAGCTTTCAAAATAAAATTAGACACACCTACATTATCTCAAGATTTTATTGCCAGTAAGCTTTTCTTCTTAAGGATTTAGAAATTTAAACAATGCTGTAAAACTTGTTACACATTAGAATCAGAGATTTATTTTTAGAAGCAGGTGATTCCTTATTGCAGAACAAGATAATGCAGAAAACACTCAAAGGAGTGTTCTGCATAACCTTTGTCTTAATGATCAGGGTCCATGCTTATAAAACATTTAGTTGAGTCTGAGAACATTCTCAAGCTTTTGATTGGTCAGATTTGAACCTTTGGCTCAAATCTGACCAATCAAAAGCTTGAGAACTCAAATCTGACCAATCAAAAGCTTGAAAACGAAACTCAGACTCAACTAAAAGCTTTATAAGCATGGACCCTGGAATTAGATATCTCTTTGCTGATTGTTTTAGACAAGTTCTGCCGTACATAATAGTTTGACCATTGTTTAGGCTCTTGCTTGCTCTATCAAATGCTTAAATTAATTGAAAACAAAATATTCATGCCATATAAGATTCTACTGGCAATACTACACTTATTGCAATACATGTACTGCTAGAACTATTATTATACCCCTACCACCTGTGGTGGGGGCTATATAGGAATCACCTTGTCCGTCCGTCTGTCGGTCGTCCATATTTCGCATTTTCCGGGACATTTGCTTTTTTCTCGAAAAACCATTTTTGATACCACCTTCAAACTTTATACATAGTATAAGTGTTACGTGGGGACAGTCTTCTCCATGTTTCATAACTCTTGCACAAAATTTGACAGAATTATGCCCCTATTTAACTTCATATTTTGTCTCTTAATTGGGGCATATTTTTGGGACATGTGCCCTTTTCTTGAAACCTGTTTATGATATTGTCTTCAAACTTGGTACACATTATGAGGGTGATGAGAAGATGTGCAGTCAACAAGGGTTGTAACTCTAAATTCATTTTTGAGGGAGTTATTCCCCTTAGTTACTTTTCAGAAGCAATATTTTGTCTGGAGCATAACTTCTCAAGTATTGTAGGCACATCTGTGAAACTTTATATATGGATAGAGGGTGATTAGAGGATGTGCAGTTAACAAAGATTGTAACTCTAAATTCATTTTTAAGGGAGTTATTCCCCTTTTCAGAAGCAATGTTTTGTCTGGAGCATAACCTCTCAAGTATTGTAGGTACAACTGTGAAACTTTATATATGGATAGAGGGTGATGAGAGGATGTGCAGTCAACAACGACTGTAACTCTGAATTCATTTTTGAGGGATTAATTCCCCTTTGTTACTTTTTCTTAAGTATGTTTTTGTCCAGAGCATAACTTCTCAAGTACTACTTCTGCATTTATGATGTGTAGATGTGTGTGACATAATTTTGATGCGAGTCATTCCTTGACTGGACTTTAAAAAATTTCTTTCAGCAAGTGTGGATGAAAGGATTATTGAACTATTGCCTTTTTTATTGAAATCATTGGATCTTCTGACAAGATGGTAGGTGGGGGTATCAATCACCTTTAGTGATAGTTCTAGTTAAAAGTGGGCATGTGCTATGCCCTACTCTTATTATGTCGCCGCCAGTATACTGGGGAGACATATTGTTTTGTGTGTGGCAATCATCTGGCTGTTCAATTTTTATTTGTCCGCGCGGTTTCTCCAAAACCTTTGGTCTGATTTTCATGAAACTTCATAGGATTGATCAGCACCATTCCTAGTTGTTATTCAGGTTTGATGATTTTCTGCTGAGTTACTGAACTTTTTATTTTTTACATGGATAATTTTGTCCACGTGATTCTCCAAAATCTTTGGTCGGATTTTCATGAAACTTAATAGGATTGATCAGCACTATGCCTAGTTGTGCATATTTTATTCTGGTTCCATTTCAATGATTTTCTGCAGGGTTATGGGACTTTCAATTTTTTACATCTAAAATTTTGTGCAGGTGGGGAGACATCAGTTTTTGTTTCAAAAACAATTTTAGTTATCAAAAGAGATTCTCTGTTTTTTTTAGATGTCCAGTGTAAAGCACTGATACATCGGACCTTAGGTTATAAAGTCACATCCAAATGACTTTGACCCCTGATATATTGAAATACATTCGTTGATTTGGATTTGCTGGGCTATATTTTGCTGCTCTGAGTTACTCTACAGAGACACATTGGCACCTTTGCTAACAGAGTAGACCCAGATCAGACAGCTGTTGTAAGAATAATCTGATGTGAGTCTTCTCTATATGCTTATGAAATAACATACCTGTATGTCTGTTTGTATAGTATCTACCATGGTAAACAAATCCTTTTTTATGATGCCATAATACAAATCTGTCTTAATGTTCATACATTCATCATTTTTGAAACGAATATTCATGGAGTTAAGGGTGAAGTTACTCCATAAATATGCCTTTCTACGCCTTTGCAAAGAGGGTAGATCCAGATCCAAAGACTCCTTTAGGAGCCATCAGATCAGGATCTACTCTGTTTTCTTATGGTATAATATAGATATGATTCTACTTTCTACCATGGCCAAAATTTCTATAGGAGCTGTCTGATCAGGGTCAACTCTGTTTACTTTTGATATTCTACTGTTTCTGCCATGGCAAAACTTCCTGTGTCCATGTACTATTATAACAATCAAATTTATATTCATGATATTTTCTACATTAATATTCATGGAGTAAAGGGTTATCCCTTTCCCTCATATAAACACCTTTTTATGCATTTGCGAACAGAGTAGACCCAGATGAGACGGCTCCTATAGAAGCCATCTGATCAGGGTCTGCTCTGCTTGCTTTTGACATGATATAGATCTGATTATACAGCTTTTGTCTCAGCAAAATATTTTCTTGAAAAGTTTGAATTATAAAAGTTCAGCAAATATATTTACATCTTGTCATTATTTCTTACATGAATGTTAAACAGGGAAAGGGTTAACTTGAGAGGTAAATGTGTTAACCTTTGTATTTTGTGCAGGTGTTCTGTGCAGATGGTCGTTACAGCTCCGCGGCAAGTCTTTTCTTCCAAACCCCGGAGAAAGGTGTGATAAGCCTGTTCCATGACACAGAAGGCAAGTAGTAATCTGGGTTCATGCTTATAAAGCTTTTAGTTGAGTCTGAGTTTCGTTCTCAAGCTTTTGATTGGTCAGATTTGAGTTCTCAAGCTTTTGATTGGTCAGATTTGAGCCAAAGGCTCAAATCTGACCAATCAAAAACTTGAGAACGATCTCAGACTCAACTAAACGTTTTATAAGCATGGACCCTGAGATAAATGCACAATAATATTTGCAAACAGCTTTGATCCAGGCATGAAAAGGTGTTTGTGTGAAAGAAACAGTCATCTCATTGCTGTGTTCAGTGGTACAGAATTTATTTGACATTCTTCTCATAATTTACCGACTGAATAAACCCTGATAAGATGTATCTTTCTGAAATGGGACCTGATAGCAAGGCCTGTGCTTAATTGCCATTTTAGTTAACTTTTTACATGCTAACTAATTTTGACAGCAGATTGTAGTTTGTGATTGCAGGTTGTGGTTTGCGATTGCAGGTTGTAGTTTCCTACAATTCTGCAGTCAGAGTGACAAACATTATGGATCCTGATGAGAAGCAGAGTTGTTCAGTGTCTTACCTGGATCTAAACTGTTTGCATTGGTTATCACTGTCATTTCCAAACAGTTAACCCCTTCTTTCATATAAACGCTTTTTCACGAATTTGCAACAGAGTAGACCCAGATCATGCTTCTTTAGGAGCTGTTTGATCAGGCTCTGCTATGCTTGCTTATGAAATGATAATAGATTTGACTGGACCATTTCTACCTATGCCAAACATTGATATGCCACAATAAAAATTCAGCTGATAAATATGATGTCTTTATTTCTGACATGAATATTCAACAGCGAAAAGGTTAATGACATACTACAGATGCTGATAAGTGTCAAACAGTGTAAACCCTGATCAGATGCTGATAAGTGTCAAGCAGTGTAAACCCTGAGCAGATGCTGCATAGAGGCACCTTATCCTGGTCTACCCTGTCTTAACCCTTTCCCTTATATAAACGTGTTTTCACGCATCCGCAAACAGAGTAGACCCAGATCAGACGGCTCCTAGAGGAGCCGTCTGATCAAGGTCTACTCTGTTTGCTAATAGAATTTGATAGATCCATTTCTTTGCTTTCTAAAATGTCTACAATGTTCCATCTTGCATATTTCTTTATAACTATTATGTTAATGAATATTCATTAGGTATTGAAATTTGAAATAAACTAGAACAGGGAAGGGTTAAACCCTAGAAGTATCTATTTCCACTGATATGACTTACATGTATATCTGTTTCCTTACCTTTTCAGGTACATACAGACCTGCCACTCTAGTGCTATACTGCATAACAATATTCTTGTTGTCGTGCTGGACGTATGGGCTGGCCATTCCCAGTGGGCTCTTCATACCAAGCCTGCTGGTCGGTGCGGCCTGGGGACGACTGTTTGGGCTTGGGCTACAAAACTTCTTCCCTGATGCTGTGAGTGAATGATTTGTCTAAAAATATCATACTTTTAGTTGTAAATTACATTACATATAGAATATGTTACAGTTATACCCATCACCATATATACGAGATAGATGCCTTGGATGGAATTATGTAGATAAAGTTCTACTGCCAGGACCAAATATTTGTGTATTCATTTGCCATCATAAAGGTTCAGCTAATTAACCCTTTCCCTGTTGAATATTCATGTAAGGAATAATGACATCATTGATATTAATTATTATTCCCTGCCAAAGGCAGAGGGATATTGTTTTGGGTTTGTCCGTCTGACCATCCTTCCATCCGTCTTTCCTTCCGTCCGGTTTCCGTCCGATGTCATATCTCTGTAAGGGATTGACAGAATTCAATGTAACTCAACATGAATATTTGTTATCACTGGGGCATCGTTCCCATGTATTACTTTTCCAGGTTGCTTGCGGAATTTAGGAGTTATTGCCTTTTTATACGCAAAACTGACATATTTTTTTCTGTCTGATGACATATCTCTGTAACAAATTGACAGAATTCAGTGAAACTCGACATGAATATTTGTTATCACTGTGGCATTCTTCCCATGTATTACTTTTCCAGTTGCCTATGTCAACACTTCAGCCAATAAAGTTTTACTTTATAAAAATTAAGTTAATGCATATTCAATAATATAAAATGTTCATTATAGAAAATGCTAACCAGTTGATGTATGTACTTAATTCTGTAGTAAACTGTTTACTCTGTAATGGTCATATTTCAGGAGTGGCTGGATTCTGGGAAATATGCCCTAATTGGAGCTGCAGCACAGCTAGGTAACTAGATTTGTAATTCTTTGTCCCTTTACTCTATGAATATCTATGTAAGAAATAATAATGTCAGGAATATTAATTTGCTTAGCTTTTGTAATGGCATAATTTATGAACACAGAAAAATATAAAAAAGTGGCCATAACAGAAACTGCAGAATTAGTTCTTTATTGTTTCATAAGCAAACAGAGCAGACCCTGATCAGAGGGCTCCTACAAGAGATTCTGATGCTGGTCTATTCTGTTTGCAAAGGCCTTAACCCTTTACATCATGAATATTCATGTTTAAAATAATGATGTCATGAATATTAATTACATTAAGACATGGCCACAGGAAGTCTTTGTCATGACAGAAACTGAGGAATCATATTTATATTATTCCATATGCTAACAGAGCAGACCCTGATCAGACTGCTCCTACAGGAGCCATCTGATCTGAGTCTGCTCTGTTTGCAAAGGCGTAGAAAAGCATATTCATGGAGTAAAGGGTTAAAAGGTGTCCCTATGGAGTAAAAGGTGACATATTCATTCATTACTCATTTACCATAAAGTTATCATTATAACTTGAGAAATATAAGCAAATATTTGGAGCCTGACTCGTTGCCAAGTAATGCAGCCTTATATCAGGTGACAAACTGTCATGAGACAATATTTCATTCTTTACTCTCTGAATATTTATTCACCTATTCCCTCATATTGACACCTCATATTGACGCCTTTGTAAAAGTCTCTTTCTGAAACCATTGTGATAAATAGAGCATTTGCTCCTATGGAGCAAATGCTCTATTTATCACAATGTTTTCAAAACTGAATAATTCTAAAATTTTCTATTTCTCTTGTAAATGCTCCCTTTTGGTAAATTTATTCAAAAAATGTAGGATCTAAAAATAGCTTATAAGCGAATGGGTTAAGAAATAATGAATGTACCAATATGTAGAATGTTTATAATGGGATCATAAACAAGGGAAATTTTTTACCATAGCGCAAAGTGTAGAATCAAATCTGTATTACTTCATAGCAAACAGAGCAGACCCTGATCACATGGTTCCTATAGCAGCTGTCTGAACTTGGTCAACTCTGTTTGCAAAGGCATTAACAGGCATAATTATGGAGTAAAAGGTTAATATTTCTTCAGATGAAACCAGAGAAATTTCATCGTTCTGAGAGGTTTATGAAATTATGTTTGCAGGTGGGATAGTGCGCATGACAATTAGTCTGACAGTAATAATCGTGGAAGCCACTGGTAACATGACCTTTGGCCTCCCAGTCATGATCGTTCTGATGGTGTCAAAGTGGATCGGTGACCTTTTCAATGAGGTAAGGTTCTGTACATGTATGAAACTGAATTTTTATCCCCCCCCACCCCGATTAAAGGGGGGGGAGCATATTGTTTTTTTTGTCTGTTGGACTGTTGGTTTGTCTGTTGGTTGGTTGGTTGGTTTGTGGACAACTTTAATGTTGGCGATAATTTTGTAGCCATTGCACATGCATACTTGGCATGAATGTGCAGCTTATGGAGGTGAACATTTTCAGGGATTACTTATTAAGGTCAAGGTCATATATCAAGGTCAAAGGTCAAATTACATGTCAAATTTATATTGGCTATAATCGGGGGCATAGTGTTTCACATGAAGGGTAAATGAAGGGTATATATATTGCCAGATCTGTACTAACAGAGCAGATCCTGGTCAGACAGCTTTTACAGGAGCTGTCTGATCAGGGTCTACTCTGTTTGTAATGGTGTTAAAAGGTGTGATTATCAAGGGGTTAGATCTTCTGTATTGGTGGTAACTCTCTCGGAATATTTGTTAAAATAAGAATATTCTGTTTCAAAGAATGAATATATGTATCTGAAAGTTAAACAAAGATTAATGGAGTAAATGTAGACTGCTTTATGTGATCATCGTGAACATGCAAATCAGACGATGTGCGTAGAGTAATAGAACTGGTTTAAAACGGACATTTCATTTCTAATTTCTCGAAAAGGAAGTAAATAAATTTATATAGACCTGTGAAAATCTCACTTGATCAACACTAAGCTCTATTTCCATTTACAAGTTTGCAAAAGGAAAGTTATGATCATTGACTGGAAGTAACCCTTTACCCCATAAATACACCTTTCTACACCTTTGCAAATAGAGTAGACCTAGATCGGATGGCTCCTATTGGAATTGTCTGATTAGGGTTAGCTCATCTTCCTTATGAAATACTATAGATGTGTTTCTACAGTGTTTATTAAACGGCCAAAACTTTCCATGTTCATGTGCTATTATAAAAAATCTAATATTCATAATGTCATTATTTCTTGCATAAATATTTATGGAGGAAAGGGTTAACCATCACATTCTCAGACTCAAGAATATTCTCAAACATGCTTGCTTGTTCCCAGCTTCTACTATTTGGGTGTAAGCTGGGAAAGCAAGCAAGGTTCCAAGCTTCTACTTTTTTGGTACAAGCTGGGAAAGCAAGCAAGGTTCCCAGCTTCTGCTATTTGGTAGTAAACTGGGAAAGCAAGCAAGGTTCCTGGCTTCTGCTATTCGGGTGTAAACTGGGAAAGCAAGCAAACATATTTGAGAAATATTTTACACTCAATGCTTAGTATACTGTGAGCATATTGCTAATTTTGTGATTTCAGGGTATCTATGATTCCCACATTCACCTACAAGGGATACCCATTCTTGGCTGGGAACCACCCGTCATGTCATCAAATATATCAGCCAGGTGAGACAGTCTTCAAAGAAATTAACACTGTGAAATCTGGAGCATTAAATTGGTCCATCTGAGTATAACCCTTTTTTGATGAATATTCATATAGGAAGTAATTACATCATGCATATTAATTAGATGAATTTTTATAACCACATTTTTACCACTGCAGAATCAGATCTACATGTTTTCATAAGAAACCCTGATCAGACTGCTGATCTGTCTGATCTGGATCTTCTCTGTTGCAAAGGCATAAAAAGGCATATCTATGGAGTAAAGGATTAATGGTTAATCAATTTAGTATGAAATGGTTGAATTTGCTAGGGGAGCCATGTGATCTGGGTCTGCTCTGTTTGCAAAGGTGTTAAAAGGTGTATCTATTGAGTAAAGGGTTAGCTCATTCTGTGCCAGTAGGGAATCTGTGATTACCTATTGCAAACATGTCCAAACTGATGCTGTGATAAAAGGTTTTTTAACCCTTTCCTCCATAGGCTATTTTTAGATCCAACCACTTTGAATAAATCTACCTAAAAGGAGTATTAACTAGAAAAAAGGATTGCTCCTATAGGAGCAAATGCTCTATTTATCACAATGGTTTCATAAAGTGACTTTTACAGAGGCGTAGAAAGGCAATAAAACTTGCAGAAATACTTGCCAGCAAAAGAGATAAGATGAGCAGATACATTTTACCTTGCTTTATACATGTAGAGAAGTCATGAGTCATCCGGTGTCGGTGTTGCGGACCAAAGAGAAAGTTGGGAGGATTGTTGACATCCTCAAGGCAGATTCTCATAATGGCTTCCCGGTTGTACAGGACTACAATCCAGGGAACACCCCAGGCCTTGAACAAAGTGTGAGTACCAATAAACTCTTCAGCTGAACAACTGAAATTCAGTAAAATCCCTCCAAAAATGTTAAGGTTTTTGTCTTGCATTAAGAAGTCACCTGCTTTTATTCACTGAGTGGTTGATTTAGAGGTGTTCTGCTGTAGTGTGTATCATATTGTAGATTTATTCCAAGGTCAGTGTGTATTTGTAGAATTCTTTACTTGAATCTGAGATGATTCTCAAGCATCTTATTGGTAAGATTTTGAGCTTGCACAAAATCTAACCAATCAGATACCAGAAAATAAACTCAGAAGTTTGGAGACTGGTGAAACACAGAATAACTATAGCTGTCATCAGGACCAAATGTGTTTGACACTCTAACTGATTCTATAACCCTTTACTCCATTTTAATGCCTTTGCAAACAGAGTAAAATTAGGTCAGATGACTCCTGTAGGAGCCGTCTGACTACGGTATGCTCTGCTTATGGAATAATATAGGTATGATTCTACAGTTTCTTGCATGCATTGTTTTCTTAATGCCATTAAAATAATTTATCATATTAGTATTCCTGATGTCATTATTCTTACATGAATATTAATGGAGTAAAGGGTTAAAAGTAATGGAAGAAAATATACTTTTAGAATTGAAACAAATGACAATGTTCTAGACAGAGTTACCTAACCCTTTATTCCATGAATACACGGTTGACAATCGCCAAGCCCCTCACCGCTGTGGTTCGAATCCCGGTCTGGGCATTTGGATTTTTCATGTGAGGAAGCCTTCCAGCTGGCTTGCGGTAGGTCGGTGGTTCTTCTCGTATGTTCTTCTGTGCATGATACAATGCAATTTGTTCCATGCACAGAAGAACCTCTGGGGTCTTCCTCCACCTGTAATTATAGCTGGACGTTGTGATATTAAAGCGACATAAAACCTGATAAAACAAAATCCATAAATACACCATTTCAATCAGAGTAGACCAAGACCAGATGGCTCCTGTAGGAGCCCTCTAATCAGTGAATGCTCTATTTGCTTATGAAATAATATAGGTATGATTCTAAAGTTTCTGCCATGACCAAAAATATATGTGTTCATGTTTTTGTGAAAATTAATCTAATTAATTTTGATGAGATCATTATTTCTTACATGAATATTAAAATCATGGTGTAAAGGGCTAAATGTTGAATGAGTTAAGATCATGATATGTCTGATATTCATTTTCCGTTCTGTCGCAGGGAGAAGTTCGTACCTTTGGAACATTCAGAGGAATGGTTCTCCGGTCTCAGCTGATTGTGTTACTAAAACTTAAGGTAAAGTAACATAATACTCATAGATAGACTTGAGAAAGTTGTAATGTATTATCACTGAAGTACATAATGTCCAAAATGTATATAGAAAGTAAATCCAGAGCTTTGTGTGACATACAGTAGAACCTGTCTTAAGCGGTCATTCATTTATTGACAGGTTGCAGTTTAATTCTTTCCCGGTCCTATATTTATTCCAAATTTCAATACCTACTAAATATTCATGGACAAAATAGTTATAATGAAATATGGAATGAGGTGACATGTTAAGGTCAAGGTCATCCTTCAAGGTCAGAGGTAAAATAAATAGGTCAAATCACCGACTTTAACATTGGCTATAACTTTTGAACCAGTAGAGATAAAGACTTGATATTTGGCATGCATGTGTATCTCATAAAGCTGCACATTTTGAGAGTGACATGTCAAGTTCATCCTTCAGGGTCAAATGTCAGATGTTTGTTTGTCAGCAACTTTAACATTGGGCATAACTTTTAAATCTGTAGAGATAGATACTTGATATTTAGCATGCATATGTATCTCATACATAGTTGTACTTTTTGTGGGGTAACATGTCAAGGTCAAAGTCATCCATCAAGGTCAGAGGTCAAATATATAGATCAAATCAACAACTTTAGCATTGGCCATAACTTTTGAACCAATAGAGATAGAGACTTGATATTTGGCATGCATATGTTCATGAAGCTGCACATTTTGAGGTGTCACATGTCAAGTTCAAGGTCATCCTTTAGTGTCAAAGGTCACCGACTTTAACATTGGCCATAACATTTGAACCAGTAGAGATAGAGACTTGATATTTGGCATGCATGTGTATCTCATGAAGCTGCATATTATGAGGGGGTCACATGTCAAGGTCAAGGTCATCCTTCAGGGTCAAAGGTCACCGACTTTAACATTGGCCATAACTTTTGAACCAGTAGAGATAGAGACTTGATATTTGGCATGCATGTGTATCTCATGAAGCTGCACATTATGAGGGGTCACATGTCAAGGTCAAGGCAATCCTTCAGGGTCAAAGGTCACCGACTTTAACATTGGCCATAACATTTGAACCAGTAGAGATAGAGACTTGATATTTGGCATGCATGTGTATCTCATGAAGCTGCATATTATGAGGGGTCACATGTCAAGGTCAAGGTCATTCTTCAGGGTCAGAGGTCACCGACTTTAACATTGGCCATAACTTTTGAACCAGTAGAGATAGAGACTTGATATTTGTCATGCATGTGTATCTCATGAAGCTGCACATTTTGAGGTGTCATATGTTAAAAAGGTCAATGCCATCCTTTAGGGTCAAGGGGATTGACTTTAACATTGCCCATAACTTTTGAACCAGTAGAGATAAAGACTTTATATTTGGCATGCATGTGTATCTCATGAAGCTGCACATTTTGAGGGGTCACATGTCAAGGTAAAGGTCATCCTTCAGGGTCAAAGATCACCAACTTTATCATTGGCCATAACTTTTGAACCAGTTGAGATAGAGACTTGATATTTGGTATGCATGTGTATCTCATGAAGCTGCACAATTTGAGGGGTACATGTCAGAGTCAAGGTCATCCTTCAGGGTCAAAGGTCAAATTGGGTGGGGCATAGAATGTGTTTCACAAACACATCTTGTTGCTCACATGAATATTTATGGAGGAAACGGGTAAAGGTTTAATATTTGCTGGAAAAAAAATCTAGCAGTTTGAAACCCCTCCTTATCTTTAGCATGCTGGGCCAATTTCTATTTGATAGAAAATGTCTTCTAACCCAAATAACTGACTTTCTTTTTTAAAAAGACCGACAGTGTCCAACAGTTTAGAACCTGATGAGATGACAGGTTACGCAGCATCTCCTCTTGATTCAAACTGTGGATTAACCCATTCCTCCTAGGCTATTTTTAGATCAAACCACTTTGAATAAATCTACTGAAAGGGAGCATTAACTAGAGAAAAAGAAAAGTTTAGAATTGTGTAGTTTTGAAACCATTGTGATAAATAGAGCATTTATCACAATGGTTTCATAAAGTGACTTTTACAGAAGCGTAGAAAGGCGTATTAAGCCCATAGAAGGTTTTATGGTTAACCAGACTTTGGAGTATTGGTGAAAATATCTATATTTCAGATCTTTATTATGTTATAAGCAAACATAGCAGACCCTGGTCAGATACCTCCTATAAGAGCCATCTGATCTGGGTTTACTCTGTTTGCAAAGGCATAGAAATATGTATACATGTATATGGATAAAGAATTTGGGTGAAGAAAACTGGGTTCAATATTTGTGTTTTTAATTTTCAGGTTTTTCAAGAAAATCCTGATTTGAGAGAAAAGATGTCAAAACTAAAATCAGAAGACTTTCGAGATGCTTATCCTCGATTTCCACCTATACAGGTAAGCAATTCTGATTTAGAGAAGAATGTATACTAACGCTTTCTCTGTTTATATTTCTGTAAGAAGTAATGACACCATAAATATTTATTAGCTGAATTTTTATAATGGCATACGTAAACAGGATTTTGGTTCAGGCAGAAACTGAAGAATCAGATCTATATTATACCATAAGCAAACAGAGCAGACCCTGTTCAGACAGCTCCTATAGGAGCTGTCTGAACAGGGTCTGCACTGTTTGCAAGTGTGAGAAAAGGCTTTTATATGAATGAAAGGGTTAAGGATGCTGCAACTGACAATGTTGTACAGATGGTGATTTTTGTATTACTTTGAAGTTTGTTAATCCCTTTACCCCATAACCCTTTCCTCCATAGGCTATTTTTAGGTCCAACCTCTTTGATTGAATCTACCTAAAAGGAGCATTTACTAGAGAAAAGTAAAATTTGAGAATATTGTAGTTTGAAACCATTGTGATAAATAGAGCATTTGCTCCTGAAGGAGCAAATGCTCTATTTATCACAATGGTTTCAAGAAACGGTTATTAAAGAGGCGTAGAAAGGCGTAGTTATGGAGGAAAGGGTTAAGCAAACAGAGCTCCTGGAGGAGCAGTCTGATCTGGGTCCACTCTGTTTGGCAAAGGTGTCAAGGGCATATCTATGGAGTAAAGGGTTAAACCTTTTGTCCTATTAATGTTAGAAATATTGACTGCATGAATATTACTTAACAGAATTTTTATAATGACATTATAATGACATTACAGTAAAACCTCTCTATAATGGTCGCTAAATTGTGTTAATTGGTTGGTATTTAGGACAGGTGGCTGCATAAAGCAAGGTGAAAATAAAACAGAACGCTCCTATAGAAGCGTTCTGTTTTACTTTCACCTTGCTTTAAGCAGCCACCTGCCTTTAACACAAAATACTTGATGTAATTTAGTGGCCGTTATAGAGAGGTTTTACTGTATATTTTTACCATGGCAGAAACTGTAGAATCATGGCAGTGTCTATTATTTCATAAGCAGACAGAACAGACTCTTATCAGACAGCTCCTACATTGCAAAGTTATTTCTTATGAGGTAAAGGTTTTAAACTGGTAATTCGAAATTGATTATTTTGTGTGATATAAATTGATAGAGAACAAACTCCTTCAGTATTTGTGTTTCATCTGCATTAGTAGGTTGACACATAGGGATCACTTCTCTATCATCTGTCCAATTGTCAGTGTCTTTCCTTCTGTCCATCCATCCATCTGTCTGTATGTCTTCCACTTATTTGCCATTACACTATAATCCTGAATGGGGTTGACATCAAACTTGAGGCACACACGGATAGTTACAATTACAAGTACACAAAATAAGGGCCATAACCTCTGTAATACTACATTTACTAGCACTTCTCACAGAACGTGACATATGTTCCTTTCGAACACTTTTGTTAGTATGCCTGTGTAAGACATAGTTTCTATTCAGTGTATACTACATGTAATAGATAGCTAGTTGATGCAATTGATTCCAAAGAAAAGTGCCTTAACCCTTTCCCTGTTCTATGTTTATTACAAATTTCAATACCTACTGAATATTCATGGACAAAATAGATATAATGAAATATAGAAGGTGGAACATTTTAGCCATGTTAGAAAGTAAAGAAACAGGTGTATCAAATTCTATTAGCAAACAGAGCAGACCCTGATCAGACGGCTCCTATAGGAGCCATCTTATCTGGGTCTACTCTGTTTGCAGATGTGTGAAAACACGTTTATATGAGGGAAAGGGTTAACCCTACCTTCATATAAACTATTTTTCATGCATATTATTCCATAAGCAAACAGCAGATTCTGATCAGATTGCTCCTACAGGAGCCGTCTGATCTGGGTTTACTCTGTTTGCAAAGGCGTGAAAAAGCGTTTATATGAAGTAAAGAGTTAAGCTATCACCTGCCTGATAAAGGCAGATTTGGATTGTCACCATAGACAGGTTTTACTATATATTAATTTCTGTTTGTTCACAGCAAATCCACATATCTCCCAATGAGAGAGACTTCACCATAGACCTTGTGCCATTCATGAATCCAGGCACATACTCTGTACAAGATGTAAGTAGCTCATGTTTTATCTATATGATTAACCCTTTCCTCCATGATATATCAATATAAGAATCTATGACTGCTTGATTATCCCATTCCCGCATATTGACGCCTTTTGTAAAAGTCACTTTATGAAACCATTGTGATAAATAGTGCATTTGCTCCACAGGAGCAAATGCTCTATTTATCACAATGGTTTCAAAACTACACAATTCTGAAAATTTTCATTTCTCTAGTTAATGCCCCTTTTTGGTAGATTTAATCAAAGAGGTTGGATCTAAAAATAGCCTAAGTGGGAATGGGTTAACATTAGACTGAGTTTGTTTATAATCACATATTAACAAAGAAAGTTATGGATCTGATAGAAAGTGTAAAATCTGATACAAAATTTAAAATCTAAAACCACATTGATCTGGATCTGCACTGTTTGCCTACGTTTATCTTGCCAAATACTTTGGAGAATAATGATGCTATACGCTGTAGTGATTTATTGTTTAGACATCTTGTTAACCCTTTCCCTCATATTGACACCTTTAGACACATCTGTAAAGTCACTTTTTGAAACCATTGTGATAAATAGAGCATTTGCTCCTATGGAGCAAATGCTCTATATATCACAATGGTTTCTAAACTACACAATTCTAATATTTTCCTTTTTTCTAGTAAATGCTCCTTTTCAGTAGATTTATACAAAGAGGTTGGATCTAAAAATAAACTAGTGGATTAAGCTCTGTTGCTTTATCCATTTTATCACTGTTAGTCAACTTACATAATGCAAAGTGTGTGTTTGTAGTTAAAACCTCTTAAAGAGGCCACTCAAAAGACATCTTGAATGTGGGTCTTTATAGGACATTAAATGCAGGAAGAAAATAATGCAGAATTTTTTTTATGAGAGCTATCTGCATTACAATTTTCTTGCATTGAGCAGTCACAAAGTGGATGCTTTAAAATTTAACATTTAACCTGATAGAAATGCCTTTTAATGCATTTGCAAACAGAGTACACCCAGATCAGATGGCTTCTGAAGGACCTGTCTGATTAAGGTCTGCCTATAGCATAATATTGTTTGCTTTTAGCTTAACCCATTTGCTCCCAGTGGATTCTTCCATGCTTATATATTGGATTAGTCTTTATCTAAGGGATGTCTGGTCTAAATTGAATTTCCTATCAGCAAACAGTGTAGACCCTGATCAGACGCCGCATTATGCGGCGTCTGATCAGAGTCTACACTGTTCGCCTACTTCACATATATGGGATCATGGGAGCAAATGCGTTAATATTGATCTGATTCTACAGTTTCTGCCATGACAAAAATTCTCTTGTTCCATTATAAAAACTCATGTATTTCATTATAATATTACATTATTTCTCACATGAATATTTATCTGTTAACCCTTTACTCCATAAATATTCATGTAAGTAATAATGACATTATGAATATTAATTAGATTAATTATTATGATTTCACATAGACACAAGACTTTTTGGCCTTGGCAGAAACTGTAGAATCGTATCTATATTATACCATAAGCACAACAGAGCAGACCCTGATCAGACAGCTTCTACAGGAGCCTTCTTATCTGGGTCTACTCTGTTTGCAAAGGCGTGTTTGTGGAGTAAAACGATAACGCATAAGGTTTATAATGTATATTTCAGAGTGTATCATTGCCAAGGATATTTCGTCTGTTCAGAGCTCTAGGCCTTAGACATGTGGTAGTGGTCAATGAACACAATGAGGTGAGCTTCATCACTAACTTCATAAATTTTGCTTGATGATTCCGCCTTTTTAACTCGTCTGTTTCGAGGAAATCACGAGCTATTGTCGTAACTTTGGTGTCTTCGTTGCCGTTTTCGTCCGAAATCTTAACATTGACCATAACTTCTTTAATTTTTCATTTACAACCTTCATTTTTGGTATGCATGTTCATCTTGACAATGACGACAGACGAGCATTGGCACCCGCTTGCGGTGCTCTTGTTTTACACATCTTGAAGGAGCTGTCTGATCAGCATCTGCTCTGATTTCTAATATGTTACTGACTGTCTACTGTTTGCCATGGCTAAAAGTTGTCTTAATTTTTATGTTGACCCTTTCCCTCATATAAATGCCTTTTCACACATTTGTAAACATCGTAGACCAAGATCAGGGTCTGCTCTGTTTGCCTATGGTATAATATAGATATGATTCTACAGTTTCTGCCTGAGCAAAAATATCCTGTATTCATTATGCCATTATAAAGGTTCAACTAATAGATCTTCATAATGTCATTATTTCTTACATTAATGTTGAACAGGGAAAGGGTTAAATACAGTAAAACCCCTCTAATGTGACCAGCAAAAAGGAGCATAATTCACAGTTGCAAAGGCAGGTGGTAGCTTAATGCAGGATGAAAGTTTTGCCAAAAGCTCTGTAGGAGCTTTTTGCATAACTTTCATCCTGCATTAAACAACCACCCGCTTATAAAGACAGCCATGTTTAATTATTAAGTGGTTACATTAGGGGGGGGGGGGGTTACTGTACAAAAATTAAATGATATTTATAAGGGGCAGAACCCTTTACCCCTCATGAATATATAGTAAAAAATGACTAGGAATAGTAATCAACATTTATAATGGCATTATGAACAAGAGAATATTTATGTCCCCCCCCCCCCCCCCCCCCCCACATTGCATATTGTTTTAGTGAGAGTTGTCTGTCTGTCTGTCCGTACGTCCGTCGTCCGGATGTCCGTCACACTACAAAAAATTCATGTGTACATTTTCTATTATAAATATTCAGCTAATAAATATTCACAATGTCATTATTTCTTACATGAATATGCAACAGAGAAAGGGTCAAGATGCATATTTAAAGATTTAAATAAATGTCCCTTCATTGTTTAACCCATTCCCTCATAGGCTATTTTAGACCTAACCTTTTTGAATAAATCTACTGACAAGAAGCATTTCCTAGAAAAAAGGAAATTTTATAATTGTATGGGATTGCTTCCATGGAGCAAATGATCTATTTATCACAATGGTTTCAAAACGTGACTTTTACATAGTTATCAAAAAGTGTCAGTATGAGAGAATGGGTTGAGATTTGGTAATATCACTGTCTCATGACATGCTCTAGTTGCTGTTATTTTTTCTCTAGGTTATTGGAATGGTAACAAGGAAAGATCTGGCCCGATACAAGGTGACTGTACGTGGGGACAAGGTCGTCATCAAGGAACTGCCGCTGGCAAAGTGAACAACCAATGGAAGGTGCTGGACACTGGACTGAGATTAGATCACTAGCTAGAGATTCTCATTTGATGGTTTGGAACTACATTGTATTTATCAATAAGAGATGTGTTATACAACATGAAAGAGACTTTAGACTTTGCAAACATAGCCATCACAAAAAAAATGTGGCATCTGTTCACATTCTACAGTGTTTGTCACACAAGTCGGCAAAACAAAATACACGTATAGTATGGTGACTTGCAAATGGTGAAGAACCAGATCTAACGCCATGTTTTAATGATGCAATTGATTTGGTTGTACACTTATGCAAAGGCTGATGGTTGGTGTTCGTATAATCTGTTACTTCACAATGATGCCTTCTGGCCCCTTTACAAACAGAATAATCACAGGTCAGGGTCCATGCTTATAAAGCTTTTAGTTGAGTCTGAGTTTCGTTCTCAAGCTTTTGATTGGTCAGATTTGAGTTCTCAAGCTTTTGATTGGTCAGATTTGAGCCAAAGGCTCAAATCTGACCAATCAAAAACTTGAGAACGAATTCAGACTCAACTAAACGTTTTATAAGCATGGACTCAGACGTCTCCTGTAGAAGCCATCTGAACAGGGTCTACTCTGTTTGTCCAAGAAATAATAAAGATCTGATTCTAAACATTCCTTGTTCATAATGCCATTGTAAAAAATCAGCTTATTAATATTTATTACTATTCATGATATTATAATTTCTTGTATGAATATTCATGAAGTAAAGGGATACCAGGGTGCATACATGCAACAGGTTTATCATGCCATGCTGTCTCACTGATATGATATCAGACCAGTAGCATAATGCAATTAACCTTTTACTCTATATCTATGGTTTTACAGAGTTGACCCAGATCAGATAACTCCTGTAGGAGCTGTCTGATCAGGGTCTGCTCTGTTTACTTATGGAATTATATAGAGCTGCATGTGTATACTTTTTACCAGGGTCAACAGTTTTCTTGTTCGTTTGTCGATATAAATATTAAGCTTATTGTTATGCACACATTAATTCGTATTTGAATATTCACGGAGTAAAGCAGTTGACAAAATATATGTCATTCTTATTTCTTAAACTGGAGCTTTCTTCTAGTCACAGTCAGAACCACAGTTACAATGGCAAACAGTTTGGATGCTTATGGGATGCTGAGGTGTATAGGTTCAAGATGGTTGCAAATATTATCACAATGTTGTCCACAGTGTGTTAACCCTTTACTTCTTGCTATGCCTTCACAGAGCAGGCTCAGATCAAGCTCTGCTCTGTTTTCTTATGACATAATATATGTTTGATTGTACCATTTCTGCCTTCAAAAAAAAGACTCCTGTTCATAGTGCCGTTACAATAAGCAGTTTATTAAACCATTCCCTCAGGCTATTTTTAGATCCAACCTCTTTGAATAAATGTACAGAAAAGGAGCATTAATTAGAGAAAAAGGAAAATTTTAGAATTTTGTAGTTTGAAACCATTGTGATAAATAGAGCATTTGCTCCTATAGGAGCAAATGCTCTATTTATCACAATGGTTTCAACAGGTGACTTTTACAGAGGTGTAGAAAAGTGTATTTATGGAGGAAAGGGTTAATCTTCATGATATCATTATTTCCTACATGAACATTCATCGCATTATGGGTCAAAAGTGTAAACAGCGGGACATGGAAGGAGTTACTCTGTGTTTACATTATCTAAAAGTAAAAATGCAATTTGCTATTTGAATTAACTCTTTACTCCATGAATATTCCTGCAAGACACCACCTATTATGAATATGAGTTTGATTTATTGTAAACAAAGTGTGAATTAAGGAAATTTATCGCCATGGCAAACATTAGAGAATCAATTCTGTAACATAAGCAAACAGTGCAGAGATTGATCAGATAGGCCGTATGGAAGCTGTGGTCAAGGATTACTCTGTTTGCAAAGGTGTAAAATTATCAGATTATAAAATAAAGGTTTAAGAAAGTTCTACAATGCCTGAGAAAGGTCACAGTTTGACACAGTCACAGTCATGTATATGGACAGAATTATCTCCCTGTTAAAAGTTGATTTATATGTTTATATTTTAAGATTAGTAGAGCAGTGACATCGTCCTCTTATTGTCAGAAGAAAGTTACCATGATTTTTAACTCATTCCCCCCCTACTGACACCTTTTGACACCTCTGTAAAAATCTTTTATTGAAACTATTGCGATAATTAGAGCATTTGCTCCTATGGAGCAAATACTCTACATGCATTTATCACACTGGTTTCAAAAATACAGAATTCTACAAATTTCCTTTTTTCTTCTAAATGTTCCTTTTCGGTAGATTTATTCAAAGAGGTTGTATCTAAATGTAATCATTAAGGGAAGGGGTTAAAACTGCAGCTGATTATGAGTATTGTTTTGCTTCACTGTATAATACCATTTCCACATTTGTATCCCGTTTCAAAATGTTCATACCCTAATTACCCTAAGAAATCCTACAGACAAGCTTAGGCAAATAGTGCAGATCTAAATCAAACTACGGGTACTATTTGAACAGAAAAGATATGTTCTGTTCTGTTCAAACTATTGAAAGAGAGTTTGATCAGAGTCTTCAGATACTGCTACTATGTCTTTCTAGTTAAAATTATCAAAATGGTGCTAAATTAAATTATGTATGTTTACAACCTCAAAAGAGGGGAGAGGTGATACATAGATATTTATCTGAGAAATCTCTTTATTTAACCCTTTCCTCCATAAATACGCCTCTGCAACAGTCATTTCTAGAAACCGTTGTGATAAATAGAGCATTTGCTCCTATGGAGCAAATGCCCTATTTATCACAATGGTTTCAATACTACACAATTCTGACATTTTCCTTTTCTCTAGTAAATGCTCCTTTTCGGTAGATTTATTCAAAGAGGTTGGGTCTAAAAATAGCCTATGAGGGAATGGGTTAACCTTTTACTCCATAGAGACTCCATTTTGGCAACTTGCGAACAAAGTTGGAGCCATCAGATCAGGGTTTACTCTGATTGCTTATGAAATAACATAAATCTATGTTGACAGTTTCTATCATGGTAAAAATTCCATTGTTCATGAAACCATCGTAAAAATTCAGCTAATAATATTCATTAAGTCATTATTTCTGACATGAATATTGATGGAGTAGAGATTTAAGACTTTATCTCATGAATATTTAGGAAAAAAATAATGACTCTGAATTTTAATTAGCTGATTTTTTATTTGCATTAAGAACACACAAATATTTTACCACGGCAAAAACTGTAGAATCATATCTATTATGTCATAAGTAAGCAGACCAGACCCTATTCAGATCTGGGTCTACTCTGGTTTAAAATGCGTGAAAAGATGTTTGTATGAGGGAAAGGGTTAAGTCATTGATAGGTATGTAATAGATTTATGCTGGCCCTCAGTACTAATGTTGAGTTTTACGCACCACAAAATGTGTATCCTACTTGTTGTAATATACTGTATAAGGGTGCTTTGTTATAGATATTGCAAGCAGACATCTAGTCAATGTATTTTTTGTTAAGTATGTACATGTGTTTTATAATTTTCTTCTTGCTTATGTATAAATCTTAACTCTTTCCTTCATATAAATGCAATTTCATGCATTTGCAAACAGAGTAGACCAAGATCAGACAGCTCCTGTAGGAGCCATCTTATCAGGGTCTGCTCTGTTTGCATTTGGCATGTAATAAAGATCTGATTCTGCAGTGTTTACCAGGGACAACTTATTTCTTGTTTATGTGCCATTATGATTATTAAGTTCATACATGTACATTCATTTACCTTACATGAATATTCATGGAGTAAAGGGTTAACCCTTTCCCTCATATATAGGCTTTGTCCACGCCTTTGCAACAGATTAAACCCAGATCAGAAACACTTGTAGGCTCCATCTAATGAGGGCCTGCTCTGTTTGCTTATGAAATTGTAGTATATCTAACTCTACAGTTTCTACCAATACCAAAAATTCCCTGTGCACATATGCCATTATAACAATTCAGCTAATAAATATTTCTTACATTAATATTCAACAAGGAGAGGGTTAACCCTTTCCTCCATAAATATGCCTTTCTACGCCTCTGTAAAAATCACCTATTGAAACCATTGTGATAAATAGAGTATTTGCTCCTATAGGAGCAAATGCTCTATTTATCACAATGGTTCAAAACTACAAAATTTTGAATTTTTCCTTTTCTCTAGTTAATGCTCCTTTTTGGTAGACTTATTCAAAGAGGTAGGATCTAAAAATAGCCTATGGAGGAATGGGTTAATAATACAGTTACATATTTTTACTTACCTGTCAAACTCCTCATACGCTATTAGTGTGATTTGTTACACAACATGACTTTGTGAAAATATCAGAGTGGGCTGTGGAGCTATCCATGTCATATGTGACCTTTATAGAGAGGATTTACTGTAGGGGTTTAACTTGATTAAATTAACCCTCTCTATAATGAACATTTATGCATGAATTGATCTATTATATATTCATTAACTTCATTAGTAATAAGACTTAGAAAGGATCTTGTTGGTTTAGACAAAAACTGTAGGGATAATTCCATAAGCGATCAGATGCAGACCCTTATCAGACGACTCCTACATCTGGGTCTACTCCATTTGCAAAGGCATGAAAAGCAATATATGAAGGAAAGGGTTAGCACAAATTCCCATATCTGAATGTTCTTTTCTAAGATGCGGGTTGTATAATTATTGCGCCATTTCTACTTTGCACCTTTTTATGTTTATTACTGTTGAGTACCCAGATATTGTACATTCCAATTAATACCCCATATATACCCTTTTCTACGCCTTTGCAAACAGAGTAGACCCAGATCAGACAGCTCCTGTAGGAGCTGTCTGACCAGTGTCTGTTCTGTTTGCCTTTGATATGATATAGATTTAAATCTACAGTTTCTGCCATGGCCAAAATGTTCTGTGTTTGTATGCTATTGTAAAAAATAATCTACATGTAATTAATATTCATGATGTCATTATTTCTTACATGAATATTCATGGCGTAAAGGGATAATCAAGGGTGGTGTTATAGACTCTTGGGGTGATGATGGAAATGACGATTTTACTTGATTGTTACCTAGTTTCGTAGTCCTACAATTGTTTAACCCTTTCACCGCCACAGTCGAGTTCATCCACCACGACAAATAGTGCAGTCCCAGATCAGACGCCGCCTTTTCAAGGCGGCGTCTGATCAGGGACTTCACTATTTGTCTCAATCTCTAGTTCTATATATGTGCTTTATTCCTTTGAAATTTGTATTTATTTATCTCATTTCCTTATTTTACTGAATGATTTAACAAACTTAGATTGCAGACGACAATTAGAAATTTGGCGCCGAAAGGGTTAAGTTATATTTTATTGTTGTTGTTTCATCATTTTATTAACCTTTACTCTATCAATACGCTTTTGTACGCTTTACTTTATAATTATGCTTTTTGAAACAGAGTAGACCCAGATCAGACGACTCAGGATCTGCTCTGGTTGGTTACAACATAATAAAGATATAATTTTACATGTTCTGGCTTGGTTAAACATTCATGTTATTTTAAAAATGCAGCCAATTATGATATACATGATGCCATTATTTCTTCCATGGATATACATGGAGGAAAGGCTTGAACTCTTATCATGCTAAGAGCAGTCTGACTGCCATTTGCAAACAGCTTAGATCCAGATGAGATGTTGAATAAGTCAGCTTAGATCCAGATGAGATGTTGAATAAGTCAGCTTAGATCCAGATGAGATGTTGAATAAATCAGCTTAGATCCAGATGAGATGTTGAATAAGTCAGCTTAGATCCAGATGAGATGTTGAATAAGTCAGCTTAGATCCAGATGAGATGTTGAATAAGTCAGCTTAGATCCAGATGACTTTTTGAATAAGTCAGCTTTGATCCAGATGAGATGTTGAATAAGTCAGCTTCTTATAAGGATCAAAGTTGTTTACCCTTTCTCTGTTCTATGTTTATTCCAAGTTCAACACCTACTGAATATTCATTGACAAAATAGTTATTATGATTTTATGGCTGAAATAATTTCCGCTGAATGCATGTAACAAAAATGTGACATGTATTTTGACATGATAATCTTTGAAAAAAGCCATTAGTGGTCGAAATATTAGATCAGAGCAATTCAAGTATTTATGTATTACATGTATATTAATTCCCTGTTTGGAATATTTTCTTCATCATAAAGTTATTATTTCTTACATGAATATTCATGAAGTAAATGGTTAATAAATAACTATGTGAATGTCTGAGAGGTGGTAGCTGTTAACTCATTCCCTGATATTGACGACTTTTGACGACTCTGTAAAAGTTTCTTTGTGAAACCATTGTGGTAAATAGAGCATTTGCTCCTCTAGGAGCAAATGCTCTATTTATCACAATGGTTTCAAACTACAAAATTCTAAAATTTTCCTATTCTCTAGTTAATGCTCCTTTTCGGTAGATTTATTAAAAGTGGTTGAATCTAAAAATAGCTTATGAGGGAAAGGGTTAATATGGAATAAAAATAATGCAGAAAAGCGTCTCAACCGTTTCCTTGTTGAATAATATAAATGCCTTTTCACATCTTTGAAAACGGAGTAGATCCTGTAGGAGCCATCTAATCAGTGTCTGCTCTGTTTTGTTTTCTACCAATACAAAAAAAAATGCTGTGTTCATTTACCATTATTAGAATTCAGCTAATAAATATTCATTAGGTTATTATTTTTATATGAATATTCAACAGGAAAAGGGTTAACTTAATTAACTAATCCTGTAATTGTAGTCAAAAGTAATAGATAGAATCTTTATTTACATCTCATCAATGCACATTCAGTAAATATAAAAAAATACACAATAAACATTTCAAATGGTGCAATTCCATAAAGGAATTATAAGAGATGGTAAAAATGACATTGCATGTCATATATAACGCATATGTTTATAACATCATGGTATGACACAAATAAAATCGGACCACTGCAAATTGCAATACTGATCCAATATACCAAAACGGTCCAAAAAAAAGAGAGTATAAAATGAAAAAAGAATAATCAACAAAAGCAAGTAATATGTTAAGGAGAGGTTGTATAGCGCAGGTTGTATAGAGTTAGAGAAATTGTGTTGTACACCAGCTTTTGTCATTCACACAGTCTCATCACCCATTATTGGTTCAGTCTTTCACTGCCAGGTATTTTTTGTTGTCGTCATCTGCAACTATTCTAATTGTTTAACCCTTTCCTCCATAAATAGGCATTTCTAGGCCTCTGTAATAGTCACTTCTTGAAACTATTGTGATAAATCCTATGGAGCAAATGCTCTATCACAATAGTTTCCATACTACACAATTCTACCGTTTTCCTTTTCTCTAGTAAATGCTCCTTTTGCTCCCAAAGAGTTTGGGTCTAAAAATAGCCTATGAGGTAATGGGTTAATTTTTCCTCTTTTCTTAAAAAAAACACCAGCATGTCTGATGCTGAGTTACTTGTAAAAACCATTTACTAAAAAAAGAAAATATTTTAGAATTGCTCTTATGTAGCAAATGCTCTATTCATCTCAATGGTTTCAAAAAGTGACTTTTACAGATGTGTCGTACTATAGAAACATACCTCTAATTACCTGTTTTTTGTTAGTTTATCTCTTCACTTGATGAAGATGCATATTTATGCATTCGCAGAGTAGACCTAGATCAGACAGTCCTTCAAGAGTTGTCTGTGTGAATCTGATGTTTGCCTATGGAGTACTATAGATCTGATTCTACAGTTTCCACCAAGGCCAAAACGTACTTACTCAATTCATATGCCAGTATAAAATTTTAGCCATTTGATATTCATTGACCCTTTCCCTCATATTAATGCCTTTGCAAACGGAGTGAAATCAGATCAGTCAGCTTCTGTAGGAGCTTTCTGATCAGAATCTACTCTATTTGCTTATGGAATTATACAGATCTGATCCCACAGTTTTTGTCTAAGTCAAAGATTCCCTTCAAAGTTTTACACTATAAAGATTAAGCTAATCAATATTCATAAAGTGACCATTTCACACATAAATGTTCATTTAGGATAAGGGTTACCTGGTAAGTTATAGTGTTTCTTACATGTTAGTGTTTCTTACAGTGTTTCTTTCACTCAGTAAAGAATAAGTGCATACTAGTAGTATCATGAGTATGCTGTGCAATACTGTCTTCTTAACCCTTTATTCCATGAATATTCATGTAACATATAATGACATCATGAATATTAATTATATCAATGTTTAATATTGGCCACGGCAGAAATTGCAGAAATATATCAATATTATTTCATAAGCAAACAGAGCAGATCCTGATCAGATGGCTCCTACAGTAACCATATGATCTTGGTCTACTCTGTTTGCAAAGGCATAGAAAGGCATATTTATGGAGTAAAGGTTTAAATCTTTGACATGAATGCTTAATTTTCATCGTGAAGAGGTATTTCACTGTTTAAAGGCTGACATCAGAGTTTGATATTGAAAAATTACTTAATCCATTCCCGCAAAGGCTATTTTTAGACAAAACCTCTTTGAAAAATCCTACCAAAAAGGAGCATTTAATAGAGAAAAGGTAAATTTTAGATCTATGTAGTCTTGAAACCATTGTGATAAATAGAGCATTTGCTCCTATGGAGCAAATGCTCTATTTATCACAATGGTTTCAAAATGTGACTTTTACAGAGGTGTCAATATGCGGGAATGGGTTAATAAATTACATTCACAAAACACCTAAGCATGCCTAAACATACTGGTACGTTACTAGCACAACATATTCTATTATAAAATTTAAGGTTTTATAAAAAATATACATATTGATGTTTGACTCTTTAATTTTTGTCTGGGCCATAAAATCAAGTGCGGAAAATCTGGCGGGAATCTAGCAGCTGACTAAATAGGAAATGGTCTGACGTCACGCCAGATTTTTGTGCCCTTGAATTTTTGGCAGAGACAAAAATTGAAGAGTCAAATATCAATATGTAGATAATGTCTTACATTTATAATCAGATTTAAAGTTGTAATATTGATGTTTTAGCATGCTTATAATTATGCGTTTCATGAATATGGTTTATGAAGTAATTTTGTAACATCAAAGTCCAATGTCTGCCTTTAACCCATTCCTTCATAGGCTATTTTTAGACCCAACCTCTTTGAATAAATCTACTGAAAAGGAGCACTTACTAGATGAAAGAGAAATTTTAGAATTGTGTAGTTTCGAAATGGAGAATTTGTTCCTGTGGAGCAAATGCTCTGTGTATCACATGGTTTTAAAAAGTGACTTTTACAGAGGTGTCAAAAGGCATCAACATCAGGGAATGGGTTAACCCATTCCCTCATACTTATGCACTTTGACAACTCTGTAAAAGTCACTTTTTGAGACAAGTTGTGATAAAAAGAGCATTTGCTCCATAGGAGCAAATGCTCTATTTATCACAATGGTTTAAAAAATATATAATTCTGAAAATTTCCTTTTTTCTTATAAATACTCATTCTCGGCAGGTGTATTAAAAAAGGTTGGGTCTAAAAATAGCTCATGAGGGAATAGGTTAAAGGTAAATTTCACTCAGCTTGTAAAGATTAATTTCCTGCTTTCAAACTACTTGTCTTTAAAACAAGGTTAGCTTCTCTTTTATGGCTTTTTTTTTATTTATCCCTTTACTCAATAATATGCTTTTAAATGCCTTTGCAAACAGAGTAGACCTAGATCAGATGGCTCCTATAGGAGCTGTCTGGTCTGGATCTGCTCTTGCTTGTAGATTAAATGTAAAATAATAAAGATCCAATTCAATTTCTGCATGATCAAAATTTCTTGTGTTCATGTGCCATTTCAAAAACTAATCTAGATGTAATTAATATTCATGAAGTCATTATTTCTTATATGAATGTTCATTACATAAAAGGTTGAAGCAGGGCACTTTTTATCATGACAAAAACCATAGCAACAGATCAATATTATTTCACAAGCAAACAGAACAGATACTAATCAGATAGCTCCTACTGAAGCCATCTGATGTAGGTCTGCGCTGTTTGCAAAGACATCAGAAGGAGTATATATAGAATACAGGATGATTATGCACAAGGCTTCAAAAGGAGCTCCATTCTGCATAAAATAGCCTCTGCTTTTAATGACACCATTGTTTATTCATTGGTTGCTATATACAGTAAAACCTCTCTATAACGACCACTAAACTACATCAATTATTGTGTGTTAAAGGCAGGTGGATGCTTAAAGCAAGGTGAAAGTAAAACAGAACGCTCCTATAGGAGCGTTCTGTTTTACTTTCACCTTGCTTTAAGCAGCCACCTGCCCAAAATACCAACAAATTAACACAATTTAGTGGTTGTTATAGAGAGGTTTTACTGTATATAGCACAGGGGTCTGGACCGCTTCATTGGGGTCTATATGTACTATATATGTTATTATATAGTACATATAGACCCCAATGAAGCGGTCCAGACCCCTGTGGTATATAGGGAGGTGTTATTATATGTAGAAATTTCTTTGGAGCTGTATACTGATTATTATAAAGAATTCAAATATCTTTGTTACCGGTATTTGATTGTTATTGAATTGCAACAATAAACAAAGTTTCTATTTTTCTTAATAAAATTCTTGTATTGTTTTGTGTTTCCTTTCTTCATGAATCAGATGTGTGGGTAACCCATTCCCTCATAGGCTATTTTTAGACCCATTCCCTCGTAGGCTATTTTTAGACCCATTCCCTCATATGCTATTTCAACACAACTTCTTTGAAAAAATCTGAAAGGGAGCATTTACAAGAAAAGGGATTTTTATACCCCCGCCTTTAGGCAACGAGGGCATTAAGTTTTACCCTTGTCCGTCCATACATCTGTACGTACATCCGTATGTCCCAAATTTTCGTCAAGGATTTCTTGGCTTGTGTAAGGTGGAATGATTTGACATTTGGTCTGAAACATTATCGTAGTGAGTTGTAATGTGTCTTCCCTTTTCAGGTCTTTCGTCCATCTGCTTCCTGTTTGCCGACACTTTGATTGAATTTTGGTGATTGTTTGATTTTCGTCAAAGATTTCTTTGCTTGTGTAAGCTGCAATGATTTCATATTTGGTCTGAGGCATAATCATAGTGAGTTGTACTGTGTCTCTCCTTTTCAGGTCTGTCATTCATCTACTTCCTGTTTGCCGGCAGGGGCATCCGTGTCCCATGGACACATTTTCTTTTCTTTTTATACGCCCGAAGGGACGTATTATGGTATGGCGCATGTCGTCCGTCCGTCCGTCCGTCCGTCCGCACTCACCAATGGGTAGTTGTGTGACTTTTTCTAACTAGTCACACAAGTAAAATCATTAACCTGGCCATCTCTTGTGACATTAACCTGGCCATTTCTTGTGACATTAACCTGGCCAGTTGTGGGACATAGGGTTAGGGTTAGCTTCCAGATCATTCTTTTCCAAAGTTAGAGCCAAAAATAGTTTTTCTTGTGGGACTAGTCCCACAAGAAAAGATCAAAGGAAAAAGTCACACAACTACCCATTTGTTAGTATGTCCGTCCGTCTGTCCGTCCGTCCGTTAGCAATTTCTTGTGCAACTAACTCCTCCTTTATTTTTCAACATAATTTCTTCAAACTTTCAGGAATGATAGATACTGATGTTTAGTTGTGCATATCAGTGAGATAACTCTCATATCATTTTTCATTCTGGAGTTATTGCCCTTTGATAGTTTCGGGTAGCAATTTCTTGTGCAACTAACTCCTCCTTTATTTTTCAACATAATTTCTTCAAACTTTCAGGAATGATAGATACTGATGTGTAGTTGTGCATATCAGTGAGATAACTCTCATATCATTTTTCATTCTGGAGTTATTGCCCTTTGATAGTTTCGGGTAGCAATTTCTTGTGCTACTAACTCCTCCTTTATTTTTCAACATAATTTCTTCAAACTTTCAGGAATGATAGATACTGGTGTGTAGTTGTGCATATCAGTGAGATAACTCTCATATCATTTTTCATTCTGGAGTTATTGCCCTTTGATAGTTTCGGGTAGCAATTTCTTGTGCAACTAACTCCTTCTTTATTTTTCAACATAATTTCTTCAAACTTTCAGGAATGATAGATATTGATGTGTAGTTGTGCATATCAGTGAGATAACTCTCATATCATTTTTCATTCTGGAGTTATTGCCCTTTGATAGTTTCGGGTAGCAATTTCTTGTGCAACTAACTCCTCCTTTATTTTTCAACATAATTTCTTCAAACTTTCAGGAATGATAGATACTGATGTGTAGTTGTGCATATCAGTGAGATAACTCTCATATCATTTTTCATTCTGGAGTTATTGCCCTTTGATAGTTTCGGGTAGCAATTTCTTGTGCAACTAACTCCTCCTTTATTTTTCAACATAATTTCTTCAAACTTTCAGGAATGATAGATACTGATGTGTAGTTGTGCATATCAGTGAGATAACTCTCATATCATTTTTCATTCTGGAGTTATTGCCCTTTGATAGTTTCGGGTAGCAATTTCTTGTAACTCCTCCTTTATTTTTCAACATAATTTCTTCAAACTTTCAGGAATGATAGATATTGATGTGTAGTTGTGCAAATCAGTGAGATAACTCTCATATCATTTTTCATTCTGGAGTTGTTGCCCTTTGATAGTTTCGGGTAGCAATTTCTTGTGCAACTAACTCCTCCTTTATTTTTCAACATAATTTCTTCAAACTTTCAGGAGTGATAGATACTGATGTGTAGTTGTGCATATCAGTGAGATAACTCTCATATCATTTTTCATTCTGGAGTTATTGCCCTTTGATAGTTTCGGGTAGCAATTTCTTGTGCAACTAATTCCTCCTTTATTTTTCAACATAATTTCTTCAAACTTTCAGGAATGATAGATACTGATGTGTAGTTGTGCATTTCAGTGAGATAACTCTCATATCATTTTTCATTCTGGAGTTATTGCCCTTTGATAGTTTCGGGTAGCAATTTCTTGTGCAACTAACTCCTCCTTTATTTTTCAACATAATTTCTTCAAACTTTCAGGAATGATAGATACTGATGTGTAGTTGTGCATATCAGTGAGATAACTCTCATATCATTTTTCATTCTGGAGTTATTGCCCTTTGATAGTTTCGGGTAGCAATTTCTTGTGCAACTAACTCCTCCTTTATTTTTCAACATAATTTCTTCAAACTTTCAGGAATGATAGATACTGATGTGTAGTTGTGCATATCAGTGAGATAACTCTCATATCATTTTTCATTCTGGAGTTATTGCCCTTTGATAGTTTCGGGTAGCAATTTCTTGTGCAACTAACTCCTCCTTTATTTTTCAACATAATTTCTTCAAACTTTCAGGAATGATAGATATTGATGTGTAGTTGTGCATATCAGTGAGATAACTCTCATATCATTTTTCATTCTGGAGTTGTTGCCCTTTGATAGTTTCGGGTAGCAATTTCTTGTGCAACTAACTCCTCCTTTATTTTTCAACATAATTTTATAGAACAGCCTTCGGGCGTATATTGCCCGTCTTGCGGTGCTCTTGTTAGAATTGTCAAGTTTTTAAACCATTGTGATAAACAGAGCATTTGATCTATTTATCATAATGGTTTAAAAAAAAAGTGACTTATACAGAGGTGTCAATATGTGGGAATGGGTTAACCCGTAACCTGATAAATATGCGTTTTCATGTCTTTGAAAACAGTAGACCCAGATCACAAGCCATCTGGTCAAGGTCTACTCTGTTTGCTTATGAAATTATTATTATTTTATTTTTTGACAGACTCTTACAAGCATGAAGGTATTTTTATCAACCTCCGAACTGATTTATACTAAGGTAAAACTATCAGGATATACTAGTACATGTACATTTGTATTTGTTAACCCTTTACTCCATAAATACGCTTTTCTATGCCTTTGCAAACAGAGTAGACCAAGATCAGACAGCTGCTGTGGGAGACATCTGATCAGGGTCTGCTCTATTTGCTTATGAACTAATATAATTCTACAGTTTCTGCCATGACCAAAATATCCTGTGTTCATTTACTATTATAGATATAAATCTTATCAATATTTATGATGTCATTATTTCTTACATGAATATTCATGGAGTAGAGGGGTTAACCCTTTACTCTATGGATATTCATGTAAGAAATAATAATCTGAGATTTTGGCCATCGCTGAAACTGTAGAATCATATCTATATTATTTCATAAGCAAACAGAGCAGACCCTGATCAGACGGCTCCTAAAAGAGCTGTCTGATCTGGGTCTACTCTGAAAAAAAGACGTAGAAAGGCGTATTTATGGAGTAAAGGGTTAATTCAGTGTTTTAGATGGGACACGACAGTAACAGGGTTAATTCGCAGCTTTAACTCCAAATACATCTTTCTACACCTTTGCAAACAGGGTAGACTCAAATTAGACAGCTCCTGTAGAAGATACCTGATCAGGGTTAGCTCTGTTTGTTTATAGAATAAAGATTTGATTGTACAGTTTCTGCCTCGGCCAAAATTTCATATGTTCAAATGACATAAAATATATCCACGTAATTAATACTTATGTCATTTATATTTTACATGAATATTAATGAAGTAAAAGGTTAAGTAGATATAGTGCAGACTTTGATCTAGATTGAAGTTATGAAAGCATTGTTAATTCTTTCCCTGTTCTATGTTTATTCCAAAATTCAATACAGGTCTACAGAATATTCATGGACAAAATTGTTTTAACGAAACATGGAATGTGGAACATTGTAGCCATTTTAGAAAGAAAAGAAACAGTTCTATCAAATTCCATAGGCAAACAGAGCAGACCCTGATCAGATGGCTCCTATAGGAGCCATCTGATTTGGGTCTACTCTGTTTGCAAATGCGTGAAAATGCTTTTTTATGAAGGAAAGGGTTAACTCTTGTAGGATACAATAGATCAAACAACTTTCTTCTACCTCCTAATATTACCTATCTCTTTGCCAGATGAAAATGAAGATGCCAATAGTTTGGATCCAGATGAGACACTGTGTAACTTGCATCTAATGATGATTGAAACAGTTTGTCACTGATTGTATTTTAAAGAGCAATGGACAAGAAAATAACTTTGAGAATTGTAGTAGGTGACAATGTCTTGCAGACATGCATTACATACAGGGCAAAAGTAATGCAGAAGCTCCTGAAGGAGCTATCTGATCAGGGTCTGCTCTGTTTGCTTATGAATTTATATAAATTTGATTATACAGTCTCTGCCAAAGCCCAAATATCTTGTGTTCATATACCTTAGAAAAATTCAGTTAATAAATATTCATGTCATTTTTTCTTACATCAATGAACATTCAACAGGTAAAGGGATATTACACATTCCCTCATATTGACGTCTTTTGAAACATCTGTAAAAGTCACTTTTTTAAACCATTGTGATAAATAGAGCATTAAATGCTCTATTTACTACAATGGTTTCAAGACTACACAATTCTAAATTTTACCTTTTCTCTACCTTTCTCTTAACTTTGCTCCTTTTCGTTAGATTTATACAGTGGTTGGGTCTAAAAATAGCCTATGAGGAAATGGGTTAAAAGAGCTCTACCTAATACTATAGCTTATAGAACATAATGATTACCATGAATAAATAACTCATACATATCATTTGTGGTAATTGAAAACTACAAAATCAAGCATCAAAGCCAATTATGCATACAGGTTTCAATTATTAACAAGAGTTATTAATTTTCCCTTAATTGATATGATAGAAGCAATATAATATGCAATATAATATGTTGTTATTGAAAGCAGATATTGCTTTCTCGGTTTCATTATCCCCCTCCTTTAAGTAGCTGTTGACTGAAGGACTTAATGCTTCTGTCAGCATATTTCAGATCATACACATTGTACTAATGTATTATCTCTAATAAATACCCCCAGGGGCGTAACAGTTTTGTACACAGGTGGTTGCTGGGGGGAAATTTCTGCCTTGTTTGAGCTGCCTGATCAGGGTGTGATTTGTTTGCTTATGTAATTTTATATACAGTAAAACCTCGATTATTCGAATTTTCGGTATAGAAGAATTTAGACCCTTTTAGGCAGGTGGCTGCTTAATGCATGGTGAAAGTCATGCAGAAAGCTCCTAGAGGAGTTTTCTGCATGACTTTCACCATGCATTAAGCTGCCACCTGTCTTAAAGATCGATAATAATACGTATTTTACTGTTCGGATAATCGAAGTTTTACTGTATATATATATATATATATATATATATATATATATATATACACACATGTATAATGATCTGAATCTTCAGTTTCTGCCATTGTCAAAGTTACTGTGTTCATGTGCCATTATAAAAAATAATCTAATTAATAGGCATGATCTCATTATTTCTTACATAAATATTTATGGAGTAAAGGGTTATATAGACTTTTAGTGAATATGGTAACTAAGGTTACAAGATGAACTGCAATTACGGAGCACTGGGTTAAATTACTCAGTTTGCATTGTAAGTTTCAATTTCTAAAGTACATATTTGTCAACATCTTAGCTATTTGATTGTATAATTATATGAAGAGAAAAAGTAGAAGAAACTAACTTTGGAAACAGGAGCAGGCAACATATTTTGTTAAGGATTATTACTTGGCATTCCAAGAGTTACCCATTCCTTCATATAAACACCTTTTCACCCTTTTCATGTGTGAATTGCAGTCAGGATCTGCTCTGTTTGTTTATCGATATGGTACTTGTGGTTTGCATATTTATGTAGTAAAGGGTTAAAGATTTACTGCTCACAGTACACATCTGCGGCACATTTTTGTTACATACATATTCATGTAAGAAATAGTGACATCAAGAATAGTCAAAAGTTGAAATTTTATAACAGCATAACGTACACAGGGTATTTTGGAGTCTGAGATCATTCTCAAGTATCTGATTGGCCAGATTCTGAGCAAGCTCAGAATCTGACCAATCAGATGCTTGAGAATGATCTCAGATTCATAGAAACTGTACAATCAGTTCCATTACAATTACATAAAACAAGAGGGCCATGATGAGACAATAAGAGGAGAAGATTTTCGAAGTTATTACTATGTTTCTATGGAAAACTGGCCACCCTGGGGTGGGGCCTCATTTGAATATTGATTGAAACAGCAGGCTGCTATAGAAAACTGGCCACCCGTGGGGCGGGCCATTTTGACCACAGGTTTAACTTTTATTTAACTTTTGTAGAGGACTTGAACATGATGCTATGTGTCAAATATGAAAGCTGAGAACCTTCCAGTTTCAGAGGAGAATATTTTCAAAGTTTTCACTATATGTTTCTATAGAAAACTGGCCACTCCTGGGGTAGGGCCTCATTTGAATATTGATTGAAACAGCAGGCTGCTGTAGAAAACTAGCCAAACCAGGGGCAGGGCCAATTTTGACCCCAGGGGCATAATTTATATATCTTTTGTAGTGGACCTAAACATAATGCTATGTGCCAAAGATGAAAGCGGAGAACCCTGTAGATTCAGAGTAGAAGATTTTTAAAGGTTCAAATTGTTGACCATGCATGACACACACCGACAAACGACAGACATCAGGCGATCACAAAAGCTCACCCTGAGCACTTTGTGCTCTGGTGAGCTAAAAAGCAGATCCTGACTGAGTCCAGTCTGTTTGCAAAGGCATGAAAAGGCATTTACATGTACAATTGTATATGATGGAAAAAGTATTTGAATGCCAAGCTATTTCAAAGTTAGTTTAGGATGCGGAAAAAAATGTACTTTAGGAATTGGAACATGCAGCAATGCAAATTAAGTTACTTAACCCTCCACTCTAAAATATTCAGGCAAGAAATGAGGACATCATGAATATCGATTAACTAATTTTTTATATTCTCGGATTCTACATTTTCTGCCATGGCCAAAATTTCCTGTCCAGGTTTATTCCTGATCGACGCCATTATATCTTAACTCTTTCCCTAATATAAATTCTTTTTGATGCATTTGCAAACTGAGTACATGTAGACCCAGATCAGACAGCTCCTGCAGGAACTGTCTGATCAAGGTCTGCTCTGTTTGCTTTAGGAAATACAATGGAATCTGTCCTAAGTGGCCATTCATTCATTGAACACAGGAGTCTTAAAATCCATGTAGTTTCATAATGCAAGGCAAAAGTAATGTAGTAAGCTCCTATAGGAGTTTTCTGCACTACTTTTGACCTGCATTAAGCTACCACCTGCCTTACAGATCCATAATTAGATGTCTTTTTGATGGCCACTTAACCCATTCCTCCATAGGCTATTTTAAACCCAACCTCTTTAAATGAATCTACCCAAAAGCAGCATTTACTAGAGAAAAGTAAAATTTTAGAATTTTGTAGTTTGAAACCATTGTGATAAATGGAGCATTTGCCCTATATGAGCAAATGCTCTATTTATCACAATGGTTTCAAGACGTGGTTATTACACGGGCATAGAAAGGCGTATTAATGTAGGAAAGGGTTAACCCTTTTCCCTGTTCTGTATTTAAGCCAAATTTCAATACCTACTGAATAGTGAATAGTCATTAACAAAATAGGTATAACCAAATATGGAAGGTGGAACATTGCAGACATTTTAGAAAGTAAAGAAACATCTATCAAATTCTATTAGCAAACAGAGCAGACCCTGATACAGCTCTGATCTGGGTCTACTTTGTTTGCAAATGCGTGAAAACACGTTTATATGAGGGAAAGGGTTAAGACAGGTTCTACTGTATAATATAGATCAGGGTCTATGCTTATAAAGCTTTTAGTTGAGTCTGAGATCGTTCTCAAGCTTTTGATTGGTCAGATTTGAGCCTTTGGCTCAAATCTGACCAATCAAAAGCTTGAGAACTCAAATCTGACCAATCAAAAGCCTGAGAACGAAACTCAGACTCAACTAAAAGCTTTATAAGCATAAACCCAGACTACAGTTTTTGACAATACCAAAAAATCATGTGAACATATGCCATTATAGAAATTCAGCTAATAGATATTTATGATTTGTTGATATGAATATTTAACAGGAATGGGTTAAATGAATATTCATCAGGTAAAGGGTTCAAAATTACGTCTAACGAAGCAGTAACAGAGGAGTGTGTGGCTTTATGTTTCACATTACAAACACAACTGTACCAGGTTAGGGTAGCCATGCTGTATCAGTAACATTCTAATCGGTAGGTTGCATCATATTGACTCAATTAACCCATTACCTCATAGACTATTTTTAGATCCAACCACTTTGAATAAATCTACCAAAAAGGAGCATTAACTAGAGAAAAGGAAAAAAATTAGAATTTCGTAGTTTGAAACCATTGTGATAAATAGAGCATTTGCTCCTATAGGAGCAAATGCTCTATTTATCACAATGGTTTCCACAAGTGACTTTTACAAAAGCGTAGAAAGGTGTATTTATGGAGGAAAGGGTTAACCTCCGGCACCATTGTAGTGTACAAATAGTGTCCACTGTTAACATTTCTTCAAAAACTCAAATCAGTGCCAAACAATTTTTATCCTGTTGAAACTTTGGGTAACACAGAATCTCGATAAAATCAAACAGGCTTGCCTTGGCAATAAAGAATTTGCGCAGAGCATGCTTAGGGTCAAGACTATCAAATTTAAGTGCAAACTGGGTTCAAGGTCGGCGAAATAATTTCAAAGGGAAAAGTGTTGTGTGAAGTATTCTGTTGTTTCAGTTAACCCTTTTCCTGTTCTATGTTTATTCTAAATCCAATACCTACTGAATATTCATAGACAAAATAATTTTAATGGAAGGTGGAACATTGTAGCCATTTTAGAAACTAAAGAAATAGATCTATCAAATTCCTGTAGCAGACCCTGATCAGACGGCTCCTATAGGAGCCGTCTGGTCCGGATCTACTCCGTTTGCAAATGCGTAAACATGTTTATATAAACGTGTGGTGCTAACGCTCGTCTGATTTTGTACTTGTCCAGCTAAATTAAACAAGAAGGCCATGATGGTCCTGATGTCGCTCACCAGACAATCAGGAGGAGATTTTCAGTTTTCACTATATTTCTATAGAAAACTAGCCACACTTTGAGCCACAGGGGTCTGGACTGCTTCATGGGGGTCTATTTGTACTATATAATATTATAGTACATATAGACTCCAATTTACATCTGCTTTACCTGATGACCTCTTTATGAGCAAAGATAAGATGCTTAAAAGTGCAGTCTGCTACAAGTTTGCTAGAGAACTGGTCACCCCTGGGATGTAGCTAATTTTGACCACAGGGGCATAATTTATATAACTTTTGTAGAGGACCTGAACATGATGGAATGTGCCAAATATGAAAGCTGAGAACCTTCCAGTTTCAGAGATGATTTTCATGTTTCTATAGAAAACAATGCACCCCTGGGGTGGGGCCAATTTTGACCCCAGGGACATAATTTATATAACTTTTGTAGAGGACCTACGGATGATGCTATGTGCCAAAGATGAAAGCCGAGACCCCTGTAGATTCAGAAGAGAAGAATTTTAAAGGTTCCAATTGTTGACGACGGACGACGGACAACGCACACCGACGGACATCAGGTGATCACAAAAGCTCACCCCTGAGCACTTTGTGCTCTGGTGAGCTAAAAAATTAAAACTATAAAGGATCGTAACTCCAAAATTTTGAAATCAAGAGTTATGGTTCTTATGCAGGGGCCTTCCCCTCAATGAGATCTACTTATGAAGTTTCATGTTGATACCTCATACTTTTCGATTAATGAGCTACATTAAAGTTTTAGCACACCGACGACAACAACGATGACTATGACCCAGTGATCACAATAGCTCGACTTTTCTTCGAAACAGACAAGCTTACCAAATATGCCAAATAAGTCTCTTATGTGAAGTTGGTGATTTTACCTATATATGAGCTTTTACCTTGACATGTCATGTCACCACGCCATACATCACGCTCCATGAGATACACATGCATGCCAAATATCAAGTCTCTATCAGTATTCTGTACTAAATCAAATAGGATAGCGAATGTAAACTTTGACCTATACGTTTGTCCTTTGACCTTGACCTTGACATGTCAACCCTCAAAATGTAAGGCTTCATGCCAAATATCAAGCTTCTATCTCTATTGGTTCGAAAGTAAGTGATTTGACCTATATATCTGGCATTTGACCTTCAAGGATGACCTTGACATGTCACCCCTGAAAATGTGCGTTTTCAAGGGATATATATGAATGCCAAATATCAAGTCTCTATCTCTACTGATTCAAAAGATTCAATGTTACATCTGACCTTTGATCCTGAAGGATGACCTTGACCTGCATGTCACCCATCAAAATGTGCAGCTTCATGAGATACACATGCATGCCAAATATCAAGTCTCTAACTCTATTGGTTCGAAAGAGTGAGTGATTTGACCTATACAAAATGTACAGTGCTCCCTCCCTACAACGGCCCTCTCAATAACGATTCCCTCCTTACAACAACGCATGTCACTGTTTCCGAAACAACAAGGCTCCAGACACAACTTTTTTCCATCGTATTTCCTTTATGCCTCCATCAAACCCTATGTTGTGACCACTCTTTAGAATCGTCACTTTGTGACGATTCTATAGAGTTGTCACAACATAGGGTTTGATTGAGGCATAGAACATAGGGTTTGATTGAGGCATAACGGTTTTAGTTCTCGAAATACACCTTATCTGGGGATCTGCAAACAAGCTAATTATGTTTAATTTTCCCTCCCTATAACAACTCCGAAAGGGTGTCGTAGAGAGGGAGCACTGTATATCTTAGTAACCCTTTGACCGTGAAAGATGACCTTGACATGACCACGCTGAAAATGTGAAAACAAGGGTGGGCCTGGTTGTCCCCTCAGGAGCAGTCTCCCTCTCTATGCCTGATGACCATAACTGTTATATCATTCAGTTAACTGTTTGAATGCTGAACTTTAACCGTTTACTCAATAAATATTCATGAAAGAAATGATATCATGAATATTAATTAGATTATATTTTTAAATGGCATATTAACACACGAAATTTATGCCAAACCAGAAACTGTAGAATCAGATCTACATTGAAATTTCATAAGCAAACAGAGCAGACCCTGGTCAGATGGCTCCTATAGGAGCCTTCTGATCTAGGTCTACTCTGCTTGCAAAAGCCTAGAAAGGCGTATTCATAAGCAAACAGCAGACCCTGGTCAGATGGCTCCTATAGGAGCCTTCTGATCTAGGTCTACTCTGCTTGCAAAAGCATAGAAAGGCGTATTTATGGAGTAAATGGTTAACAGTGGAATGATTCATAATTCTTTAATCCATTCCTCCATAGGCTATTTTTAGATCCAACCTCTTTGGATGTATCTACCGAAAAGGAGCATTAACAAGAGAAAAGGAAGTTTTTAGAATTTTGTACTTTGAAACCATTGTGATAAATAGAGCATTTGCTCCTATAGGAGCAAATGCTCTATTTATCACAATGGTTTCAACAGCTGACTTATACAGAGTCGTAGAAAGGGTATGGAAAGGGTAATAGGAGCCCAATAAAAGAAGTCATAGTGAGATTGACAATGAATTTTTTATTCTGTAATTTTACAAATACATGACAATAAAATATATCATCACAGACAATTTTCACTCTGTCTTGAGTGGGCCCTCCTACATATATGATATGACTCAGGCAACACACTGCAATGAAAAGGGAAACCACCCTTACTACACTGATTCAAGGGAGAGAAAAACAAAGTTCCTGAATTATCTCCCTTGTACCAAGCAGAGCAAAGGTTCAGTGGCATATTTCTGTTTCCATTTTCTTTACAGAAACTCAAATATTCCAACATAAACAGACATACAACCTCATTTTAATACATGTTGTTACCAATTTAAATACTGCATTCGGAACTGGTAGTTAAAAGTTAATTAACTGTCCAGAAATTTCTATGAACAAACCAAGATTTTTAAAATGAATCCATTTCAACACCATTCTTATAACAGTATAAGTAACTGACACTGGCATTATCAAACAAAATTTAGGAGTGAAAGCGGTGATCAGTATAACCTAAATTATACAGTTGATCTCTTTACGTTATTGATACCATTTTGATGCTACTACAAACAGAGTTGACCCAAATGAGACATTTCCTGCATGTCTGCTCCATTTGCTTTTGAAATAGTATACAGTTGAACTTCGATATCTCAAACTCGGATAACTCGAAATTCGGGATAACTCAAACTTAAAGTTTTAACATCATGTTCGGTCCTTCCAAAACCTTACAATACAGAATTGCTCTAAAATTTCTTTCAGCATTACTGTAGGCCTGCATTAAGCTGTGAACTTGAGAAATTGTCCAGATTAGAAATCGGATAACTAGAACTTCCGTTATCTCAAACTAATTTGTATGGCCCCTTGAAGTTCAAGATATTGAAGTTCAACTTAACATGTATGTAGATCCAATTTGACAGTTTGTACCATGGTGAAAAATTCTCTCGTTCATAAACACCATTCAGCTAATTAATATTCATGATATTATTATTTCTTACATATTCATCAGGTAAAGGATTAACCTGAAGTAAATGATGGTTATCCAGTACCCACTGTAAGTATCCAATACACACTGTAAGCCATTTACACACAACACGGTACAGGTGCCAAGTTTCGATTGATAAAGTGAAAATGCCAAATTTTAACAAACTTAATTTGATAGAAATATGAAAACTTGACAAAATAGAAAAATGACTCTGGTTTCATAGTGATGTGACATAAGTAGATATTCAATTATCTATATCAATTAAAATGAACAAAAATACTTTAGTGCGAAATGAGTTTCATTTTGTCAACCCTTTACTCCATGAATGACATGTAAGAATTAATGATATCATGAATATCAATTAGATATCTTTGGTAAATGAATACAAGAAATTTTGACCATGGCAGAAACTGTAGAATCATATATTATTCATATATATAAACAGAACAGACCCTGATTAGAAAGCTCCTACAGGAACCATCCAATATAGTTTTTCTGTGTGAAAAGCGTGTATATATATATATGGAGTAAAGAGTTAATGAAACACATTTGATGTGCCAAAAAAATAAGCCCTAGTGTTCCAAGAATTTATTAACAATTCACTCCATAAATACACCTTTCTTTGCCTTTGCTAACAGAAAAGACCCAGATCAGACGGCTCCAGTAGGAGCTGTTTGTTCAGGTCTGCTCTATTTGTTTAAGAAACAATAAGCTGTTCCTGTCATGATGAAAAATTCACTTAATCATAGTGCCAGTATAAAGATTCAGTTAATTAACCCTTTCCCTGTTCTATGTTTATTACAAATTTCATTCCCTACTGAATATTCATGGACAAAACAGTGAACGATGAAAGAAACAATGAAATATAGAAGGTGATACATTGCAGCCATTTTAGAAAGTAAAGAAACAGATCTATCAAATTCCATAAGCAAACAGAGCAGACCCTGATCAGACGGCTCCTCTAGGAGCCGTCTGATCTGGGTCTACTCTGTTTGCGAATACGTGAAAACACGTTTCTATGAGGGAAAGGGTTTACTAAATATTCATGATATCATTATTGTTGGCATGAATGTTAATGGAGTAAATGGTTAATCGAACTATTCTACAACACATCTGGTTCCTGAGATAATCTTCCAACCCTTTCAATGATGAACCTTACGTTTGAGCTGACAAAAGTTTAACGTTATCTTCATATAAACAACTTTTGGCAGCTCTGCAGACAAGAACCACATCAGACGGCTCCTGTAGAAATTGTCTGATTAGGGAGTGCACTTTTGCTATAAATAAAATAATATAAACTGGAGTACAGTTTCTGTCATGACGAAATCATTATTTCTTACAGGAATATTCATGGAGTAGAGGGTTAAGTGCCACTCCAAATGCCATGAAACCTCACCAAGAAAGGGCTGTCAATGCCATAGAGTTAACACTTTACTCCATAAATACGATTTTCTACACCTTTGCAAACAGAGTAGACCAAGATCAGACAGCTCCTGTAAGAGCCGTCTGATCAGGATCTCCTGTTTGCTTTTGAAAATAATATACACAATTCTACAGTTTCTGCCAAGGCCTAAAATTCCCGTGTTCATGTGCTATTATAAAAAATAATCTAATTAATATTCATGATGTTAATATTTCTTATATGAATATTCATGGAGTAAAGGGTTAAATTCATCTTCTCACACATCATTTTCTAAATGTACAATGCCTTATCTATTTTAGTGATATTTGTTTTTTAACATAAAAGAGACTTTTTCATAAATTTTATTGAAAATTATATTCATGCAATTTGAAATTTCAAAGTAGAAAGGAATTTGGAATTCAAATAACCCCCTTGCAAATAAAGCCACTGACACAATTTATAAATAAATAAAAAATAAAAAAGCTTTTATGACCAGAATAGGCCCCGAAAATTCCAGTGTGGAGTTGTTTTATTTGTGCACGTAAAGCCAGCTAAGTAGCACCATACGAAAGAATCTGAGTACCGGCTGTTTCCGACTAAAACTGCTATTTACACCATCATCTTTATCTCAGTCATCCTGCCGTAATTCGGCAACATTTTTTTCTTCGAAAGTTAAAACTGCCTTGAGATAAAATGTCTTAACAACACGGGACATAAAACTTTGCAACAAGAGCAATAAATACACATGAATTCTCTCAGATCTTCAGCAATTCAAAACCTCATAAAAGTACTGCTGTTTTATGGATTCATAATTAAGTACAGATTTTAAACCTAACAGTACCGTTAGGCCATATAATCTGGAAATTCAAATGAAAATTTCAAATTAAGCAACTATATATATATTTTTTTTAAGCTTTCAAATTGAGATATGTTTTGGCAGCCCAACACCATTAATGTGCACCTATCTACGGCAGAGAAGGATAATGGAATTAAAATGTCTTCGTTCTGCACATTCCCCCAAATACTTGAATTGAAAGCATGTGATCCATTAAATTAATTACATATCCAAACACTTAACAGCATCTATTAATTTACCTGTTAAGAACTTCTATTATGAGGTATTGTTACTCTGAACGATAATGTGCTAATAGCTCGTTAAGGAAGGTACTCTGTACCTGTACCAGTAATAGAACTCCTGAATGCATTCCTCAAACATTGCTATTCTAGATAAAACAAAAATGTTGTTGTGTCAGAATGTGATGCAGTAATACCTCTCTACAGCGACCATACTTAATCAAGTCTGATTCTGGTTGTTTAACCCATTCCCACTTAGGCTATTTTTAGGCTCTTTGATTAAATCTACCAAAAAGGAGCATTAACTAGAGAAAAGGAAATTTTCAGAATTGTGTAGTTTTGTAACCATTGTGGAGCAAATGCTCTATTTATCACAATGGTTTCACAAAGTGACTTTTAAAGAAAGTGTCAAAAGGCGTCAATATGCGGGAATGGGTTAAGACAGGCGATAACTTAATGCAGGACAAAGTCTTGTAGATAGCTCCGAATGAAACTTTCTGCATTATTGGAGCATTCTGCAGCACTTTTGTTATTCATCAATCTTTTACTTGATTATCATGCCTTTTCACACAGAGCAAACCCAAATCAGACAACTCCTGCAGGAACATTCTGACCCGGACTTAGCTCTACTGTTTCTATATTTTGCTACAGATCAAGTTTGCCATGAAAAGAAATTTCTTCTTTTATATATTGATGTAAGTATTCATAATGGGGGGAGGCTTACATGAATATTCACCAAATAAAGACTGAAGCAGCCATCCGTTGTTAACCCTTTCCCTGTTCTATGTTTATTACAAATTTCAATACCTACTGTATATTCATGGACAAAATAGTTATAATGAAATATTGTAGCTATTTCAGAAAGTAAAGAAACAGATCCTTCAAATTCCATTAGCAAACAGAGTAGACCCTGATCAGATGGCTCCTCTAGGAGCCGTCTGATCTGGGTCTACTCTGTTTGCAAATGCGTTTATATTGGGGAAAGGGCTAAAGATATCAATATGTATTCATTTGAATGAGGTTCTACTGTATATTTGAAACTTGGACAGAAATCTTAAGTCAGAAACTCTAAAAATAGTAGCAGATAATTTAGGTTGTAATTAAAACATTTGTTCAATATTGACATAAAAGAGTATTTGTTCACACAAAATTGTTCACAACCATAGCACTATGGCCTATTAAAGAATAAGACTCAGTCCCTGACACAACACAGTTCACATTTGATATACCTCAGCACCACATCGTCAAAAATCCAAGCAAGAAAGTAGCCATCCTTTTCCTCAATAATACAATGGGAATCCTCGTCTTACACTCCTGTACCACAGCCATTTATATCACTTAAGAATGACAGACTAAATTTACAAAAGCTTGTCATTCAAACGGTGCAGACATTGCAGATCTGGGTCTACACTGTTTACAACTGCCAAAATACTTGTTTCCCCGCATTCAAATTGGTTATACCTTTAGCTCTAGGAAAATAAATTCTAATGTAAATCACAATAGATTCACTGTATTATCCAAACAAATGCACTGTATTGTCCAGATCTGGTTATTTAAAGCCTTGTCCGGCACTTAATTTTTAAATAATTCCAAATAACTGTTGTTATAACAATATTAGGTGATGTTCTTTTATGACCACTACAAAGTAAGATGTGATGCTAAGGTATCTCAACACTAGCTCTCAGCTCTGCCACAACACAGTCACATAATAGAACTATTTACTTTATACATATTGCATTTTAAGTTCTGTCTTTTAAATAATTTCAGCCCGGCCTAATGAGTGAGTTCTTTGGTTCAAGGTCCAACTTGATTCATCCTCCCAGGAATGAGTTCCTGAGTTCTGCAGACCTGACGACTTCTAGAATTTCTTACTGCTAGTAGCACTAAGTTTGTTCTCCACTTCATCAATTCTGTCGATTTTGACAACAACTTTTCCTTCAAATACTGGCAATACTTTGCTATCTTCTTTGATCTCCTCGTACACTGCCTCTGTGTCAAAGTCTTTACTGTACGTTTTAACAAAATACCTGCAAGCAGAGGAAATGCTCATTAAAATACAGATTTATCTACTGGCAAGGACATTCCTGTTTAACTCTTTACTCCAGGAGTATCCAGCCTACAAATAAAGATATCATGAATTTTTGATAATGGAACAATGAACAAAACGGTTTTTGACAGATACTGTAGGATAAGATCTTTACTATGTATGCCATAAGCAAACAAAGTAGACCCCCAACATACAGCTCCAGGAGCTGTCTAATCTGGGTCTATTCTGTTTGCAAAGGTGTAAAAAGGTGTATCTATGAAGAAAAGGGTTAAACCTTCATAAAATAAACCCAATTAATCAGTGTCTACTATGTAATGTCCTTTGGATGGTTAAATCCTTTTCCTATTTAGTATCAATTGAAGATTTTATTATTGTATGGACCCTGAAGGATGAACTTGACATGTTTTTAATCACACATCAATAATGATATGTTTGGCTGTGACAGAAACGTCAGTATCAGATCTATATTATTCAAAAAGCAAACAGAGAAGACCATGATCAGACACCTCCTACAGGAGTTGACTGATCTGAGTCTATTTGGTTTGCAACTTTGCCAAAAGTCGTCTATATGAGAGAGGGTAAAACTTAACAAACTTGTCTAAGACCCTTTTCCTCATAGAAATATTTGCAAACAGAGTAGACCCAGATCAGATTGCTCCTGTAGGAGCCATCTGATCAGCATCAGTCCTGTCTCTGAAATTGTATAGATCTGATTCTACAATTTCAGCCATGGAAAATAAATCCTGTGCACATTTGCCATTACTCAAATTAATATTCATCATGTCATTATTTCTAACATGAATATTAATAAGGTAAGGGCTTAACCCTTTCCCTCATATAAACGTGTTTTCACGCATTTGCAAACAGAGTAGACCCAGATCAGACGGCTCCTATAGGAGCCGTCTGATCGGGTTCTGCTCTGTTTGCCAATGGAATTTGATAAATCTGTTTCTTTTCTTTCTAAAATGACTGCAATGTTTAACCTTTCGTATTTCATTCTATCTATTTTGTCCATGAATATTCAGTAGGTATTGAAATTTGAAATAAACGTAGAACAGGGAAAGGGTTAATAGTCACTCAATTCTAGCAAAACAAAGCAAACAAGAGGGCCATGATGGCCCTGAAATCGCTCACCAGAGGGAAAGATTTTTAAGTTTCAACTACATGTATGTTTCTAAACAAAACTGGACACCTGTTTTGTGGGGTGTTATTTGACCCTTTCTCTGTATAATTATAATGGCAAGCTTTCTGGGATGATTTGCTTCATTATAATATTTTCTAAGTCCAATACCGCACGTTTACGGACCGTTAACTTGGAAAGCTTATTTCGCACAAAAAATATGTGGAAAAGTTTCATTTTCCATTACATATTACTACGCATAACCTAACAACTCCTTGATATATTGCGTATTTAGAAACGAACGACAACTCTTGTAGAGCACGTTTCGTAACAAAACCAGTTCACACCGGGACGTTTCGAACCCCTTCAGAATTAGAGTACTGATGATTGTTTCAAAGCAGAAATTGTATAAAAATCGCGATTTCAACAATTTATACAAACGGAACTGTTATGGAAATGGAAAATTAAAACTTGTTAACAATAACTGGTGATAATAACCATTGTGATAGATAGAGCATTTGCCTTAGTGATAAATAGAGCATTTGCTCCATAAGAGTAAATGCACTATTTATCACAATGGTTTCAAATCTACGCAATTCTGAAATTTTCCTTTTCTCTAATTAACCCTTTTCCTCATATAAACATGTTTTCACACATTTGCAAACAGAGTAGACCCAGATTTACCTCTTTGAATAAGCAGACAACATTTCTAACAGATGACAACCCTATCACTGCTTAGCATGACCAAAATTAGCACACAGTTTGAACTCAGATCTGACACATACCGGTATGTAACTTTATATGTGGTTTGTATATGAGTTAATTTACTCCTATGGAGCAAATGCTCTATTTATCACAATGGTTTGATATCTACACAATTCTGAAATTTTCATCTTCTCTAATTAATGCTCCTTGTCAGTAGATTTATTCAAAGAGGTAGGATCTGAAAAAAGCCTTTGTGATAAATAGAGCATTTGCTAACCATTGTGATAAATAGAGCAAACGCTCCATAGGAGTAAATGTTCTATTTATAACAAAGATTTTAAATCTACACAATTCTGAAATTTTCATTTTCTATAATTAATGCTCCTTATCAGCAGATTTATTCAAAGAGGTAGGATCTGAAAAAAGCCTTTGTGATAAATAGAGCATTTGCTCCATAGGAGTAAATGCTCTATTTATCATAATGGTTTCAAATCTACACAATTCTGAAATTTTCCTCTTCTCTAATTAATGCTCCTTATCAGTAGATTTATTCAAAGAGGTATAATAATCACTTTATGAAACCATTGTGATAAATAGAGCATTTGCTCCATAGGAGTAAATGCTCTATTTATCACAATGGTTTCAAATCTACACAATTCTGAAATTTTTCAAAAGGCAGATTCTGAAAATATCCTATGAGGGAATGGGTTAAAAACAGTGTGAACAAACAGAGACTAATTCTGAAGCAGACAACTTGATAGAGTTTTGACCAGGAACTTGACCTATCCAGTGATTATGCAACACAGATGGAGTGACTGCAATCCTTCTAGTTCAGAGGAACCTTTATAGTGTAAAATACTATTTTAAAGTATAACCAACAGGGCAGGGCCAATTTTAACCTCAGAACTATGATATTAACCAATGTCAATAAGGTATACTAAGTAAATCTATACACCAAATATCTAAGCTCTGTGACATGTAGTTTTTGACAAGAAGATTTTTGAAGTTTTCCCCATGCCTAACCTAAGTGAGCCCAGCATTCTGCTACTTGTACAGAAAACAACAGTCAGCTAGAAAAAACTGGCCACCCCTGGGACCGTGGCGGGGCCAATTTTGACTCCAGGGACATACTTTATATAACTTTTGTAGAGGACCTATAGGTGATGCTATGTGCCAAAGATGAAAGCTGAGAACCCTGCAGATTCAGAGGAGAAGACTTTTAAAGTTCAAATTGTTGACGACGCACGACAAACGCCGACAGACGACGGACATCAGGCGATCACAAAAGCTCACCCTGAGCACTTTGTGCTCTGGTGAGCTAAAAATTAATCCAATGATTAATCCATTTCATTTACCTGAAGAATCCACGTTTGCTAATCAACAATTTCAGCTGACCCAGGGTGACATGTGGCTGGGATACGGTGATTCTGTATGGGATGGGCTCCCCACAGAAGTAGTAACCAATGATCGTCTCCTCGGGCTTACTCGATGTTGATGTGTTACCACTGCCTGAAGATCTCTTAGATGAGCGTTTCCTGAAAAATTATAAAAATGCTCATAATCCTTTTATAAAATCTATATTTGACAACGTATGACAAAAATGAACTGACCCTGACAAGACATTGCTCTGTAAGCATAAACATACATGTTATTATTGCTTTGAAAATTTGCAGTCAACTTAAATTACATAAATGACCTCATATGTGGTATACTGCGAAATTTATCTTGTACATATTTATGACTATTGATTCTATGCACTGGTGAAAAAGTGAAACTTACTCTGTTCTGCTGTCAGCTGATGTATCAAGGTCCATTCCGGGCACTCTACTTGTGGCTCCAGCTGGGGCTCGCACCTGGTTGCAACTCTGGGATGAGGGTACTGGAGGCCGCTTGTCCTTGCTAGGAACACCAGTGAATGACCTACACACAAAAATAACAACATTAAACAAACGTCAAACTAAACAAAATCTGTTTCAATTCTTTCCAAATGTTTACCAGTTAACTCTTTATCTGATAGAAAAACCTTTGACCATTTGCCAACAAAGTAGACTCAGATAAGATGATCTGATCAGGGTTTGCTCTACTGGCTTATAGAATATCTGATTTTATACTATTTCTCATAACAATGTATTAACTTGTTTTGTATAAAAATACAGATAGGATAATTAGTCAATGAATATTCATGAGGTAAAGGCTCAAAGGGTCTCTCAGTTTAACCCATTCTTTTGTATAAATGCCTTTTCATGGCTTTGCAAACAGAGCAGACCCAGATCAGACGGCTCCTGTAGGAGCCCTCTGATCAGAGTCTGCTCTGCTTGCTTATGAACTATTTAGATCCCATCATTCAGTGTTTGTCTAAGCCAAAACTTTCCTTAGAATGTTTACCTTATCAAAAATAAGTAAATGAATATTCGTGAAGTGATCAATTCATTCATAAATGATCAACAGGGAAAGGGTTAACATATAATCAAAGTCAATAAAAAAAACACCTCATGGTAACTGACTGGTTGTTCCTGTACTCATGGTAACTGACTGGTTGTGCCTGTACTATTTAACCCTTTCCTCCATAGGCTATTTTTAGACCCAACCACTTTGAATGAATCTACCCAAAAGGAGCATTTACTAGAGAAAAGTAAAATTTTATAGTTTGAAACCATTGTGATAAAAAGAGCATTTGCTCCTATAGGAGCAAATACTCTATTTATCACAATGGTTTCAACAGGTGACTTTTACAGAGGCGTAGAAAGGCGTATTTATGGAGGAAAGGGTTAAGTTCTATTTAAATTTTACGAAGAATGCAATCTGTTCTCAGTATTCTTTTGCCTATTCATCTAGCTAGTGTTAATTTTCCACTTAAACCTTCGAATGCAGGTTACAAGTTAACTGGCATTTGCGAATGGTGTAGACACAGATCAGTAATCTCCTAGGAGCCATCTGATCAAGGTCTCCACTGTTTGTCCTTCATAAACTTCTACCATATTTAGTCATTCCACCGCGAGCATTCAGAGGGTTACACACTAAATGTAAAATAAAGTGGCTTATTGTGAAGATAAGGACTGTCAACACTGAGCACTTGACAGTAACAGCTAATTGACACTCTACTGTCCAGGAAAGAATAACCAGTAACAGGAAACAATACATGGGAAACAATACACAAAGATATCATCAGTTACCATCAGCTTTACAACTCAGAGAATCGCCTCATGTCCTCAATTGCTGTAAATTAAGATTTTATGGTTTTAAGAGCAGTTCAAGTTGACCGCTTGACAATGGTCTTACATCTACAAGAACAGCCTCTCAGGCCACTCCAGCCAGGCATTTGATGTGTGCAGTATCATACGGTTATCATACGTCAGACAGGCAGACTGACTGAGAGCTTAACATCGGCAAAATCTCAAGTCATCGACATCTACTCAAGTATCACATAGTTTTGATCTTTTTGTCAGAAGGATGTAATTAAAAATTGCAAACAAGTGACAAGACAACCAAGCATTTGAATATGGGAAAAGAATGACATGGCCATTGCAATTTATGTAGACATGGACCAGAGGGCTTCAAGGGACCATCTGATCAGGATCTGCACTATTAGTCACTCAAAATCCTCTTGCAATTCTAATCCTTTCATTCTGATTCTACTTTTAACGATGAGACATTCAGCATATTTCAGCATTCAAATGACTAACAAACAAAGCACATTTGCAGTAGAACCTCTTTTAAGTGGTCATTCAGTTATTGAAAACAGGAGTCTTAATGTGTCAGTTTACACTTTCCCTAATGAATATTTATGCCTGAATTGATCACTTTCTGAATATTCATTAACTTATTTTCTTTTTGAATTGTTGGATTACGCCAAAAACGAAGTATCAGATTTATATTTTCATCAGCAAAAAGAGCTGATCCTAACAGTTGGTTCTTACAGGAGCCATCTAATCTGTGTTTAATCTGTATGCAAACATATGAAAAGGTGTTTATATGAAGGAAAAAGTTGATTAAAGTTATAAAATAGTACCAAAGTCACATATAGGAGGATTGGTCTGAAGATATGGGGTAAGTACCATACAAAATAAATCCCCTAAGGTACATACTTAGACTTGACAGGGGTTGACTTGGCATGGTCAGCCTCCAGGCGACGGTTCACCTCCTCCAACTGGACCGTGGTGTTTGGAGGCGGCATGATGGGCATGGAGGGGTCTGTGGCAATAGGCTGACTAGGTATTACGTTCATACCTCCACCCTGAGCAACCCAAGGCACACGACTTGAGCTATCCGCAGATGCAGACCGGTTGATATGGCCACTGCTGCCTTTCCGCGATCCACTGCCAGAAAATATATCGATATTAATGCACTAAATATCTCACATACACAAACAGAAATTCTTTTACTACCCTGTTAACCCTTTACTCCAAAGACACTCCTTTTAACACCTTTGCAAACTGAGTAGACTCAGATCAGATGGTTCCAATAGGAGGCTTCTGACCCAGGTCTGCTCTGTTCGCTTATGGATAATAAAGATTTGATTCTAAAGTTTCTGCCCAAATTTCCTGTGTTCACATGCCATTATCCCCCATCCCCCTACCTGCCTACAATAGACATGCCATTATCCCCCATCCCCCTACCTGCCTAGAATAGACATGCCATTATCCCCCATCCTGCCTTGAATAGACACTGGTACAGTCCAATCTATCATAACTTCAGGAGCAGACTCTGAGCAGACAGCTCCTACAGGAGCTGTCTGACTTGAGTCTATCCCGTTTGCAAAGGCATGCAAATGTGTATTTATGGATTAAAAGATTAACCCTTACCTTACAGATGCCTTTGTAAACGGAGTAGACTAAGATCAGAAAGGGTTAAGCAGCCACCTGTTTTTAGAGACATCTACCGGTATATTTATTCATCAAGTGTCTGTTCAGGTCATATTGCAGCTCAGATCTTATTTAGCTTGGTCATCAATTGCTCTTTAATGATTATTAATTTCTGCTCATTCAAGCTTTTGAGAAACTATTAACAGTGTGGAAAAAAACCATGGATTCTGACATGACAATAGTTATTCAGTTGGATCCAAGCTGTTTGCAAATGCCAGTCAGGCTGCACTTGCAGGAAAAGAGCTGTGTGTGCCGATGGGAAAACAAAGCATCTTGTATCCATCCTCTTTGAATAAACTACCGAAAAGTAGCACTAACTAGAGGAAAGGAAAATTTTAGAATTTTGTAGTATGAAACCATTGTGATAAATAGAGCATTTGCTCCTATAGGAGCAAATGCTCTATTTATCACAATCGTTTCACAAAGTGACTTTTACAGAGTCGTCAAAAGCCGTCAGTATGAGGGAATGGGTTAAGACTTAATCAAAGGTTGCATGTGGTAACTAGCCAGACAAATCTTTCATCTGGTGTACTTTTAACCCTTTGAATGCAGGAAACAAGTTTTCTGGTGCGTACAAACAGTGTAGATAAAACTCAGATAAAACCAGTCCACAATTCCACATCTTTTTACAAGAAACTGCAGAATCAGATCTTTCTATTCCAAAAGAAAACAGAGCAGACCCTGATCAGATCCTGTAGAGCTATCTGATTCTGATCTAAGTCTATACTGCTTACATAGATGTAAAAAAAAGGCATATACATGTATAGTTATATGGAGTAAAGGGTTAAAGAAGTTTGGTTTCAAACCAATAACTTGCCACAAGATTTGTAATTGTGAATATTTTCATCAATATGATCTTAAAATGTCCTATAGTGGTAGTAACTTAACATATATAAAATCAACATGTTTAAAAGACAAAACTTGCGACTTGTGGGACTTGCGCTTACCTGTGCTTGTACTGTTGTTGAGGGACTGGGGTTAATGCTGATGCTTTGTGGGAACGCCTGCTGGAAATAGTCTTCTCCGAATCTGTGTGAGTCGTTCCACTGCCGATGTTCATGTTCTCGTTATCCAGAATCCATTGTAATACTCTGTGAGGGAGAGAAAAAAATTTCTGTCAATGTCATGTCAACGCCATTATGAAATCAAACTGTGTCTATGTATATGCTATAACCCAATTTAGCAGGAACAAGGGCATTAACCCTATCTCTTACATCATCTCAATAAATTTGATCACAGGGGGACAAAACCTTTGTGAAACATTAGCCAGCAGCTACAAAAACAAGTAACAAAACAAACAAAAGCTAACAAACAACAGTAGAACCAGTCTTAAGTGGCCATCAAAATGATGCCTAATTATGGGTGTGTAAGGCAGGTGGTAGCTTAATGCAGTTCAAAAGTAATGCAATAAGCTCTCATAGGAGATTTCTGCTTTACTTTAGTTCTGCATTAAGTAACCACCTGCTTTTTAAAACTTCTATGTTAAATAAATGAACTCCATGAATATTGATTTTTATAAGTGATGACATCATGAATATTAATTAAGATCGATTTTATAATGACACATGATTACAGGATATATTGGCCTTGGTTCAAATTGCAAAAATCATATCTACATGTATATTATTTCATAAGAGAACAGACAGAACCTAAATCTCTGATCAGACAGCTCCTATAGCAGCTATCTGATTTGGATCTACTTTGTTTGCAAAGACGTAGAAAGGCGTATTTATGGAGTAAAACCTGTTTCATCAGTAAGTAATTGTTTAACCCATAACCCCATAGATACACATTTAAACACCATTGCAGACAGAGAAGACCCAGGTCAGATGGCTCCTGTAGGAGCAGTCTCATCAGGGTCCTGTTTTATTATGAAATAATATACAAAAAGTCATGTAGATTTGATTCTACAGTTTCTGCCATGGTCAAAAACTTATATTCCATGTTAATATTCTATTATAAATATTCAGCTAATTAATATTCATGTCATTATTTCTTACATGAATATTCATGGAGTAAAGGTTTAAAATAGGTTTTACAGTACCTTATCCATAATGCACACTTGACATATTATTTTCTCCCCCCCCCCCCCCCCCCCCCCCCCCCAAATCTCTTATTAAGTTTGGTTTTTTTTCCCCCCAACTTCAAAGCAACTTGATGTTTTCTTCCTACATGCAATAAATATGACTCCTTTTGATACTTGGGCTCAAACCGTCAATGCTGGGTCCAGGATATTTACATCTGCTCTGTGCTTTAGTCCTTGCCTTCAATTTTCTCTTTAATGTGTGCATTTTATAGCATCACACTACTCTTTAATCTTGAGAGAGCCAAAAAAATTACAGTGTATTCAAATTTCAAATAACATATCCTCTGCATTACCCATTTATCACCGAAGTTTTCTTTTAATTTCTAGCTGATATGGTTGTGAAGAAACCTTTTTTCTTACGTGCTTGAAGATGTGGAAAAAAGAATAAAACCGTGCACTGAACAAATATTGTCGGACTATACAAGAGAATGTGCTGTATCATCTGGGTCCATGCTTATAAAACTTTTAGTTGAGTCTGAGTTCGTTCTCAAGTTTTTGATTGGTCAGATTTGAGCCAAAAGCTCAAATCTGACCAATCAAAAGCTTGAGAACAAAACTCACTCAACTAAAAGCTTTATAAGCATGGACCCAGAATTCCTGAATCTTGAAGGCAAAAGTCACACATGAACCATTTCCCTCATTTAGATAACTTTGGACACCTTTATAAACAGAGTAGACCCAAATCAGATGAATCCTGTAGTAACCATATGAATTCTGGGTCTATCCTGTTTGCTTATGGAATAATAAAGATAAAATTCTACAGTTTCTGAAATGGAAAAAAATGCTGGCTGCTTTTGACATTATATAAGTCTTAATTCTACAGCTTTTTTGTCAAAGCATTAGCAAGCTATTTCCTTGAAAGTTTACATTTTAAGCATTCAGATAATAAATAGTAATTATGCTATTATTTCCTACATAAATGAACAGGGAAAGGGTTAAGCAGCCACCTGTTTTAAAAATACCACGGTTACTCATGTAGGGACCATTTTTGAGAAGTTTAATAGTATACGGTATGTACTTTTAAGCCTTTCCTCCATAAATACGCCTTTCTAGTTTCTACGCCTCTGTTAAAGTCACTTTTTGAAACCATTGTGATAAAAAGAGCATGGTTTCAATACTACACATGTCTAAACTTTTCATTTTCCCTAGTAAATGCTCCTTTTTGGTAGATTAATTCGAAGAGGTTGTGTCTAAAAATGGCATATGGAGGAATGGGTTAATATCAATAGAACTATCAGATTTGCAGATTACTCAAAATGATTGATCTCTGAGCAGACTGATTAGAAATTCAGGTCCTTGAAACATTTTTCAGATTGTATTTGAACTGTATGTCATTGCTAAAAGATGTCTGATATCTAACCAGCCTAAATAAAGATAGCTAGTTCACAATTCATGGTGGCTGCACAATTCATGATTTACAAGCGAGTATATACATCAATGGCTATCAGATCAATAGTCTTTTTCACAGTCGACAAATGTGCAATGCTTCAATTACTTCAGTCTCTAAAGTTAAGATACACAGCTCTTCTTATTTGTCATTAACTGTTCATCAATTGATAACAATTTAAATGTAGTCTGACGCCAAGTTACAGTCATTTGATCTAGATCCAGACAGTCTGCCCACTTATATCAGCGTGCACCAGCCACTCTCGGCTAGATTACACACAGCTCAATATAACCAGCTGTGTTCCCCCAACGTGCCTTTGATCTTGCCCCTTTTGTTATCATCAGTTCTTTGATGTCAACATCAAAGCAACACATTTAAATATTTATTCGGTTAAATTTGAAATCAACACACAGGCTTTAATTTTCCTGTACACTATAAAGCAAGCCTGACACAACCCGTATGGTTGTTGTATTGACTGACTAAACAAAGAGGTGTAAATAGACACTTCTGGAGCCAGTGTCTTGTTTTAAACCATAATCACTTGATTTCTTTTGTACTATTGATAGTCATAATATGGCAGACAATTTAACCCTTTCAACACTGAATTCTCCGAGTGGGATAACCCTATCAGTGATTAACTACAGAGCCCACTCAGTATGAAAGGCTTAATTTACTTGCTAAGGAAATATCAATGACAAACAGTGCACACCTTGTACAGCGGGCTCTTCGAGGAGCCCTTTGATCTGGGTCTATACTGTTTACAAATGACTGCATGTGTGTCTTGCTTGTAAGGGTTAAATATTCATGATTACTGGGCATCTTTGAACTGCTGGTAAGGATATCCTGCTCTAAAGATATATCTGAACAGCTTTTTACTTTTATTAGGTATGATACCCAGATTACAATGGAATAGAACCTGATCTAGTATAGTTAAATATGAGAAAGCTTTGCATATGTCTAAATGGTTAAAAAGGGGGGGGGGGGGGGGGGGGGGTCCCTAAAGGCTTTTTCTCCCATTTGGCATTGGTAACATGTGGACTAGAGAGCATAATTAATTAATGGTGGATTGTTAATCCAGTTAGTCAATGAAGTTTTCATAATTCCTTTCATCCTTTACTTCATGAATATTCATATAAGAAATAATTACATGTACATGAATAATAATGAGAACCTTTTATGAGGGAAGAGTTTTTGTCCAAGGCGAACATCGGCATTTGCAAACAATGTAGACCAAGAGCGCTGGGCTCCTCGAGGAGCCCTACATGATCAGGGTCTGTACTGTTTGTTATTGAAGCCTTTCCTACTGAATGAACTTTAACCCTTTCCCTGTTCTATTTTTATTCCACATTTCAGTACCTACTGAATATTCGTTAACAAAATAGCTATAAAGAAATATGACACTTGGAACATTGCAGACATTTTAAAAAGCAAAGATACAGATTTATCAAATTCTATTAGCAAACAGAGCAGACCCTGATCAGACGGCTCCTCTAGGAGCCGTCTGATCTGGGTCTACTCTGTTTGCAAATGCATTAAAACACGTTTGTATGAGGGAAAGGGCTATAGTTACACATTGATGGGGTAGTTCACTCTCAAAATTCAGCAGGAATGCAGCATTGAAAGGGCCAACATGATCCTGGATATCACTGGTATTGTTTTCAGTAGCAGTGGTGTAGTTAGCTTTCATCTCTGCCTCCCACCAACTGTAAGCTAATAGCCATTCTACCCCAGTCTCTGTCATCTACATAGGTAACCCAATATCAAATCTCCGACATTAGAGCCAATTATTTTTTTCTAATAACAAACTGCCAGCAATGTTAAAGCTCGTAAAATTTGCACAAAGAGCCCTGAGCAGAAAAACATATGCAAGTAAGCTTTCATGTGATGTGAATATATACATCTCGCTATCACTTTGCTCTTATATCTACTTAGTAGTCCCAATGGCCCAACATCTGGGAAAAGGAAAACACAATATGGATAAAGTAGGGCCCAACATTGGGAAAAGGAAAACAGAATATGGATACAGTAGGGCCCAACATTGGGAAAAGGAAAACAGAATATGGATAAAGTAGGGCCCAACATTGGGAAAAGGAAAACAGAATATGGATAAAGTAAAGTATCACCACTGAACTCTTTACTCGAAAAACACACACAAACAGGGCAGACCAACATCTGTCAGTTCCTGCAGGAGCTCTCTGCTCGGTTTTCTTATTGAATTATACAAAATCTGATTCTGAAACTCGCATTTCAGTTAAAACTCCCTGGTCTTTAATTATGCTTTTATATGCATTCAGCTGATCAGGGTCTGCTCTGTTTGCTTTTGACATGATATAGATCTGATTTTACAGTTTTTGTCAGAGCAAAAAGCTCCCTTGAAAACTTTACAAATATAAACAAGAGCTGGGTGCAGTGCCAACGCTCGTTTGATTTGGTGCTTGTTATGGTTCTTATGTGTTCGAGTAATGAGCTACATTAATGCTTTTGCACGCCGACGAAAACGCCAACGGCGCCTACGACCCAGTGATCACAATAGCTCGACTTTTCTTGAAACAGGAGCTAAAAATGAGCTAATAAATATTTAGTCATTATTTCTAACATGAATACTGAACTGGGAAAGAGTTAAAAGGTGTTTCTTTGGTATGAAGTGTTAACCTTTTCTTTCACATAAAAACTTTTGCGAAGAGTAGACCTGGGTCCATGCTTATAAAACTTTTAGTTGAGTCTGAGAACGTTCTCAAGCATTTGATTGGTCAGATTTGAGCCTTTGGCTCAAATCTGACCAATCAAAAGCTTGAGAACTCAAATCTGACCAATCAAAAGCCTGAGAACGAAACTCAGACTCAACTAAAAGCTTTATAAGCATGGACCCAGAAAGCTCCTGCAGGACTACGGACAAGGTCTACTCTCCTTATGAAATAATACAGATCCGATACAACAGTTTCTGCCATGATAAAAACTTCCCTTGGTAACAGTGCCATTATAAAGAATCAGTTAATCAATATTCATGACATCATTATTTCTTACATGAATATTCATGGATTTAAGGGTCGAGAGATCATAATGCAGCAGCAGTAACAATAACATTCTTCTTTGATAAATTCTGCTACAGGTTTTGTGGTTGCTGGGTTTTTTTAAAGATTTTTTTGTTTGCTTCAATTTAACATAAAAACACTTCTTTATTTTCACAAATATCCTGTGTGCTAGTTTCTGTAATTGCATGAATGTTTTGTGGATGTAAAAAACAAAGGCAAGATTTGTTGAAATTTTGTACAGTTGCCACACAGGATGAGAGAAAATATATTAACCCTTAACCTGCTGAATAAAAATTATCTCAGTTCAAACTCGGATCTATTCTTATTTTACTTATCCTCAATTTGTCGAAACTTTTGAGCAATTTCTAACCCAATTTCAAACAGTATAGAACTTAAAGAGATGCTGAATTAGTTGTCATCTCACCTGGATACAGGCTGTCCGCTATGGACCGTTAGAATGCACATAGATTGGTAAGTGTTAATTTCAAGCAGAGCATGTGTACATATGTTTGGAATTCTCCGATATCTGTTTCCTTTATGTTTATCTATCTATTTAACTTCTATGAGGTCTTCTGTCGATAGTGGGCTCACGTTTTGGTCTGGCTTTAATTTTTTAAAACAACTTGAATCGCACATGTTTTGTTGGCAATAACAGCTACCTTTATCTGAAGTTTGAAGTTCAAATATGTCTGTTTTGAGAAAACGCATGTTGCTGGTCAGGTATCATTAACAAATTAAAATTTCTGTCAGTTCTTGTTACACAAGTGCTTTTTACCTATACTCATCTAAACAGCAGCAAAAGTATACAAATAGAAGGAAATGTACAATTACTATCACACATGAAATTGATCTACCCAACTTCATGAATTATCATGTAAAAAATAATGACATCATAAATATTAATTAGCTTAATTTTTTGCATGTGAATATGAACAAAATGTAAAAACAGAAGTTGTAGAATCAGATCTGTTATTCCATAAAGAAACAGAGTGGACCTTGATCAGACGGCTCCAACAGAGCCCATCCGATCTGGGTCTACTGTGTTTGCAAATGCCTAGACAGCTGTATTTCTGGAATAAAGAGTTAGCTTTTTACTACATGAATATTCATGTAATAAATAAGGGTGTCTATAGAGTAAGGGGTGGATATCCCATTGTAATGAAATATTAGTATAACTATATCATGTACACATGTATGTATAGAATATACTAACCAACCAATTACTGTTTCTATCAACTATGTCTTTGCTGTTACTGGGATGGGGTTTTTTATCAGTTCTTTAAAAGAGACATCTTTATTCCTTTTAATTGTGAAAATTAAAATCTATCAAAAAAAGTTTTTATTCTTGTCAACATGCTCTCCCTATGTCCAAAATTTCAACATTAGTTTTACAAGTATGAATCTGGATCCAGACATAGTAAAAACCAGATCCAAATACAATAAAAAACATCAGTTTAATTATGGACTGCACAGAAAAGAAAGGGGCAATATTCCTCATTCTGAATGATTAATACCCTGTCTAATCCCATCACCTCAGCCGGCTAGATTGATTTTTTCTCTGTAATGCAAATTGTGCATGATAAAAGATGAAAGGAATCACAAATCTCTTCAATTAATGAGCAAGTCTTTGATGGCAGTGGTAGATTTCCATGTTTCAAACAGTGATCCCACCTCAAAGCATGCTGGCATGTTTTCTTGCCAGACGTTATTGCTGTCGGCACTTCACACCCGTGGGCTCAGCCCAGCAGGAAACCCAAGCAATGATCCTAGCGGCAAACATACAGCTTTTTTGATCTCCCTCCTTAACTATTAACACTCTAAATAATTATTATCAGCACAAAGGTGTCCTCTGCTTCATTTCTAAAAGAAAAAGTTTTCCCCTTATTTTTCAAAAGATGCAAGAGTTTTGATCCAGATGAGAGTCCTCATCTAGCCCGGGTCCACATTTTGCAAATGTTATCGCAAATTCATCTAATGAATGCTTAGAGTTAAACCAGTAGTTCAAACAACAGTGAGGGACAGATAATGTTCTCTCTCTTTGTGTCAGCTAGACTTTAATTATCTGGTATTTGCATTTACCCTAACCATCCCTTTCCCTGTTGAATATTCAAGTAGGAAATAAAGACATCATGAATATTAATGAGCAATGTTTGACTGTGACAGAAACTATGGAATCAGATCTCTATAATTCAATAAGCAAACAGAGCAGACCCTGATCAGTTCCAACAGGAGCCGTCTTATCTGGGTCTACATTGTTTGCAAAAACATGAAAAATCATTCACATGAGGAAGAGGGTTATCCGAAGTATTTGGACTCCTAATCTTTCTTCTTCACCGGTTTGTACAGCTGAATATGTACGGTAAGCATTTTTGATAACTTTAGTCTTTAAATTAGATTGACATTTTAACCCTTTCCCTCATAGGCTATTTTTAGATCCAATCACTTTGAATAAATCTACTGAAAAGGAGCATTAACTAGAGAAAAGGAATTTTTTTAGAAGTTTGAAACCAATGTGATAAATAAATTGTACGTAAATCAAGCACTTTTTATATGTTTTATTGTGAAAAAAATTTCAAAGTCCCATAACTGATAAAAATAGTCAGACCAAAACTTGCCTTCTTTAATGAAGGAGCACACCAAGGTTGTTCATCTATGAAAACAAATCTTCCCATTAGTTCACGAGTTTTACCATGGCAGAAACTGTAAAAATTAGATCTATCTTATCTGGGTCTTCTCTGTTTGCAAAGGTGTTAGAAATTGTATCTATGGAGTAGAGTATTCAGTATTACAACTGATTCTAAACCAACTACAAAATATATGGATTTCATCATCAACATTCAGTAGAATTACAGTCTACCAAAAATACTGTTTGTAATGTTTGCAAATATCAAAGGCTTCTGTTGACAGCGGTTTTTGCAATACCAAGCCCATATTGACCCCTACACATGGTAGTGCCAGTATTGTATATACCTTAATTATTCACTCATCCAGTCTCCCCATTCCACCAGTTAGTGGAGCTAAATAAGTCAATTTGGCATCATTTGGATATCTTTAAATTAGACTGACACAGTTTACAGATAGTGTAGATCCTGACCAAACTGCTCCTGAAAAAGCTGATCAATCTGGGTCTGCATTATTTGCCCAAATTTGTCTGTCCCAGTACTCAGGGTAATTAGGGTATTCAGTGAAGGTTCGCCCCGTTCTCTCCTTCAGTGGAACACAAAAGCCCTTTGAAATTCAATCAGTGTAATTAGCCGTCATTCATGTTCAATTAAGTACAGGTTACGCTGTACACAATCTCTCAACTTAAACTTATTCATTTCAGTTAAATGACTCAAGTTTCTTAACCGTAAGCATGTTCAAACTGTTAGCTAATTTGAATTAAACCACTACTGTCTGTCTTTTACATACAAAATATGTCCTCTGCTTATCCCATGAGCCAATATACAAAGTACCACATTGTGGATTGCTGTTATTAACATTTATCACAAGGATCTTGCATTATTTTCAGAATTAAAAAACATTTTGCTAGTTATCTGGCTAAGGATAAAGCACTGCAGTCCCTCTACTGAAGCTCCCAAAAAGCCGTATTTTATTGCAGTAATGCCTTTGTTTACAAAAAAGAAATTACAGACATAGCTGATTCAGCCACGCTTTGCTCTGTATCAACTCATCCATAGCACATAAAAAATTCCTAACCTCTAGTGTGCTAGTGTAGGAAATACATCAGTAAAACAATATATCAAATCACATCATCTCCTGTGTCTTAATTTCATTTCTCTTACATGTGATATTTAATAGACAAATCAGGTTAATCTATTGCTCAGTAACTTTCGAGTGTTTTTAGTCATTCTGCAGAAAAGCAAAATCCTTTTGATAACTGCGCTTAAATTCCTACCCCAGGTACCACCACTTAATTTTGTGCAAGATGTTGGGTATTGGAAAAATTAATGGTTGTAATTAGTAACTATGTTTGTTTAAACCCTTTACTCTCTAGATACGCCTTTCTACACCTTTACAAACAAAAGTACATGGACTCAGATCAGACGCCTCTGTTTGGTTATGAAATACTACTGACCCGATTCTGCAGTTGCTGTGTTCATATGCCATTTACAAAAAACATTCAATTAATACTCATTCTTATATGAATTTTCATTGTTTTTTGCCTTAGCACTAAGTAATTATACTAAGTAATTATAATCTGAAAAAGGAGGGATGATATCAGCTTCCATGTGAATTCTATCGGAAGTAAACATGGTCAGAACATAACTATAAAGACAACCCTAACCCTTTTTCAAACCATTGCAAACAGAGTAGACCAAAATCAGATGGATCCTGTTAGTATCTGCTTATCAGGTTCTGCTGTCTGCTTATGAAATATATACAGTAAAACCTCTCTATAACGACCACTAAATTACATCAAGTATTTTATGTTAAAGGCAGGTGGATGCTTAAAGCAAGGTGAAAGTATAACAAAACGCTCCTATAGGAGCGTTGTTTTACTTTCACCTTGCTTTAAGCAACCACCTGCCCAAAATACCAACTAATGAACACAATTTAGTGGTTGTTATAAAGAGGTTTTAATATAGAGCCAATTCCGAAGTTTTTACCACAGCCAAAAAATCCTTTTCCATACCATTATAAAAATTCTGCTGATAAATAATAGTTTTTTTTCATTATTTCTTACATGAATATTCATAAGATAAAGTGTTAAAGTGTCTGAGAGATAAGGCAGACTCCAAACACGAGGATGATTGAAGGGGTTTATCTGTACTAACTCTTTTGCCCTTGAAAAGTACCGTACTATGCCACCAAATTCACTTTTGCTTATTGTTTCTTCATACACACTATTTTTTCATGCCTATGCAAACAGAACAGACCCAAATCAGATGGCGACAGCCAGGCTGTTGTAGTTGCCGTCTGGTCAGTCTGTTCTGTTTGCTTATGAAACTACCGATACCACATATTCATATGTACAAGGTTTTTTTATGCCATTACACTTTAAAAATAGATTCTCTTATCCATTCTTATCCCTTTTCCTGTTGAATATTCTTGTAAGAAATAATGACATCATGAATTTGTATTTGCTGAAATTTTCAGCAAATACAAATTCATGATGTCATGATTTCTTACAAGAATATTCAACAGGAAAAGGGATAAGAATGGCTAAGAGAATCTATTTTTAAAGTTTCCCTTCATATAAACACCTTTTCATGCATCTTCAAAGAGTACACCAAGGCTCCTATACGAGCTGTCTGATATTGATAAAGGTCTGCTCTGTTTGCTAATGGAATTTGACAGATCTGCTTCTTTACTTTCTAAAATGGCTAAAATGTTCCACCCTTCCAAATTTCATTATAACTTATTTGTCCATGAATATTCAGTAGATATTGAAATTGGAATAAATAAAGAACAGGGACAGGGTTAATGCCAGAATGCTATGGGTTATGGATATGACTTACCTGACAAAGGCAAAAGAAAAACATGCCAGATTGTACTGCTTGAAATTAATGAGAAAAACAGGCACTAAAACAAGAGATGTGCAGACTTCAAAAACGTGAACATGTGTTTTTGATGTAAGTGGTAGTTACAAGAGAGTGATCTATTCACCTTACTCAAAAATGGAACCATCCGATCAGTCTTTGTTGAGCCAATTACAGAACTAGTGACATCAAGTTAAACAAGACGATCCAGATCAAAGTGCTCTTCAACATCTAATCATAGTCAAATTAAGACAGTGGTTCTCATACTAGGGAAGAAAAATCTCTCCATTTATATTTTCCGCAATTTGAGATTCATAACCAGACCCTGAGCAATGCCAGGGTAAAACCTGTCTAATGACTGTACCAACTCTTGAAATTCCTGTTTGAAGTGGAAACATTATAAAATTAACCTTTTCAGAAGAATATAGGGAGCACACCCCAAGTTAACAGTGCAGGCACTATACAAGACATGTAAGGTACAGTAAAACCCCTCTAATGTGACCACTAAAAAGGGGCATAATTCACAGTGGCAAAGGCAGGTGGTAGCTTAATGCAGGGCAAAAGTTATGCAGAAAGCTCCTATAGGAGCTTTCTGCATAACTTTCGTCCTGCATTAAGCAACCACCTGCTTATGAAGACAGCCATGATTGTTCATCAAGTGGTCACATTAGCGGAACTTTACTGTATAAGCTGTGGCACAAGAAAACAACGTCTAGCACAGAACAACTGTAGTTCTAGAACAATATGGTGTATTACTGTTTGGTCTCTAGTTATGGTCAGCATATAGGAGCCGTCTGATCAGGGTCTGCTCTGTTTGCTAACAGAATTATAAAGATGTTTCTTTGCTTTCTAAAATGTCTACAATGTTCCATCTTCCATGTTTCTTTATTTATACTATTTTGTCCATGAATATTCAGTAGGTATTGAAATTTGAAATAAACATAGAACAGGGAAAGGGTTAATAAATGAATATTAAGGTAAGAAATTATGACATCATCAACATTAATTTAAATAATGATTATTAATAAGATTATTTCTTATAAAGGCATATGAACACAAGAAATATTTGGCCATGGTAGAATCTGTAGTAGGCGAAAAGAGCAGACCATGATCTGACAATTCCTATAGGGCTGATTGATCTGGGTCTACTGTGTTTGCAATGACGTAGACTGGCGTATTTACCGAGTAAAAGGGTTGATATCTATGTAGGAAATAATGACATATTTATCCATTAGATTACTTTTCACACTAGCAAGTGAACAAAGTTTGACCATCTCAGAAACTGTAGCAATCAGATCTACACAATTTCATAAGCACACAGAGCACACCTTGATCATGACCTAAAGAAGCTGTCTGATCTGGGTCTACCCTGTTTGCAAAGGCATATTTATGATGACTGATCAAAAACAGTGTAGATCCAAATCAGATGAAAAAGTTCAATATGGCACATGACTTAGGTTTGTACAGTTTGCTGTATATACGAGAGGAAAACAAACCAGTAGATAAGATGAATATTAGGAAATCTAAATGAAATCAGAGCAAGTCTAAAAGGTACCAACAATATAGGGTTTGGCTGAGAAATTATAAGAGATATAGACAGATCACACTCCTATTAACCCTTTTACTCCATAAATACGCTTTTCTATGCCTTTGTATACAAAGTAGGCCCAGATCAGATGGCTCCTATAGGATTTGATTGATCAGGGTCTGCTCTGTTTGCTTATGAAACAATATAAATAAGACTTCATTGTTTCTGTCATGGCCAACATTTTCTATGTTCATATACCAGTACTATTATAAAAAAGAATCTAATTAATATTCATGATATTATTTCTAACATGAATATTCATGGAATAAAGGGTTGACAACAACAAATCAAGAAGTTACTTACTTTGATGTTGATGGATCTGTAACCAGGACTTCCTGGTGAGGTTGACCAACAGACTCAATCATGCTTATTCCACTGTCCAGATTACTATTTGCATCTGAGTGTGTCCGACTATTAGTTTTTTGTCTTGCACCAGCACTATTGTGTAATCGCGTGCCTGAATCACCCCAGCACACCATACTATGATGTTGAGCCTGTATTTCCAGTTTGTGCTTTGACTTCCGTCTGTCATGATGATGATGATGATGATGGTGAATGTGCTTGTGGGTTTCAACAGAACACTTATTTAAGTCATCTCCTACACCACTATCGAAAGAAGACATAGAATAAAACTCTGTCCGTTTCTTGTTATAGGATTTATTGTGTAATGTTCCGGGCATACTAGAGGAGCCTCCATGAGGCTGACTTTGTGCAAACGGTTTCCTGAATCTGTCCGGAGACTTGGACCGAGGCGAGTGTCTGCCAGGTGAGCGACTTGGAGTCTGATGAGCTGAGCGCTCCCATATTCTTGAACAGTGTTCTTCTAAAATAGAGTCTGCATTTTCCTCGTCTATCATAGACGAGGTCAATAAGGGCACTAGAGAGGTAGAAGTTGTATTAGTTCTTGACGAGGCAGCTGACACATAAGACTTGTCCAAACCTTCACTGACATCACACTGAAACAACAAGTCCAATAATGCTTGTGGAATTCCAACATTCATTCTTAACATTATCACTTCAATAAACATGAAGCAAGTAGTAACTACAATCTGCTGTCAGCTTAATTTAAATCAATTTACTGTTTATCCAATCGTACAATCTGCACTAAGCTCACAGATGCCTTCGTTCCATGATCATATTCATCTAGCAAATGTATTCACAGCATTACTCTTAAATAATTGATTTTTCCCTCTCATCTCAAACAGTATCATTCCCTCAGATTGGAAACATAACAGTTCCACCCAGCCTCCTTTCAATTGTTTCAGAAAAAGCACATCAAAAACTCTTCAATGGCTAGCCAACTTGACCACAAAGTCTTTCAAGTACCCTCTATTAAGCCCTATCAGTTTGGTCCTACATTTTCTAATTCTGTTTAACCCTTTGCATGTGTGATGGTCTATCAATGCTCAACAGCCCATAAACCATAAAGGATAATTTTTGCATAAAAGAATTCAGACTAGCAACAGTACAGACAGACCCTGCATGATCTGGATCTACAATGTTTCAATTTCGCTGCATTCAAAGGGTAACATACAAAGACACAGTAAACATGTCAAACAGCCCCCAATGGACTACCCGGACAAGCCTGGGGAACTACAAAGGCTCAGCCTCTCTTGGCAATCTTAAACTGATAACAATAAAGATTGGGGTCCCTTTGGATTTCAAACTGATTGTTTTAGCATTTAGATGTTGAATGCAGATTGTTTTTGATATTTAATCTCCCCTGTCAATGTGACTGTGTTAACAACCAATAAAAGCAATACAAGGTGGCAGATCCGACACTCTGCCTGGTTCCCTCAACCACTGGCCCAGGAAGATAATGAGCTGCAGGGTGGCTAAAGTACAAACCACACTCCTGATCTAACAAATTCTCAGTGGACAGGGCTGTATAAGGCTGACGGTTCATTTTTTATTGAAGATCAATTTTCATTCCAGCCTCAAGGATGAAAGGACAGATCAAAACCATTTCCCACTTGTATTAATGATGCGCCATTAGCTTAAAGGTAAACGGACCATGATCAAAGAACGCATCCAACACACAGGCAACCAAAGCTTCTTTGAAGGTAAAATGATTGTTTTCCTTTAATATCAAATTCAAATAAATGTTTCAAATGATAGCCGGCAATTAACAGAATATCTAGACTGTGATCAATATAAATCATGACATTAGAGCACCTTATTTTTCCAACTACAATAGCCAGGGTCATATTAAATAGTTACAAGTTCAGTGAATTTGTGACCCTAAATCCATAAAAAAAATAATATCTAGGCACTAATGAAGCATCAATAAATATCACCAGCTTTCATAATCATCAAAAGAATTAATCAAAATTGTACACCGTGAAGCTGCAAAGAATCTATTATGATAAAGTCCCAAAGAACTTACTGACCTTATGAGATTCAAATAGTTTGTTAACGGAAGTTTTTCATCTTTAAATTGTCATCTGCTAAAACTCATGCCTGTCTGATTTTTACATATTTTTACATATTATATCATGTGATTTGATTTTTAGGAACTTACTGGTTGAGAGACAAACAGATTGGTTCCTGATCGGATCCAGATATGCTCTACATTTTAACTGGATCCATGTTGACTGCAAATGTAATTTGCAATTAACCAAAGGATTAAATTTTGATTAATTCATTGGGCAATATCCAACAGTTTAGAATGCAATAAAAGACTTTACATGTACTGACATTATCAGTGTAGATCTAGATCAGAGGGCTCGTAGGGGGGTCCCTCTGAAAAGGGTGTGCACCATTTGTCATCCAAAACATTTTAGCAATTTTAAGCCTTTCATACTGAATGGACCCAACATACAGTTAACCCTTTCCCTGTTGAATATACTCAGGTAAGTAATAACAACATCATGAATATTGATCAGCTTATTAGCCAATTCTTTGCATGTTATCAGTTAACCCCTTTCTCTGTTTAGTAATTCATGTAAGAAATAATGACAACATGAATATTTATTAGCTTAATTTTTCAAGGGAAGATTTTGCTTTTGACAAAAACTGTGGAATCAGATCTGGTCTGGGTCTACTCTGTTTGCAAATGCATGAAATGTTTATTATGAGGGAATGGGTTATAAACATTTTTGCACTAACCTGGTTCATAACTTTACTCAATGACAGCTGTACCCGTTCTTCTTTCTCGCGTTCTTTTACGACTTTTTCCAACGCTGCAATGAGCTTCTCAGCAAACGCTTGCGGGTTTACTTCAGAAATATTGCGGTCTTTTGGGGCACGGTCCGTTCGCTGCAATGTGAATGGTGACAATTCTTAAGCATATCCCATATTTTATCAAGCAACACACTTTCTACCTTGAGTATGTAAATTGCTACTAATGTGAAAAAATAATAGTACTGGACTTAACATGCCAGCACATGATATTTTTATAATTTAAACCCTTGAGAAAATCTTACTCTGTACAAATTTATCATTTTTTAAATCAAATTTGTATCAAATTCTCAAGTTCTTAGCAACGCCTACATATACATGTACCAATCATAAGGGACCCCAAGATCAATTCAGGCATAATTACTATGTAACCCTCCAACCCTAAATATATATGCTCACCTCCATACCGTGTTCAGAATAATAAGCAAACAGAGCAGACCCTAATCAGATAGCTCCTACAGGAGCTGTCTGACCTGGGTCTCCCGTTTACAAAGGCACAAAAAGATGGAATTATCAAGTGAAAGGTTCCCTCATATTGATGCCTTTCCACTCTGCATAAGTCACGTTTTGCAACCATTGTGAAAAATACATTAATTGTTCCATAGGAGCTAAAGCTCTATTTATCATATTGATTTTAAATTTACAATTTAAAAAAAAATCCTAACCTCTAGTAAATGCTCCTTTTCAGATCTATTCTAAGAGGTTGGGTCTAAAAATAGCCTATGAGGGAATTGGTTAAGCTAACAATAGCATTATTTCTACATACCGGAATGAACGGATCCATGTCCTTATTTGGAACTGCTTTTCTCTGCATTGCCCTGTACCGCTTGTGTTTCCTAGAATTACTGTGTGAATGACCATCTCTGAAAAGAAAAGAATACAATTCAATACTCTTAAATCTGAAGACCTGTGTATTATGAAGAATCATTCACTCAAACTTATCAAAGTCCTAATTTACAATAGTTATTACTACTTATATTTCTATATTCAAGCTTAATTTGAATAATTTTTACAAACACACAAGAAACTGTTCTATACCTATGTAGTCTCTGTATCCCAATTCAAACAATTGGAAGTAAATATTTGTATAATACAGGTTTCATTTTCAGCCAATTTCTTCAAGTTGAGATCCAAGAAAGTAATTAAGCCATTAGATTGTTCACTTATTATGCAAACTAGAAGATCCAAGGACAGAATCATGACTTCAACCATTTACTCCATGGCTATTCATGCCAAAACAAGAATGGGCATCATGTATTCTAATTAACTTTTATACAGTAACTATGAGCAAGGAATTTTTATCATGACAGAAATAATGTAGAATCAAAAAGTTATATCATATGCAAACAGAGCAGACCCTGATCACACTGCTCTGATCTGGGTCTCCTCTGTTTGCAAATGTGTTAAAAAGCGTATTTATGAAGTAATAGGTTAACTGCAACACAAACACTTTAATCTGCTTAGCATAATACCAATAAAGTCGAGACTTAAGGAGATTTACTGTACTTACACCTCGACTTCACCCAACGTCTTATCCCTATCCTGTCAATACCCCTATACCTGATGAATATGTATATGTAAAAGAATTGCAGATAAGAGGTCCAAGCAGAAAATCAGCAGTACATGTACATTCACCCGATTATGCCATGAATATTCATTAGATTAATTTTTATAATGGGACATTGACATGAATTTTTGGCAATAGTAGAAACATCAAAATTATTTGAAATTACAGAGGCGTAGAAAGGCGTATTTATGGAGGAAAGGGTTCAGACAAGTGGCAGCTTAATGAAGGGTGAAAGTCATCCTTGGGAGCTTTCTGCATGACTTCCATCCTACATTAAGCAGCCACCTGCCTAAAAGGGTCTAAATTCTTCTATACTAAAATTTTGAATTATCAACGTTCTCCTGTTATAACGGTATGTTTCTTTTCGGAGAAATAAGAGATAATACAGCACCCATCTGATCTACATCCCTGGGAATGAAATAATCACTGATCTACATCCCTGGGAATGAAATAATCATTGATCTACATCCCTGGGAATGAAATAATCACTGATCTACATCCCTGGGAATGGAATAACCACTGATCTAACTTAAAGGACTAACTTGATGAATTCTACTTTCAACATAATTATATATTATATATTATATTATATATTTCTTCAACCTTTACAAAATTGTAAAATTGTAAATTGTTTTTTCTGTCCTTCAGTTAAAACGACACATGACATGTATTTTATAAGAGTGCAGATAAGTACTTTGACTCTGATGGATTTTGCGAGTGTTCTTTTCAGTGAATTTTAGGTAGTTTTAGATAGTTTTCATATGATACAGGACTTGACCCTTTGAATGTGGTAAGAGTTATCTGGCATGTGTTTTGCAAGCAGTGTTGACCACAATCAGAGGGCTTATCCAGGAGTCCTTGATCAGAGTCTACACTATTTATAATTCAAAATTCTCTGGCAATTTTAATCTTTAGGAGCTGACTGAACTCTACTGTTACACAATGCTGGACCATTCCACTGTGATATGTAAGCGTTCAATGGGTTAATCCCACAGACTCTTCACTGAGCTATCTGCTACATATTTATTGGTATCATGCAGAGATGGAGCCAAACTTGAAGCTTTAACTTGTAACTGGAAAAATTGTATGTTTTCAACAATTTATTTTGATGTCCAAAGGTGGATGGACAAACGCATATACTGGGTACATACAACAGGTCAGGGAAACTATCATATTTAATCAAATCCCAATACATCTAAAACAACCTGCGTTATAAATTCTGATTAATTAATAGTTGGGTGGTGTTTTTTTTGCCAGAACAGAGAACAAAATAGAAAGTACCAAAGTAGTATCAAAATAGATTCTGTGTAACTATTAAAAATGAATTATTTTTTCTGCTGCCCACATTGAAGATTAGACTGCCTCTTTGAACCTTTGGTCTTTATTTACCCTTTACTTCATCAATACACATTTCTATGAATTTGCAAACAGAGTAGACCCAGATCAGAACCGTCTAATTAGGGTCTGCTTTGTTTGCAAAGGTATGAAAAGGTGTTATATGAAGGAAAAGGTTAAAATGGAAATCAAATCTTGTCAATGTAAAAAAATCTTGTGGATGCTGAAAGTCACAGAGTGAATACCGTGTTCAGGTACCATTCTGAAAGTCACAGAGTGAATACCGTGTTCAGGTACCATTACACAGACACTAGTTGATCAGCATTTGCACTGTCTGCAATGTCCACAAGACCTTTTCCCTATGATTTTTCTTGACATACTGAACACATTTGCATGCACTTATGCTTGAATGGATAATTTGTTCCCAAAAACAATTAGGAGCCGTCTGATCAGGGTCTGCTCAGTTTGCTTGTGATATAAAATAGATATGATTTCTGCCCTTGCCAAAACCTCATGTGCCCATGTGCTATTGGCCTATTGCAACACATTAATTTAATTGATATTCAATATGTCATTATTTCATATACGGTATTTCTAACATGAATATTCATGAAGGAAAGGCTTAATATTTATAATGGCCTATGAACAACAAAAGTTTTGGCACTGGTAAAAAGAGTAAAATCACATCTATGTAAATTCATAAGCAAACAGAGCAGACCTTGACTATAAGCCATCTGATCTGGGTCAACTGTTTGCGAAGGCATTGAAAGGTGTATTTATGGAGTAAAAGGTATTTTCGATTTTGTACACGTCAAGGTAGGAGTCTAAGGACGAGCAGGGTCAACATTTCTACATTGCAGTCCTCTAAATTCCAGTGTCTAGCTATAAAGTGCCTTCGAGGAGGGGGCCAGCACAGTTACACAGCTATGCACATACAATCAACCCTTAGTCCACTTAGCACAATCTAGACTTGCCAATTCCAGGTTATAAGGACAAATGCTCTAAATCCAAACAGACTTTCAATCCCAATTAATGAACATTCTTCAACAGGAAAACAAGCAGTAGAACTGCCCCCCCCCCCCCCCCCCCCCCCAAAAAAAAATAAATAAATAATAAAATAAAAAAAATATATAACCTTTCCCTAATGAAAATAAATTTCTACATGAAGTAATCTCTTCATGAATAGTTTTATAATGAAATATTCTCAAGGGAAATTTTGGCTGTAGGAACACATGTAATTCCATAAGCACACAGACAGAGACCTACAGTAGTTTCTGATCTGGGTCTATTCTATTTGTAGAGGCATCAAAAGGCATTACTATGACGGAAAGGGTTAAATGTCTGATAACATTTTGTACAGCAAAGTGTGGTTACAGTAACAGGATGACTGGGCCTATTTGGCCTGGTAGACATCCTCTCATGTCCACATATTTACTTTGATCTTCAAACTACTTTGTTCATCTAGGCAATTTTCACCAAACACATGAAATATGAACATGATGGTATAGATGTACTTTGAGGGGGCCTCTGACTACAGTACAATTAAGTCATCAAACAGATGCTTTCTACTTTTTATCAGTTTTTTCCCCAAAAAAGATACACCAGAATATGAGTCAGACAAGTGTGGGATATTGTACGGTCCTATATGTCCGTCGCGATAGCGACGGACATGACCGTACAATATCACACTTGTCGCCAATTAACCTTACTAATAGGTAAATCCTTACAACTCTACACCATTTAGATAATATTCTCCAGAAAGAAGATAAAATGGCGGAGGCTTTAATTGACGCTGACAAACACAGATAAGAGACCCCGACTGCATGAAAACATATGCCCATTTTAAGAAAAATCTCTCTCTTCACAATAAACTGTTATGAACCAGATCACTGATACTGTTCACACTGCGTGTTCATCAGGACCAGTTCATACCAAAACTTTTTATACCAATTTCATTAGTATACATGTATGTATCATCATATTGTGAATTTGTCACATTTTATACTCTCATTTTTAGCAGACATCATGTAGCTCTCACATTAAACCTGTAACCACAGCGCATTTTCTGTTTTCAGTTGTAATTGCATTGAAAAATGCCGTCTACATAATCTGACTTATCCATTTTATCATTGTTTCCAATTAGAGGGTCAGGCATAACTGACAGGACTGGCACTCGATTTTGCTGTACAGGAATTTAGACCTAAAAGTTATATCAGTTACTGTATATTGGCGACAAGGTTTTTTTATTTCAATACTAAATGGCTTTAAACAGGTGGGCAGTCAAATTCAAGCAAATCGATCTAGCCGAAATAGATTAATGCATCTGCTTCTGTGATACTATTGTAGATGTGTATGATGAGTTTGTGTCTATTTGTTACTAGCTAACAAACATTTTGTCAGGACTGTGTGCCCTCAACCTATTTTTTCCCTTTTTAACCTATTACTCTTTGCAACTAGAGTAGGCCCAGACCAGACTGTTCTTATAGAAGCTGTCTGATTAGGTCTGTTGTGTTTTTGCTTATAAAAGTATTATAAATCTGATTCTACAGATTATGTCACTGTAAACAAAACTTTTGTACATAATGTCCGTATAAACAATCAACTGATCTATGTGCATAGCCATTCTTTCTAACATGAATATTTATCAGGAAAACCGTTTAATAAAATGACAACAAAGGTTCACTCATTTCAACATTTTCAAAGTCTGAGAAGGGGTTCTGTGCACCATAAACATGATTACAAGAAGCTCAGACCAGGTCAGTAATGTGGAAAGCATGTCTGTCTACCAGAAACAAAACAACCTTTGTTGTGAGTGGCTTTTCACTTTTATTGCTGATAGATACCTGTAGGTGAACTTTTCCAACATTAAGGGCAAATTTGTATCAGTCTTTGCAAACAGTTTGATCCAGAAAAGTAGCATTTTCTACAAACTACAGCAAGGCACATGCCGCAGTGCAACCTCTCCTCTGTACGATTGTTACCCTTGTGATAGTGAATAGTGGGCAAATTTTAACCCTTTACTCCATAAATACGCCTTTCTACGGCATTGAAAACAGATAAGACCCAGCTCCTGATGGAGCCTTTTGATCAGTCTGCTCGGTTTTATTATGGAATAAGATAATATGATTCTAAAAGGGTTGATCTGTCAGTGTCCTGGCAGCAAATGTGAGTCATTGATTCATTTCCAGGTAGCATTCCCAATATTTGAAAGCAGTGCAGACCAATTTAATGGCATAATAAATAGAACAGAAGAAGTAGTGAGCTTTACCGACCTCGGCCGAACGAGCACACACACTTTTTCTCACTACTATACCTCTGTTCACATAGCTAACCAGCCCAGACAAGGGTCGTCTTACAGTGCACATATGTAGAGAAGATCTAACAGTTTCCAATGAGAAGATCAAAGGAAAAATTAACCCTTACCCTGATATACAAACCATGCCAAGTATTTACTGACAGTATGGCTCCTGATCAGATCACAAACAAGCCTATTCTCATAATGATTCAACTATCTGATGTTACATTTAGACATTTTATGCCAGTTCAGAGGCAGCATTCAAGTTTAAAAATATACTAACAAAGGCCTACTTTACAATGTTCCAAATAAAAAGCTACAAATTTTGCTGTGTGATAAGGGGACTTAATGGCAAGCCTCCAGGCGCTCTCTGTCATGGCTATATGCACCTAACCAAATAGTCAACCTGAAATAGGACAGTTAACCCTTCACACACTATCAAAAATGATGTCAGCTGAAAATTTCCTTGCAATGGTGTTTTAACCTTAACCAGTTGGCCATCACTTTAATTAAAGAAATAATTGGCAGAGTGGCAAACAGTTCAGACCCTCATGAGATGGCGATGGCGCCTCATCTAGATTCAAACTGTTTACACATGCCATCAAGCATAAGAAGGGTCAACCTTTAGCTGGCTGTGCAAAATTTGTTCAGTAGAAAATGCTTACTCCCAGTCTTCATATTTTCATTTTATCTAGCATATCTTGATCCAAACTGTTAGTGTATCACTGACCAGAGGTCCAGATAAGATACGAAAATAAAAACATTTTCAAGAGTAACTTCTTTATTTCTCCGCCAAACTCTATGTTGTGTCCACTCTTTAGAATCCTCTCTTCGAGGTGTCTAAAAAGTGGTCACAACATAGGGTTTGGTAGAAAAATGACCATCTTAGTATTTGAGTATGCACCATTATCAGTTGCTCCGGCTGACACACCCATAAAATAATAAAGATTAAAATGAGATCAGACAGAAACTAACACATGCTTTACCTTAACTCTATATCTAAACCTTTTAACGATTTGAAAACAGAGTAGACCAAAATCACATGGAACCTGAATGAGACATCTGATCAGATTCTGCTCTGTTCCCCCAAAGTGACTTTTTTAGCTGTACACCATGGTGGAGAGGGGAGGTGGGGTGTCTGAATACTTATAAATGGTAATTAGGGTATCGATACAATCACTTGTGAACATTACTGGACATACTTGAGTAAATCTCGTCCTAAACCCTATTATACATCAAAGTGAAAGACTTTGTGATATCTATGTGAACAGTTTGAATCTGGACGGGAGATCAACTGACTATGCAGCTTACCAGTAGCCAAACTGTTTGAACATCTTGCTTTATGAGATTGATTCTATAGTTAACCTTTTCCTCCATAGGCTTTTTTAAGACCAAGCCTCTTTCAATGAATCTACCCAAAAGGAGCATTTACTAGAGAAAAGTAAAATTTTAGAATTTTGTTGTTTGAAACCATGCTCTATTTATCACAATGGTTTCAACAGATGACTTATACAGAGGCGTCAATATGAGGGAATGGGTTAAACATGGAATTGTCATTTCACTCTGATGATTAACCTTTCCATGTTGAATATATCCATGTATTAAATAATGACATCATTAACATTTTGATAATCTACGCCATACATACCGGTATATACCTTTCTACACCTTTGCAAACAGCGTAGACACAGATCAGACGGATCCTATAGGAGCGGTCTGTTCTGTTCGCTTATGATATAGTATAGAAATGATTCTATAGTTTCTGCCAAAAATTCCTGTGTCAAAGTTCTATTATAACAAATTAATCTAATTAATATTCTGATCTCATGATGTCATTATTTCTTACATGATTATTCATGGAGTAAAGGGTTAACTGATTTGTTATTATGGCATTTATACACATGAACTTTGGATACTGGTAAATCGTTTACAATTACATAAGCAAACAGAGCAGACCCTGATGAGACGGCTCCTACAGGAGCCCTCTCCTCTGATCCTGGTACATACTCTGTTTGCAAAGGCATGAAAAAGCTTTGTATGAAGGAAAGGATTCAGCATTCATATAGTTAAAAACTTAGAATCAACAACAAGGGCCTTATGGTTGCCCAACTTGCCTTTCCCTGTACAGAGCCCCATTTATTCTTCAAAACCACACTTGCTCACCCATCAAGATCTGAGCCCAGATATCATAGGAGCCATACAGGTGGTCAATCTCTCAGCCCAACCACCTTTCTTTGTCAACCTGGGCAAAACTCTCAGTCAATACCCTTTACCCAGCTGCAGATTTATTTTCAGAGTGTGCATTCAGATCAATTATAAGTAATTTTGTAGTTCTCTGCTTCAAGATTATTTGTAGCTCAGATTGTTTTGGGGACTAGACACTGACTGAGACAAATAAAGTTTTAAAAGCTTCGAGTTCCTATGCTTGTACCTTTCAATTTGAAGGGCACAAAATGTAGATAGTAGTTGATATAGCCATTGAGCCAGGGGAAATTCAAATGGGAAGCATTGTTTGGTCATTCATAAATTTTCTTGAATGTGAACTGTCACCAAAGGGTAAGCCAAGATAGGCAAACTGTTTTTACAGTGCTCATCTTGCCTGGATGTTGGGAGATATGCCATGATTCTGTCAGAGCTGAATTTTTATAATGGTATATAAACACATATAGGGAGTTGTTGACCACAACAAAAACTGTAGTATCTATATAATTTTTATGGAAAAACACTGACCAAACAGCTCCTATAGGAGCTGCATGATCCGAGTATAATCTGTTTGTAAAGACAAAACATTTCCCACTCAAAAAAGCTGTTTCATGTAATTGCCAGTGACCAGGAAACCTAGAAGCCATGTGCCATTTTACATATATAATTTGTTTGGATGATCAGTCACATTTAGTGGATTTTCACTGAAACTATTTAACTGTAAAACATCACATGGAAATTTGAAAATGTCACAGGGAAGGAGAAAATGGCATATAAGTGGAGTAAAGGATTAAGAAAATCTTTTTTTTGACATTTCTCCATGCAAACCCTATCTTGCTGCTCCTCATGATTAATACCCCTCCATAGCAGCCAGGCAGAGAGATTAATACCCCTCCATAGCAGCCAGGCAGAGAGATTTAGAAATACCCCTCCATAGCAGCCAGGCCACTCCTCATTAGAAATACCCCTCCATAGCAGCCAGGCAGAGAGATTAATACCCCTCCATAGCAGCCAGGCAGAGAGATTTAGAAATACCCCTCCATAGCAGCCAGGCAGAGAGATTTTGATAGAACAGTACAGTATAATCTCGATAAATGCTCCTGGGGGCATAAACATTTTTAAAAGGAGCTTCTTATATTTTGAGCATAGATGGCTGCTTAATGCAGAATGAAAAAAATGCCGATAGGAGTTTGAATTAAGCTATCACCAATATTTTAAAAATCCTTTTTAATTGACAATTATTGTTATTATATGTAGGGTTTTAGTTGTTTATTTATCATTAGTTCCCCACCCTCAGTAGGGGTGTTTATTGGAATGGATCCATTTATTAGGAAGAATAAGATATGTATCTTATCTACAATACAGATAGACAGACGCCAGTACATAGTAAGGGTAAATGGCAGTAGGCAACAGTTGGTTTAACTGTCCCATCTCACTCCTTTGATAACTGTTTTATGATTGTCTATGATTTCTAATGAAGGAAATCAAAGGGGCTATGAGCCAGCTGGTGTGTAACCCTTTGCATGCTAAGTAATTGTCTTCTGCAAAATTTCTCGTCTGCTAGAAATTCGAAAAGTGTATTTTCCTGTTTGTTTTTTAAACATTATGATCAAGGCGTCAAACAGTTTTAAACTTGGAGAGATGTCAAGTTACTCTGAGTCTCATATGGATCTAAACAGTTAGCGTATGCAATCATGCATTCATTGCCATCATACAAGGAGATAATGTGAACAAATTGACTTCTGAACGTGATATGCAGCATAATAAAGCTGATATATAATATGTTCAACATTTAAGAGTCCATATTTTCTCATGCAGTTAACCACACAAATGTTCTGATGTGGATGTTTTTCTCTCGTAAAATTGTCAGATCAATACAGCAGTAACTATTACTATTCTGTCTTATGCCTCTACCACATGTTATGTACTTTGGTCTATGCAATACCTGTAGTAATAATTTAACCCTTCAAAGTGCAAGAACCAAGTATACTGTATTACGAAACCTTTGCAAACAGCGTAGACCCAGATCACGGCTCCTAATGGAGGGCCTGAACTGTTTGTCATAACACAAGAACAGCATACAGGTGGCAACACTCGTCTGTTCAAGTGTATTTTCATTGTAGAACACTCTATCATTAAAAGTTTAGTTCACTCAGTATGAAAGACTTAACCCTTTCCCTCATATTGACGACTTTTGACGACTCTGTAAAAGTCACTTTGTGAAACCATTGTGATAAATAGAGCATTTGCTCCTATAGGACCAAATGCTCTATTTATCACAATGGTTTCAAACTACAAAAATCTAAAAAATTTCCTTTTCTCTAGTTAATGCTTCTATTCAGTAGATTTATTCAAGGCGGCTGTATCTAAAAATAGCCTATGAGGTAATGGGTTAAAATTCACAATAGGATTTTGATTGAATAATAGTGCAAACACAACACAGAGCTAGTCTACACTGGTCCCTTCTTTCCAGCATTAAAAGGGTTTGGATACAGCATAAACATGGTGAGCTCGGGCCTGCAAACTGCTTAACCTTTTACTCCACTTATTAATACGCCTTTGCAAAACAGTACACCCAGATCAGAGGTCTTGTAATCAACTTTAGTTATTTCACTATTTCTTGATAGAAACTGCAGTCAGACCTATCATAATCTAATAAGCAAACTGAGCAGACTCTGATCAAATGGCTACTACAGGAATCAGCTACTCTGGGTCTACTCTGTTTTCAAAGTCTCGAAAAAGTTTATGTATGAAGGAAAGGGGTTTAACAATGATGGGTTATGAAATAGGTACTTACACACTGCTGTCTGTGAGGGAGAGGGCGTCATCTTGACTTGACAGTGACTGGATCTCGCTGTCCTGAGCGGACACTGGCGCATACGAAACATGAAATGGAACTGCCCGTGATGGATATGAGTAGGGGCTGCAACAGAAACAAAATAGCATGGTCAGTGGCCAACATTTCTGATTGAAAAAAATATATATATCAGAATTATACCATGATGTTACTTAGTTACATTACGTGTCATCCAAACAGGAGTGTTACATATTATCCTATTCCTTCATAGTGATGCCTTTTGATGCCTCTGTAATAGTTACTTTTTGAAACCATTATGATAAATACAGCATTTCTCCTCTATAGGAGCAAAAACAATATTTTTCACTTTGGTTTTCTAAAATTTTCCTTTGGTCTGGTAAGTGCTCCTCTTCGATAGAATTATTCGAAGAGGTCAGGTGTAAAAATAGTCTATGAGGTAATGGGTTAACAACACTTTTAATCCATGAATATCCATGTCAACAATAACGACCATGAATATTAATTTCCTGAATTATCAATGACATATGAACAAAACATGGACATTTTTGGCAATGGCAGAAATTGCACATATCCCGTTAGCAAACAGAGCAGACCCAGATCTGGGTATACTCTGTTTGCAAAACTACCAAACAGTTACCTATGGAGTAAAGGCTCTATTTAAGTTGATTCAAATTCTATGGTTTGATACTTGATCACATCAATGATCAAAGATAAAAACAATGGAAAATCCCCTACCCCCATAATACAAACAAACACATGCACACCCTTATCAAAGTCTAAAATAGATATTTCAAATGAAGTATCCCTTATAAAATCATACTTCCTGTTTGACCAACTGTGTTCAGTGGGCACTGCAAGGTTCATGGCCACTTCTGAACAACTGACCTATGCCATGTGATCTGCAGTCACCTGCCACAGAGTGACCAATTACCATTGCCCCCAGGCAAACAGCTGCTCTTTGATCTTCTAAACAATTTTTTTTAAAGCGAGGTGAAAAATAAGTAGATGTATGCAAAAATATGTAAATACTACATTCAGCAATATCCCTAAGGCCATTGGCAATCAATTACATTAGCGTTAAACAAAACACTTGTAAGGAACATCCAAACAATGAAAGCGACATTCAATCAGATAATTAACCCTTTACTCCATTTATAGGCCATAAACATGAGTACAACCAGATCAGTTCACTCTTGGCTCTTCTGGAGCCCATCTTATCAGGGTCTGCTCTGTTAATTCTTTCCTTCATATTAAGACATTTTCATGTATTTGTAAACAGAGTAGACCCAGATAAAATTTGGAATAAATATAGAACAGGGAAAGGGTTAACTTATGAGATAACACTTTTAGTTACCTCAATCCTCATGAATATTTGAATTTTGATAATGGCATACAAACAATTCATTTTATATTCATAAACCTTTGAAAGACATGAAATATTTTGGCCATTTCAGAAACTGTAGAATCAGATAGATCTACATGTATATCATTAGTGTGCCTTGTTTGCTTATATACTTATATAAATTATTATATGAGTTTAACCCTTTCCTCCATAAATACGCCTTTCTACACCTCTGTAATAACCACTTCTTGAAACCATTGTGATAAATAAAGCATTTATCACAATGGTTTCAAACTACAAAATTCTAAAGTTATACTTTTCTCTAGTAAATGCTCCGTTTGGGTATATTTATTCAAAGAGGTTGAGTTTAAAAATAGTATATGGTGGAAAGGGATAAGCAAACAAGACAGACTATGACTCTTACACGAGTTGTCTCATCTAAGATCTTGGTTTTCTGAATATTCATGTAAAAAATAATAACTTTATTGAACATTAAAAGGAATTATTTAGTATTTACAGTGGCATATCATTATGGACAAGGAAATTCTGGGCCCTGTTAAAACTGTAAAATTAGATCTAAATTATTCCATAATGAAACACAGCAGATGGAGACCCTGATGAGGCAGCTCTCCAAAAGAACTATCTGATCTAGGGTCCTCTCTGTTTAAAAAGGCATAAATATGTGTATAAATGGAGTCCAAGGCAGAGTGAATAAGACCCTACAAAAGCAAAGAAATGAATAAACCCTAAATAGCAGCTGTTATCAAAACAGCTAAACCTGCTGTAAGTGTTCCTACTCTGGAGTTTTGTTTGATGTGAAGCCAGAGCAAATTGATGATTGAGATAAGGACGCCCTGAAGGACTACCCCAGTGCACAGTCTCTCCCCACAAATTTCAAGATAAAAAAGTCAGTGTAGTACTGTCCTTACTCTACATACCTCATGAGAGATTATATTGACACCCTGTTCTATGTTTATTCCAAATTTCAATACATACTGAATATTCATTAGCAAAATAGTTACAAAGAAATATGGAAGGTGGAACATTGTAGACATTTTAGAAAGCAAAGAAACAGATCTATCGAATTCTATTAGCAAACAGAGCAGACCCTGGTCAGACGGCTCCTCTAGGAGCCGTCTGATCTGGGTCTACTCTTGTTTGCAAATGCATGAAAACACGTTTATATGAGGGAAAGGGTTAATCAGCTGAATTTCTTAAAGTCTATACTGTTATTATGAACAAGGGAATATTTAACCATGGTACTAAAACATGTATAAAATATTACATAATTATGTACAGAAATTTATTAGTTTAAAATAAACGAGAAAACATTTTGCTCAGGTATATTCCACAAGGAAGCAGAGTAGATCCTGATCAGATGGCTCCTACAGAACTTGAGATGTGATCTGATCTGGATCTACTCTGTTTGCAAAAGGTGTGTCAATGGAGTAAAGGTTAAATTGTTAAGCAATCTTCAAATTACATATCTAAATCTTATACAATATTTAGGCTAAAAACTAAATCGTAACCAGTCTTTAGACTAGATCAAAACCACAACTGGGCTTTTCTAATCAGCACACATTGGAGCCTGTACTTTCAAAGAACAGGATTTCTCCTTGAGAGTTGTTCAATGTGGAAGACTGTTCAATATTCAATTTACACAGTCTAAGTGTGCCCTTAGAAGTTTTATCAGCTTTGTATTTGAACAAGGTAAAACTGTTCAATTTAGAGTAAATTTTTGTGGTAGCCAACTTCAATGAAATTGAGCAACACTGTTTAATCAATACAGGAGCACAGGTGAAAGCAGACTATGATACACAGCCCAAATCAGGTCACCGCTAAAGTTACACACCAAACAAAGGCCCTCGCCCCTTGTGTTACAACACCCTCAAATTTTGACTCTTAATACCATTCTTTACCATCTGAATGTGGAACGTATGTTAACTGCTACTTGCAAACAGTGTAGATCCAGATCAGAGGGCTCCTAGAAGATCTTTCTGATCAGGGTCTGCACTGTTTCATTCAAAATTCTCTTGTAAATTTTAACCTTTCATACTGTATTGCCAGTCTATAGAATACCAATGTTGGATCATTCCACATTGACGGTATTGCCTGTACTGGTAATATTATTGAATACCAATATTGGATCATTATACCAACATTGGAGCATTCCAAATTGTGTGTATTGCCCCTACTGAATACCAACATTGGATCATTCCACATTGTGTGTATTGCCCCTATTGAATACCAACATTGGATCATTCCACATTGTGTGTATTGCCCCTATTGAATACCAATGTTGGATCATTCCACATTGTGTGTATTGCCTCTCTTGAATACCAATGTTGGATCATTCCACATTGTGTGTATTGCCCCTATTGAATACCAATGTTGGATCATTCCACATTGTGTGTATTGCCTATACTGAATACCAATATTGGATCATTATACCAATGTTGGATTATTCCACATTGTGTGTATTGCCCCTACTGAATACCAATGCTGGATCATTCCACATTGACTATATTGCCTATATTGAATACCAATGTTAGATCATTCCACATTGTGTGTATTGCCTATAATATATTGAATACCAATGTTCCTGAACTGTTTCGCATTCAAAATATCCTCCACATTAAACCATTTCATACTAAGGGGACACCATTTTTTAAATAATAAGGAACCATTCCACTTTGAAATTCAGCAAAGAGCTAAATGACCCTGTGAACTTATTCCACTACATTAATCCTATCAATACTGATTTTTCAGAGTGGAATAACCCATCAGAGATTTACAATACACCGAATACAGTCCATTCATTATGAAAGGCTAAAACTTTCAAGAGTATTTTGAATGGCAAACAGTGCAGACCGGGCCAGACCCTGAACAGAGATTTCCTCATGAGCCCTCTGATCTGGGTCTACACTGTTTTCAAATGCCGGTGCATGTGCATCTCACATTCAAAGGGTTAACACTGAATCTTTTAGTCACTTAGTGCAGAGAAGTTTAGATCTCGAGCAGTTTGGATACAAACATAATGGTTTGTAAGACGGTGCCAGTCAATGATACAGACTGTTTGGAATTTATTTTTGCCTCGAAGTGGTAATCGAATAAGCAATTATAAACATTAGCCAACAAAAACTGAAGCATATGTTTCTGGTGAGCTTTGGGGTATACTACACATCAAAGAACATGGCCCCCAGCTTGCAGTTTTAATGGCCCCATGAAGCAAATTGAAAGGATCAAAATAAATAGCCGAATTATCAACTTGGCAACATTTCCATCTATAACTGCTATAAACTGCTCTACTTAACTGCACTGTTTAATACTTTTGAAAATGGTTAAGTTTTGGTGTTTGTGAAGCTAAGCCCTCACTTCCACCAAATTAACCCTTTCCCTGTTAATTGTTTATTCCAAATTTCAACACTTACTGAATATTCATGAACAAAATCGTTATAAAGAAATATGGAAGGTGGAACATTGTAGCCATTTTAGTAAAGAAACACACATTTCAAACTCCATTAGCAAACAGAGCAGACCCTGATCTGACAGCTCCTATAGGAACAGTCTGATCTAGGTTTACTCTATTTGCCAATGTGTTAACCCTTTCCCTGTTCTACATTTATTCCAAATTTATATACCTACTGAAGACTCATGGACAGACCAGTTATAATGAAATATGGAAGGTGGAACATTGTAGCCATTTTAGAAAGTAAAGAAATTCCACTAGCAAACTATAGGAGCTGTCTGATCTGGGTCTACTCTGTTTGCAGATGCGTGAAAACACGTTTATATGAGGGAAATGGTTAAAACAGGTTTATGTGACAGAAAGGGTTAACCAATTCCCTGTTGAATTTTCGAGTAAGAAATAATGACACCATGATTTATATTTACTAGCTGAATTTTTATAATGTACACATGATAAGTTGGTATTGTGTAGAAACTTTGGTCAGATCTATCTATTACAATTTCATAAGCAAACCAAGCCAACCTGATTAAATGATTCCTACAGTGAGTGTATGAAGGAAAGGGTTGAAAATTGAATTCTTTTAATAGGATTTTTGACCCTGTTACTGCTTGTGCGATATTTACCCTTTCCTTTATGAATATTAATATAGAAATTTATCATATTAAGACATTTATCAGCTGAATTGTTATAATATTGTATGAATACAGGATTGTTTGGTCAAGGCAGAAAATATAGAATTGGAACTTTATCATTCAATTTATATTAAAGTAAACAGAGCAGCGTCTGAGCAGACAGCTCCTACAGGAGCCATCTGATCTCAGGTCATTCATGAAAGATGTTTATGCAGAAAAGGGTAATCTTAACCCTTTCCCTGTTGAATATTTATGGAATAAACAACAATATCATGAATATTTATTAGCCAAATTTTTATAACGGCATGTGTACACATCATGGATTTATGGTATTGGCAGACACTGAAGTCAGAGAATATCATAAGCATAAACAGAGTAGACCCTCATCAGATGGCTCTTACAGGAGCTGTCTGATCTGGTTCCACTGTGTTTGCAAAGGTGTGAAAAAGCATTAAATTTTGTATGAAGGAAAGGGTTAATATCGCTGAAGAAATTGATCTTTATGACAAGTTGTACAGACCCAAATCAAAAGACTCCCCTAATCTTGATCCAAACTATTAGCACAGGTTATCAAAAATAACCTATTATAGTGTCAATGTGAAGAGTCAAATCCTAATAAAAAGGCTAATTGGTTCCATATATTTTGCAGGACTGAAACTGTACAGGTCCATTGGCTATCTTTAGACCTAACCTCTTTAAATGAATCTACCCAAAAGGAGCATTTACTAAGTAAAATTTTAGAATTTTGTAGTTTGAAACCATTGTAATAAATAGAGCATTTGCTCCTAATGGAGCAAATGCTCCATTTACCACAACGGTTTCAAGAAGTGGTTATTACAGATGCATAGAAAGGCGTATTTATGGAGGAAAGGGTTAATAAGCTTTAGATCTGTGTTGACATATGATAATCACCATCAACACTTCAAAGGTATTACATGAAAGGGACTGCCTATCATCAGCAGGACTGAAACATAAACACAATGCTATAAAGCATTTGACGGCAGGTTCTAGCATGATTGACCAGGAAAGATTAAAAACATATCCATACATGACCGACAATGTCCTCTGACCTAGGGAGGCTATAACAACTACAATCAACCCTTTAATATAGACGCCTTTCGCCTTTGCAAGCAGAACAGACCCTGCAGGATCTGGGTCTGATATGAATAGTCATGTAAGAAATAATGACGTCATGAATATTAGCTAGATTAATTAGTTCTGATAGAACATGACAGGAATGTTTGGCCATGGCAGAAACTGTAGCATCATCTCTATATTATACTGTAAGCAAACAGAGCAGACCCTGATCAGACCACTCCTAAAGGAGCCATCTGATCTGGGTCTTCTCTCTTTGCAAAGGCATCTAAAGGCTTATTTATGGAGTAACAGGTTTAAGACAGGTTCTACTGTAACCAGTACACTTCACTCTCAGCGGGCAATTAGTTTTAATGATCTTGTCTCAAAATATTGTAAATCTTAATTGCAAGTTTCCAAGTAAAGAGCATATTTTCTAAGAACTACAATTATCTCCGAGAATGCTTTGATACTAGGCCATGCTCTTTCGAAGCCTTTTGTTTTCCATTTAGCCCACTATAATACAAGATCCTTGATGTTTTGATACAAAGACCTGTGTGACAACTGTGTATCACAAAAGCTTTGAAGATATTAGAGATCAAAGGATGTTTGGCCTGTACAAAGTGGGCTGACTACTTTGATCTATATTGAGACACTGGAGTGATGTAATGATAGGGTCAGATAAAAGCTACAATACCTGTTAGGCATACCAACATAATTGTAAACCCCTGGCCTTCAGTAGGCTATCAAGTGAGCCCATTTGTAAAATACCAGTGTTATGCAGTTTGACTAAATTTCAAAATGTATGGCCTACTCAGGTCATCTTGTTTGTTAAACTGAAGAATGTAACATACCTCTTTTGACAGTAATTGCCACAATTTCCACAGAAGAACCTGTCTTAAGTGACCATATATTCATTGGACACATGAATATTAAAAAAAAATGTGGTCGCTTAATACAGGGAAAACATAAAACAAAAAGCTAAAAAAAAAAGCTTTCTGCATTCCTTTTGACCTGCCTTACAGACTTGTAATTAGAACTATTTTGGATAGATGCTTAAAATAAGATTTATTGTAATTGAAGCCCCATGATAAACAGATGACACACCTATGACTGAATATGGGAAACAAGTGGACTGGCATTTGCAAACAGTGTGGATCAGACCAGAGGGCTGACCTACTCCTAGAAGTCCTCAGATATGGACTACACAAACATTAAAATCTCACAAATGTAACCCGGGCCAACCCCTACTGTGGCTACATACTAATGAATCAAAACACTAAAGGGCCATTTCACTTTGAATGAGTAATTCTGGAGTATCAATACTACTACACCTGTAATAACTACTAAAGTCCCAAGGGCACAAAGCCAAGGACACCGTTCTTGAGGTGCAGCTCTGCCATATGATTAACCCTTATAATAATGACCGGTTTAGCATGATTTGGTCACTTCTTAAATTTTAAACGGTAACATGTATTTTAAAGATGTATGCTGCACAAATTTTGCATTTCAAACTGACTTCAGAATAGGAATCTATGAACTTTAACACTTGTTTAACACTAAACAGCATGGTTGGTAAATGGTTGTTTGTGTCCAAAAAATTAGAAAAATGGATTGCTACGGAAACCAACAGAACAGTGTTCGCCATTAGCCGTAATCTGTCGTAAATTCGTAATATTCAAATTTATCATATAATGTAAATGTAGGTCAAGAACCTGTGCCAGCCATTGTAAATGTGATAACAACCTAACCAATATTCTAAGCATTGTTCTGTAATAGAATCGATTCATTCAGAAAAATGGCCGAAGATGTCCGCTGATTTCCGTACAAAATCCCCGTTTCTAAAAAGGAGGATCCTTTTTATGAATTTAGCAGTATTCGGATAGTGATAATATTTAACTTTTCTTGTCAGAAAATGAGTTGAAAGCATTATTTTCATTGTATGTAACTATGTATACGTATACGGTTTCTGGTGTTGATTGATAAATACGAAAAATGCGCATATTATATCTTATAAAGGGAGCTGTTGGATCAGATGTACATAATTACAGGAGATGTCTCATCTGGATATACTGTTTGCAAAGGAATGAAAAGACATTTACATGAAGGAAAATTGTAAACCCTCTGAATGCGAAAATGTTATCTGTCTTCCTCAAAAATACAACCCTTTGTCACCCTAAAATGTTGCTTTTTCAGTTTGTATAGTGATGGGATTCCACAGTATGTTGCATATATCTTAATTTGCATTTCCTACAGGACACTTATGAGTAACCCTTTACTTCACATAAATGCTTTTTCAAGACTTTGCAAACAGTAGACCCAGATCAAACAGCTCCTGTAGGGGTCATCTAATCAGAGTGCTCTGTTTGCTTACTAAATTATAATAGATCTCGACTCTGCATTTACTACCAGTACCAAAAAAAGCCTTTGTACAAATGCCATTATATTCATGATGTCATTATCTCTACATGAATATTCAAAGTCCATTCGGCTTGGAATATAATCCATTGACCATGTAAGCTATTGATGGCCACTTTAAGCACATAAATCCATGATTTGAATGCGATATAAAATCCAATTTCACAGATAATTTCTCCAACTTTGAATAACCACTTCACTTTCTTACCTAACATATTCCGGTCTCTTCATTTCACTATGAGGTGTCCGTGCCATGGACTTAGGAGGTCCAATTACACTAAATGGAACTGCGAAATCGTCCGGCTGTAATTCCTGATCCTCTTTGAGTGTTGGGAGAGGGCCTGAGGATAGCGGTCGGGCACTATTTGAACCACTACTAGAGTTTGAACTTTTGGGGCTTTCACCATTCCGCGAAACATACTGCACATACAAGTCTGATTTTAAGAACAACTGGTACGGTTCATTTGTCATGTAATCCTCTGTCTCCTTTTGAGCTGCGTTGAAAATAGACAAGTCTATATCAGACTGTATGTTTTCTGATATAGCTCTCTTTGTTTCTGTCCCCAAGAAAGGCAACTTGTCACTCTTAATATATTTCTTATGAATCACCTTAATTATCTGAGTAGTTTGTGCATCAGTTTTATCTTTTAATCCTTTCTTTAATCCCTGACATGCAAACCAAAAGTCAAGCGAGAAAGCACCAATGCCCTCTTGATCTAGAAACGTTCTGAACAATTGAACACCATCACGATCATCCAGTAGCACATATAAACTTTCCGCCCACTTGATATAAGGTGGGGTGCTGTTCTCTGTGAACGGTGGTGAGTTTGCAGCAGAACCTTCTGGCTCAAAACCTAGAGGTGCATCCATCTCATTGTCATACCCAGGCATTGAACATGACAGATTTGACTTTCGTGGCGTTGCCGGGTTAATATCGCCCTTATTTGAGCCAATACTTCTCCCGGAAGTGTGTGACTGGTGACTTTTGTGGGACCCACTACTACGTGTGGACATGCCCCCATTGCTCTCTTTTTCATTTTCTTCTCCTGGAACTGGAGGTCTCGGTGCTGTGGCAGTAAAGTTGTTCCCTCCGCATTCTGACAAAAACTGATCCACCTTATCTGACATGTCGCTTCTTTACACAGGCATTCATACCTGAAATAATACATAACGTTAAAGTGTTTCAACAGTTTCTAGTAACACAATGTAATTGAATAAAAGCATAATCAATTAACAAAATCAAATAATCACATCAAATCAGGGCTCAAGCTTGAGCTCTCCATCAGGGAGAAGTTTAGTTGGATTCAGGGAAAAGTATGGTTCTGATTTTGTATCTCCCTATATATTCAATGTAACTAAACTTCTCCCGCAGCTCAAAACAGGGAGAAGTCAGCAAGGTTAAGGAGACTTTTTCTCCCAAATCGCCCTCTTGCTTGAGCCCTGCAAATACATGATACCTTACCAGAAAAGTTAAGCTCATTTTTGACAATTAATTCTTTCTTGAACAGTAGCACTTCATTACCTTGACCTTCACATTCTGATAGTTTAACCATGTCAACTGACTTATCCGAATTGAATATCTTGACAAACTCATAAGTCACAGACATAGATGTGTTAATTGTTAACATTCTACAAATTAATCCCATCCAGAATCATCTTGTGACGCAAAAAATTCTGTCTTTTAAACAATGCTTCTATTAGTGGAACAATTAAAAATAAATGATGTTGGCCATAGATTTTTTTTTACTTTGTTTAGATCAAGTCTTCATTGCTCAAGACATTCTTCATTGTCTCCAATGTATGATAAACAGACTTTGATCAAATATGGATCTACATGTTTGTCTTAGCTTACATGGTATGCATAACCTTATATTTTCATGCAGCCTATGGACTGTGTTAAGTCAACCAAAAATAGTGGCAGGCTACTTCACTCATCAACAAACAGAATAGCTGAAATGCACCCCTCCCTTCTTTTAAAATCACAAAGAAACAAAATACCTCCGGCCCCCTCCGATCAGAAGATCTAATCAAGGGTAATTCTCCCTGTGTATGGCCCTGTGAAGTTCTCTCTCCTTTGAACTTCAATGAAATGTTGCATTTATTGCCCCTTTATGACTAAGACCGGTCTTTTTCCTACATGAACTATAACACGCAAGGATTTTTATGACTGCTGCGCTTTCATTGTGTTCACTTTATCCAGTTTATGACCTCGGCTTTGATTATCAATTTAGCAACCACCTTTATGGGCTTACATACAAATTCGGCAGTTACACTTGAGTAGATATTGCTGCTGCAAGAAGCGGTGGGGAAAAGTTCCTCTTTCTTTCTATGAGAGATTCTGGTTTCCAATCAAAGTGCACGTTATAGCACCCTTTATTTCGTGCTGATGCTTCAGAATTGTCAAAATTGACACATTTTGGTCAGTGTATCGAGTTGAGAGCCGCCATTACGCTTATGTATATTGAGAGGTTCCCGAAGGGGAAATTGCCATGCACTGGAATGAGTATTTAAATTAATTACAACAATAAAAGAGAATCATTCCTACCAATTGCTTCCATCAGTTATAGCGAGTGTATAATGTACATTCGTCAGCCATTATTGGCATATCAGGGTTCGTTTTAGACAACGGAAAGCTATTATTGTTTGCATCAATACAATGAAAGTGTAAAATAGTTTGCAGAACAGCCGCACATCACACAAGAGACTTGAAAACACATTGCTGAAATCTACACTAAATATAAACTTCTTTATCGTCCTGTCATTTCTAGTTAAGATTGTGTTGGTTAACTCAACGACAAAGCTACATAAGCAATCGCGTAAAGTGACATACCTGTAAATATAGTGTAGAGTAATTCCCGCAGGATACCCCGATTCAGTAAAAGTTGGCAGCTGCGCCGTATATTGTCAAACGCACAACCTTATGTATTTCTTTCCTTCACTGTATCAACATATAAATCCTATGTAAGAAATCGCACACTTTCCACTATCATCTGTGTAAGGCAAAATCAGTTTTCAGATAAGTTTGAAAATAAAACATCAAAGCCACATGCCCGCCGCCGACAATCCCTCTACAGCATGACGTCACGCCTTTGAGATGAACCGCGCCAATCAGCGTTAGGTTAAGATCGACATTCAGAAAAATGTGTTGGCCGAATCCACGCCAAAGTAGGGGAGATGGGTGTAAACAACAATTGTAAAATTAGTGTTTTATATAAGATGAACGCAGTAAATAGTTAATATATGAATATGCTATAGAATTAAATAATAAAATCGTATTTTTTCCACAAGTATTATGAATAGAATTAACTGTAAACATCCGTTTTCAGCTGTTTTAAATAATGGCACACCCTATTGGCCGAGATAGTATTTAAAACTTCCGATAGCAACATTAACTAAGGAGAGTTTCAACCTTTCAAGTTTTTAAACGTTTCAACTTCAATTTATGCCTTTTATAGCAGTTATAGATATTAACTCTCAAAGACTTTTACATTATTTTAGTAATTTTCTTTACAGACGAATAAGTTTCAGTACGTGTTCTATCCAAAGAAAGGAGAAAATCATATTTGTTTTTCTCTTTGTAGATAATACCCCTGCCCGTCTAAATTACACACATTTGCCGAAGTTTTCCTTTGATGTTTCCAGTAATATGTTACCGGTAAGGGTCATACATTCTTTGCTATTTTTCGCTCGAGGTGAGATGGAGTTAGAAAGCGTGAAGTTATTAGAATATTGGGGGAAAGCTGTTAAGGTTTGAAAGAGTATATACACATATGTGTACCAACTTTTTTAGTTTATTTATTAACTTTTTATCTACCTTATGTTTTGTCGACTGCTGGCAAATTTCCAATACCTGCGCTTTGATGGAAGCGTTTGATTCAATGAGAAATTCTTTGAAATTGGAGCGACACAAAGAGATGGCGACATAATGGGATATCTAATTGAGCTTTTGTAGTTGAATTCACGCTAAATAATCAAAGGCTCGCCGCTTGGCTTTTGTTAACACGTTCTTTCATGATCAATTTTTTGTTGTTAAAATCTCTTCCATTACACAGACTGAGGGATAAACCCTAAAACCACATTTTTATTATGTTGCAATAAACAAATTAAACAGTATTAAGAGATCAGCTGAATTTAATATTCATTTACGGATACTAAACTCGGGATTAAATTGTTGAGCAATGTTTTCCTCGGGGTTCGTCAGTGGCATTGAGAAGTGGGGTTATTGCCGTGTACGGTCTCATATTCATTTGATCCCCACTAATTAACAGCCTCTAGGATTTAGAATCAGATCAGCCACCGCAGTTAAAAAGTGGCGTCTGAACAGGTCCTCACTGTTTGATTGATAACATAATAGAATAGATGACAAACAGTGCAGAACCTGATCAAACACCTGATTCTGCACAGTTTGCAAAGATAACTTGTTAACCCTTTAATTCCAAAGTTCAATTCATGGAAAAGTTCTAGTGAAAACTGGAAGGTGGAACATTGTTGTTGTTTTTTACCATTTCCTTTTCTTTATTTCTAATCGTTTCCTTCATGAATATATACATGTATGTATCTATCACAAATTCTTCACAAAAATGTCACATGAACATGGGAATTTTAGCCACGAAAAGAACTGTAGAGTGGGCGGTGGTCTAGTGGTAACGCGCTTGACTATCAGTCCGGAGGTCCGGGGTTCAAATCCCGGTCCCTCCCTGAAATTTCAGTGACGCTTTTCAATGTCTCCCACCCGCACCTCCTCTCCACCCAGGGGATAAAATGGGTACCTGTGAGGGTCACTAGCCGGTACTGCGTCTGCATGATAGCGCCATATGTTAGCAGTGCTCAATATTGTAGGCGAATTACTCAATGACCGGGGGAGTAAATGTACAGTCGGTTGAGCGGTCATTCGGACTGAAAGTAGACTATAACTACAGATACTTTACTTTTTAAGAGTGGGCTTTATAAAGATCGATACGCAGAGCAGAGATCCTCAGCCGTATGGTCTGGGTCTTCTGTGTCTGTACAGACGTGAAAATGCGTCCCTATATATGAGGTAAAGGGGAACATTCAGAGGACCCTCAGGTCTACATTGTTAGCTTATGTCCCATGATTTGATAGTTGTGTTTTTTATGTCGTTTTGTCTGATCAGAGTCCGCTCTGTTTGTATATTACACACTATCTGCTTTTTGCTAAGGCAAATACAAAAGTACAGTAAACCCCCTCTAATGAGACCAGCAAAAAGGGGCATAATTCACAGTGGCAAAGGCAAGTGGTAGCTTAATATATATATCTTTATGGGTTTTACTGTATAAAATGATATTCGTAATTGGTGAATACTCACCAGGTAAAGGGTTAATATAAGACACGAATGGATGGAATTTTAGCAAGATTACCATTAATCTGATATAGACACGTTTTCACGTCTTTGCACGGTCTTGTTCAGAGTAGATTCGGATCAGCAGACGACACCTGCAGTAGTCGTCGAGTGTCTATCAGGGTCTACTCTGTGTAATCACATAAACAAATCTGCGATTAAACTATTTAAACAATTCCAATACCAGGTAACTTATATTCACGATGTGATTATTTCTACATGAATATTCATAAAGTAAAGGGCACAAACCGTGAACGTATATTCAACTATATTTACAGACGACATATCTTGCGAACCAGACGACATAACTGTACTAGGCTGTTGTGTGGATCATTGCCCGGTCACTGGCACGAATCTCTGTCGTAAAGCCACAATCCTGTTAATTATTGCTTTTCTTGCTGACCTTTGACTAACGAGATAGTACCATAATAATACGAGGAAATCCCCATTTCCGTGTTTGGACAGGTATAGTACGAACGAAAGAAATAACGTTTGTCTCGTAATAACCTATCCAAAAAGTGTGAATCTATATACATGTAGTCATATCAGGATCCAAACTGTTTGTAAATTTGATTGTGTAAGTTTTGAAGAAAAACAAAAGAAAAACTAACCTTGAATTTTTTTGCAGATGACACTTACTTGTGCTTTTTAACCCTTACCCTCATATAAATGCATTTTCACGCATGTGCAAACAGAGTAGACCCAGGGTCTGCTCTGGTTGCTAATGGAATTTGAAAAATCCTTTTCTACCGTTTCTAAAATGTATACAATAATCCACCATTGTTTTATTATAACAATTGGAATCAACATAAAACAGGGAAAGGGTTATTAACCATTTCCCTCATATAAACGTGTTTTCACGCATTTGCAAACAGAGTAGACCCAGATCAGACGGCTCCTAGAGGAGCCGTCTGATCAGGGTCTACTCTGTTTGCTTATAGAATTTGGTAGACCTATTTCTTTAGTTTCTAAAATGGCTACAATGTTTTTAATTATAACTATTTAGTCCATGAATATTCAGTAGGTATAGAAAATTGGAATCAACATAAAACAGGGAAAGGGTTATTAAAGCAGTTTCTTTCACGCTCATTAACTTGCTACCATATATAGATCTATTACGTTATAACCAGAGACGGCTACATGCATGTATATGTCTGTTCTAATCCACATGTGTTCGAAGCGTAGATCTAGTCACTACTATTGCCAGAAATCCAGAAACAAAAAAAAACAAAAATGGAAATCTTTTTACGAGTGCTAAAATGTCGAATTTCTGGCGACTTCCAACTTTCCGACTATGCGTGTATTAGTTATTACCTGGTGAACCCAGGTGCCCTTCGCATGCTATGTCTCAACAACAACAATAACTCCATCACAAATACATTATTTTTTTAATCACATCTCATTAGTATCTAAAACATACCAAAATATAGTTTTCTGACCCAACCCCCCAAAAAATGATTTTTTTCCCGAACACCCCTGCTCTATATAATGCGTAACTTATTATATAAATATGAAAATCAGTAAAACCTCTCTATAGCGATCACCCAAAGCTGCTAAAAGAGATTAAATCCTGGGTCTTTAGACAATGTGGCTTACTTTGATATATTTTATTGACTTAAATATGCACAACAACATTTATGCATAAAACTGACGTAGGAGCTTTTGTCGTACTAGCCCAACGGTTAACCCATCCCCCATAGGCTGTTTTAAATAAGACCAACCTATTTGACTTTGGATAAATCTTCTGAAAAGGAGCATTTACTAGAAAAGGGGCAAATTTGTTCATATGGAACGAATGGTCGATTTACCACAATGGCTTCAAAAAGTGACTTTTATAAAAGTGACAGTCAAGCAGCTTCCTGGTAAACACTTTCCCTGTTAGATATGTTATTCCAAATTTCATTACCTACTGAATATTCATGAACAAAATGGTTATAATGAATATACAGTTGAACTCCGATATCTCGAACTTCAATGGACCATATAAATAAGTTCGACATAACAGATGTTCGAGTTATCCGATTTATAACCAATATCTCAAGTTCACAGCTTAATGCAGATCGAAAGTAATGCTGAAAGCTCATACTTTCGACCTGCATTAAGCTGTCATGTGTTTCTAAATATGTGTAGTGATACTTTTTAAACAATTCTGTATTGTACACTTTGGAAGGACCGAACTTTTAGTTCGAATTCGAGATATCGAAGTTCAACTGTACATATAATGGAACATTGTATCTTTCAAATTCTATTAGCAAACAGAGCAGACCCTGATCAGACGGCTCCTATAGGAGCCGTCTGATCTGGGTCTACTCTGTTTGCAAATGCGTGAGAACACGTATATATGAGGGAAAGGGTTAAACAAATTCGCCAATGCTGTAGCTGGTCGCTATAGAGAGTCATTATCTATACTCAGATGCACCCACCATGTCAAACAGTTTATATTGCAATTAGACAGCGAGTTTACTGTAGGTGCGTGTATTGCAATGAGACAGCGAGTTTACTGTAGGTGCAATTACGGAGTTAGCCAGAACTTTTTACGAAATTAATATTCACGTAAGAAATGATGCCTTGCAAATATTAACCCTTTCCCTCATATAAACATGTTTTCACGCACTTGCAAACAGAGTAGACCCTTATCAGACGGCTCCTCTATTTGATAGATGTTTCTAAACTTCCTAAAATTGCTACAATATTTCACCTTCCATATTTCATTGTAATTATTTTTCCATGAATATCCAGTAGGTATTGAAATTTGAAATAAATATAGAACAGGGAAAGGGTTAATATCATAATTACTTAGCAGGATTTTTATATTGGCCTTACAATAAGGGTATGTATGACCACACCGGAAACTGTACAGTCCGATCTATACCACTCCATCAGCAAACAGAGCAGACCTTGATCTGACAGATCATACAAGCATGCGTAAAATGAGTCTATCAGGTAAACGGGACAATACCAGCTTGATGGGACATGTGCGTGAGGACTGAGGCAGTCGGGATCATGTCACCGGATTATCTTGTGAAGTAATCGGCCCATGCAAGCCGACTACCCATACAAGTAGACCACACATCATAGTGTCCAAAAATGTCCCATACTTCATGGGTGTCCACGCTTCGGGGCTCTAAACATGCTTTTCACGTAACAACCTGTTTTAGTTCATTTACTCCACAAATACGCTATTTAACACCTTTGCAAACAGAGTAGATCCAGATGGGACGGCTCCTGTAGGAGCCATTTGATCCGTGTCTGCCGTTTGCTTATGATATTATATTCTACCGTTTCTGCAATGGACAAAACTTACCGTGTAACTGTTCATGTGCTATTATAAAAATTAATCTTATATTTACTCGAGATGTCGTTATTAGTCCCCCACCGGGCACAGGGGCCTGGACCGCGTCATGGGGGTCTATATGTACTATATATAATATATACATTATAGACCCCCATGAAGCGGTCAAGACCCCTGTGCCACCGGACAATAGGGTTGCTCGATTCTATCCGTCCGTCCGTCCGCTCAAACGGATTAATGGTTAAGTAACACTGAGAACAAACTATATTTTGTCTTTTTCTTTTTATGTAACTAAATTTTCATTTTATGTGATTATTTTGAACAAAAGAATAGTCACTTAACACTAAATCCGTGAGAACGTCCGTCCGTCCGTCCGCCTGTCACGCTTCCTGTCCGGGGCCATATCTCTTACAAGGGTAGGTTAAATTCATAACAACTTCACACGTAGAACAAACATGATGAGATGAACTGTCATGCACAAGGGCCATAACTCTAGCATGTTTTTTGAGTTATTCCCCCTTTTTCATATTTTCTTGTCCGGACAATAAATCTTTATCTACTGGTTAAATTGATTTGAAACTTCACATATGGAACAAGCATGATGAGAGAAAGTGTCATGCACAAAGGTCATAACTCTAGCATCAATATTTTTGGAGTTACCCCCCCCCCCCCCCCGTTTTCATATTTTCACGCTCTGTATGTCTGTCACGCTTTGTGCCCGGGCCATATTTCCTACAAGGGTAGGCCAATTAACCATTACTTCACACATTGAACACGCATGATGACAGGAAGTGTCATGCACAAGGGCCATAACTCTAGCATCAACCTTTTTTGAGTTATTCCCCTTTTTCATATTTTCAGACAATAACCCTATCTACTGGTTCAGTTGATTTGAAACTTCACATATGGAACGAGAGAAAGTTTCATGCACAAGGGCCATAACATAACTATAGCATCATTTTTTGGGGAGTTATTCTTTTTTCATATGTTCTTGTCCGGACAATTCTTTATATATCTACTTGTTCAATTGATTTGAAACCTCACATAATTATGGAACACGCATGATGAGAGAATGTGTCATGCATAAAGGTCATAACTCAAGCATCAATATATTTGGAGTTATTCCCATTTTTTCATATTGTTTGTCTTATAATTTTAACAAATACCATTCAGGTGTGTCATGTATATACCGTGGTCAACTACACCATGGATGACAGGGATGGGGTGGGGTTAATTTGGTGGCGACTCGTTTTTTTGCATAGCAATACGACATGGCCTTGTTTCTTGTATAAATATATAAGGGTTAAGATCAATTATACTATCTCTAGTGGTGGTATAAGAAATAATGACATCATGATTATCGATGCATTAGCTGATTTTTAGCTCGTCTGTTTCGAAGAAATGTCGAGCTATTGTGATCACTGGGTCGTAGGCGTTGTTCTAGTTGAAGGTGTCGTCGGCGGCGTGCAAACACTTTACTGCAATTCATTACTTCAAAAGTATAAGAGGTATCAAAATAAAACTTCATAAGTTGGTATATCTCATTGCGGAGAAGGCATCTACATAAGAACTATAACTCTTAATTTCAAAATGTTTGAGTTATTGCCCTTTATTTTTGCAAATTTTTTTAATTTTGGACAAGCACTAAAATCAGACGAGCGTCGTTTTATAGTGGCATATCAAAACAGGGTACAACTTCATGACCATGGCAGAAAATGTAGAATAGCCGAACAGAGCAGACCTTGATCAGATGAATCCTATAGGAGCCGTCTGATCTGAGCCTATACTTTGTTTGCAAAAGGCCTTATGGAATAAAGGTTACATGTTTCAGTGCAGGTACTTTTTAATATTTCTGATACAAACACTATACAGAATCTATAACATAACAGGACGAACAACATTAATGAAATATGTGAATTAATATTTTAAGCAAACTAATGTGATGAGAATGTTGGAGACTTCCGCGTAGCTGTGTATGAATTCCCTACTATATGATACCAACTGAATTATTTTACTGTCCAACATTTTATGGTATGTTTAAAACAAAATAAAACTAGAATTGTTTTTTGATACATACAGTTTGAAAAATGATGTCTCCCCATTCACCCAAATGTAAAAAAATTCAAAGTCCCATAACTTTGCAGAAAACAATCGAACCGCAACAGGAATAAAATATGCACAACTAGGCATGGTACTGATCAATCCTATGAAGTTTCATGAAAATCCGACCAAAGGTCTTGGAGAAACCGCATGGACAAATTAAGGTTGGATAGATAGGCAAGACTGGGTATAGTCAAAAGTAGAGACAAAGGAGAAGAAAGAAGAAGGGTAGTAGAAAAAACAAGAGGGACATGGCGGCCCTGACATTGTTCACCAGACAATTAGAGGAGAAGATTTTCAAAGTTTCTATAGAGAACTGGCCATCCCTGGGGCGGGGCTAATTTTGACCACAGGGACATAATTTATATAACTTTTGTAGAGGACCTGAACATGATGCTATGTGCCAAATATCAAAGCTGAGAACCTTCCAGTTTCAGAGATGATTTTCAAAGTTTTCACTACATATTTCTATAGAAAACTGGCCATCCCCGGGGCGGGGCCAATTTTGACCATAGCCCAGGGCATAATTTATATAATTTTTGTAGAGGACCTACAGGCGATGCTGTGTGCCAAAGATGAAAGCTGAGAACCCTGTAGATTCAGAGGAGAATATTTTCAAAGTTTTCACTAAATAAATTATGCCCCTTGGGTCAGAATTGGCCATAACCCAGGGGTGATCAGTTTTCAATAGAAACATATATAGCGAAACTCTTTTCCTCTGAAACTGGAAGTTTGTCAGGTTTCAAAAAGTGACGTTTACAGAGGCGTCGATATGCCGGAATGTGCGATAAATTAAATAGCTGTTATGTTAACTTTCATAATGGCAGCAGACGATACATAGACAATAATTACTTTATATGCAAATTTGGTTTATGTATTAACCTTGATTACATAATTTTCACATTACAAGCTTCATTCAAGCTCTCTACGGAAATGAAATAAAAAATTTATAGTTTAGATTCTGATGAAACGCCGAGTTACTCCCGTGTCTTTATCTGGTTACGAATGGTTTATAAAAGTAATCCCAAACTATGCTACAGATTTATACGTATACACTAAAACCACTCTAAACCGGAATGTGAATTAAGAACAATTTTGGTTTTCTTAAACAGGTGGCTGCTTAATGCAGGGTGAAAGTCATGCAGAAAGCTCCCAGAGGAGCTTTCTGCATGACTTTCACCCTGCATTAAGCTGCCAGCTGTCTGAAAGACTGGCACTGATATAAATGTTTATGTCCGGTTAAGAGGGGTTTACTGTACATGTGATTTGTTAACCTTTAATCTGGTGAACAAACTTTTGTTTGTAGAAAGTGTCATCGACTTCAGTTGTCACAGCTGATTTATCTTGCACTTCTTTTCAACCAAACGGTCATAGTATCAAACAGATTGGCTACTGATGAGGTGTTGAATTGCTGGCCTCATCTGGATCCCAACTGTTTGCATAATTATGTACTTATTCATTAAGACATCTATCCGTAGTAGGTTAAAGGTTTTAGATTGGTACCCTACCAATCATATGGTATCCTACCAATCATATGCCACCCTGTTTAAGAAAATTAGGTGAATTTTTAAACTGGCAAATGAACAAGAAATATTTTGGTCGTGGTAGAAGCTGGAATCCAATCTATATCAGTTCATAATCAATCAGGGTCCATGCTTATAAAACTTTTTAGTTGAGTCTGAGAACGTTCTCAAGCTTTTGATTGGTCAGATTTGAGTTCTCAAGCTTTTGATTGGTCAGATTTGAGCCAGAGACTCAAATCTGACCAATCAAAAACTTGAGAACGAACTCAGACTCAACTAAAAGTTTTATAAGCAGGGACCCAGAGCAGACCCTAATCATATGACTTCTACAGGAGCTGTCTGATCTGGGTCTACTCTGCAAAGGCATACTTTTCCGAGTATTGGGGTTAAACTAATGAACATTCATGTAAGAAATCGAGACTGAATATTAATTAGCTGAAATTTCATATCGATATCAGACCTACATTATCCCACAAGCAAACGAACAGACTGACCAGACATGTCTGATCTAGGTGTACTCTGATTGCAAAGTCCTGAAAAAGTGCGGTTATCAGAAACAAGAGCACCGCAAACGGGTGCGAACGCTCGTCTGTTATCACTTTGGTATGTGTGGATAGGCCTTGTCAAGACGAACATGAATACCAAAAATGAAGGTTGTAAAATGTTATGGTCAATGTCAAGATTTCGGACAACGACGACGCGGACGCCGGAGTTACGACAATAGCTCGTGATTTCATCGAAACAGACGAGCTAAAAATGGTTAACTCTTTACTCCATAAATACGCCTTTCTATTCCAGGGGCCTCTGTGGCCGAGTGGCTATGGTCTTCGACTGACAATCGCTTAGCCCCTCACCGATGTGGTTTGAATCCCGGTCTGGGCATTTGGATTTTTCATGTGCCTTCAAGCTGACTTGCGGTAGGTCGGTTCTACCCAGACGTTCTTCTACGCACGGATCTATGCAATTTGTTCTGTGCACAAAATAACCTCTGGTGTCTTCCTACATTAGCTGGACGTCGTGACATGACTGAAATACCGTAAGCAACATAAAACCCGATAAAAACCAAACCAAAACCTTTTCTATGGTTTCTGCCATGGCCAAAATCTCCTGTGTCCATTTGCGATTATAGGAAAAATAATCTAATTAATATTCATGATATTAATATTACTTGCACAAATGATCACGGAGTAAAGGGTTAATTGATAAAATTAAAACAAGCAAAAATTGCAGAAACCGCATTAAAGCTGGATTTTTCAACTGAAATACCTTCACCCAAACTACCTGCATACCAAATATAAATTGTCTAGCATATGTTTTTCAGAAGTTATAACAAACTCTTAATCTCAGCCAAGTTTTCAAAATAGTGACCTTGACCTGATTTTAGGTATCTTTATGTCATTTGTAAGGTCCTTACCAAAGCTATCTGAATACCAAAGGTGAATTGCCTAGCGTTCGTGGATCAGCAGTTATAGCAAAATGGTAAAATTTGTTTTTCAAAATAGTGACCTTGACCTGGACCCAATTTCATGTATCCTTAAATCAACTGAAAGGCCTTCACCAAAGCTATCTCCATTCCATATATGAATTGTCTAGCATATGTGGTCCAGAAGTTATAAAGACAAAATGTTGAAGTCAACTTGTTCTCATTCCACTCCAGCATATTAACAGTTTTTGCGTCAGCTGTGAGCAGGTGACACATGTGTTCCTCCGAAGACCCTTGTTTTACAATTTCATGTATATTTGGAAAAAGATTTGAATATGTCAACACTAAAGGGACCCTATTCATTTTTCTATTAACCGTTTGTTTCTTTGCTAAAGTGGCAGATCCATCAAGTTTGTCCACCCTTGCCTACTGATTTTCTATCATCCTGCTGCTATATCCTCACTTCCTCAACTGACCCTTGAGTTTATTTCTTTCCCTAATATAGTCGGATTCGTATATATACGCTTAATTCACAGTCCCAAACCATATACATTGTACTATGCTTTTCTTTGTACTAGGAGGATGACAGGAATAATTGTTAAGGTACATCTGTTTGTCTGTAGGCTTAACATAAAGATCTGTATATAGTTGGTCATTGTCTATTTTAACTAGAGTGTCCAGAAATTCTATCTGATCCAAACCACATCTAAGCTCTATACTAATATTCGGGTGATTACTGTTTGGATTTTTCACAAAATCGTCCAGTTCTTGCACTGTACCATCCCAGATCCCAAAACCATCATCAATGAATATCTTGTAAAACATGGGCACTTTTTTGTGTGACATCAATTGTTTATCCCATTTCCTTATACATGTATATGCAAAAGCAAAATTCTTTCCCAATTTGGAACCAACTATCAACTAAACCAACTATCAACTAAGTACTATCTCCAAAAGAAAATGTGTGTTGTCTAAAACAATTTGAATCATAAGAACATTTTCTGTATCAATCAATGGATCACTTCTCTTTGCAAGATCTTCAATACATGCATTTAGTGGCAATTTCTTCAGTTCTTATTAGTCAAAAGCAAAATAGACTATTAAAATTTAAGCAAATATTCGAAAGGAATGCGTGAACGGACTATTCTCTGAGGTGATTGACTAGACCTGTATATTATTAATTCCATTAAATTATATAAGGGAATAATTTTTGGCGGCGACTTTGATGCTTTGCATCAAAATTTTACTTGTTGGGCTGCTGAAAGCAGCCCACAATTATACGGCTTTGAATTTTGACCATGCGTTTCTGCGTTCCTGTGTTTCTATAAAAGTCAATCTTTTTTAATAACTATGGGTTACTGTGAGACAAGCTTTTATTTATATACATTCATTTATTTTACTTATTTTGATTCATACATTTTTTGTTAGCGGAGACAAATATTTTTGTCGAGGTTATTTGCTTCTTTTCTGCCATTGAAAATGCTAGTGTATTGGGTATAAATCATTTAAAAGCACGCACCACTTGTAGCAGTCAGCGTAGTCGAGGGGTTATAACCGTGGCCTAGGAAATGAGAGATCGCGGGTTCGATCCTCGGCGAAAGCATAATTTTTTTCTCTCATTTTTTTTGTTAGCACCCTTAGTTTACGTGCTTTTGGTTTAAAAACAATTCTGTACACAAATATTGTAAAAGTATAAGTCCTTTGTTTGAATTTTGTCTTTGGTAAAGTTATTTAGCTGAGACCTTTTACTCGTGGTTTTGTTGACCGTTTTGAATATTTCACAATTGTGCTGAATACCATTGATCTGTATTTACTTCGTGGTAATGTGTATTATTGGTGTCATACACAGGTATTATGCATCATGGCTCCTTAAAACATTCCCCCGTTTCTGCTGTTAATTTATACATTACAGTCATGTTTTCCCAATGTATCTGTTATTTTAAACTACTAAACAATATTGCTCCCTCTTTTTCTTCTATCCTGCTTAAAGACGTTACGCAGCCATTTTACGCTTGCGTAAAACCTTGCTTGTATCAACTGAAAGGCCTTTACCAAAGCCATCTGTATACCAAAGATGAATTGCCTAGCATTTGTAGTTCAGAAGTTATAGCAGTGTTAAAGTTTGTTAAAAAAAACCGGGCAAATTTTTCGAATAGTGACCTTGACCTGATTTCATGTATCATTGTATCAAGTGAAAGGCCTTCACCCAAGCTATCAGCATGCCAAATATGAATTGTCTAGCTTAAGCAATTTAGAAGTTATAAGCAATGTGAAAGTTTTGTTAGCATGGCATGCAGACCGCCCACCCGATTTTTGCCAAACTATAAGCCAGATTTTTCTCGAAAAATCCAGCTAAAAATCATATTGTCGACTCAAACTGGAGGTCTTTATCCACTCCTAAGGTAATCAGACCTGACCATCCAGTCCCTCTCTCTCCACCTTGATTAGTACAGTAGAACCTGTCTTAACTCTTTCCCTCACATAAAAGCATTTTTATGCATTCACAAACAGACTAGACCAAGATCAGGGTCTGCTCTGTTTGGAAATGGAATTTAACAGAACTGTTTCTTTAGATTCTGAAATGGCTACAATGTTTCACCTTCCATATTTCATTATAACTACATATGTATTCACCTTCCATATTTCATTATAACTACATATGTATTTTGTCCTAACATAAATATTCAGTAGGTATTGAAATATGGAATAAACAAAGAACAGGGAAAGGAGAGGTTTAAGTATGTGTCTGTAAGGCAGGTCAAAATTAATGCAGAAAGCTCCTATAGGAGCTTTGCTGCACTACTTTCACCCTGCATTAAGCAACCACCTGCTTTTCAAGAGTCCTACATTCAATAAATGATTGACCGCTTAGGACAGGTCCTACTGTATGGATACAAGAATTGAGAAGTACAATGAAAAGTTTAAAGACTCATATCAACACTAAGACTTTATTGGACTTTATATTGGATGGTTAACTACCTTTACATACGGTAAGTTAACTTTATACCCCGAAATATGTGTAATCCATGGCCTGTATTACAATGTATAGAATATCATGTGTGTAAACATGTACTGTCCTAATGAAAATCATGGTCTTCAAGAACTGTTGGAAATGAAGTCACTACAATTGTAGAGAGAACACAACATAAGTTTTGGACAAACAAACCTAAGCCAATTTTGAACCCCAAATCAAACTGTTATATAGTACATATTGACCCCCACGAAGCGATACAAACCTCTGTGGTTGATACTGGCATTATGATAAGAAAACCACAATACAATGTATGTCAAAATAGTTACTACATATATACATCTGTACTGAAAACTTCTAAGAAAACGTTCATATTAACACCTTTAACCCTTTACTCCATACATACACCTTTTCATAACTTTGCAAACAAAATACTCCTGTAGGAGCCATATGATCAGAATCTTCCCTGATTGCTTATGGAATAATATAGATCAGATTATTAATGTTCTACTTAAATTCCTGTATTCATTTGCAATAACAAAAAATCAGCAAATTAATATTCATAATGTCATTATTTGTTGCATAGATATTGATGGAGTAAAGGGCCAATAATTAAAATTGCAAAACAGATGTCAAAGTAATTTAACATGCTTTTTTCCTTGTTATTTTCTCTACAATACTTACACATACTGGAAATATTTACTGTAAATTCAACACTTTTCAAGCATAAAACAGAGTAACAGATAAAGGGGTGTACTCAAATACTAAAAATTGTTCTTTCTCTACAAAACCCAATGTTGTTATCACTCTTTAGAATTGTCTCGAAGAGTTTGGTGGAGAAATAAAAGAAGTTTTTCTTTAATATGTCTCACTTTATGCATCTTATCTAGAATACTGATAAAGTTTGCACTAGTCTACAAAGGTATTACATTTTGTACATCAATTGCTTGCATATTTTGTATGCAGTTGTGATACACAGTTACACACATGTTTGCAATGATTTGGATCCGTATGAGACATTGTGAAACTTGGCATCTCTTTGTTACTCTGAACATTTTCACTGATTAGAATGGAAGAAAAGTCTGCCTAGAGAATGAAGGAAAGTGACAAAGTTTGCAAATAAACAAGAGATGTCACAGTCACGTGACAAATGCCCCCAAAAATTGTACCATGTGACCTTGACATTTGAACCATGGACCAGGGAGTTGACACATCGTCTTTGTAAGGTGAACATTTGTGCCAGGTTCCTTTGAAATCCATTCACAGATAAACAAGTAATTGTACCCTGTGACCTTGACCTTTGACATATGGACCAGGGAGCTGAACACGACACATCGTCTTTGTCTGGTGAACATCTGTGCCAAGTTATATTGAAATCCATTGATAGATAAAAATGTTACAGACCGGACACGAAATTTGTGACAAAGTAATTGTATTCTGTGACCTTGACCTTTGACCCATGGACCAGGGAGTTGAAAGCGACACATCGTCTCTGTCTGGTGAACATTTGTGCCAAATCATATTGAAATCCATTGATATATTAAGAAGTTATAGACCGGACACGAAATTTGTGACAAAGTAATTGTACCCTGTGACCTTGACCTTTGACCTATGGACCAGGGAGTTGAAAGCGACACATCGTCTTTGTGTGGTGAACATTTGTGCCAAGTTATATTGAAATCCATTGATAGATAAAGAAGTTACAGACCGGACACGGACTTTGTTACGAAGTTATTTTACCCTGTGACCTTGACCTTTGACCCATGGACCTGGGAGTTGAACGCAACACATCGTCTTTGTGTGGTGAACATTTGTGGCAAGCTATATTGAAATCCATTGATAGATAAAGAAGTTACAGGCCGGACACGGAATTTGTGACAAAGTAATTGTACCCTGTGACCTTGACCTTTGACCTATGGACCTGGGAGTTGAACGCGACACATTGTCTTTGTGTGGTGAACATTTGTGCCAAGTTATATTGAAATCCATTGATAGATGAAGAAGTTACAGACCGGACACGAAATTTGTGACAAAGTAATTGTACCCTGTGACCTTGACCTTTGACCTATGGACCTGGGAGTTGAACGCGACACATCGTCTTTGTGTGGTGAACATTTGTGCCAAGTTATATTGAAATCTATTGATAGATGAAGAAGTTACAGACCGGACACGAATTTGGGACGGATGGAAGGACAGACGGACAGACTAACAAATGGGTAGTTGTGTGACTTTTTCCTTTGATCTTTTCTTGTGGGACTAGTCCCACAAGAAAAACTATTTTTGGCTCTAACTTTGGAAAAGAATGATCTGGAAGCTAACCCTAACCCTAACCCTATGTCCCACAACTGGCCAGGTTAATGTCACAAGAAATGGCCAGGTTAATGTCACAAGAGATGGCCAGGTTAATGATTTTACTTGTGCGACTAGTTAGAAAAAGTCACACAACTACCCATTGGTGAGTGCGGACGGACGGACAGACGGACGGACGGACAGACGGACGGACGGAAAGACGGACAATGCGATTACTATATGACCGCCTTTGGGGGCATAAAAAAATAGAATCAATGCCTATGCTAGTACATGTACAAGCAATGCTTAAGGGTATATGAGTGTAACTCTCTAGGCAGTAAGGTGAGTAATGAGACTAATGATAACACACACATGTTGAAAAAGTGGCAAACCCATTTACAGTCTCATTTGGGATGAGATAAAAACAAATTTAAAGAGTCTCATTATGGAAAAAACACTGAAAGAAAACAACAATACAGCATGGCAATGTTTCATTGTTAAATTGCATACAGTAGAGTCTCTCTAAAGCAACCATGTGATTTTTAACAAACAAATAATACTAAACACTTCAAAAGGAGCTTTTTGTATCACTTTTATCCTGAATTAAGCTACCACCTGTTTTAAGTGGTTGTATTAGAGAGTCATTACTATACAAAGAAAATTTCAAAATAAGACATGGCATATATTTACAGAAGAACCTGTGTATAGCAACAATCAGAAAGAGCACTCTATGTAGGTGCCAATGTTCATCTGTTTAGACATCTCAAAGTTTTATTTCCCAAAGTCCATAAAGGGGCATAATCTTGTAAAAAAAAAGCCTTACATAGTATGGCCCTTGGTCAGATTGTAGCCCTTGTGAGAGTGAACAAGTGTCACTGTGTGTAAAGTTTTGCATGAATAGTAAAGAAGTAATAGCCAGCATTAAGGTTCCAGATGACGATGCCGACATGGACGCCGGAGTTGAAACAATACTGGAAGTTCTCTTTTTTTGTTACCCCCCCCCCCCCCCCAGACGAGCTACATATGTCTAATTCTTAGGCTTAAAGAGAGGTGGTAGCTCAATGCACATCAAGGAGCTTTCTGCATTACTTTAATCCTGCATTAAGCAACCATCTGTCTTTATTGAATCCCATCTTTATTGATCATGTGGTTACTATATACAGATTCAACTAAATTGTTCACACTGGTACATACCATACATGTATGCAGATCTAAATGCAATTGGTGTAAATGGCCCTTTCCCTCATATAAGTGCCTTTTCTACCCTTTGCAAACACAGTTGACCCTGATCAGATGGCTCCTATAGGAGCCATCTAATAAGGGGTCTGCTCTGTTTGCTTATGGTATATACAGTATTACCGTTACGTCTATGCCAAAAATTCCCTTGAAAAATGTTACATTAAAAATATTAAGTTAATGCATATACATGAGGTAATGCTCATTAGGGAAAGGGTTATCTATAATTAGTTTTCAAGGAATTAGTAAAGTGGTTACTGTAGCAGTGCTTTATCTTGTCCTTAATGATTGCAAAAAGTTTAACAAACTGCAAATATTTCAGTAAAACTTGAAAGTCATAATTATGTTCTCGGAAAATGAAGATCAATCCAGACGGACACCCACATCCCTGTACAGGTCTGCAAGAGCAGATTGCTGCTTCCAGCAGAATGAAAGGCTTCCAGCAGAACTGAAAGTAATGTATCATACAAAGCTTCTTTACAAACTTTCAGCATTACATGTACTTTTATCCTGCATCAGACTGCAACCTGCCTGCATCCTTTACTCCATAGATATGCCTCTTAATGTCTTTGCAAGCATAGCAGACCCAGAAATGGACACAGTCCAGATGACTCCTGTACGAGCTGTCTGATCAGGGTATGCTTTCTTTGCTTTTTGAATTATATAGATGTGATTTTAAATTTTTGCCAAGGTAAAAACAAATCCTGTGTTCATGAACAAATATAAAAATTCTGGTAATAAATATTCAGAGTCATACAACTCTTGGAACAGTAACCAGTACATGTAGTTTACAAAATTTATCTAAACCCTCTACTTCATATATATTTGTATTTACACGTTTATAGAGCAGACTCAGACCAGACATCTCCTGATTCTACACTGTCAACCATGGCTAAAGTCCCTTGTTTCAACAGCCATAACAAAATTTCCGTTAGTATTCCTGTAGCCATAAATTCCTGACAGTAAAGTCATGAAGTAAGGGGTTTAATTAAGCACTGCATTTATCATAATGAGTAAAACCTTCAAATATTCAACCCATACCGATGAGTACAAACAAAAGCTAATATATGTGTAACATTAAAGTACAACAGCAACTATCTCTTATAACAATGATAATGCCTTGTACTCATTCTTCATATTTACAAAAATTTCCCTTTCATTTTTTTTAATTTTGTATTTCTCTCTCTCTTTTTTTTTTTTTTAAAATAGCCACAACTAGTAACTAATTTGTTTTAAACACAATGAATTATAAATACATACATGTATACAATGTATTATTTACATGAAATAGAAAAACAGCAACAAAAATTAATGATAATCTTGATTAAATGACGTGTCCGCTCTTTGCAGTAGCTTGGCAGAGTGGACACGTTACTCTGCAAGCTTCCTCTGCAACCTCGTTGCTACAAATTATCCACACATGACAGCTTTTCTCTTTCCACACTGTCACCAAGTCACTGAAAATCCAAACAACATACCATCCACATCTGTATGCATATCACTTCTTCAAATCTTCCAGACTGACTAAAATGAGCATCTTTGTCATGTCAGATGAAGGAACAAATTAAAGTAATTTAACCCTCTACTCTATGAATATGCCTTTTAACCCTTTCCTTCATATAAATGCCTTTTCCACACATTTGCAAACAGAGTAGACCTATATTAGATGGCTCCTGTGGGAGTCATCTGATCAGGTTCTGCTCTGTTTGCTTAATACATGTATGGAATTTGACAGTTCTGTTTCTTTAGTTTCAAAAATGGCTACAATGTTTCACCTTCCATATTATTATAACTATTTTGTCAATGTGTATGAAGTAAGTATTAACCCTTTCCCTCATATAAACATGTTTTCACGCATTTGCAAACAGAGTAGACCCAGATCAGACGGCTCCTAGAGGAGCCGTCTGATCATGGTCTACTCTGTTTGCTAAAAGAATTTCAAAGATCTGTGTCTTTACTTTCTAAAATGGCTACAATTTTCCATCTTCCATATTTTTTAATAATCATTTTATCTGTGAATATTCAGTAGGTATTGAAATTTGGAATGAACACAGAACAGGGAAAGGGTTAAATTTGGAATAAATATGGAACAGGGAAAGGGTTTACACCTTTACAATCAGAGCAGGCCAAGATCAGACACGGCTCCTGTAGGAACCATTTGATCAAGGTATGCTCTGTTTGCATGTAGTTCCTGCCATGACTAAATATTCCTGCGTCCATTTGCCATTATAAAAAAAATTGCAAATTTATATTAAACCTTTCCTTCATATAAACACCTTTTCACACATTTGCAAACAGAGTAGACCCAGATCAGATGGCTCCTGTAGGATCAGGGTCTGCTCTGTTTGCTTTGACATAACATAAGTCTGATTCTACAGTTTTGTCAAAACAAAATGAAAAGTTGACTTTTGGCAAAACATCCATGTGTTAATATTCCATTTTAAAAAGTAATCTAATTAATATTCATGATGTCATTATTTCTTACATGAATATTCATGGAGTAAATGGTTAACCTTTAGCACTCTACAAGACAATTTCATGTCAACCATAGCAAATAGTTTGTACCCAGACGATATGTGGATCCAAACTTGTTGACACCAAAAGAAACAAAGACAAAATATCTGCTATAAATAGAACAGAAGCATCTGACAATGTTCCTAGTGTGCTTAAGGTTAACGCTTTATTACATGAATATTCATGTAAGAAATAATGACATGTAGATACATGTACTAATAAGATTGACTGTTTTAATGGCACATTGACACAGGAAATTTTGGCAATAGCATAAACTGTAGTCATATCTATATCATTTCACCAGCAAACAGAGCAGACTCTGATCAATGAGACAGCCAGGGGCCATCTGATCTTGGTCTTTTCTGTTTGCAAAGGTGTAAAAAGGCATATTTATGGAGTAAAGAGTTAAATTATACAATGTACATGGATGCTGATATTCATGTAATTCTAGTATCAAAGTGTTATCTATGCAAAATTCTAAATTCATTCTCTTTTCTTTCTATTTTAGAATTTGTATATATTAAATGATAAAATATCAAATTATCTAATTGTTAAGTTTTAATATTGATTTGCAAACACAAGCCAATAACACTAAGTAACAAAACAGACGGAATATAAGACAGATGGACTGAACTCTGTACATTATTTTCCTTCTCAAATCTTGAACTGCTTTTTTATGTCATGATATGTGAACTTTGAAATAAGAGAATTAGCCTAAATATTTAGTTAGACAAATTTAGACAAACAGTGTAGACCCAAATCAAAGTATTCCCGAGAGAGCAAGTAGACACGGTCTTTGCTAGTTGCTACTCCTTCAGTTTCATTTTAAGTTATCAAAACAGTGCCAAACTGACTTTAATCAGCTTTACAAACTGGTGGAGGGGAAAGAGTTGGGGTAAATATGTAAAGAGTCTAAATAGGAATGCCAACCTCAGTCTAACCAAGGTGTGAACAGACTGGTAGCTCATGAAATATAAAGGTACTCAAGACCAGGCCCAAAACAATCTCATGAACACAGAATAGAGTGACAAAAATACGACACTTTGTTGGTTACAAACATAGAAAAACACAAGACAATATCAGCTTGTCTTTACATCAATTTCCTTTAAACAAGTAAGGAAGTGTTCAATTCTTTTCTCTGCAGTTCAAATATGCTCAGTTTACTCAACATACAGTCAACAACAACTGATCTTCAAATCTCATACTGCTTCCTCATTCTCTTTTTTTTGTCTACAATGAACATCATAATCAACCCAAGTTCTTAACTCAACTCTATGATAGTCCAGTGTTGGATTTTCCCTTCTAAAAATGTCCCATTTCCCCCATCAAACAGCTAAACTCTCCTATAAACGCCCCCTGGCGGGACTGAGAGTGTGTATATAGCTATGATGGTATCGTTTTCCTCGTACTATTGTGATCGGCAGCACCACGTTGCCAGTGGATCCTCTCCACATGTCTACGGGTACCGTGTTATAGATTTGCCCACAGAACTGCGGCATGGTTACTTCAAACCCATGGTGTCCATCCCTCATACAGAACAGCCAGATTATCAAGGCTTGTCGCATCCTTGAGTACATAATCAACCTACAACACACAAAACTGAATCTGTATGAACATTGTACAACTTTAACAAGGAAAGCTGAAGATCATTTTAGATGTCCATCTCCAAAAGTTGCACATGCATGCCAAGTTTGAAGGATGTATGCTGAAAGAAGACAAAATTAATCGCCAATCTAAATTTTACCCATAATTTGACCTTTGACCTTGATGTATGACCTTGACCTAATAAATAACCCCTAAAAATGTTTGCCTCCATAAGTTGCACATGCAGGCCAATTTTGAAGTATGTATGTCCAATGGCTACAAAGTTATCACCAACTTTAAAGTTGGGGACAAACCAACAGAGCAAAAACAATATGCCCTCCATGGGGGCATAAAAAGGGAAATAATTCTGTTAAAATACTGGATAGATTTAGGTACTGTTACCTACAGATGAAACTTGTGTTGTTAAACAAGTTACTAAGTTTTAAAGTTTTATCCCAAAGAATTGGGTAAATAAATGGACTTTATAAAAACCTTAATCGATAATTCTAAGTAAAAACTTCGGCAAAGTTCTGTCAAAAGGCTTCATCTCAGAATACTATTCTAAGAGCTTGCCAATCTAATGAATTCAAAAATTCTAAGTTGAAAAGGGCTATACATCTGTCAAAATGCTTGTCGGAGTTATGTACTCTTGCCAACAGATGAGGTTTGTGATGGTGAACACTTGTTCCAGGTTTCAAAGCTTTATTCCAAAGGTTGACCCTTTCCCTCATATAAACGTGTTTTCACACAACTGCAAACAGAGTAGACCCAGATCAGACGGCTTCTACAGGAGCTGTCTGATCAAGGTCTGCTCTGTTTCCAATGGAATTGATAGTTCTGTTTCTATGCTTTCTAAAATGTCTACAATGTTCCACCTTCAATATTTTATTATTACTATTTTGTCCATGAATATTCAGTAGGTATTGAAATTTGTAAATAAATATAGAACAGGGAAAGGTTTAAAGGCAAAAAGTGGATAAAAGCCTCAACCAAGGTGTTACGTGGACGCCGACACCGGGGCGAGTAGGAAAGCTCCACTATTCTTCGAATAGTCCAGCTAAAAACTGACCATGCAAATTCTGTATACTCATGACTCAATTCACATTAAAATCTGTCCATGGAATATAAAGACAATATAAAGACACTGCACTAATGTATGGTGACAATAATATGAGTATAACCTGTTCTGCAACTGAGAGGCGTTTGTTTGGGTCAGGATCACGTCCATCCAGCTTCATCTTGACTCTTCGCCACACACCCACTGCATAGCTGTTTCTCTCTTGTATAGCTGAAGATACACAATAAAGGCATTTAAAGGGGCAACAGGACTATATAAACCACAAGATGGCGCAAATGTGAATTTCTTACTGATTTTGTACATGTTTCACATCAGGGACAATTTTTTTAACAAGAGCACCGCGAGACGGGGCAATATACGCCCGAAGGCTGTTCTATAAAATTATGTTGAAAAATAAAGGAGGAGTTAGTTGCACAAGAAATTGCTACCCGAAACTATCAAAGGGCAATAACTCTAGAATGAAAAATGATATGAAAGTTATCTCACTGATATGCACAACTACACATCAGTATCTATCATTCCTGAAAGTTTGAAGAAATTATGTTGAAAAATAAAGGAGGAGTTAGTTGCACAAGAAATTGCTACCCGAAACTATCAAAGGGCAATAACTCCAGAATGAAAAATGATATGAAAGTTATCTCACTGATATGCACAACTACACATCAGTATCTATCATTCCTGAAAGTTTGAAGAAATTATGTTGAAAAATAAAGGAGGAGTTAGTTGCACAAGAAATTGCTACCCGAAACTATCAAAGGGCAATAACTCCAGAATGAAAAATGATATGAAAGTTATCTCACTGATATGCACAACTACACATCAGTATCTATCATTCCTGAAAGTTTGAAGAAATTATGTTGAAAAATAAAGGAGGAGTTAGTTGCACAAGAAATTGCTACCCGAAACTATCAAAGGGCAATAACTCCAGAATGAAAAATGATATGAAAGTTATCTCACTGATATGCACAACTACACATCAGTATCTATCATTCCTGAAAGTTTGAAGAAATTATGTTGAAAAATAAAGGAGGAGTTAGTTGCACAAGAAATTGCTACCCGAAACTATCAAAGGGCAATAACTCCAGAATGAAAAATGATATGAAAGTTATCTCACTGATATGCACAACTACACATCAGTATCTATCATTCCTGAAAGTTTGAAGAAATTATGTTGAAAAATAAAGGAGGAGTTAGTTGCACAAGAAATTGCTACCCGAAACTATCAAAGGGCAATAACTCCAGAATGAAAAATGATATGAGAGTTATCTCACTGATATGCACAACTACACATCAGTATCTATCATTCCTGAAAGTTTGAAGAAATTATGTTGAAAAATAAAGGAGGAGTTAGTTGCACAAGAAATTGCTACCCGAAACTATCAAAGGGCAATAACTCCAGAATGAAAAATGATATGAGAGTTATCTCACTGATATGCACAACTACACATCAGTATCTATCATTCCTGAAAGTTTGAAGAAATTATGTTGAAAAATAAAGGAGGAGTTAGTTGCACAAGAAATTGCTACCCGAAACTATCAAAGGGCAATAACTCCAGAATGAAAAATGATATGAGAGTTATCTCACTGATATGCACAACTACATATCCGTATCTATCATTCCTGAAAGTTTGAACAAATTATGTTGAAAAATAAAGGAGGAGTTAGTTGCACAAGAAATTGTTACCCGAAACTATCAAAGGGCAATAACTCCAGAATGAAAAATGATATGAGAGTTATCTCACTGATATGCACAACTACACATCAGTATCTATCATTCCTGAAAGTTTGAAGAAATTATGTTGAAAAATAAAGGAGGAGTTAGTTGCACAAGAAATTGCTAACGGACGGACGGACGGACGGACAGACGGACAGACGGACAGACAGACAGACGGACAGACGGACGGACGGACGGACGGACGACATGCGCCATACCATAATACGTCCCTTCGGGCGTATAAAAACCCATGGTTAGCAGATGTCTATTTTGTATAGAACTTTGCATGCATGTACTTTATATACTGCTTTAGTGTCCAGACAAAATTGTATACCTCAGCCTAAATAAAACTATGTTTTAAATAAAATAATCCAACTGTCAGATCAAAAATTTGAATTTGCCGGGGAGTGGCTAATGGGATTATGACCTCTCTAATGTAAACAGTACCACGTGGCTGTGTTTACATAGATCTGCAGTAGCAGCATGCTTATATGTTCATAGCATGCTAAGCAGTATGCAGGGAGGTTTATGAATATATAGTGGTGATAATATAAGACTGACCTTTCAGGTGAAATAATCCATAGAATTATTAATATTATATCCAGATGTGTGATGAATTTTATATAACTGCCCAGATAACCCATTACTCCATAAATTCACCTTATTAAGCCTTTAATTTATCCCTCCACCAAAGAAACCAGTTCCACTTTATACAATCAGATATGTACTATAACTAGTATAAGAACATACCGTAAGAAATATTTTCTATATCTTAGCATATTAAATTTTTATTTACTTTCAACCTGCTTTAAGTAAGTTTCAATGCGTTTTATTGACAATCAGTTCCTTTATCATATTTTAATCACACATGTCATTAGCACACATGAAATGTTATCGTGGGATAATCTCCTGTATGTTTGTCACCAAAAATGACCCATGTAAGGAACATTTTTGGGGTTTGGATACAGTCCTCTAACTTGATGCAGAACACAATCTGGCATTATTTCACGCACAGTCAACTCAACATGGGCTTCCTGCATAAGCCTTTCTTTTCGCTGCAAATAAAATGCATTGCTCCAAAGTCCCCTTCTGTCTAGCATTGTCCAATATTTTCTGTATATTTTCTTACGTATTAAATTATTACCAGGTCTTGGTGGTTGTCCATTTCCAAGCCAAGACTGAGGAGTTAAAGTCACACAAGAATAATTTAAACAGTGTTGGCATTTATTTTCTGAGACATCTGTTTCACTATGCTCAGGCAACTCAATTATTTGTTCTGAGATACAAGAACTAGTTTCAATGTCGGAGACATGTTCTGAAGCAGTGTCTACACTGTCTGTTTTAGACCTATTTTCACTTTCAGCTATCTGTTGTTTGTTTGCATCATTTTCCAAAAAGTTTATATCCCATCCGTGTAAAGTACATATCCCACAAATCACTTCTTTTTGTTCTTCAGTCATATAAACAACATATTGCTTTGTGCACAATTTATTTGTTGCCATGTCTACCCAAAAATCACCAAATAAATCCACAGATTCCCTCCCTTTTTTCATTCTAGAACAATCGAGTTTACAATTTGCCTGTGTTGCATGTCAACCAGCCACACAAACCAGGCCGGCAATGGCCATTAGTTATCAATTAGTTATCAGGGATAAATGTCAACAATTATTAGGGGCCTGTTAATTGTATCCCTGTAAAGACCACCAAAGGAATGTGAGTACACAGAAAATGTGTAAATTTGTTTATTTTCATGTAGACTGAGGTACAGTAAACTTAGAATAAACCTAGCTAGCCATTTTGGACTGGAATGAAAATGTCAACAGACCAAAAACATCTGACAGAGAAAATCCATACAAAAGAGACCCAACCCGACAGTTTAAAATTCCAGTTAAGAAAAGGAAAACCAATAGCTTTAAAGAAAATATATGGAGTAACTGGCTTGATCACATCTATAACTAATGTGAGTAAAGAGCATGTCCTATATGCATCGTCTGCTAGACCAGTGCTTACTGTACTGTTGTGTTTACATTCTCCACGTGAATGTTTATAATTAGTAACACAGTGTTAACAGACAGGTACTGCAGTATGGAGAGTTTAACATTAGCCACACCCCTAGGTTCTCGCTGCCGCGGTAGCGATTGTTGCCACTTTAACAATTTACCTGATGAATATTAATGTAAGAAATACTGACATTATGAATAGTAATGAGCTGGAGTTTTATAATGGCATGTGGTTTTTTGACCATTGCAGAAACTGTAGAATCAGACCTATATTAGTTAATAACCAAACAGAGCAGACCCTGATCAAATGGCTCCTATAGAAGCTGTCTTATCTAGGTCTAGGTTTGAAAATGTGTAAATATAAAAATGTACGTCTCTATCAAGTAAAGGGTTAACCATTCAAGAAACTGGCCCAAGGTTATAAAACTTTTTACTTGAGTCTGAGATCATTCTTAAGCATCTGATTGGTCAGATTCTGAGCTTGCTCAAAATTTGACCAATCAGATACTTGGGAACGGTCTCAGACTCGTTGGTTTTCTGCCTCAAAGATATCTGAGAAAAGCAGAAAAGCTCTTTAGCCTTTTGATGCCTTTGCAAACAGAGTAGACTGTTGAATATTCATGTAAGAAATGATGACTCGGTGAATACTGATTAGATCATTTTATCATAATGATATATGAACCCATGACATTTTGGCTCAGGTAGAAGCTGCAGACTCAGATTTTCATTATGACATAAGTAAACAGAGTAGACCACAATCGGATGGCTCCTACAAGAGCAATCTGATCTAAGTCGAGTCTGTTTCAAAGGTGTGAAAACATGCTTATATGAAGGAACGAGTTAATGAATATTCATGAATCGACAAGTTAATGCACAATTTTTCATTAGGGAAAGGGTTAGGTTAATTGAATAAACACATAATCTAGGTAAAGGTAGGTAAACAAAAACAAAAAACAAACAGTTACCACTGAATGTGAGCTGTCAGATCTGCTCTGAGAAAGAATGAATTCAGCCAACTACTTGGCAACAGTAAATAACAGCACTGTAGACAATTGCATGCACCTCTTCAATGTTATAAAAAAGCTTTGAATGTTAAAAATTGAACAGTTGTGCATTTGTAACCGTTTACTAAATGAATATTCATGTCAGAAATAATGATTGCACATAATTGATATTAATTAAATGATTTCTATAATGTCATCATGAACAAAAGAAGTCTTACAATGGGAGAAACTTCAGACATAGATCCGTGTTAGGTTATGAACAAACAGAGGAGATCCTTATCAGACAGCTCCTACAGGAGCCGTCTGATCTGGGTCTACCCTGTTAGAAACGGTAACTCTATGGAGTACATGAATATGGTTATTTAAAAGAAAACAACATTTTTCTTTCAAATCCAATTTAATGCTTTTGAACCAATATCAAATCTCAAGTACATGTACAATGTATTGGTAAAAACTTCCCTCTGTGAATGTCACGCGTAAATTAAAGCAAATGTCCAGAAGATCTGGATTATCAATATGCCTAAACTGATTAGCATATAGATTTGCTGATTTTTCATGACATTATGTACGAGGTTGACACATTATGTACGAGGTTGACACATTAATGTGCGAGGTTGACACATTATGTACGAGGCTGACACATTATGTGTGAGGTTGACACATTATGTATGCGGTTGACACATTATGTGCGAGGTTGACACATTATGTATGCGGTTGACACATTATGTACGAGGTTGAAACTGCAGAATCAGATCTATATAACTTCATAAGCAAACTGAGCAGATCCTGATCTGTCTGCTTCTGTAAGTTTGAGCTCAGTCTACAGTGTTTGCAAATACATGTATATAACAAGAGATGTCACAGTCACATGACAAATGCCCCCAAAAATTGTACCCTGTGACCTTGACCTTTGACCCATGGACCAGGGAGTTGACACATCGTCTTTGTGTGGTGAACATTTGTGCCAGGTTCCTTTGAAATCCATTCACAGATAAACAAGTAATTGTACCCTGTGACCTTGACCTTTGACATATGGACCAGGGAGCTGAACGCGACACATCGTCTTTGTCTGGTGAACATCTGTGCCAAGTTATATTGAAATCCATTGATAGATAAAGATGTTACAGACCGGACACCAAATTTGTGACAAAGTAATTGTACCCTGTGACCTTGACCTTTGACCCATTGACCAAGGAGTTGAAAGCTACACATCATCTTTGTCTGGTGAACATTTGTGCCAAATCATATTGAAATCCATTGATATATAAAGAAGTTACAGACCGGACACAAAAATTGGTGACAAAGTAATTGTACCCTGTGACCTTGACCTTTGACCCATGGACCTGGGAGTTGAACGTGACACACCGTCTCTGCCTGGTGAACATTTGTGTGAAGTTATATTGAAATCCATTGATAGATGAAGAAGTTACAGACCGGACACGAAATTTGTGACAAAGTAATTGTACCCTGTGACCTTGACCTTTGACCCATGGACCAGGGAGTTGAACACGACACATCGACTCTGTGTGTTGAACATTTGTGGCAATTTATATTGAAATCCATTGATAGATGAAGAAAATACTGACCGGACACGAAATTTGTAACAAAGTAATTGTACCCTGTGACCTTGACCTTTGACCCATGGACCTGGGAGTTGAACGCAACACATTGTCTCTATCTGGTGAACATTTGTGTCAAGTTATGTTGAAATCCATCGATAGATGAAGAAGTTACAGACCGGACACGAAATTTGTAACAAAGTAATTGTACCCTGTGACCTTGACCTTTGACCCTGGGAGTTGAACGCGACACATCGTCTCTGTCTGGTGAACATTTGTGTGAAGTTATATTGAAATCCATTGATAGATGAAGAAGTTACAGACCGGACACGAAATTTGTGACAAAGTAATTGTACCCTGTGACCTTGACCTTTGACCCATGGACCAGGGAGTTGAACGCGACACATCGTCTCTGTCTGGTTAACATTTGTGGCAAGTTATATTGAAATTCATTGATTGATGAAGAAGTTACAGACCGGACACGAATTTGGGACGGACGGAAGGACGGACGGACAGACGGAAGGACGGACAGACGGAAGGACGGACAATGCGACTACTATATGCCCACCGATGGGGGCATAAAAATGTGGCTCTATCTGATAAAGGTTTAATCCGTACCTTTTCCCGTCTTTGGATCTCTAGAAATCTTCTCTGGTTTTCTGACAGGAGCTAAACAAAGAGAATAAAGGACACATGTCAGATCTAACCTGCCGTAGAAATGCAGTAATGGAATATAATACAATTATACATATACAATTATACATATAAAATTATACATATACATTACATATATAATTATACATAGATATAAATATACATATGCAGTTATACATATGTAATTATAAACGTATACATTTTACCCCACCTCTGATAATTTTTAGGTGAAATCCGTGTGTGATTGGCGGAATTCTGTCACGTGATTGAAGAGTAAAACTTATACACGGTCACTAGAAATTCAATACACAGTCAGTAGACATTCAATAAACAGTCAGTAACTAGGTTACTTCCCCTGCCAGAGTAGAGCCCAAACTTGAGGTAACGGCTGCACAGTGTTTTTGTCAGCAAATGGTTACTGCATAAATTAGATTTATTTTAAAGTTAAATACATAATTGATTTTTGTATTAGATTTGTTTTCAGTTATAATTTTGGTTAGCTCAATTGGACTGTGCAGAATTGATGTTGGGCCGAATTGACACGGTACAGTTACAGTAAGAGTTGTTGTTAGTTTGTTTACAAATATGGCGAAACGCTTTGCTTCCTTAGACACGGACGAGATTGAGAAAAAGAAGCAACTGAGCACTGATAGAATATAGACTGGTCATCGGTGGGGTAAATTCGTTACATAGTCATGTAGTGACTGGGTACGGGATGATACCTGGTTAGTAAATGTTATACCCGGTGAGGCGAAGCCGAGCCAGGTATGACTTTTACAAACCAGGTATCATCCCATACCCGGTCACTACATGACTATGTAACTAATAATACATATACAATAATAAATACATAAATATACATATACAATAATACATGTATATATATGATCATATATATATACGATTATACATATACAATAATAAATGTACAACTGATTGCATGCAAACGAGTCAATAATCTCTACTACTTACTGATCAATTATAATCACCCCTAGTCAAAGGTGTGAAAATATATCGGCCCACCTCTATAACTAAAACCTCAACTGACCAGAATACTTTTTTTTTGGCAACATGCCCATTGTTCTGATACACGTTTTGAACAGCCTGCATAATTATTCTCATAACCATTTTCATTTTTAAAAGGCTTGAATTGTTCCCTGTCAATTCTATGAGATTTCCGACCACATATTTAATCTAAAATACTTTCATAGTCGTTTGCATTTACCCCTATATTAGATTGCCGACTTTAAAAACCAAGTCCGCGTTTTAGCCAGACCAGAAGTCATGTACATATACAATGTACAATTTTGTTATCTACATAACAAGCAAAATTTGCCTTGACTAGGTCCGTCAGCCACTCAAACTATTATTACACGACTAATAAATATTCCGATGGTGATTTTGGTATTCGTTGCCATCCCTACTTTTTATCTGTTCATATAGTGCTTTCCTCCACAGGTTGTTTATCTGTTGTTATTTTTGTTAGAGTAAGCAAAATATTACATAGCTTATTGTATAGTCAAACAACTAGGTCTGACGGGTCACGGGTTCGCCGAGTTCATTTTTAAGGGAGATCAGCATTTCGGATATCCACGTGCCATTTATAAAAGAAAATGTTTAGTTATAGGTATAAAGAATAAGCGCATTAGTTATTGGAAATATAGCGTAGTGGATAAGTCGTAGGACCATAAAGAAGTATATGGTCGGCGAACATTTTATTAGGCGCAGGTTCGAGTCTCGCATCAACCTAAAATATTTTTTTTGCTAAAATATTAAGGGAAGTCCCATTAAGAGCATTAGTTTTGTTGTGCATTAAGAAGCCACTTGTACAAGAAATTTGCTAAAACTTATATTGATATTCATATTTTATCATCGATTTATTATTGAAAATATGGCTAATATAGGACTCGAACTCAAACAAAGGCACCCTTCCCTAACATAGACGAACATGTGCATAAATGGCCATTACAATTATACATAAAATAATACTCTACTATTCATTCAAAATTAAAAAAAAAAGTTTAAGGTCGACGCGGGATTCGAACCCACGCTCAATAAAAAACTACTCCCGCAATGTCTTCTGCGTACCTAGACTTTACCCACTGCGCTAAACTGCTGACAACAATACCACCTTCAATTTTATCTTATATACTAAGCTCGTCTGTTTAAAAAATGGTCCGAGAACATGCGGAACGCGGATCTCCCTAAAAAATGGACTCGGCTGACCTTTGACACGTCAGACCTAGTTGTTTGACTATAGCTAATGTTAATTGTACACAACTCAAAATAAAGATTATTGTATCTTGTACAGTAAAACCCATATAAACTGGCCATTAAATTTAGTATAAATATCTGTCTTGGAGACAGGTGGCAGCTTAATGCAGAGTGAAAGTCCAGCAGAAGCTCCTCTAGGAGTTTTCTGCATGATTTTCACACTGCATTAAGCAGCCACCTGCCTAAAAGTATCTAAATTCTTCTCTACTAGAATTCCAGATTCAAGGGGTTTTACTGTATCTAGAAAAAATGATCACAAGTATGCTAGAAATGAGATATTTGAATAACACAATACTCCTCTTAGGTGGATTCTGAAGCTCTAACTTGGAAGTCCAGTCCCACAAATACTTACTGGAGACAGCTGGTTTGGCAGCCGGGTTGGTTGTCTGAGGACTGCCAGTGGGTGGGGTACCAGTTAGGTGTTCCTTACTGAGAAGGGAGGGTCGTCTCAAGTGAGACTCATCCTCCGCCGACGGCTTCTTCACAGCTGAAGAACATAGTAACAGATTGGAAACAAACCCTAACCATACAGTACCAGTGCCATCTCTGAGGATGATTTACACTGGCATAACAACATAAGTACACAAGAGCCACGTGCAGCGCAAACACTTGTCTGATTTGGTGCTTGTCCACTTTATACACGTCTCCTCAAAGAGATCTACCAATCTATGCAGTTTCATGTCATGTTTATACCTCTTAACAGATTGGAAATAAAAAATCTAACCATACAGTACCAGTGCTATCCCCAAGGATGATTAATACTAGCATATGTAGCAAGTGTATCTTATGCATCTGCTCTGTTTGATTATGAAATCACACTATTTTTGACAAATACCAAACATTCTCATGTACATAAGCCATTATAAAAAGTCAGCTTATAACTCCTAGAATAATTGCAGAAGGAACAAGAGTGTGTTTGTGAAACACTATGCCTCCAACCTTTGACCCGGAAGGATGACCTTGACCTTTGACCCTGTGCCAATATAGCTATAGCAGTTAGTGAGATACAAGACGATGAAAAAACTGTGATAACTAACTGAACGTAAAATTCCTAAGTCATTTGACCTTGACCTTTGGTTGTCAGTTTTTTCATCGTCTTATATCTCCCTAACCACTGTAGCTATTCACATGGAATTGCATATACACATTAAATACCATCTATACTTTCATTCCACACCCAACCCATGCTGCCCGAAAGCCCAATGTCAAGGTCAAATGACTTAGGAATTTCACATGCAGCTGGTTGTCACACAGTTGAGGTTTTTTCATCGTCTTATACCTCACTAACCGCTATAGCTATTGGCATTGAATTGCAAATACACATTAAACACCATCCATACTTTCATTATGCACCCGGCCCAATTTAGCTACACTACATCAATGTTCAACACACCAGGAACCTCCAATTCAAGTATCAGCTTCCTAAGGCAAATATTTCATGTAGTATTAGTGCATTTCAACACTAACCCCAAAACTTTAACCAAAACCAAAAGCAAACGCCGACACCGGGGTGATTCCATAAGCCCCCCTATTCTTCGAATAGGTGAGCTAAAAAGTGTCAAGCAACAAAGGAGTGTGACAGTTTTTCAATAACAATGTCAGAAAAACAACTCTAAGGAGTGAGTGTTTCAGCATTTCATTACTAATGTCATTCGAGCAACTCTTCAAATTATTTCATGAATTATTCATACTATCTAGCAGGGCATTATCAACTTTAACCCATTACCTCATATGCTATTTTAAGTTTCAACCTCTTTGGATTAATCTACCGAAAAGGAGCATTAACTACGACTTTTACAGAGTCGTCAAAAGGCGTCAATACAAGGGAATGGATTAAACACCCTACATCCCAAATACCTGTAGCAAAGCTGTGAGGACTGGCACGTTCTGAATCTTCTTTGACACTGATCAAAGGTGGTGCCAGCTGTAAAAGATCTTCATAGATTCTGAAACAAAATATAATGGTGCAGGCTAATGAAGGCTATCACTGGTTGTGTAGTTAGGTTGAAACAAGCAGAGCAAATAATTCCTTCGTTCTTCACTACTATAAAACTTAATTAAAACATCTATGTAGTTGACAAAACAGGGTGTTTCATAATATCTGTTACTATTACAAACTAATATAAAATTACACAGAACACACAACACGGCCATGTTATATGTCATTTCAAAGTTTTGAGCATTGTAAAAAGTATGGGAGAATGTTGATGTTGTGGCGTCATTTAAATAAGTTGTATTTTCAAGATGATGCTGCCCATAGAAAAGTGTACTGAAATAGTTAAGCTGTATTATGAGACTTATTCACCGATCACAGTTATAAGATCAATGCAAATGTGATACCCTGAAGATGAGAAATTGAACAAAATGCAAGTACATATAATTGTGAAACGATTTGAACAGTCAGGATCGTAAAAGACAGAAGACATGATAATCCCGGAAGACCGAGAGCAGTCAGATCATTGGAGTCATTGGAGGAGGTGAAATCCGTAATTGCAGAAACACCACAGAAGTCTGTGCGCCGAGTCAAGGGTGATATAACTAACAAAATCAGTGTTTCCAGTGTGTACAGGATGCTCAGGAATGACTTGAAATTGACACCATACACTATTTCAATTAAGCAACATTTGAAAGATTCTGACATTAGCAGTCAACTTGATTTCGCGACCTGAATGAAAGATCAACCCGAAATAGCAGACAATACTTGGTTTTCTGAAGAAGCTAACTTCTACCTAAATGCTAAAGTGAATAAAAGGAACCGTCGTTTCTGGGGTAGAGAAAAACCAGACTTTTGTATTGAGCGATCATTACTATTACAGAAGGTCACAGTATGGGCGGCCTTAAGTTCATCAGGAATTATTGGTCAGTATTTTTTTGAGGATGAAAACGGTGATGTTGAGACAACAAGTTGTGTGCATTACCTAGACCTCTTAACCCATTACCTCAAAGGCTATTTTAGTTACAACCTCTTTGAATAAATCTACCGAATAGGAGCATTAACTAGAGAAATGAAGAATTTTAGAATTTTTTAGTTTGAAACCATTGTGATAAATAGAGCATTTGCTCCTATAGGAGCAAATGCTCTATTTATCACAATGGTTTTACAAAGTGACTTTTACAGAGTCGTCAAAAGTCGTCAATATGAGGGAATGGGTTAAAGAAGAAATGTTTGCCAGCATTATGCAAACAAGAGGGCCAGAATGGCCCTGACATCGCTCACCAGACAATCAGGAGAAGATTTCACTATATATTTCTATTGGGGCGGGGCCAATTTTGACCCCAGTGCCATAATTTGTACAACTTTTGTAGAAGACCTGAACAGGATGCTATGTGCCAAATATGAAAGCTGAGAACCTTCCAGTTTCAGAGAAGATTTTCAAAGTTTCACTATATGTTTCTATTGAAACTGGCTACCCCTGGGGCGGGGCCAATTTTGACCCCAGGGGCATAATTTATATATCAGACATCAGGCGATCACAAAAGCTCACCCTAACTTAGCACAAAAGTGCTCTGGTGAGCTAAAAAGGAGCTGACTTTAATAGCATTTGGTTCCAGCAATGGCACCACACTGCATACATCCGGAGAAGTTATCGCATGGCTGGAAACCATGTTTGGCACAACAAACTTTATCTCTTACAGGACAAACAATGGGTGGCCTTTTCACTATCCTGACCTAAGCCCTCTGGATTTTTTCTTTGGGGTTATCTCAAAGATAGAGTGTATAGTCCTTTGCCAGCACCCACAGAATAGTTGAAAGATATCGATCAAACGTGAAATTGGAAATATTTCGACAGACACGTGCAGATCCGTGATAAACAACTTCAAGAACGTTTAGACGACACTTTACTACGAGGACGTCATCTTGAGCATGAACTATATACTCACATATTTGTATGAAAGGACAATAAGGTGAGCATTTCATGAAATCATGTTCATGTTGAATATCAAATGAAACTTTGTTTTGTCTCCTATCACTTAGTGACTTTCATTTGTACATACAGTAAAATTTCTTTATTACGAACTCTGATAAAGCGAATTTCTGCTTATAGGGAACTAAATTTCGTTCCCCGGCCGATATCTTCTTTAATTCTATACAGACTATAATGTTTAGTACGAAGTTTTCCAGTACCTTTATTCACAAAACACTTTAAAATTCCTTCATTAAAGCGAAGTTTCACCTTGCTACTATCTTCCAATCACCTGTGTATTTTGCATGATTAACACCATATCGCATAGGTGTTAAAACACACACTAGTGTTGGGGCAAACTGTGAAGTGATCCTAAACATGTATTCTTCACAGTGGTATGGTATAATTAACAGTGTGTAGCAGTAAGGTATAATTAATCACCGCTACCCGCGGGGCATATATGCACTTAAAAGTATGTATTATAGATAAACATTGTTAAGATCTGATGCTTGTTTTTATCTTCAAAATAAATAATTGAAGTCTTTTGGTTTTTGTTATTCCCTCCCTGTTCGCATATTATTTCAGCATTTTCCGCTAATAATACCGTTGACTCCGATGACGACATCTATGAAACAATTTTTTGGCAAGTGTCAAGCATCAACGTGTGTTCAAAAGCAAGTGACTGATTTCTTCCACAAATGAGAAAGCTGTATGATGTACATTTTGAGAGTTTGATCGTTACGCATATTCGTTTGCTTGTCTGAATTACGGTTTAATAAAGTTTTGAACAGTCATGTGCCAGAGTCATAATTTATAGTGAACTTCGTACTATCAACATAGCGAATAATGTTTATAGCAAAGTAAATCCTTCAGTCCCTTGGAATTTGTTATAACCGAGTTTTACTGTATATTCAAAATGTTCAACAAGAGATGTTTGTAAAACATGTATACCCCCCAGACCCCCTGACCTTTGATCTAGTGACCTCAACTATAGAGGTCATCTAGCGGTCATGACTAATCACCACAGCAACTTTGAAGATCCTAAGCCAAACCACTGATCATTTATTGATCTGAAAACATTTCACATCTTAAGGTCATGGTGACCTTGACCTAGTGACCTCAACAACTATGGGGGTCATCTAGTGGTCACGACCAACTACCACAGCAAGTTTGAAGATCCCGACCCAAACCATTGAGCAGTTATTAATTGGAAACCATTTCATCAGTTAAGGTCATGATGACCTTGACCTTTGATCTAGTGACCTCAAAATCAATAGGGGTCATCTAGTTGTCATGACCAACCACCACAGCAAGTTTGAAGATTCTAAGCCAAACCCTTGAGCAGTTATGGATCGCAAAACATTTCACCAGTTAAGGTCATGGTGACCTTGACCTTTGACCTAGTGACCTCAAAAATAATAGGGGTTATCTATTGGTCATGACCAACCACCACAGCAAGTTTGAAGATCCTAAGCCAAACTCTTGAGCAGTTATTGATCGCAAACCATTTCACCAGTTAAGGTCATGGTGACCTTGACCTTTGACCTAGTGACCTAAAAAACAATAGGGGTCATCCAGTTGTCATGACCAACCACCTAAGCAAATTTGAAGGTCCTAAGCCAAACCCTTGAGCAGTTATTGATCAGAAACCATTTTACCAGTTAAGGTCATGGTGACCTTGACCTTTGACCTAGTGACCTCAAAATCAATAGGGGTCATCCAGTGGTCATGACCAACTACCACAGCAAATTTGAAGATCCTAAGCCAAACCCTTGAGCAGTTATTGATCAGAAACCATTTTACAAGTTAAGGTCATGGTGACCTTGACCTTTGACCTAATGACCTAAAATACAATAGGGGTCATCCAGTTGTCATGACCAACTACCGCAGCAATATTGAAGATTCTAAGCCAAACCCTTGAGCAGTTATTGACCGCAAACCATTTCACCAGTTAAGAGCATGGTGACCTTGACCTTTGACCTAGTGACCTAAAAAACAATAGGGGTCATCTAGTGGTCATTACCAACCACCACAGCAAATTTGAAGATCCTAGGCCAAATCCTTGAGCAGTTATTGATCGCAAACCATTTCACCCTTTAAGGTCACGGTGACCTTGACCTTTGACCTAGTGACCTAAAAAACAATAGGACTCATCTAGTTGTCATGACCAACCACCTAAGCAAATTTGAAGGTCCTAAGCAAAACCCTTGAGCAGTTATTGATCAGAAACCATTTTACCAGTTAAGGTCATGGTGACCTTGACCTTTGACCTAGTGACCTCAAAATCAATAGGGGTCATCCAGTGGTCATGACCAACTACCACAGCAAGTTTGAAGATTCTAAGCTAAATCCTTGAGCAGTTATTGATCGGAAACCATTTAACCATTTAAGGTCATGGTGACCTTGACCTTTGACCTAGTGACCTCAAAATCAATAGGGGTCATCTAGTTGTCATGGCCAACCACCACAGCAAGTTTGAAGATCCCAAGCCAAACCCTTCAGCAGTTATTGATCGGAAACTATTTCATCATTTAAGGTCATGGTGACCTTGACCTTTGACCTAGTGACCTAAAAAACAATAGGGGTCATCTACTTGTCATGACCAACCACCACAGCAAGTTTGAAGATTCTAGGCCAAGTCGTTTATTAGTTATCATTCGGAAACCATCGATCTACCGACCGACCGACAGACCGACCGACCGACCGACATGTGCAAAGCAATATACCCCCATTTTTTTTTCAAAAGGGGGGTATAAAAATGTGAGAGTGTGAAATGGTAACAGATATTATGAAACACTCTTTCTGCTTCTGTGAACTTGGATAAAAAAAATCACAAAAGGAAGAAATATATATTGCAATCCTACTTAATTCTTTACCTGATGAATATTCATGTAAGAAACAGAGACATAGATATTTTTAACAGCATATAAACACCAGATGTTTTGGCCATAGGAAAAGCTGTAAAATCAGATCTATATAAGGACACTGAACAGAAGACTCCTGTATCAGGAGCTCATATAGGAGATATCCGATCCGGTCTGGCCAAAACACAACTAATTTTCATGGGGATCACAGCTGTGATTTTTTTCCAAATCTGACCAGCCATTTAAAATTAGATTTATACAAATTTCTTATTCAGTGAGACACAACTGTGTGTAGAATCGAACAAGATCATCCTGGGGATATGCACAACTGCACTTCACTGTAAACGCAGCTGTGGTTTTTTAAAATCTTTGGATTTTATGCAGTTTTCTTTAACATTCAAGGGGACATAACTCTGGCAATATGCACAGTCAGACAGCACAATAACAATGTCTCCCTCCCCACTATGTGTGTGTGTGTGTGTGTGTGTGTTGGGGGGGGGGGGGGGGGGCATATCATGATGGCATTACTTTTTACATGAATATTCATTAAGTAAAAGGTTAATGTTCAACAACCAGGAAGTGACAGAAATACAATATCAGACATTAAAGCTGACTTACTGTGGTATTTGCTGTGAGAGGGTCTCAATGATGGACTTGGTCTCTGTGGAACTCTCACTTGTCAAATCATCACTCATCATCATCTTCAGTGACATGGTCATGTTCTCAGAGAACTTCTTGTAGAGGTTCAGGTAGTCACGGATACCGTCAGGATTGATCTGCTCCCCATGTTCTTGCTCTTCTTGCTGTGAATAGTAAACAGGTAGTCTGTCTCACCAACTTTATGAATATTGGGCCAAATTACTGCTTTCTACAGCAATCTTTAATAATAGTGTACAGTAAAACCCCGCTATTAAGACCACCCATGGGACCGGACAAAAGTGGTCTTAATAGTGGGGTGGTCTTCATATTGAATTTTAGTGTTCATATGTATAGATAGTGAGAAGACCCCTCCCCCTCCTCTCTCTCTCTGTCTGTCTCTCTCACTAAGAATTTTATACTATATGTACTTGTATATGTAATAAAGGCATGTTAATAAAAACTAAATGCAAAAAAAACTGTGTTCATATCTGTGAAAAATCTTAATAACAAAGTTAGTAATATAAAACCCACAAAGATCTGAACCAATTTATCAATTAAAAGCAAAGCTCTTAACCCTTTCCCTTATACAAACGCATGTTCACGCATCTGTGGGCTACCTGATACAAACTCCTTTTCACATGTCTGGTTTACAACTGCTTTTTTATAGTACTTAAAATGGTCATTTTTGTTCAATCTTTGCATCATCAGCATCCCTAAACATTTTAAAGCAAGTTCGGCATTTAAAACAACAAGGTGTTTATATAAAGATTACCTTTAAACAGCTACTAATCATTGAAGGGGTTTCCCAAGCTTTTACCAACACGTGAAATCGAGGCCAAAATACTGTCATACCTCTATTTGCTTTAAATGCATTTTGCAATGATTTTATATGTGTAAATGCCTCAATATTTAATTTGGCAGCCATTTGCAAAAAATGTAAACATTGAACAGAAAATACGTCATAAAACATCATAAGAACCTCAGACTCAAAGCCAGGTCGGAGGTTATATGCTAATGTAGAAATGGGTGTGTACTCTTTGACCAATCATATGAAATTTTGCAACTCCAATAAATCACACGCGACATCACAACTGACCTTTCATTTCTGAACATGGTGACCTTTCATTTTCTGAAAACAGGGTCAGCCACACAGCAGGTGTTAATAGGATTAGGGGTTTGACAGGTCCATATGCTGTACACACTGACATGTGTGTGTATTTCAATGGGTCAATTAGTTTTTGATCGACGACCAGGTGTCCGTAATAGTGGGTGTGAAAACAGTAGGATAAACACGCATGGGACCAATTAAGTGGTCGTGTTAGTGGATTAGCGGGGTGCCCGTTTAATTGGAGATTATGTTCAAAGGAAATATAGTGCGAAAAATCCGTCCCTCAGGTAAGGGCCCGCATTAGTGGAGTGGTCGGGTTTTCGGGGTGGTCGTAAAGTGGAGTTTTACTGTACATGTTTAAATTACTGAATGAGCCACAGCAAGGGGAAATGTGCCTTATCATGTTACATAAAGGATAGACCTAAACTGGCTGCCGCATCTCGGCTGTGGCATCTAATCCAGTCTACTACTTTTTGCATTACCGTAGTTGTAGTTTGTATACAGTTTATTCTGTTATAGTGAATAATTGCATATCGGATTGGGTGTTGCATTGGTGACGCAGTTGCTGATCTGTTTCTGAACTGTTTGAATTATGAATCAAGGCCTATTTTACCTTGACATTGCTTGAATATTAAAGCTATATAAAGCATATTCAAGTACTTAATGCAAAACAGTATTGAATGCAATACAGTATCCCTCTGCCTTCAGCAGGGGATAAGGGCAATAACTATATGATTTTTGTGTATCAAAGGGGAATAACTCCAAAAGCCACATGCCATCTGCAAAAGTAATACATGGGAACAATGCCATGGCAATAAAAATATTCATGTCGAGTTTCATTGAATTCTGTCAATCTGTTACAGAGATATGGCATCAGATGGAAAAGATATGTGACTTTTGTGTAAAAAGAGCAATAGCTCCTAAATGCCAGAAGTGATCTGAACAAGATGTGTTTGTGAAACACTACACTATGCCCCTACACCACTCTACTATAGCTAGCTGGCCAAATATGAAGTCTCTATTTGAAGTTGGCGATTTGACCTATATATGAGCTTTGACCTTGAGGGATGACCTTGACCCTGAAATGTCATGTCACCAAGCAATACATGCGGCTCCATGAGACACACATGCATGCAAAATATTACATCTCTATCTGTACTTAATCAAATAGTATAGCGAATTCAAACTTTGACTTATACATTTGTCCTTTGACCTTGACATTGACATGTCACCACTCGAAATGTGAGGCTTCATGAGATACAAATGCATGCCAAATATCAAGTTTCTATCTCTATTGGTTCGAAAGTAAGTGATTTGACCTATATACCTGGCCTTTGACCTTGAAGAATGACCTTGACATGTCTACCCTGAAAATGTGCGGCTTCAAGAGATATACTTAAATGCCAAATATCAAGTCTCTATCTCTACTGATTCAAAAGTTATGCCCAATTTAAAGTTGCTGACAAATAAACATCTGACCTTTGACCCTGAAGGATGACTGTGACCTTAACATGTCACCCCTCAAAATGTGCAGTTTCATGAGATACACATGCATGTCAAATATAAAGCCTCTATCTCAACTGGTTCAAAAGTTATGACCAATGTTAAAGTCGGTGATTTGACCTATATATTTGACCTCTGACCTTGAAGGATGACCTTGACATTTTACCCCTCAAAATGTGCGACTTTACAAGATACATATGCATGCCAAATATCAAGTCTCTATCTGTACTGACTGAAAAGTTATGACCAATGTTAAAGTTACTGACAAACAAACAGATAAACAGACAAACAGGGCAAAAACAATATGCCCCATAGATCTGATCTGATACACGGGAACAATGCCCCAGTGATAACAAATATTATGTTGAGTTTCATTGGAATCTCAATCCGTTAAAGAGATATGGCATTGGACTGAAAAAAAGATGTGATTTTTGCATATAAAAGGGCAATAACTCCTAAATGCCGCAAGTGATCTGGAAAAGTAATACATGGGAAGGATGCCCCAGTGATAACAAATATTCATCTTGAGTTTCATTGAATTCTGTCAATCCCTTTCAGAGATGAGGCATCAGAGGGAAAGACGGACGGAAGGAAGGTCAGACGGACAAACCCAAAACAATATCCCCCTGCCTTTGGCAGGGGATAATAAGCTGAACTTTTTATGACACATGAATACAAGAATATTTGGCCATATAAGATATTGTAGAGTCAGAACTATATGGAGCAAAGGGTTGAGTGCTAGCAGACAAATGAACAAACATATTCAAACAAATTTGGACTGGTTGCAAAACTTGGGTGTTGCATTACCTTGGCGAGAGACTTGAGTATGGCTCTAACGTCTGACATCAGTTTATGGTGAGTTGTTATCATGGTCTTGATGGTGTTAACTTCACTCTTGATGCCATCCTGAAGAAAAAGAAACTTTTAAATCCAGAGCCACTCTCAGCCATTGACAGTACAATAATGAACATCAGTGTTGACAGTTGTCATATATAAAAGTTGAACTTCTGTATTTTCTGCTTGTAATGGTAATCTGATTATTCATGCAATATTATGAATATTCATGTAGAAAATAATTAGTTTAAATAGTTGAATTTTTATTGTAGCACAAGTACAGCGGAATTTTCGGCCATGGCAAAAACTGTATGAAGAACTGTCTGATCAGAGTCTGCTCTGTTTGCACGCGAGTGACGCCTAACGGACAGACAAGGTGGTTCCTATATAGCCCCCACCACAGGTGTAATAAAATCTATGTTCATAAGGAATTATAAAAACTTTGCTTATAAATATTTATGATATCATTATTTCTTACATGAATATTCATCAAGCGAAGGGCTTAACAACAGCGCTGACATAACTTCTCCCAGTTTCTACAAGCCCTAAATTGTTTTCTACGTTATCCAGTCAAATATTACCCGACTGGCATCTGCAAAACTTGGGTCCAGATCAAAGATGTGTGACATGGCCTCTGAATCTACATTCTTGATGCTCAGAATCAGCAGATTAACCCATTCCCTCCTATGGATGCCTTTTGATTCCTCTGTAAAATTCATTTTTTTGAAACCATTGTGATAAATAGAGCAGTTTCTCCATAGGAGCAAATGCTCTATTTGTCACAATGGTTTCAAAACCACACAATTCTAAAATTTTCCTTTTCTGTAGTAAATGCTCCTTTTCGATACATTTATTGAACGAGGCTGGGTCTAAATTAGTCTAATTAGGTACGAGTTAATAAACCTACTCACCTTGGCCTCATCAATGCCTGTTTTGAGGTTGAGCAGTTTCTTGTCCATGTCTTTCAGTTGTGAGTTGATCTCCTTCAAGCAGCTCTTCATCCAGGCAGCATCTGTCCTCTGATTTTCCTCAGTAGGCTAAAATGTAGTCAACTTCATTTTTAAAAGCATAATATTCATTCTTTTTTTCCACATATGACAACATTTCAAATATGTTGATCTCAGTGAGATATTTATTTACATGGTGTCTGTTCAGGATCCATACTATGTTCAAACAAAATAAGGAACTCACTAAACATGAGTTCATGTAAACAAGCTTCTCATGTATAATAGTTAATATCTAATGGTAAATACCTCTCCTGTAAAGAGCTGTATAAAGGTAATATATACAATGAAAGTCTTCAAATTTGACATGATCAATCTACAGTATATTGGCGATATTCCGGGGACCAAACTAAACAAGAGCCGCGTGTGATTTGGTGCTTGTCCAGCTAAATTTTAAAAAAAATGGAAAAAAGGGCCATAACTCCAAGATTTTGAAATCAAGAGTTATGGTTCTTATGTAGGGGCCTTCCATTCAATGAGATCTATTAACCTATGAAGTTCATGTTGATACCTCTTATACTTTTCGAGTAATGAGCTACATTAAAGTTTTTGCAAGCCGACGACAACGACCCAGTGATCACAATAGCTTGACTTTTCTTCAAAACAGACGAGCTAAAAATGTTCAATTATTGTGATGCTTGAAAATCCAAGAGCATTGATGATTGTCATTTTCCAAGACCATTTTTACTTTTTTCGCCGATGATAGAAAGCATTTTTCTTCCAAGTCGGTGTGGCATTTTTTAACATATCAGAAAAAAATCTGTATATTGCATATATATATATAACATTTGTGGATGCATATAAATTTCGATTTTGATTTTTTTGTTTTAGATTCATTAATGTCTCATCATCAATTTCAGTATCCAGATTAATACCGGTATTTTCAAAATATCAGTCACACTGTACATAATTCTATGATTGACATTTTAACAATCTTTGTAACAGACCTTTTGTTATAATTTAAAGTATGCATGAAAAAAATTCATCACTGTATGTAACATACCCTTTACATTTAATTTCATTTTGTGATTGGAAGAGACACAATATTTAGACTCCGTCTCCTCTTCCTTATTGGAAAGGTAGGAGTGTAAGAACAAAATGGCTGTACCTTGGTGGCCATAAGCAACACTTCTGTGTCAGTTACAGAGCAGCTTGCAGAGGATGTCAAAACACAGCTTTCGTTACACCTGAAAACACACAGAAAAAAATGCGCCTTAAACTTTAGAACAATTGTGTGCTTAACCCTTTCTCCCCATGACTATCAAGTTAAAAATTCATAAATATTCATGTCCTGATTTTTAATTACTGATTTTAGCTGGGACAGAAACTTCAGAATTAGATCTCCATTATTCCATAAGCAAACAGAGCAGACTCATGCAAGAGCTGTCTGATGTTGGTCTACTCTTTTTGCATTGCAATGGTGCAAAAAGTTGCCTATATGAGGGAACACTAAATGAGGGAAAGCATTAACTCATGTTCACTCTTGTGCCTTGTTTGATATTAGACCATGCTACATGTATATGGTTAAAAAACAAAAGCACAGCAAGTGGATGCCAAGGTTCGTTTGTCGAGACATTTTAAGCTTTTATATCCCAAGTCCATAAAGGGGCATAATTTTGTTAAAAAAAAAAGAAGCCTAACAGAGTTATGACCCTTGGTCAGATTTGTCAGACAATGCCAAGGACAATGCGCACACCGGAGTTCTGACAATAGCTCGAATTTTTTTCTTTGAAAAACTGACAAGCTAAAAATGTGTCTTCAACTTTAGAACAATTGAGTTGCTTAACCCTTTCCCCCTATCAATATCAGTTTAAGAATTTATCACAGTATGAACATTCATGTTTTTTCAATACAGATTAACAAGGATTATGCAGGTGACTTCAGAAACAGATCTACATAATTCGATAAGCAAAAAGAGCAGACACTGATCAGATAGCTCCAACAGGAGTTGTCTGATCTGGGTCTTCTCTTTTTTGCAAAGGTGCCAAAAAGTTGTTTATATGAGGGAAAGGGTAAACTCATGTTCATTATTGGGCCAACATATTGGGCCAAATTAGACCATGCTACTGGTTACAAAACGTTCTGCTCGAGTCTGATTGGTTAATGTTTTGATTATAATTCACGATCTGACCACAAGTCAGATACTTGAGAAAGAGCTATGACTCAAATGTTTTATACGTGTGAGAATGGAAGTTGATAGACCCATTTCTTTACTTTCTAAAATGGCTACAATGTTCCACCTGCCATATTTCATAACAACTATTTTGCCAATGAATGTTCAGTAGGTATTTAAATTTGAAATAAACATAGAACAGGGCTCGGGCTAATGCAACATAAAGTCATTTGGCTTCTGTATAGGGCCTGAACTGTTAGCAAAGGCTACCAATAATTTGGTTTCAGGATACTACAGTAATGTACTTTGGCTCATCAACTTACTTGTTAATGAGGGTCAGGAATTGGGTGTCTGAGGACATGGCCTCAGGCGTCCTTGTCCTGAGAGCCTCTAAGTGGAGTATTCCCTGACACAGGCTGATAACCTCCTGGGAATGCTTCGACTCCTCCTGAAACAGACACAAAGCAATGTCAACAATAGATATTTGGTATCAAATTCAATGTTGTCTACTATTGATTTTCTAAGTCTTAAATTTAAACAAGAACATTGTGTCCATAGGCCACTGATGCTTCACCTAGTGATATTGTCTTTAATTCAAGCACATTTCACTATATGTTATATAATGGAGAAAATTTCAAAGTCCCATAACTCTGCTAGAAATAGTCGCATCAAAAATTCCCTTCTTTAAATACATCAAGGTTGCTCATCTAAGAAAGTTTGAAGCAGATCCTCCTATTGATGTATGAGGAGTTGAACACACAAGATCTTGTCATTATATATTATATATATGGGGGAGACATAATAACTTTAGTAAAAATGGACAGAGCAAATTTTCTTCTTTACATATCTACACATGAAGGTTGTTCATCTGTGAAAGTTTGGAGTAAATCCTCCTATCAGTGTATGAGAAGCTGGACACAAAAGAATTGCGGAATGTACAGACATATGTATGGACGAGAGCAAGGCTGTATGTCTCAAACCATCATGCTCAAAGTTTTGAATATACAGTGAAACCTGTGAAAACCGGATCCCCTTGGGGACAGATCAATCGTCTTGTTTTCAGGTGTCCGTCTTTTTCTCAGGTTCCACAAATTGCCGAGAAAACCAGCAAAGTGTGTGCACTGTTCAGTTTTAATTCACCCATCCTTATGAGTTTCCTAATATGAAATTAGATGTTACAAATAGTTGACTGATCTGAATTACGACAAAAGTAAGAGGAGACTTTTTTTACAAAAAAGAAGAAGAATGAACTGCACCAATATCAATGCATCTCAATACATCTCAATTGATAACAACATTATTTTAACTCAACTATTACATAATAACAATTCACCATCATAGCAAATTTACGTAATCAACTTTATAATGACATTGAAGTTTCGTGTAATTCATGACAACTATCACAGCTTATCATTTGATCCCTTTTTCATTAAATGGTAGAGATTTCATACCTAGCTGTTCCATTGATCCCGACTATTGATAATTGTACTATGTAAACAATGGCGCGAGGTGACATGTTGCATAAGCCAGTCAAGAGGCCACTCAGAAAATAAAGTTCTGGTCGGCTGGTTTTGGCACCCTGTTTACAGACGTGAATTTGTGTCGAAATAAAGCAAATATTTTGCCAAACCTGTCCGGTATCTGGTTTTCACAGGGTCCGGTTTTAACTGGGATTTTCATAATGGAAAACAAGATGTGTTTGTGAAACACTATGCCCCCTCATATATTTGACCTCTGACCTTGAAGGATAACCTTGACCTTGACATGTCACCCCTCAAAATGTGCAGCCTCATGAGATACACAAGCATGCCAAATATCAAGTCTCTATCTCTACTGGTCCAAAAGTTATGGCCAATGTTAAAGTTGGCGATTTGACCCATATATTTGACCTCTGACCTTGAAGGATGACCTTGACCTTGACACGACACCCCTCAAAATGTGCGGCTTTATGAGATACATATGTATGCCAAATATCAAGTCTCTATCTATACTGGCTCAAAAGTTATGACCAATGTTAAAGTTGCTGACAAACAAACAGACAAACGGACAAACAGACAGACAGACAGGGCAAAAACAATATGCCCCCGACTATCGTCAATGGGGGCATAAAAAGGGAAATATTCAGGACCAAACAAATCGTCTGGTATTGAGATTATTCCAGTTTACACAGGGTCCGGTTTTTACAGGTTTCACTGTAATCTCCTTTACTCCATAGTAACACCTTTTAACACCCTTGCAAACAGAGTAGACCCAGATCAGACTACTCCTGTAGAACCCATCTGATCAGGGTCTGCTCTGTTTGCTTATAACATAATATATATATCTGATTCTACAGCTTTTGATGAGGTTAAAAAAGCTACCCCTTGTTAATGACGCCATTATAAAATTCCACTAGTAGATATTCATGCATTATTTCTCATATAGATATTAATGAGGTAAAGGGTTAAAAGTCAACACGTGTAGCTAACCTCCTGAAGCTGTTTCCTGATGAGACTGGCTTCCTCAAACTGCTGCAGTATCAGGTTGAGGGAGGGGTTGGCCCCTGCTGCCCACTTCAGTCGCTGTGTGATGCTAGCCTCCAGTGTGGTGTACGGACTCTGACATGCCACCAAGTTGGCCTCCTGGCTTATTAGTGCCTGCATACACTGAAACAATAGCAACAGAAAGCTGCCAGACAGAGACTTACACAGAAAGACCAACTGCTTCAGTAAATTATCTAGGGTCCAATACATGTAACTGAATTCTTTCAAAACTAAAGAATATTACTACACATCTTGTGGATTTAATTTCCTTAACCCATTACCTCATAGGCTTCTTTTAGATCCAACCACTTTGAATAAATCTACCGAAAAGGAGCATTAACTAGAGAAAAGGAAATTTATAGAATTTTGTAGTTTGAAACCATTGTGATAAATAGAGCATTTGCTCCTATAGGAGCAAATGCTCTATTAATCACAATGGTTTCATAAAGTGACTTTTACAGAGTCGTCAAAAGTCGTCAATATGAGGGAATGGGTTAACTATCCTCTATAAGACATCACTAGTATCTCAGTCTGTACCTTTTTGATTTCTGACATGACTGTAGCTCTGTTAGCAACCACAAACTGGTTAGGTGGTCTCCCTGCTTGTATAAAAAGATCCTCATGCAGCCAGTGGAGGCGGGTAATATGTAACTGAGCCCTCTGCAGGTTACCCTTCAACAGATCAATGTTCGAGTCAAGCCGCCTGCAAACCAAAAGAAAAGAATCAGAATGATCTAAAATGTCTGACCAAACAGTGGACAGATCAATGTATACTTAATATGCAATTATTAAATATAATCTCTGACAGTGATTTCTATATATATTTGACCACATCACATACCCATTGAACATATCACAAATGAACATTTCCCTGTTCAATATTCATGTTAGAAATAATTACATCATGATTTTTCATTAGTTGATTTTTTGTAATGTGAACCTTTCAATGGGAATATTTTGCTTTGACAAAAATTATAGAATCAGATCTATATCATGTCAAAAGCAAACAGAGTAGACCCTGAACAGAAGGCTCCTACAGGAGCCGTCTGATCTGGGTCTATTCTGTTTGCAAATGCGTGAAAAGGCATTTATATGAAGGAATGGATTTAAATAATCTGTGGCAAGGTGTAATCAATATTTCCATCCAGTCATATCATGTAATTACTGTGTCAATGACTCATGACATTAAGAAGCAATTACCTTGTTAGGTCATGTCTCTTCCAAATGGTGTCCTGGCCAGTGGTCAGTGCACTGGCTTGAGAGCGATGCATCTGCTGGAACTGGCCGCTTCTCAGGCACAGGTCAACAGCCTTCTTACACAGGTCCTCCAGGGGCACTTTGGACTCAGCCCCTACATCCTTCAGCTCTATCTCAGCAGATACATCTAGACCCATGGCGTGAAGAGTCATACATAGAATATAGCCAAGCACTTGAGAGTGGAAGCCAATGATCTGACAGAAAATGAGGAAAACAAAAGGTCTATCAATATAATCTGAGAGTAACAGCTGTAAACTAGTTTCTCAATGAGTGAACAAGAGTACTGCATACGGTACATAATACGCCCACTTGCAAACTTTCTCTGATTCAACATGTCTTATAAGTGTTGACATTTTCTAATCTGTGCTTCAGATCTTGATTTCCATATTAAGGTGATACTATTTTTAAAAAAATTGAAGTGAATATCTTATTAAATAAAAAAGTTACAGCTAATCCTCATATTTGCAGATTTTTGAAAAGTGCAACGGCCATAATTCTGTAAAGACAAACTGAATGAAACTCAAAATAAACTCAGCTTCAGATTTTGTTGCTTAAAACATTTCTTTTAAGTTTCATTTATATCATTTTAATAGTTTTCCCAGAAAACAAGAGACAAACTAAAAGCTGACCGACAAACAAAGCAACGAACACACAAAGTTTAAGGACCATAACTTTAGAATAAAATGACTTACAAAAAACCCCGCAATATACGTGAAAATTCATATTAAGGTTTAACCATATAAAAAAAATTGAAGTAAATATCATTTCAAATGAAAATGTTATGGCCATCCTCATATATATTTGCATAGATTTGCAATATTTCTTTTAAGTGCAAGGGCCATAACTCTGAAACAACAAATCAAATGAACCTCAGAATTGACTTAGCTTCAGGTCTTGATGCATTAAACATGTGTGTGAAGTTTCATTAATATCTGTCAAACAGTTTTCCCAGAAAACAGCAGACAAACTATATGCATATATTTGCATTATTTTTTAAGTAAAAGGGCCATAACTCTGAAACGAAAAATCAAATGATCCTCAGAATCAACCCAGCTTCAGATCTTGATGTATTAAACATTTGTGTGAAGTTTCGTTAATATCTCTCAAATAGTTTTCCCAGAAAACAGCGGACAAACTATTTGCATGTATTTACATTATTTTTTAAGTAAAATGGCCATAACTCAGAAACGACAAATCAAATGAACCTCAGAATTGACTCAGCTTCATATCTTGATGCATTAAACATTTGTTTGAAGTTTCATTAATATCTCTCATAAAGTTTTCCCAGAAAACAGCGGACAAACTATATGCATATATTTGCATTATTTTTTAAGTAAAAGGGCCATAACTCTGAAACGAAAAATCAAATGAACCTCAAAATCAACTCAGCTTCAGATCTTGATGCATTAAACATTTGTGTGAAGTTTCATTAATATCTCTCAAATAGTTTTCCCAGAAAACAGTGGACAAACTATTTGCATGTATTTGCATTATTTTTAAGGACAAGGGCCATAACTCCGAAACGACAAATCAAATGAACCTCAGAATTGACTCAGCTTCAGATCTTGATGCATTAAAACATTTGTGTGAAGTTTCATTAATATCTCTCATATAGTTTTCCCAGAAAACAGCGGACAAACTATTTGCATTTTTTAAGGACAAGGGCCATAACTCTGAAACGAAAAATCAAATGAACCTCAGAATCAACTCAGCTTCAGATCTTGATGCATTAAAATTTGTGTGAAGTTTCATTAATATCTGTCAAATAGTTTTCCGAGAAAACTGCGGACAAACAAAATGTTGACGGACGAACGAACGAACGAACGGACGGACGGACAGGGCCACGCCAATATACGACCACCTTTATTAGGTGGGCGTATAAAAATGAAATAGCAACTGTTTAGTAACAGAATTAGAGGATTTTCAAGAGTCCAGCAATTTGGATAACAAAGTATCAGATGTATCCCTAAGTTTATATTTCAATTATTTTAACCAATTCCCTCATATAAATGTGTTTTCAAGCCTTTGCAAAAGAGCAGACCCAGATCAGACAGCTCCTTAAGAGTCATATGATCAGGGTATGTTCTGCTTACTTATGGAATTATAATATATCTGACTCTATTTTTTTCATATCCTGAGTACATATGCCACTATAAAAAATAAATATAATACCCTACTTTGGGAATAATTGACATTGTGATATTTTCGCCACTTTGCTGCAAAATACCCGTGCTTTATTTTGGTCTGTTTAATTTTCGCCATTCCGGGATTAAGGGCGCAAAAATTAAACACATATATGAATCAAAAGTGGAAAAGATTATACTACCTTTGGTTAAATTCAAGTCCTAAAGTTGTTATTGTTAAAACGGAAATACTAGAAGTAAGAAATGCTAGTTTCTGTCATGTTTAATTCCCGGGATAAAATGGTGAGTATAAGGTATATCAGCTAAGTGTAAATAATTTGTTTGTTGAATTGCACACTAACTATACAAGAAAGCAGTGATTAAACGCTCAAGCAATAGCACTGTAATCGCTGTTTGTGTATCTGTCACAAATTACTTATTGTCGTATTGTCTCACGTAGGTGTTAATCTCTGTGTGTACAATGGATAAGTTACACATCGGCGATAAGGTGTTATTTGTTTGTCACGGATATATTTTGGAGTGTTAATTTTTTACCTTTTCATACCTGGTGGCAAAATAGGTCAATTATTAACCACAGCTCATGTAGAAGCAGTCTGATCAGAGTCTGTTCTGTTTACTTATGGAATTATAATAGATATGACTTGACAGTTTCTTCTACTACCAACATATACATATGCCATTATACAATTTCAGCTAATAAATATGCAAGATGACATTATTTCTTACATGAATATTCAACAAGGAATTGGTTAACAGAGGAAATATTGGTACAACCGATTGATGCTTCCTAAAGTCAACCATTCTGAAAATATTTCTTTTACCATTTTTATTTTCAAATTTTAAATTCTACCATTGCAGTTTCATTCAATATATTACAGCAAATAGTTCCCAGAAAAATACAGTAAACAAGGATGTTACTATTATATACATTACATACATGTATAATAACAATAATATGTATCATAAGGGAGTTAATAATGGAACACTGAAGAGTTGCAATTCTACCAAATTCATTAGTTTCTGGTAATGGGTATTTGAGTAATGGCCCCAACAAAAAAAGGAAAAATGAAAACAAATATAAGGGATATTATTCCATAATAGGAGATTGTAGATTTATGCTCCCCTGGACAAATGGATGGACAGAGAAGAAAGAAATATTCTCTCTAAGTGTCACTCTGAGAATGCAGGTGACACAAAATGTATGAAGAACAACTATAGTCTGCAACTCTTTGATTAAAACTGTAGTCTCAGATCTATTATTACTTCATAAGCAAACAAGAGAAGACCCTGGTCACATGGCTCCTATAGAAGCAATCTGATCTGGGTCTACTCTGTTTGCAAATGCTCAAAAAGGCATTTATACAAAGGAAAGGGTTAAATTAATACCAATGCTTGAATTTTGTACACCTATTATCTGAAAATAATTTCAAAATGTTTAGATAAAAATAAATCGCCAGAAAAATACAATCAACTAGAGGTTTTTGTCACAAAAACGGATGTCTCCCCTCCAATAAAAGCAATATGTAAAGGGAAATCACTAAAAATGTTATGGTCTTGATGAATGATACTTCCCCTCATTATGCGTTTTCCACGCTACATTTTTCAAAAAGAAAATGATAACAGCTAATAACTCCAAAAATACTGATACCAGATTAATGGCCCTTGTGCATGACACTTACTTTCATCATGCTCTTTCCAAGAATAAAATGTCATTCCAATAGCACCAGTCGAACAGGAGTTATTGATCGGCCAAAAAATGTAATAAAGGGCAATAACTCCAAAACTATTGAAGCCAGAATTATGGCCCTTGTTCATGACACTTTCTCTCATCATGCTCTTTCCATGTATGAAGTTTCAATACGATGGCAACAGCCATGTAGGAGTTATCGTCCGGACAAGAAAGAATTAAACAAATGTACAAGGGGCAATAACTCTAAATTTATTGAAGCTCGAGTTAAGGATCTTATGCATGACACTTTCTCTTATTATGATCGTTCCATGTTTGAAGTTTCACTCCAATGGCATGTGTCACATAGGAGTAATCATCCGGACAAAAAATTGTGATTTATTTTACAAAGGGCAATAACTCCAATATTAGTGAAGCCAGAGTTATGAACCTTGTGCATGACACTTCCTCTCGTTATGATCTTTCGATATATGAAGTTTCAATCCAATGGCATCAGGCATATTGAAGTTATTGTCCGGACAAAAAAATTTGATATTTTTTATAAAGGGCAACAACTCCAATATTAGCGAAGCCAGAGTTATGGACCTTGTGCATGACACTTCCTCTCGTCATGATCTTTCCATATATTAAGTTTCAATCCAATGGCATGAGCCATATAGGAGTTATCGTCCGGACAAAAAAGTGTGAATTCTTTTACAAAGGGCAATAACTCCTATATTAGTGAAGCCAGAGTTATGTACCTTCTGCATGACACTTCCACTCATTATGCTCTTTCCATATATGAAGTTTCAATCAACTGGCATCAGGCATATTGAAGTTATTGTCCGGACAAAAAATTGTGATATTTTTTACAAAGGGCAATAACTCCAATATTAGCGATGCCAGAGTTATGGACCTTGTGCATGACACTTCCTCTCGTCATGATCTTTCCATATATGAAGTTTCAATCCAATGGCATGAGCCATATAGGAGTTATCGTCCGGACAAAAAAAGTGTGATTTTTTTTACAAGGGGCAATAACTCCTATATTAGTGAAGCCAGAGTTATGGACCTTGTGCATGACACTTCCTCTCATTATGCTCTTTCTATATATGAAGTTTCAATCAACTGGCATCAGGCATATTGAAGTTATCGTCCGGACAAAAAGTGTGACGGACAGACAGACAGACGGACAGACGGACAGACAGACAGACAGACAACTCTCACGAAAACAATATGTCTCCCCCATATAAATATGGGGGGAGACATAATTAATTCTTTAACCTTTTACTCCATAAGTACAGAGAAGACCGAGATGAGATGGCTCCTATTGGAGTCGTCTGACCAGGGTCTGCTCTGTTTGCTTATGGAATAATATACCGGTAGATATCAATCTACAATTTCTGCCATGAACAAAAATGTTCATAATGCAATCAAATTAATATTCATGGAGTATAACAACAACTTCAATACTCTATCTTAAATAAATCAAAGAACATATTTAATAAAATACATGACCTCTTTATATTTTTGTTACCTGTTTCCTGACATAATCAGCTATGAAGCGTTTCATTGGTCGTGACAGCTGTTCTTCATCGTAGCCACTGCCTCCATCCAGGCCTTGGATGGCCGCAGCAAACTGTGTGCACATGTGGAAAAACTCCTGCATCACCTGCAGGCGGCGGATGAAGAACAGACTTGACAGCAGGCCACGTGTGCTCATTGTGAAAGATGACAGCTGGAAAACAACATAAATGTATGTACACTATAGATCTAAATAAATTGTGTGGTCTGGAAAGATTTGTGTGTTTGACTTTGACTAAGTAACATTTTTGACAAAATACACTCAATGAAGAGGTATGAATATCATATTTTCCACAACCTTGACCCATTTGTCTGTCTTTAATAACACCAACACATATACAATCCCATATTGTAATCCCATACAATCTTTCTAATTTTACTAACAGTGATCTTGACCCAGGAAGCCCCAAATGCAATTCCTACCTTCATCTCCATCAAAGCACAAAGTTTGGGTCACAATATGTCTGTCCTAATTTATACAAATATGTCTGTCCTAATTCAAATTGTAGTCTGGAAACTGTTTTTCCTTCAAATTACAAACTTTGGCAAATAGTGCAGACCCAGATCAAACAACACCCCAAGGAGCCATCTGACCAAGTTATACACTATTTGTTACTATGTCAGTCTAATTCAAAGTTGTCAAAATTCTAAAATTCTAAACTACACACATCTATAAAGACATGTGACAGCTTGATGCTGGTCACAAGTAATGCTGAGAGCTCATACAGGAGCTTTCAACATCCACCTGCATTAAGCTGTCACATCGAGAAAGGGTCCAAGTTAGAAACTGGCTGACTCGAATTCCCGTTATCTCAAAGTAATTTGTATGGTCACTTAAAGTTTGAGATATAGAGATTCCACTGTAGTTCTTCTCTCACCTGCAAAGACTTTGCTTCCTTTACAACATCTACTTTCTTCCATATCTCAGGGACCTGCATCATGTCAATACACTCAAGGAGCTTGTGGAATTCATCATCCAGACGGGTGAACAGACCATTAAATCCCATCAGTAACATCTGGCCAGGCGAGAGGTCATGACCTCCGCCTGATATCTCAAGCAGATGATGAAACTTCTGCTGTATCGTCTGGATGCGGCTTGTAAGCTCAGCATTGTCTGACTAAAAAGCACAAGAAACATCCTTTGAGTATCAGTTCTGGAATCAGTTGGTTAACCCTTTCCTTCATAAAAACTCGTAATTTTTTAACCCATTCCCTCATAGGCTATTTTTAGATCTATCCTCTTTGAATGAATCTACCAAAAAGGAGCATTTACTAGAGGAAAGGAAAATTTTCAGAATTGTGTAGTTCAGAAATCATTGCGATAAATAAAGCATTTGCTCCTATGGAGCAAATGCTTTATTTATCACAATGGTTTCAAAAAGTGTTTTTAACAGAGGCATACAATATTCTTCAGTTCCAGCATTATTTGGGGGAGAAAATGCCACAAACACTTAACCCTTTCCTTCATATAACCACTTTTCACGCATTTAAAAACACTTTTTACAGGGTAGACCCAGATTAGACGGCTCCTATAGGAGCTATCTGATCAGGGTCTGCTGTTTGTTCATGGCATAATAAAGATATGAATCTACAGTTTTTGTCAAAGCAAAACACTCCATTGAAATTTTTACAATATGAAAATTCAGCTAACAAATATTCATGATACCAATAACCCGTTACCTGTTCATTATTCCTGTAATAAATAATGACATTATGACAATATACACATTCTTTTATACGGTTCTTTGGGCTGCTGATCTGGGTTTGCACTGTTTGCAACATAGTGTCAATTTTTGTGTGACAGAGGTTACAGATCTTGTAAGTCTGTAGACCTTCTCCATAGCAGCCACTCATAACATATCTGGAGTACTTCAGGAATTATAAGACAGCTGTTAGCTTAACCTTTTCTTTGTGTGACAGAGGCTACAGATCTTGTATGTCTGTAGACCTTCTCTACAGCAGCCAATCAAAACATGTCTGGAGTAATTCTGGAATTACAGCTGTTAGCTTAACCTTTTCTATCACATTAACACTTTTTCAAGCCTTTGCAAACAAAGTGGACCCAGATCAGATGGCTCCCATAGGAGCCATCTGATCAGGGTCTACTCTGTTTGTTTATTATTTTATTATAGATCTGACTCTATGGTTTCTAGCAATACCAGAAAATGCAGCATACATATGCCATTATACAAATTCAGTTAATAAATAATCATGATGTCTTCATTTTTTACATGAATATTAAACAGGGAAATTATTAACCCTTTACCTCCTGAATATTTAAACATAAATAATAATGACACCATGAATATTTATTATCTGATTTTTTATAATGCCATATCGACACAGGAGTTTTTGCCCATGACAGAAACTACAATCAGATCTATATAAATCCCTATAAGCAAACTGTGCTCTGATTAGACAACTCCTACAGGAGCCATCTGATCAGGGTAGATACTCTGTTGGCAAAGGTATTAACAGTTGTCTTTATCAGGGTAAGGGGTAATGCATGACCAAGTTTATGAAGAAAGATCTTTCTGTATTACTTTTGTTCTACGTAAAACAGCCACCTACTTTTAAAGATGATCATATAATTACCTTTTCACACATAGCAGACCCTGATCAGATGGCTCCTATAGGAGCTGCCTGACCAGGGTCTACTCTGTTTGCTTATGGTATAATATAGAACTGTTTCAACTGTTTCTGCCTGTGCTAAGGCATCCTGTGTACATATGCCATCATAAATATTCCACTAATAAATATTCATGATCTCATTTATCCTTACATGAACAATAAACAGTGAAGGGGGTTAAGTGGCCATTATAGAGAGGTTATACTTTCCCCTAAACTAGCTGCTTAATATGTCTTGTCAGTCTAACATCATTATACTCACCTTCATGCCCATGACGGCATTCCTGTGAAGCATCTCCAGCTGACTGATGAGGCTGTCCAGGGGTTTTCCGGATTCTGAAAGCATCTTCTCAAGCTGTGACAGCACCCGAAACACTGTTGGCTCCTGGCTCTGGATTAGCTTGAGGGCCTCAGGAAGGATGATGGTACGGAAATTGACATTCAAATCCTACATGGGAAAATAAGTGTGATTGGGTTATCGATGTAAATAAAGGAATGTTATAATACTATATGCAGAATTAATAAATACTTCTACTCCATAAATGCGTCTTTCTACACCTTTGCAAACAGAAGAGACCCAGATCAGACTTTATGATTAGAGACTGCTTTGTTTGCTTATGAAATTAATATAGATCCCAATTTACAGTTTCTGCCATACCGAAACTGTTTGTGCTCATATGTAATAACAAAATATCTTATTAATAATCATGACCTTTTTATTAATGGAGTAAATGTTTAAAAACAAGAGATGTTTGTAAAACATGTATATACCCCCAGACCTACTGAACTTTGACCAAATGACCTAAAAAACTATAGGGGTCATCTAGTAATTATAACTAATCACCACAGCAACTTTGAAGATCCTAAGCCGAACCACTGAGCATTTATTGATAGGAACACATTTCACCAGTTAAGGTCTTGGTGAACTTGACCTTTGACCTAGTGACCTAAATAAAATAGGGGTCATCAAGTGGTCATGACCAACGACCACAGCAAGTTTGAAGATCCGAAACCAAACCCTTCAGCAGTTATTGATCCGAAACCATTTCAAGGTCATAGTGACCTTGACATTTGACTTCAGAAACTATAGGGGCCATCTAGTGGCCATGACCAAAGAACACAGCAAGTTTGAAGATCCTAAGCCTAACAATTGAGCAGTTATTAATCGGAAACCATTTCATCAGTTTAGGTCATGGTGACCTTGACCTTAGACCAAGTGACCTAAAAAAAATAGGGGTCATCTAGTGGTCACGACCAACCACCACAGCAAGTTTGAAGATCCTAAGCCAAACTCTTGAGCAGTTATTGATCGGAAACCATTTCATCAGTTAAGGTCATGGTGACCTTGACCTTTGACCTAAAAAACAATAGGGGTCATGACCAACCACAGCAGCAAGTTTGAAGATTCTATGCTAAGCCATTTATTAGTTATTGATCGGAAACCATCGATCTATCTACCAACAGACCGACCGACAGACCGTCTGACAGACCGACCGACAGACATATGCAAAGCAATATACCCCAATTTTTTCAAAAGGGAGGTATAAAAATAAGCCATAAAAATAATTCTAATTAATAATTTTGCACTACAGCAGCCTAGACAAAAACTACACTACATTACCTGTGAAAACGAGAACTGAATTACATGTGTTTTGTTGATTACACATATTACTGCAACTAAGAATTATTACTGAATATGATTAATACCTCAACACAAGCTCTTGTTAAAATTATAATTTCAATCATCAAGGAGAAAATCATCTGACCGAAACATGGTTTAACCCTTCACTCTATGAATAATCAGGTAAGAAATAATGACATCATGAATATCAATTAGATGAATTTTTACAACAGCGTATGGACACAGGAAACTTTGACATGGCAAAAACTGTAGAATCGGACCTATATAATAAGCAAACACAAGTCATCTGCTCTTGGTCTCTTTTGTTCGCAAAGGCGTCAAAAGGCATCTGAGTAAAGGGTTAAACATATGCATCTCCTCTTGATACAGGTTATGTGAATAGTTATTGGGAAATAGACTGACGGAGTGACATAGCAACTCTTATCTATATGTGGGGGTATAATTATCCTTATAAATAATTTGACAAAACTTAGGCAACTAGTGCAGACCAAGATCAAACTGCTTCTAAAGGAAAACTCTGATCAGGGTTTACACTTTTTGCTACTCTATTACTTCTTTTAGCTGATCATAAAGGTGGACTGATTCTTTCAGCTTCACAAACTGGTGGAGAGTGGAGGTAAGGTCACAAGGTATTAACCCATTCCCTCATATTGATGCCTTTTGATGCCTCTGTAAAAGTCACTTTTTGAAACCATTATGATAAATAGAGAATTTGCTTCATAGGAGCAAATTTTCTATTTATCACAATGGTTTAAAAACTACACAATTCTAAATGCTACTTTTCAACAGATTTATTCAAAAAGGTTGGGGTCTAAACATGGTCTATGAGGTAATAGGTTTTAAGTGGTAAATAGTATCTGCTAATATTTAAAACATTAACCCTTTCCCAGTTGAATATTCATGTAAGAAATTATGACATCATGAATATTGATTAGCTTGATAACTGCACATGCACAAGCAAACAGTGCAGACCCTGATCAGAGGGTTCCTCTTGGTGCCCTCCAATCTGGGTCTACATAGTTTATAAATGCCAGTACACTCATTTCTTCCATACTAAGGGTTCAAATTCAGCAAGCTAAGTGTTACCTGGAGTGCTATGTACACACAATGAGTTGCCATCAGTCCTTTGTGCAGCACAGAAAACTTGAGACTGTCATCTATCTGTAATTGTAACATCATTTCAAATATGAGAATATTATGCAACAATTGTCTGCTAACCCTTTACTCGATGAATATTCATGAAAGAAATAGACATCATGAATATTTATTGCAGAATTATTATAGTGTAAAGGTATTTTTGCTTGACAAAAACTGAATAATCAGATCTATATCATGTCATAAGCAAACAGAGCAGACCTAATCAGACAGCTCCTATAGGAGTCTACTCTGTTTGCAAAGGTGAAGAAAGGAGTATTTATGGAGTAAAGGGTTAAAGAAACTATTCATAAAGATCTATGTTTAGTTCCTGTGACCTATTTATGAAGTAAACAGTAACTAATTATATTCTATTCATAGAGGACTACCAAAGGGTAATTCCTGTGGAGGTTGGTCATATTTGGTGAAAAACTGTTACATGAAGGAAAGAGTTCAAACTTCTATTTGATGAATATTCATAAAAACTCCACCAAACATGAATACTCATTCCACAACTTCAGTGAGCAAGCTCACATACCCAATGCCGCCACATTGTCAGAGAAAAAAAGTAGTTTCCCCTGACAGATTCCTCTGAAAATCAAACTCATCCAAGCTTTTATTCATCATAATTCTTAAAGCAAAAAAATTGGTAAAGAAATGCCAGTGTTTTACAATGACATAACTATTTACATATGTATGACAAAGTAATAACTCCTTATCAGAATCTAGCCCAAAACAGTGAACGTTACAACTGTGTGAAGTTTTATAGTGCTAACTGTACTGATATTGAAAATATTTCAAAAGTTTTCTACAAAACGCCCATTGTGACATCACCAAGGATATGGCAATTCCTCCCCCCATGGAATATTTTATTTGAAGAAAAAAAAAGAACACCAGGCAGGCTAAAGATGTCTATTGATGATGTGTTTTGGTAAAGTTTCTGTCCTCTTTGTGGCAGAATGACAGACTAACCTGCTGACAGGCCTTGATCATGTCCACAAACTGGGACACATTGCCGCTCATACTACACAGCTCATCCAGGAACCAATCACCATCTATTGAAGTCAGATCCATCAGCCTGTCTCCTGCTCCTGTACATATAAATACATAATGTTGTTTATTCCAATAGGAATAATTGCTGTTATTTGTTTACCATTTATTACTTTCACCTGGAAGTCAGTCACGCAGATTGCTTCAACAATGTTCAGTCAGTTTCTTCACTTCTGGTCATTGCACGCCCAAAACAGAAGAAATTTCATCAGCTTTTTCAACAAATTAAATCTACCAACATCGGGTCATAATGATATCAATTCATTTCTGCCATGTCAAGGGAGCAAGTGTGTTAAGCTTGATCAGTATTGCAAAACAAGAGCACCACAAGAGGGTGCACCGCTCGTCTTTCGTCATTGTCAAGATGAACATGCATACCAAAAATAAAGGTTGTAAATGAAAAATTGAACAAGATGTGTTTGTGAAACACTATGCCCCCTCATATATTTGACCTCTGACCTTGAAGGATAACCTTGACCTTGACATGTCACCCCTCAAAATGTGCAGCCTCATGAGATACACAAGCATGCCAAATATTAAGTCTCTATCTCTACTGGTCCAAAAGTTATGGCCAATGTTAAAGTTGGCGATTTGACCCATATATTTGACCTCTGACCTTGAAGGATGACCTTGACCTTGACACAGCACCCCTCAAAATGTGCGGCTTTATGAGATACATATGTATGCCAAATATCAAGTCTCTATCTATACTGGCTCAAAAGTTATGACCAATGTTAAAGTTGCTGACAAACAAACAGACAAACGGACAAACAGACAAACAGACAGACAGGGCAAAAACAATATGCCCCCGACTATCGTCAATGGGGGCATAAAAAGTTATGGTCAATGTTAAGATTTCGGTTGACGACGCTGACGCCGGTGTTAGACAATAGCTCGTGATTTCTTCGAAACAGACGAGCTAAAAAACCAACATGATTTGTTTGTGAAACACTATTCCCCCAGATTTGACCTTTGACCTTTTTTTTTTTTTTTTTTTTCAGGTCCTGCTATTATGACGGGACCTCGTTTATTATCCCCGTCATTGGTATGTAAGGGTCGGGGATCCATCCCTCTCCACACCGTACAAATATCAAGCATAATGCTCTTTCTATTTCTATATCATACTATTGTATCTCTATCTTCCATAAATCAGTAAAATTGCGTCTTCGCAAAAAGACAGGGCAGACCATGATCAGACGGTTTCTATGTGAGTTTCTTGATCAGGGTCTGCTCCTTTTGCTTATGATAAACTTCAGACATATTTGTACACTTTCAGTTATTACCAAACTTTCTTTGTTCACTCGCTATTATAAAATCTAATGTAATTAGTATTCATATAGATTACTTCTGACATAAATATTTATGGAGTAGGGAACAAGATCATATTTTACATTGCAGAACCTTTAAACATGAGATTAAACATAAACAAGAGGGCCAGAATGGCCCTGAAGCGCTCACCAGACAATCAGAGTAGAGGATTTTCAAAGTTTTCACTATATGTTCCATTGAAAACTGCCCACCCCTGGGGCAGGGCCAATTTTGACCCCAGGCCCATAATTCATAAAAAATTTGTAGAGCCCCTGAACATGATGGTCTGTGCCAAATATGAAAGCTGTGAACCTTCCAGTTTCAGAGGAGAAGATTTTCAAAGATTTCACTATTTGTTTCTATTCAAAACTACCCACCCTGGGGCGGGGCCAATTTTGACCACAGGGCCATAATTTATATAACTTTTGTAGAGGACCTGAACATGATGCTCTGTACCAAATATGAAAACTGTGAGCCTTCCAGTTTCAGAGGAGAAGATTTTCAAAGATTTCAATATTTGTTTCTATTGAAAACTGCCCACCCCTGGGGCGGGGCATATTTTAACCCCAGGGCCATAATTTATATAACTTTTGTAGAGGACCTGAACATGATGCTATATGCCAAATATGAAAGCTGAGAACCTTCCAGTTTCAGAGAAGAAGATTTTCAAAGTTTTCACTATTTGTTTCTATTCAAAACTGCCCAGCCCTGGGGCGGGGCCAATTTTGACCCCAGGGTCATTATTTATATAACTTTTGTAGAGGAACTGAACATGATGCTCTGTGCCAAATATGAAAGCTGAGAGCCTTCCAGTTTCAGAGGAGAAGATTTTCAAAGATTTCACTATATGTTTCTATTGAAAACTGCCCAACCCTGGGGCGGGGTCAATTTTGACCCCAGGGGCATAATTTATATAACTTTAGTAGAGGACCTGAACATAATGTTCTGTGCCAAATATGAAAGCTATGAGCCTTCCAGTTTCAGAGGAGAAGATTTTCAAAGATTTCACTACTGGTTTCTATTGAAAACTGCCCACCACTGGGGCGGGGCCAATTTTGACCCCAGGGCCACAATTTATATAACTTTTGTAGAGGACCTGAACATGATGCTCTGTGCCAAATATGAAAGCTGAGAGCCTTCCAGTTTCAGAGGAGAAGATTTTCAAAAATTTCACTATTTGTTTCTACTGAAAACTGCCCACCCCTGGGGCGGGGCAAATTTTAACCCCAGGGCCATAATTTATATAACTTTGTAGAGGACCTGAACATGATGCTATATGCCAAATATGAAAGCTGAGAACCTTCTAGTTTCAGAGAAGAAGATTTTCAAAGTTTTCACTATTTGTTTCTATTGAAAACTGCCCACCCCTGGGGCGGGGCCAATTTTGACCCCAGGGCCACAATTTATATAACTTTTGTAGAGGACCTGAACATGATGCTATGTGCCAAATATGAAAGCTGAGAGCCTCTCAGTTTCAGAGGAGAAGATTTTCAAAGTATTACTATATGTTTCTATTGAAAACTTCCCACCCCTGGGGCGGGGCCAATTTTGACCCCAGGGTTATAATTTATATAACTTTTGTAGAGGACCTAAGGGTGAAGCTATGTGCCAAAGATGAAAGCTGAGAACCCTGTAGATTCAGAGGAGAAGATTTTTAAAGGTTCAAATTGTTGACGACGAACGACGCACGACGCACGCCGACGGACGACGGACATCAGGCGATCACAAAAGCTCACCCTGAGCACTTTGTGCTCTGGTGAGCTAAAAAGAAAATCTGTGGCCATATTGACACAATGCTTATGTCTACTGATCTGTATTCCTATTTAATGATCAAATGAAAAAAGGAAATTGTTGTATTACAGGGTATATACCGATGATATGACATGTTAACTTTTATATAGTTAATATTTTAAAATCAATTTGATTAACTATATAATCAATTTGATTATTTTTTCCCAATTGTTATTGAACTCGTCTTCTCTGTTTTCTGCTAAGGCAACCTGCTTTACAATATCGTATTTAAATGCAATATAACGTCTAAGACCTTCTGAAGTAGGTCTGAAATGTTTGTGTTTGCACTGAAAAATATACATTTTAATGAAGGTAAGTATACAATTTTTTGCAATGTCACAGGTTGCTATATAGCCAAACAGCATTGTTGTAATATCTAGAGGAACAAAAGGACTATTTGGGAATGTCAGAATATTACTTATTATGGATTGGCTGACTGGACAATACCAAAACAGATGTTCTATTGTTTCTGGTTCCATGTTACAGAATGTGCATTCTATTTTATCTGTATAATTTATTGTGTATAAGTAATAATTTGTTCCTAAAATGCGGTGTAAGATTCTCACCTGAAACCACTGCATAAAAGTATCATTTGTAATATTAAATGGTAAACTAAAAATCTGCTCCCAATCGCTACCAGTAAAATTAGTGCATGAAGGTATTTTTCTACACCAAGTGTCCTTACATGAGGGTTGGTCAGACTTCTTGTTCAGGCATTTATACATTAATTTCGACCCCTTTTCGTTTTTATACAGAATTTTAAGATAAGGAGGAATAAAAGGTTTTTGTATATTTCTTATATCGTTTTTGTTTATATTTAAGCTTTTTAATGCATGTCCTACTGCTAGCATCATACCGCGATATACTAAATGATTGGTTTGTAAACCGTATTTTTCATTAAATTCTTCTAAGGTCATAAAAGTATTTTGGGAATCTAAAATATCTCCAATACAGCTTACTCCTGCTTTAACCCATGTTTTTAGAAAAACGCTCTTATTTGCAATTAAGATATGTTGGTTATAAAATAACGGATATTCTTTGATTGTGTTTTTCTCAATTTCATGACGGCTAATCAGCTCTGAAAAGGCTTTAAAGGTATCTGACCAGAATTTATTACTGCATGTTTGAGAAAGATTTTCACAATAGTGTTTTCCAGAATTTAGTAATTTGTTCAAATCTATCTTGGAATTTATTATTTCTGACCAGCCGCCATTTTTTGATATTAACTTTTTAATCCACGTTGTTTTTAAAGCATTTATAAATGCGTTCAGATTTAACATTCTCAATCCTCCATGTGCATATTCTTGTACTAAAACTGATCTTTTGATTTTGTCATTTCCGTTCCAAACAAATTTGTAAAATATTTTGTTAAGTTTATTTAACATTTGTTCAGAAGGATTTGGAAGTGCTAGAAACAGATGATTTAGTTTTGCCACGAGAAGACTTTTAATTACAGCAATTTTGCCTATAGGTGAAAGTATTCGTCTGTTCTTTGACCTTTGACCTTGATGTATGACCTTTACCTTAATAAGTTACCCCTCAAAAATGTTTGCCTCCACAAGTTGTATGCCAAGTTTGAAGTATGTATGTGCAATGGTGACAAAGTTATTGCCAACGTTAAACTTGGGGACAAACAGACAAACCAACCAACCAAAAGTTGTGACAGACCAACCAACCAATCCCCCCACCCCTCTCTTTTCACAGATATGAGGGGGGCATAAAAAAAAAGAAACCAGAAATTTTCAAAAGCTGAAGAAACAGATCCGTACTATTCCAAAGTAACAAAGCTAGCCATAATTTACAAATATCCATCTATGGTGTAAAGGTTTAAACACTGCAACATATGTAGGTCTACACAGTTTGCAATGTTTGAGTGCCTCTTTTTGCCCCATGACACCTAACATATATTCAAAGTGCTATGCATAAATTAATCATCTGAACACAAGGCACTAACAGACAGATATACAGACCTGCAGCAGCTGCCTCCATCTGTAGGTTGCGTTTGTTGCGGTCACACAGGGCGGTCACAATAACCGCTGTCAAACTGCTCATACCAGACTCCCCATTCTCTGCAAATACAATACAATTGAATGTGGTTTTAAGTAAACACTTACTGAATAAACATAAAAACAATGTATAACAACTTAGATAACAGGTGACTGCTTAATGCAGGATTGATGTAATATAGCAAGTTTACTTTCATCCTGCAGTAAGCAACCATAAGCTACCACCTGTCTTAAAGACCAAACTCTGTGAAAGAAAATATGGCAAATACCAATCGAATTTGAGGCTAACCTCAGTTCTATGCATTAACAATATGCAGTTTCATCCATGTGGTTGATTTGAGTTGAACTGTGAACACAATTGATTGATGAAGACTTTCAATTTCCTATAATTACTCATTCATAGTCTCAACAAATGAGTGAGATTTATCTTGTTGATGACTGTTTATTCCTTTACCTGTCTAATATTGATGTTAGAAACAATGACATCATTAACATCATTTAAATAAAATTTTATAATGGCTTATAAACACCTGTTGCTGGTCACAGAGGCACATTATTGCATGGATCATTAATATATACCAATTCAGTGTGTGTACAATAGTGCTGAAACGGTTCCTGAAAATTTGTAACCGGTTAATCGGGAGTATTAACTGTGATTAACCGGTTAATCAGAGCTCTGCCACACAATCATTTAAACCTGGGTACACCATAAATCTAAATGCGTTAGTTTGCCACTGCTACTGAAGATGATAATCGATCAGGTTGGTGTGCTAAATAGAACAAGAGTGCCAGTGGGCACAATATACGCCCGTCTAGGTCTTGTTCAACATAAACTGGGGTTAACGTATTTGCTAAACTCAAATTCTTAGTCCAATTTTGCGACCAAGTTTCAAGGTTGTAAATAGGCGTACTTTAACAAAAAAAATTAACCAAAAATTCTAAATTAAAAAAGGGCCATAATTGTGTCTAAATGCTTGTGTACAGGTGAAGCTTGTGATAGTGAACAAGTGTTCAAACTTTAAAAGCTTAATCTGAAAGGGTAATGTAAATAAGTGGACTTTAACCAAAACCTTAACCAAATTTTTTAAGTTAAAAGGGGCCATAATTCTGTCAAAATGTTGGACAGAGTCATGTAGTTTTGCCTACAAGTGAAGCTTATGATGGTGAACAAGTGTTCCAAGGTTAAAAGCTTTATCTCAAAGGGTTATGTAAATAAGTGGACTTTAACCAAAACATTAACCAACATTTCTAAGTTAAAAAGGGGCATAATTCTGTCAAAATGCTCGACAGAGTTATGTACTCTTGTCTACAGTTGAGGCTTATGATGGTGAACAAGTGTTCCAAGTTTAAAAGCTTTATCTCAAAGGGTTATGTAAATAAATGGACTTTAACAAAAACTAAACGCAAATTCTAAGTCCAATTGTGCGACCTTGACTTTGGATAAACGAACCGGGACTTGACAGGCTACTGTAGCATGTCTGTATGAACATTGTGTTTACATTTGGGAAGGATCCACCAAGCGGAACTTGAGTTAGAGATGTTACTGACAGACAGAGAGGTTAACATTTTTGCTAAACGCAAATTCTAAGTGCAATTGTGTGACTTTGACCTTAGATAAACAAGCCGGGACTTGGCAGGCTACTGTAGCATGTCTAGATAAACATTGTGGTTAAATTTGAGAAGGATCCAAAAAGCCGAACTTGAGTTAGAGATGTTACAGACGGACAGCCAGCCAGACAGACAGACAGACAGACAGACGGACAGACACACAGACAGCGCCATTCCATAATACGTCCCGTTTTTTCAAACGGGCGTACAAAAACCAAGAAATAAAAAAAGTTTTGAAGCAAATACATAAATTTCAACAGTTTTATTGAACATGAAAACAAATTTCAAAATCTTTTTATGACCGTTGTAACCTTTAACACTGTACTGGTAAACCAACTAAACTGTTTTGAAACCACTGTGATAGAGAGAGACTAACCTTTTACAAAGCTGTCTATGGCTGACCTGCTCTCCTGCACCTGTAGTTCCAGTAACCCAATTTCCAACTTCTCCAGACTTCTGCGCTCCAAAAGCTGTACAAAGAAATACATTAACCTTTTACTACATGAATATTCATGAAATAATGGCATCGTTAATATTTAATAAAAGTAGAACAGTAACTGTGGTTTATGAGTTATGGAAACATTATATCTGCTATTAGACATTGATTGCCTAAATTTTTATTTAGTTCTCGATTTTCTCAGGTTTGTGACTCAAGCATATTCTAAAACATACTTGCCAGGTTCCCAGTATAACCCTTTTTTCATGAATATTCATATAAAAATAATGACATCATGAATATTTAGATTAAATTTTATAACGACACATGGACACAGGAACTTTTGGCTATGACAGAAACTATAGAATCATATCTACAAAATGTATATTATTTCGTAAGAGCCGTTTGATCAGTGTCTACTCTGTTTGCAAAGGCATAGAAAGGTGTATTTATGGAGTAAAGGTATAAAGCTGGCAACTTCAAACAGTCTCGGGGTTAAGTAAGAGACTGTATGAAATAAATGAACAATCTATTTCATGAATATTCATGTAAGAAATACCAACATCAAGAATATTATTTTTATAATGGTATATGAGCACAGGACTTTTTTGCCAAGGCAGATACTGCAGAATGAGATCTATATTTTCTCACAAGCAATGAGAGAAGACCCTTATCAGACAGCTAATACAGTGAAACCCCATGTAAACCGGACGCTAAATTTAGCAGAAATATCGTTCTTGGAGACAGGTGGCAGCTTTAACCCTGCATTAAGCAGCCACCTGTCTAAAAGTATCAAAATTCTTCTCTAATACATGAGCAATCTGATTTGGATCTTCTCTGTTTGCAAAGGCTTTAAAAATGTATCTATAGAGTAAAGGGTTAAAGTCCTATGTATCTATAGAGTAAAGGGTTAAAGTCCTAACTAATGTCAAATATAATAGCACTGTACCTTGAGAAGCCTGGAATTGCAGTCCTGCATGATATTCTGTAACTTAAGGTCTGTGGCTAGAACCAGCTGGATCCTGGCCTGGGGAAATGTTGAGTCCCCATACAGGTCATGGCAGTGGTGGACAATCTCCTCACACCTACAATTAAAAACAAATAAGCTCATATACCTCACACCATCACATTGTCTGAGAAAAAAAGCCGTTCCCCTTGACAGATTCCTCTGAAAATCAAACTCATCCAAGCTTTTACTAATGACAATTCTTAAAGCAAATTTGAGATAAATTGGTCAAGAAATGAAAGTGCTAGATTAGCAAAAATATATGACATGGACGGACTGACAGGTCAAAAACTATTTACCCCGAGCAAACTTTGTTGCTTGGGGTATAATCACACACATTATCATATATAGACAAAGTCACAAGCAAACTATCAGTGACAAGAAAAGTGTCCATAGATGTCTATAAGACACAAATGCCCTACAGTGCTTTTCACTCAATTTTGTCACTCAATCTGAATCGAGAATTATTTTTATTTGTTACCGAATTGAGAGCAAATTTAATTCAGCTCTGTAGTATGAAATGATGAACATTCACTGGCAATTTATTTTAACATACATCTACAAAACTCCAGAAACAAGAACTTATTGAATCACTATATAAATAAGACATTCATTACATGTATTATTCAGCCTCTTCAAATTATGGAAAACATTGATCATATTGCATCCACTTTTGCTTTTAATCTTTGGATATTGGAAAGGAGTGGCATTTGCAAACATTGTAGACCCAGATCAAAAAGTTCCTAGGGGAGCTCTCCGATCAAGGTCTGCACTCTGTCATTCAAAATCTGTAGAAAATTATACTGTGCATACTAATTGGACTCCAATGTAAACAAGAGTGTGTTTGTGAAACACTTATGCCCCCACCTTTTACCCTGAAGAATGACCTTGACCTTTGACCCATGGACCAGGGAGTTGAATGCGACACATCGTCTTTGTAGGTGAATATTTGTGCAAGATTATTTTGAAATCCATTCACAGATGAAAAAGTTACAGAAGGGGCATAAAAAGAGCACCATGTACAGGTGCCAAGACTTGTCTGTTAGATTGTTGCTCTTGTGACAGTGAACAATTGTGTGAAGTTTCATAAGGTTTTCATCAATGGTAAAGAAGTAATAGCCAATGTTAAAGTTTCCGGATGCCATCAAGGACCACAATGCAGACGCTGGAGTAACGACAATAGCTCATATGTTTTTACTCGAAAAAAAGACAAGCTAAAAATGGTGGGTCATTCCACTAAGAAAATTCAGCATTCCAAAGGTTAACCTGTACCTGTTCAATATTCATGTAAGAAAATAATGACATCATGAATATCTATTAGCTGTATTTTTATAATGGCACACAGGAAGTTTTACCTCAGACATAAACTGTAGGATCACATCTATATTATACCATAAGAAAACAGAGCAGACCCTGATCAGACGGCTCCTATACGAGCCGTCTGATCTGGGTCTACTCTGTTTGCAAAGGTGTGAAAGAAAGGGTTAAAGACTCACATTTCATTTCATTTCATGGTTCTACTGTACTCACTTTGACTCTGTAAAATCTGACACTAACTCCTGCAGCCACTGTACATAGTTGCTTGTGCGTGTATTGTCAGCAAAACTTGCTCCAAACTGAAAAACAAACATACACATGTAAAGCAACACGTAGGAATTTCTACTCACATATAAAATCAAAACGGATTCACAAATTTGCCAATCCTGAAATAGTGTCCATAGGTCACTAATGGAGCCAAGGGGAGGAGCCTTTGTAGTTGGAGTAAATTTCAGCATTATTTCATGTCATATATAACCACCAAATACATGACGAATCAAGAAATTTGCATGACCACATGGAATAATGTTTTCATCTTTCAGATAAAGGTTACGCATAAGTGTGTATTGCTAGCTACACCCCTGCCAGTCAATGTTTTCCTTTACAGAGTTCACTCATACTATCAAAATATATTGCAATTAGAAAACTTATTTCCATTTAAATAAGCCAGTCATTACCAAATTGTATGAATATGCCATTCTGATTGGGCGTGTCATAATATTAGATAAGGATACAAGATCTTTGATCAACACAGAGATTGTCCATCACACCTCATTAATCTTGTGTATTTATCAATAATATCACTTTTAAAATATCATGACATCAATCATATCATTTTCATCAATAAATAAAAAGCAAGTGTCACAATGACATTAACAAAGTTAAAGTTACAAATAATGAACATGCTGTTGTATTTTTTTCAGGTGGTTAACCCTTTCCCTGTTCAATATTTCTGTAAGAAATAATGACATCATAAAGGCTGAAGGCTGCCACATTGCTTAACTCACTTATGCCAAGTGTTCCTTGAAAGAGGTATACGCCTTACAGACCAATAATTATACCTCTTTTTGATGGTTGCTTAACCCTTTCCCTGTTCTGTGTTTATTACAAATTTCAATACCTATTGAATATTCAAGGACAAAAAGATTATAATGAAATATGGAAGGTGGAGTACTGTAGCCATTTTAGAAAGTAAAGACACAGATCTTTGAAATTCTATTAGCAAACAGAGTAGACCCTGATCAGACGGCTCCTCTAGGAGCCGTCTGATCTGGGTCTACTCTGTTTGTAAATGCGTGAAAACACGTTTATAAGAGGGAAAGGGTTAAGACAGGTTCTAAGGTAATACCAAAAGGGTTGCAATGTTTGCTTTACAAAGTAAATGGGCATTTCACCAAGATCAAAAAACTTAGCAAAAGGTAAATAGAAATTCACCATTTCTTGCACCACATGTTGATAATTATTTTACAGCAGTTGTATTACCTGGGCTACAATGGTGCCGTATGTGTGCAGTACATCTATCACACGGTGAAGGTTGCCCCTCTGTAACTGTAGACTGGATGTCAACTCTGTCTCTACTTGCTCACACTAAAATGAAAAGAAATGAGACCATTATGAACTGTTTTTCTCCTATATTTCTGTCCATTTTGCATTTGATTAAAGTCAACACCATATATATTTTGACAGTCAATCTATGTGTTGTTTTCTTAACTCTTTACTTCATGCATATTTATAAAAGAAATAATGTATATGAATATTAATAAACTTATAATAATGAGCAAGAAATGTTCTAGCCTTGGTTAAATTGTAGAATCAGGTCTATATTATTCCATAAGCAAACAGTGCAGATACTGATCAGATGGCTCTTACAGGAGCCTTCTGTCTGGGTCTCTCTGTTTGCAAAAACATTAAAAGGCTTATCTAACAAAGATAACTCAAATTCCAATTTTTTTTTAAATCTTTGCTTGATAGATAAACCTTTTGACCCTACTGCAAACAGAGTAGACCAAAATCAGACAGTTAATGTATGAGCTGTCTGATCTGGTCTGTTCGATATGCTTACGAGCTACAGGCAAAGTATTTCCTTATATTTTTTTACAAGAATCTACCTCATTAATATTCAAAATGGGAAAAATCTTAAACAAATATTCAGTAGGTAAAGGGTTAAACCATCATTATCATAATAATTTACATATAACTATTTAACTTTGTTACAAGGCCAAGGCAATAAAACATAAAATCAAAATAAAGACAAGATCCATTTGTAACAGAATCCATTAAGGATGTTCCCAAAACGAAACAGATAACAGGTATAGATGAACAAAATCAGACAATATCTAAATTTCGATCATCATAGGCAACCATTGGGTTACCATGGCAACCAACACTTTTGAAATACCTGCCATTATGTTCAGAGTTCCCATATACCCCTACTTACCAATTTTCAGCAAAAACGAATATGCAAATTGGGACCAATCAGAGGCTACACTAGGTTACCATGGCAACTAACTTTCTAATCACGTACAGCTGAATCTTGGATACCCAAATACCCCTATATACCAATTTACAGCAAAATCAAACAATATCTAAATTCTTACAAATTCGAGCCCACCAGTTGGTTACCTTGGCAACCAATACTTCTGAAACACAAAGCAATCAATTTGGAGTACCAATTACAGAAGCCTGCTTTGTGTTATACAGGGTTCCCACTAATTATAGAAAGAAAAAACTCGCTGACATTTTCCTAACTTTTCCCTGTCAGACCAATTTCCATTTCCCTGACTAAAAATACTGAAAAAACGAAAACAGTTCAGCAGTCAAGGGACGCATAAACCCCATTTCATTTTCCTCTTATACCCTATGCACATACAGTCGTATACATGTACAGACTAATAATAAAATTCAAATATTTTTTTTTTTCAAAAGCAATTCTTTTAGATAATACAATATAGTGAAAAACAGATGCTCAATCAGAATGAAGACACTGCCTTTAGCCTCTTTTTTCATTTTCTTTTCTATACCTCTTCCGAACTGATTTCCTCTCTTCCCAGACATTGTTTTTTTTTCATTTTTCCCTGACCATGGAAACCCTTTTATAAAATCTTTGCACTGCCAAAATGCTATTAAGCCCACTCACCTCAAAAAATTTATTCCAGCCTATAACCAAATATTTACAAAATACAGTAAATTCTATTTTTACCCTTTACTTCATACAACTGCTTTTCAAAACCTTTGCAAACTGGGTAGACCCTGATCAGACAGCAAATGTAAGGAGTAATCTACTCAGGTTCTGCTCTGTTTGCTTATGAAACTAGAACTATCACTAAAGGTGATGGAATACCCCCGCTCAGCTGCCTTTATTGCAAATTAAACAAGATTTGTGCCAAGTTGTGCCACGGACAGACAGACAGACAGACAGACAAACAGACAGGCAGACCAACCGACCGACCAACACACTGACTCCTATATACACTCTCAAACAAAAGTGAAAGGGCTAACCAACAATGTAGAATGAACACAGGGGTCTTACAGAGCAGGTGGTATTTAATGCAGGAAAAAAAAGTATACATTTTTTTTTAGAAGATTTCTACATTACTTTTGTCATGCATTAAACTAACATTGCCCTAAATACATTAATGAGGCTGCTTTTTAATGGCCACTTAAGACAGGTTTTACTCTCAAAGAGAATATCTACCTGTTGTACAATCGATCCCTGTCCAGCTCCCTGAAGGAACTCTTTGGCCGTTGCGAAGCTTGGAGTGCCCAGATTAAGGGAGGAGGCTATGTCAGCACACATCTTCTGAAAAGCTGAGCCTTGGATCTTCTGCATCACATGCTGATAATAGAAAATGCATAAACATAGTTCTAAAGGTATAGAGGGAAACATACACTGATTAGACAGCTCCTATAGGAGCAGTCTGAACTTGGTCTACTCTGTTTGCAAAGGTATTAAAAGATGTATTTAGGCAATAAAGGTTTAAATCAGAGGCATTATTAGCCAAAAGGTTTCATCATAAGCCATATTTATTGAAATCAAACATATTTAAATAGTTTTAATGCATTTCAACAAAGCCTAATGTATCATTCTCACATCAGACAAATTATCATCCACAAACTCAGAGCAACAGATAAACATGCATACAAGTACCAAAATCATCATTTCTCCGTCAAACCCTATGTTGTAACCACTCTTTAGAATCGTCTCTTCGATGAAATTCTAAAGAGTGTTCGCAACAAAGGATTTGATGGAGAAATGAAGAAGTTATTCTTGAAAATGTTTTAATTTACATATCTTATCTGGAGCTCTGCAAACTAGGATCCATCCAACTTCTAAATCTGCTCTGTTCTTTCCTTATTGGAGAAACCATTGTCATAATGTCAAATCTCATGAGTTCTAATCAGATGCCTAACTACTCAGCATCTGATCTGGATCAAATCTATTTGCAAATTTTAATAACCTTTTACCTTTTATAAACTCTTTTTCATGCCTTTGCAGTATATCCTGATCAGACTGCTCCTGTAAGAGCCACCTGATAAGGGTCTGCTCTGTTTGCTTAAGAAAATTACATAGATCTGCTTTTACAATTTCTAACAATACCGAAACACTTGTGTTCATATCCCATGATAAAACTTCAGTAAATAAATGTTCATGTCGTCATTATTTCCTCCATGAATATTCAACAGGGAAAGGGTTAAAGCTGTTACATGTGTAACAAGGATTTACTCCAATTTCAGAATACAATGGGATGGTGTCTGTATAAGCGACAGTACTGTCATACCTTATGGATTTGCTGCCAGTTGAGACACTCATTGATCTTCTCCTCTACCAGCTTGTTGACAGCATCTTGCGTTGTCTTGATCACCAGGTATTCCTTGTACCTGTACAACAAAGGCAGATTTTTACAGTAACTGGCAGATTATTACATATATGTGGATTATTACAGTAACACTGGTGACCTGCTGAAATGTAATAGCTTAACCTGACTAGTAACTGAAACCTGACAGTTTCACTTTTACAGAAAATTCAATAGAAAAGTTTGTCTATCTTCTAGGACTCATACTATATATATAAACTTAAAACTAATTTCAAAGGGATTTATGTTTCACCTTGCAGTACAGCAAACATGTGCGTCTTTGAAAGCAGAAAGCTGCTTAATGTATAATGAAAGTTATGCATAAAGTTCCTATAGGGTTTTAGGATTTATTTGCAGGACTTTTGTCCTGCATTACCCTAACAGCTGCCTCATTGCCTCATATGCCTATAATTAAAATTCCTTTGAGTGGTTGTTGAAGAGAGAAGTTTTACATAATTTTACAAATTCAAGGGTGTGTAGTCTTGATTCAGTATTATCTTGTCAATTACAACTGTATAAGTCAGTTATGACTGGACTGCAAGAGTTAAATTCACAGCATTTGGAAAATTTATACTGTAAAGAAAATATAACCCCTTCAAATATCATCTGAAACAGAAATTACAAGGCAGAAGAAAAAGTGTTGCTTTTTTGCAACAGATAAAAATTGGTTTTGGAACAAGAAATTAAATTATACTTTTTTTTAACACAGATGCATAGGTGTACCTGTCATGAAGTGTGTAGAGTGGACTGTTGGGATTTGCCTGGGCATCCACTACTGCCTGCTTCAGTTCCTGCAGCCTCTCCTCCGCCAGCATCCCATCTGAGTAATCGGTGACTCTCTCAATGCGTGCATCCAGGTGGCTCTGTACACGAGGTAATGTGCCAACCAGCTCATCCCTGAAACCATTTCACTTCCAATAATCAAAACATTCCACTTCTTCATTTTGGATATCATTTATTCTTAGGTTATATTGACTTTCATTTGGAGTTCAATTGTACTGGACAGCATGTGATGCTAGAAAGAGATTTTGATAAGGTAGCCCTTAACCCATTACCTCATATAGGCTATTTTTAGATCCAAACTCTTTGAATAAATCTACAGAAAAGGAGCATTAACTAGAGAAAAGGATTTTTTTTAGAATTTTGTATTTATGAAACCATTGTGATAAATAGAGCATTTGCTCCTTAGGAGCAAATGCTCTATTTATCACAATGGTTTCAAAAAGTGACTTTTACAGAGGCGTAGATTTGTAGAAAGGCGTTATTTATGGAGGAAAGGGATAACCCTTTCCCTCAAATTGACACCTTTTTGATGCTTTTGTAAAAGTCACTTTTTGAAACCACTGTGACACATGCTTCATTTATCACAATGGTTTCTAAACTCCACAATTCTAAACTAGTCATTTCGAATGTAAATGTTTCTTTTCAGTAGATTTATTCAGAGGTTGGTTCTTAAATAGCCCGCAAAGGAATGGGTTAACCCTTTACTCAATGAATATTCATTTAAGAAATAATGACCATAAATACTAAATGATCAATGGTTATAACAGCACATGAACACATAAATTGTTGGCTATGGCAGGAACTTTTATCTCCTTTACGTTTAAATGCTCGATGGTGTATTGTTACACAAACATATCTCATCATTCAAGGGCAGATCACTCTTGTAAAGTATTATCGAAATCAAGCATTTTTCTTTTAGATTAACAGGGACCATTTTGAGCATATAAATGGGTTGTTTGATCGTAACTAACATGAAATTGTATCAAATTGACTAAGACAGCGATCTTATGAGCGATATGTTTACAGTAACAACCATTAATCTGCACAGTCTTTAATTTGTGCTTGAAGTCTGTTTTCGCCAAAGCAGGTGTGTATTCTCCAAAAATATGCATCGAAGGCATGTCTGACAAGCCTCCCAGTGTATATTAAACGGCAAAAAATCTGTTAAACCTTTCCCTGTTCTATGTTTATTCCAAAATTTGACATCTACTAAATATTCATTTTAGAAAGTAAAGAAATAGATCTTTCAAATTTTTTAGCAAACAGAGTATACCCTGATCAAACGGCTCCCATAGGAGCCGTCTGATCTGGGTCTACTCTGTTTGCAAGTGCCTGAAAACACATCTATATGAAGGAAAGGGTTAAAATAATCTAAGCAAAACTTCCTGTCAAACTCCAAATCTATGCCTGATCCTGACCACTCAGTTTCAATGAAATACAGCCCACAGTTTTGGAGATAAAGTGTAGACAAATCTCTTAGTGCTTAAGGAAAAGGGTGAACATTATCATAATCTTTATCCAAATGTGCTGACAATATGCACAATTAGGCTTGATACTGATCGCTCAGGAGAAGTGTCATCGAAATCTGGCCAGCAGTTTTGAGACGAAGCGTCAACAAACTAAATGTGGAAGGATGGACAGATGGATGCTTGCATGCTACTTTGGCAGCAGATAAATACCATTTACATATCTTTGATACAAGATCACCTATGGATAATTGATCAAATTCATGTCTGACAGTGATTTGTGAGTAGACAATGTTTTCAAATCAATTCTAAAATCTATTTTCAGTTCAATTAGCTACTTATGCAGTGGACCTGAACCATTTATGTAACTTTGATAACTATCATGTTGGCCATATTCCATTCACCTGTTCTGGAAAAGATGCTTAAAGAAATTATTCGTAAAGATCTATGTTTAGTTCCTGTGACCTACTTATAAAGTGAACAGTAACTAATTATATTATATTCATAGAGGACTACCAAAGGGCAATTCCTGTAGAGTTTGGTCATATTCCAATCAGCACTTTTGGAGATGTTAAATAAAAATGTTCATTTAAATCTAGTTTTAGCTCCTGTGACCTAATCATGCAACCATCCAGACCCACTCATGAGGAACAAATCAGGTGAGCTAAAAGATATAGAAAACTTATATGTATGAGTGTGATATGTAACTTTAATATCGAAGGAAGTAAGAATTTGCATTTATGTCAAACCTGTTTTGCTGCCAAGAGGCCTTCATTTCTGCTACCCTGATGGAGAACATGCTGAGGGTTATCTCCCTTTCCATCTCCAGCTTGCTCTGTCTACTTTCCAGGGCGCTGCTGCCCATGGCCAAGCCCCCACCATAGAATGCTCCTGTGTAACCCCCCTCATTACCCGTGGTCCAGTCCACCAGTGGGTCATACACAAATGCTTCTAATAGAGTCAGTAATGTCTCCCGACCTTTACGCATAGTCTTCATCACATGCTCACTGGCAAGACGGAAGGTCCCCTAAGAATATATTTTAATGTTAAATGTTTTGCAGAAAAACTGTAATGGAAATATACATATTGTATAATCCACCATAATCTGAATAATCAACTAGAGGTTTTTGTCACAAAAACGGATGTCTCCCCTCTAATAAAAACAATATGTAAAGGGAAATCACTAAAAATGTTATGGTCTTGATGAATGATACTTCCTCATTATGTGCTTTCCACACTACATTTTTCAAGAAGAAAATGATAACAGCTAATAACTCCAAAAATACAGATACCAGATTTATGGCCCTTGTGCATGACACTTACTTTCATCATGCTCTTTCCAAACATAAAATGTCATTCCAATAGCATCAGTCGAACAGGAGTTATTGATCGGCCAAAAAATGCAACAAAGGGCAATAACTCCAAAAGTATTGAAGCCAGAATTATGGCCCTTGTTCATGACACTTTCTCTCATCATGCTCTTTCCATGTATGAAGTTTCAATACGATGGCAAGAGCCATGTAGGAGTTATCGTCCGGACAAGAAAGAATTAAACAAATGTACAAGGGGCAATAACTCTAAATTTATTGAAGCTCGAGTTAAGGATCTTATGCATGACATTTTCTCTTATCATGATCTTTCCATGTATGAAGTTTCAGTCCAATGGCATGTGTCACATAGGAGTAATCATCCGGACAAAAAATTGTGATTTTTTTTACAAAGGGCAATAACTCCAATATTAGTGAAGCCAGAGTTATGGACCTTGTGCATGACACTTCCTCTCGTTATGATCTTTCCATATATGAAGTTTCAATCCAATGGCATGAGCCATATAGAAGTTATCGTCCGGACAAAAAAGTGTGAATTTTTTACAAAGGGCAATAACTCCTATATTAGTGAAGCCAGAGTTATGTACCTTCTGCATGACACTTCCTCTCATTATGCTCTTTCCATATATGAAGTTTCAATCAACTGGCATCAGGCATATTGAAGTTATTGTCCGGACAAAAAATTGTGATGTTTTTTACAAAGGGCAATAACTCCAATATTAGTGAAGCCAGAGTTATGGACCTTGTGTATGACACTTCCTCTCGTCATGATCTTTCCATATATGAAGTTTCAATCCAATGGCATGAGCCATATAGGAGTTATCGTCCGGACAAAAAGTGTGACGGACAGACAGACAGACGGACAGACAGACAGACAGACAGACAGACAACTCTCACGAAAACAATATGTCTCCCCCATATAAATATGGGGGGAGACATAATTACAGCATTACATGATACAGGGTCTAACAAATTTCATCATTAACCAGCTGTCCTCAGGACATGTGTAAAAAGTAAATTTTAGAAAAGTAAATGCATCTCCCCTGCAAAATAATTGTCTTGTAGCATGACAAATATGTGCAACATCAACAAAGTCACCAATTACAAACTAATCACAACATAATACAAGATATTTCTGATAAATCAAGGACATACAACTATCAACTCACTATTAATCTGACTGGATCATTTCTGTAACTTGACCATGATCTTTATGTTATATACATTCTGTACAAATCTGATAAAGCTGTGTGTAAGAACAGACATGCTTAACCCTTTATCTTATGCAAATGCCTTTTTAATGCCTTTGCAAACAGAGTAGACCAAGATTACCATTTATCTGTAGATGACTCCAGTAGGAGTCGTCTGATCAAGGACTGCAAATATACCATTAAACACTAAAGAGGTAAGTGTAAAAACCCTGATGAATGTAAATGTAACAAATAATAAATATCAATCAGAATATGAGCACAGAAAGTTTTGACCATGGCAAAGACTGTAAAATCAGATCTATATTATTCTATAAGCATGCAGTGCAGACTAGGATCAGGCAGCTCCTGTAGGAGCTGTTTGATCAAGGTCTACTCTGTTTGCAAATATCTATATCAAGTAAAGGGTTAACCTTTCCTTTATGTGAACACTTTCTTATGCATTTGCAAACAGGGTAGACTTGCACTTGCTTGACAAAAAATTAAACTTGAGGATGACATTCAGTTTTTTCACTTTTGAAAAGTAGTAACTGGTCATGTTGGACTATTATGAATATTTACCAAATTTGTTCAGGACATGGTATTTCAATGAATGTTTTGCAAAAGACAATTTCAATTGTTTAGCTCCTTTGACCTGCTACGTAGCAGCTTAAGCTATTTATATAACTTTGATAGAAGATCACCCTGGGCTCCTGTAGGAGCCGGCTGATTAGAGTCTGCTCTGTTTGCTTATGACATGATATAGACATGATTCTACAGTTTCTGCCATGACCAAAAATTCCTTAGTCCATGTGCTATTATAACAATTGATCTAATTAATATTGATGTCATTATTTCTTACATGAATATTCATGGCATAAAAAGTTAACTGGAAACCAGCCTACCTCTACCCCTGTTATACCAAGAGCAGCTTCAATATTCTGTGTCAGCCTAAATGGCACTTTCTCCGGGACTCGCAGTCCTTTACCCTTCTCAAAGCACACATTATAGTCAATGTGCACAACCTGAAACAAGAAAACAGGTACAAGATAAGGAATAGCTTAACAACACAAGTCTACATCTATACAAACTATGAGCAAACAAAGTTGTCCACTGATAAAAAATACATTAGTACATAATGATATATACAGATTAACCCTTTACTCCATAAATACCTCTTTCTATTCCATAGCAAACAGAATAGACCCAGATCAGATTACTCCTATAGGAGCCATCTGATCAGGTCTGCTTGGTTTGCTTATTAGGATATAATATAGGTATGATTATACAGTTTCTGCCATGGCCAACTCTTCCTTTATTCATGTGCTATTGTAATAATTCATTATTCATGATGTCATTATTTCTTACATGAAGTAAAGGGTTAATAGTCATAACAAAAATTATATAGAAATAGAGCCCATGCTCAGTGAAACGAAGTCACTTGAAAATTTTTCTACTTTAGACGAAGTTTTTCTAAAGTCAAAACTTTACCCCCCCGTCTTGTTCTATATAAATCGATGTATTTTAAGATGAGTTCATATTCCATCCTCCAATTGTAAGTTTAAATGTTTTTGTATCAAAGTCACATTTCCAGTTACTCTGTATTCCTGGTATGAAATAAAGCTCTAAATCATCCTATACCCCACTCAACACTGTGCCCTATCACATGTATCATCATAAATGAAATGAACCTAAAATTTGCAAGTGTGTCTTATACAAGTATATTTCATAAGCACAGAAATTAGTCTCTTAACTTGACATTTGAACAAAGAAGTAAATTTTACAAGCTCCAGCGTTACTTTAAGCATGGCAGCTAACTGAATTCTTTCAAAAGTATGAATCATTCTGTGTTCACTTCACATCTCATCAGGATCCGAACTGTTTCAAAACTATGACACTGTTTTTTAAATGAAATTTCACAAAAATGCAATTTTAGGCTTCAAACCGACCACTTATTTTGCAGGCAAGTTATTTAATGTTGACAGGGTTAGGGAGAAATTACAAATGAATTAAGATAGAAATGAAAGGAGACAGATAGAAATGAAGGAAGACATTATGAAAGAAATATCTGGTGAATTTTAAACTCTCATTTCGTTTTTACCAAGTCCCTACAAATTCGACACAACACATTTCGACTGTACCCCTATCCTATGTATTATGCTAAAAAGAGACCTTACGACTTTCACACTATGAAACTATTCTACATCTTTTGGAATCACAGATTTCCATCAATAAATTTAACCACATAAAAGAAACAATAAAGTGCTCATGGCTTCACCTCTCCTGTGTTAAGATCGACCAGCACATTGTCCAAATGTCTGTCACCAAGTCCTATGATGTACCCAATCATGGACATGACTGCAGTGGAGCGGGCGTAGGTCTGGGTAATATACCACCACTCGTTGGGCCCCATGCTTGCACACCAAAGCTCCTTGGCCAGCAGGTCCCGTGGCGTGTCTGCCATCAGTTCCTCCAGTACCTTCCGCAGTATGCTCAATGGCCATTCTTTCCTGCTGTCCAGGTCCTTAATGCCCTGAATACAATATTCAGGCAGAAAATGAAATGTCTGTGGCAATTTCATCATAATACAATAGAACCTGTTCTAAGCAGTCATTCATTTATTGAACATAGGGTTTTAAAAAGCAAGGTTTTTTAAAAAGCAAGTGGTTGCTTAATGCATGGCCAAAGTAATGCAGAAAGGAGCTTTCTGCATTAATTTTGACCTGCATTAAGCTACCACCTTTCTTACACACCCATAATTAGACCTCTTTTTGAAGACCATTTAACCCTTCCTTCATATAAATGCGTTTGCAAATAGAGTAGAACCAGATCAGATGGCTCCTGTAGGAGCCGTCTGATCTGTTTGATAATGAAATTTGATTGATCTGTTTACTTTTTAAAATGGCTACAATGTTCCACCTTCCATATTTCAATATAACTTGAATACATAATAACCAAAAATATTCAGTAGGTATGGAAATTTTGAACAAACAGAACAGGGAAAGGGTTAAGACAGGTTCTATTGTAATTGTAATTTATAGTAACTAACCTATATATTTGACCAAACAAACTTAAGCAGTGTAGATCCAGATCAAACTGCTACCTAAGAAACAGTTTGGTCAGATTTACACTATTTTTGTTGCTTTGTTATTTCTATTTAAAAGGTCAAAATGGAGCACAATTGACATATCCCTTTCCCTCATAGAGACACCTTTCAGCACCTTTGCAAACAGAGTAGACCCAGGTCAGACAGCTCCTACAGGCAGCGCCTGATCAGGATCTGCTCTATTTGCTTAAGAAAAAGCATAGATCTGACTCTACAGTTTCTGACATAGTAAAAAAAGTAGGGATGTTAACGGTTACTGAAACTGTAACCGGTTAATCGTAAGTAAAAACCGGTTAACCGAACCGGTTAACCTGACATAAAATACCATTGCCATGTCGACAAGAATGTGTATATCCGATGTTAGTTCAAAACGTGAATGAAAGGCATCAGTTCTTTGAAGAATCTAATGACCAGTGTTGAATACCTTGAATTCGGATCAGACTGCGTCCGTTCTGGATCCAGTCTATGGATCCAGACTACTTTGAAAATCATTAAAATTATGTATACTGACATCGATTACACATTAAGTGTACAAAATATTGGGAGGTGTTCTATTAGGCTTTACATTGTATATCCGACTCAATACTGAATTTCAAGGAACGTGTTCCAGTTCTGAAGTTCTACATTTTCCACATGCACGCTGAAATTCGTGTGTTAAAGATTGACAAAGAATATGCATACATCATAGATTTGATAATCACCAGGTCCGAATAAAGCCAGACAGACGAAGTTCAAGAAGAGTTTTTCAGCACATGACATTTTCGCCACGCTAATAGAGAGCAGGTGCAGAATGTAGCAGACGACAATTCGGAACGTTTTAATAGTTATGTAACCTGCTTGTGAATGGTACAATACGGAAATTAATCAAATTGACAATCGAATCGGAACCACACCGAATTAAACATTTTGCAAGTGATTTGGATCGAGGTGATACCCCAAGTTGGCATGAGCGTCTCATCTGGATCCAAACCGTCTCGCTGCTGAACCAATAAAATTGTCAATATATTAATTTCAGGTACTGTATCCATATGATTCATCGTCAAGAGAAAAAAATCACTTTTCGCAAACTGCTTCTACAAACACTGCATCAAAGATGAAAAATGACACAGTATACACCCTAACCAGATTCTTTTCAGTGTGTACACCGTGTTTTTTTTTTTAATTTTCATGTGTGAACTTCGATCTCTGTTATATTACTATAATTTTATGTGACTATAGGCTTAACTGATATGGAACAACACTGATTTCTAAATAAGATCGTCTTGATTACAAAAGCATTAACACATCGTTACGAATTTTGTTTTCAACACCTTTTCTACATGTAATTGATAAAACGCTTAATTAATTGATCGGCGTGTGTGAAGTTACAACTAAATTACCCAAACTCCCCAAACAATGTGGTACTTATCATCACAACAATAACACCATTTAATTGGCGACCTAATCAATTGTCCCAATCACTGTCACGGTTCCTTGGCAAACACAGCAGACGAGGTATACACGCCCGAGGCGTGTTAATTCGACCAGATGTCAAGGCAGTAAATCGAGCGGTGGCGTCCGCTACTAACGGAGCAAATGCAGCGAACATTATGACTCAACTTTTTTTCTCCAGGTTAACCTTTTGAAGGAAAAGTGTAACCGGTTATTCGTGGTTATAACGGTTAACCGGTTAACCGATTAACCGTTAACATCCCTAAAAAAAAGCATTTCCTTTGCTCATAATCCCATGATAAACAAGATGTGTTTGTGAAACAATATGCTCTCGATATGAGCTTTGACCTAGATGTATGACCTTGACCTTAATAAGTCACCCTAAAAATGTTTGCCTCCATAAGTTGCACATGCATGCTAAGTTTGAAGGTTGTATGTTGAATGAAGACAAAATTATCGCCAATCTAAATCTGACCTGTAATTTGACCTTGATACATGACATTGACCTTAATAAGTCACCCCTAAAATATTTTGCTTCCATAAGTTGCACATGCCTGCCAAGTTTGAAGTATGTATGTGCAATGGCTACAAAATTATAGCCAACATTAAAGTTGGGAACAAACCAACCAACATACAGACAAGGCAAAAGCAATATGCCCCTCCACCTCCCTTAATTGGGGGGGGGGGGGGGGGTTTGTTTGTAAAAATCATTAATATTCAGGTTGACACTATTTCTTACACTAATATTCATGAGGGACAGGGCTATACAACCAATGGAGATGTATGACTGGGTGTCCTACTATCTGATAAATACAGACATCTAGAATAACTCATGGCTGACTGTTATTTCATATGTTGCTACCCAGTGAGAAAAGGTATCCAGTTGCCCAGATAAAATGCATAAATTAAAACATTTTCAAGAATAGTAGTTCCGTTATTTCTCCAACAACCCTATAAAGAGTGGTCACAACATAAGGTCTGGTGGAGAAATAATGATTTTAGTATTTGAATACCCATATTGATATAAGGCCATAAGTACCATATAGGTTCTTGCATATTGCTAACAATGAAGACCCACACAGCATAGCCACAATGATAACTGTCAAAGAAGAGCACTTATCAGATACATGTACAATGTTCTCAATGTGGCTACAGGTTTGAGAATATACCATCTGAAAAGCTGTAATATACTTCTAATAAAAGAAAATTTGTCAATTGAATACGGATGCCCCCGCTGAATGACAGACCTGAAAAGAGGAGACACCGTACAACTCATTATGATTATGCTGACAAAATATCAAATCATTCAAGCATACACAAGCCAAGGAGTCTTTGACGAAAATTTTACAGGACAGACGTGTGGACGGACATCAGACATATGGACAAGGGTAAAACTTAATGCCTCCATCATCTAAAGTGGGGGGTAGGGGGATAATAAAACTGTTCTTACAAGACAACACATTAGATTGACACTTTTTCTTTTCTCAACTCACAATTTCTTTGAGGAGGGGTGTGAGTTTGTTGTAGTAGACCTCACTCGGTCGGGGAATGCTTGGTTGAGTGGCTGAGCCGGAAGCAGCTTGTTGCTTCAGCATCTGTGCGAGGGCCTCCCGCTGTTGCCAACGCTTGTACAGGGCAAACAGGGGTGTCACTCCATCCACCCACTGGATCAACCCAGACCGAGGGCCAAGCGGAGTTACAGAATAGTGCCGTGCTCTGTACAACTCATGACTGCCCCTTAGGTAAGAGAAAAAATAATACACATGTTAAGACAGCTAAAATAAGAAATTACAACTAGAACCATGTCCACAGGACATGGATGCCCCAATGTTGGTGTATTAAGGAGGTCACACAGCATCTCATACAGTGACCAACAAAACAACAAAGAGCAGTTATTCTGCCACATTGATTGCCTTTGTACACATCTTTTCATCAAGGCTGATCATCTACTCTATATTTAATCTGATTTTCAATACCTACTACATATTCAATGATAAAATAGTTACAATTAAATATGGATGATGTTACATTGAAGGCACTTTAGAAACTTAAGAAACAGATCTATCAAATTACATTAGCAAACAGAGCAGATCCTGATCAGACAGCACCTATAGGAGCCATCTAATCTGGGTCTAACCTGTTTGCAAACACATGAAAAAACATTAATACGAAGGAAAAGGTTATGGTCGACACCAAAACACACATATACAACAGATGTCACTGCATGTTGACACGACCCTGACCAGATGCAACTTCTCTTAGGAGTGTTTAGTCTCTGTGCACACCATTGCAAAACATCAAATCTCCCAAAACATCTGAATGACTTGAAAGTCTGTCTAGATTTCCTGCAACAGCATGGGACCCACGTCTGTAGATAAGTGGTGTACTGTTCTATCCAATTCTATAATTTCTCAGCCAGACCCTATCTTGTTGGTACAGTAGAACCCCTCTAAACCAGACATTAAACTTGGTATGAATATCCGTCTTGGAGACAGCTGGCAGCTTTCACCCTGCATTAACATATTCCTGCATATTGACACCTTTTGACGCTTCTGTAAAAGTCACTTTATGAAACCATTGTGATACATAGAGCATTTGCTACACAGGAGCAAATGCTCTATTTATCACAATGGTTTCAAAACTACACAATTCTGAAAATTTCCTTTTCTCTAGTTAAAGCTCCTTTTTGGTAGATTTAATCAAAGAGGTTAGGTCTAAACGTAGCCTAAGTGGGAATGGGTTAAGCAGCCACCTGCCTAAAGTTTCTAATTCTTTTGTATTAGAATTCTGGTTTAGAAAGGGTTTGCTGTACTCATTAGAGTTGTCTCAGAAATGCAATTCTAATGTGTACCAAAAAGATCGGGTTTGGCAGAGAAAAATAGAGAACAGTTAACTAGACATCCTAAATACTTCTAGTATCTATAGCTCGAGTGTTTTTCAACCATTATACAGAGCAATCACTTACTTTTTGGCACAGGCAAACATGTTGTTGACAATATTAAGGAACTGCATGATACGCTCATCCAAATGCAGATCTTCTAGACCCTTGAACAAGTATGGATATCTGTAAAATAAAGTGTGACAGATTCATTGTACACACTGGCAAAATAAAAATGTTATGCAAACTATCTTGCACAGCAGGTGAGACAATAAGATACAGTACATCCACTCTAAACAAGATGTTCAAACTAGTATCAATGCCGGTCTGTAAGACAGGTAGCAGCTTAACCCATTCCCTCATAGGCTATTTTTAGATCCAACCACTTTAAATAAATCTACCGAAAAGGAGCATTAACTAGAGAAAAGGAAACTTTTAGAATTTTGTTGTTTGAAACTATTGTGATAAATAAATTATTACAAAGTGACTTTTACAGAGTCGTCAATATGAGGGAATGGGTTAATGCAGGGGGAAAGTCATACAGAAAACTCCAAAAGCAGCTTTCTGTATGTCTTTCACCTGCATTAGCTGCCACCTGTCTTTAAAGATCTAAATTATTCTTTACTTAAATTCCGGTACGGTGTGTGTATGTGTGTGTGTGTGTGTGTGTGTGTGGGGGGGGGGGGGGGGGGGGGGGGGGGGGGGGGTTAACTTAACTCTATATGTATGACATTTTCAAAGGAGTAGGATTTTTGGTCAAAATTTAAAAGAATCAAGAATAGGTACATATCACATCATATTGACTGACATCAAACCTAAAATTGAATCTTATACCACATGAATATTCATGCAAGAGATAATGACATCATGAGTATCAACAGATGACTTTTTGAAATGGTACATGAACACAGGACAGTTTTGCCGTGGTGGAAACATTCCATGAGCAAACAGAGTAGACCATGATGAAACACCTCTCACTGTGTCCTCAAAGCAACAAATCAAGTTGTTATAACCATTTACCTGATGAATTTTCATAAAACAAAATAGTGACATTATAAATATCAATTAGATGGACTATTGAATGGCAGATGAATAACAGCATTTTGGGCCAAAAACTGACAAATCAAATCTTACTTTCCCATAAGCAAAAACAGCAGACCCTGATCCGATGAATCCCACAGGAGCCATCTGATCTGGGTGTTCTCTGTTTGCAAATGTGTCTCTATTACATGTAGGTAAAGGGTTAATGTTAATCATCATAGTGCCTAAATGTCTCCATTACCTTTTCCCATCAGAGCCTTTGAACACCAGTTTCTTGGGTTTGGTCTTGGTGGGCAGTATCTGCACAGAGTTGGACACAGACTCAATAGTGACCAGCTGACCGACAGTGCCAAGCCCAGGCATGGCTATGACTGTATTACGCAGGGAGTGGAGCTTTGGACTGATCTCGTCCATCAGCAACACTAAGCTGCTACGCTTTTGGGCCTTCTGCTGTAGGCTAACATGGATCTGGAGAACATAACATGAATACAGTGAGATTTATATTGAAAAATGAAATTAAAATTAAATCAGACTACAATCAACATTTTTATCCCCATCAATATTTTAACATATTCTTAACCCTTGTCCCGCTGCTTGTGACCCGACTCACATTTGCAAACAGCTTGGATCCAGATAAGACGCTGTTGAGATGATGATGTCTCATCCAGACCAAAGCTGTTGACATTCTGGCAATAGTTTCTCAAATTGATTGAATTGGATTTAGTTAAATTGCACCAGATCTAAATTTTAGTACAGTAAAACCCCTCTGAACCGGACGTTCAATTTAGTATACAAATAAAAGTAAAATATGCCGCCAAAGCCTAGCTTTGGGGGCATAAAAATAAACTACCTAGTTATAGTCCACTTTCAGTCCGAAGGACCGCTCAGCCAGCTGTACAGATTCACTATTTTCTGTATTTCTTTACCAAAGCCTTAGTACTCATTAGATTCCAATCTCCCAAACACTTTTTATAAGTACAACTCTTTACCTCATATTAATACTTTGTCACACCTTTGCAAATAGAGTGGACCCACATCAGGCGGATCCAACAGAAGCTCTCTGATCAGGGTCTGCTCTGTTTGCTTATGAAATAATAACAGATCTGACTCTGCAGTTTCCACCAATACCAAACAATCAATATGCCATAATAAATATTCATGATGCCATTATTTTCTTACACAAATATTCAACTGGGAAAGGATAAATAAGATAGGTTTCGGTGGAGAAATAAGGAAAGCTCTGATAAGCTGAAAGGCAACTCTATTCTCCCTGACCTGTTTGAATGGGTGCCAGCTGGCCCTTGGGTGGTTTGGGTTGGAGGGGGACTTGAGCTTGTCCAAAGCATTTGAAATCAGCTGCCCATAGGTTTCCTGGAACCACCTCTCGTGTGGGGTCTGTGTTGGTTGGCTGGTGATCTCCTGTAATCTCTCCATTGTGTAAAGGGTCTGAAACACACACCAGGGACAGTAAATCCTACTGACTTCGAGGTACATACATATAATGTTTTAATTTCAATCTGACATGTTCTGCACTGTCATCACTGTTTGCATGCTGTATAAATGGCAATTATTTTTTTTCTTAACAATTGTAATACCCAAACCCCTTTCCCTAACCTAGAAAAGCATTCACAGGATAAGCCCCTACTTACTAAGACTGTAGATATGATCTAGCATTTAACAAGGACTCCTATATGAGCCACCTTATCAGGATATGCTCTTGTTTGCAATTAAATAGATCCGATTCTAGTTCAAAACTTTTCTTATTCATACAGCATTATAAATATTATAAAGCCAGTTAATGTTCATACATACATTATTTCTTACAAAAATAGTCATGGAGAACAGGGTGAAATGCTCCAAATTTGTCTATCTTTATTTAAATGTTTTGAGCTCAGATTGATTTTTCTTAAAACTTTGAAAATCTGCAACTAATCCTGTAAGGTATAAATATTTATACAAAAATTCAAGACTTCATGAATATGATAAAGCTCGTGTCATATTGTAATAGAAAACTTGTCTCATAAAAACAGTTTGTAATGAACACAAGTATAAGATTCTCTAATTTTTTCCCTAAGAGTTAAAGACACAAAAAGTCCTGAAAACTCAGCATTCTAAGTGTTGAGTTCTGGCATACATACTGGTTTGAGGACTGTTTTGTGTTTCTCCCTGATAATGGCAGCCTTCTCCTCCTTACTAAGGGACTGGTTGGCATTGACCTTCTTGATTTCATTCTCCAGCTGGGCAATACGTCGCTCCACATCCTGGTGCTGCTGGTTCAGTGTACCAAGCCACAGCTCGTCCCAAAGCAGCGTGATCCGGCGCAACTCCTCAATCAGCTGCTTTACATCAGATATCATCCTAGAAATAAACATGACATTTGGCCTCTTTGCATGAAAATGACCTCTACCTGACACGACTGAATCTTATTCTCCACACATCAATTTCATTTAAAGTGCCAAAAGTCTCTTTTAACTCGTTAAAAAAAGAAAGATCACTATAACAGCTGGGACACACATACCCTGTGCGTACTGATATACTAAAATCGTCATTTCTCCACCAAACCCTTTATTGTTGCCACTCTTTAGAATCATCTCTTCGAGAGGCGATTCTAAAGAGTGGTCACAACATAGGGTTTGGTGGAGAAATAAAGAAGCTATTCTTGAAAATGTTTTAATTGATGCAAGTTATCTGGAGCTCTGTTATGTTGTGACAAGATAGGGTTTGGTTGATAAATGACTATTTTAGTATTTGAATACACACCTTTATCTATTGCTCTAGTTACATACTGAATCACTTACTGTGGAAAGTTAGCAGCCAGTGTGTTGAGCATGGACACTATACAGTTATGCAGCATGGAATCAGCCTCCAGTGCAGTGCTCAAGTCGTCGTCGTCCTGGGATGTGGCATCCTCCGTTGGTTCCAGACTGGGATCACTCTCCGGCGTGTCTGTCAGATAGTTGTTCAGCAAGCCTGTAACATAGATAATTATCATACTGAAAACTGTGTCTGATCACAGTTAAACAAATACAGTAAAGCCTGTCTATAACAATTACTCATGCGAGGTTAAATTCTGGGGTTAAAGACAGGCGGTAGCTTCCTGCAGCATCAAAAATATGTAGAATTGGAGCATTCTGCCTTACCTTTCTCCTGCATCAACACTTTACTTCATGAATACACCTTTCTACGCCTTTGCAATCTGAGTAGACCCAGATCAGATGGCTCCTGGGTCTGCTTATGTAATATATAGATTTGATTCCATAGTTTCTGCTATTTTAATAATTATCTAACTAATATTCATGATGTCATTATTTCTTACATGAATATTGATGGAGTAAAGGGTTAAGCAAACACCTGCTATATTTATCTATTAATCTTTGACTCTATAGAGATGCCTTTTGGCAACTGTACAAACAGTGTCAACCCAGATCAGACATCTGTAGATAATCTGACATAGTCTTCCCTGTTTTCTTTTCAAAACACATACATTTGATTCTACTGTTTCTGCCAAAGGGCCACTTCATAAGAGGCTCTGCCTTATGTACTTGGGACCATCAACATTTGTAAATTCCTTCTTCCTTAAACTAAAAAAAAATTGCTTTAAAAACTAACTGCAAATGCTTTGGAAATGAATTGCTACTACATGATTGAAGACTCCATCTCTTCCACTTGGCCATCAATGATGTATTAACAATGAAACAATGAACTATAATTTCAGCAAATAAACCATTTCATTTGATAACTGCACTCTATTTATTATAACCTACCTGTCTCAGACTTGGTATCAAGGACTGTTGTTGAGCTGCCGACAACTGCTGGGTAGACTATCAGGTGTGGGGCATCCTCTGCCACCCGACACAGCAAGTCAGATATACTCTGTCTAACATATGCCTCAGGGTGACTAAGCCTGGAGAAGAGCTGAGGTATTATTCCCTTCCAAGGGGCTGTGGGTGTGGCCGCTAGCCCAGTCTCCAGAACGTTCCTCAGCTCCCAGGCATGTTTGACCAGTAGTCGCAGTAAGCGCAGGGTGCTTATCACATTGGAGTCTTCACTTGTCTTCTCCATCAGCAGATCACACTGGAATAAAACAGTAGCCCTGTCAAATAATGATCTAGGTAATTCAGTTACAGAACTTCTTCCAACATAACACTTGTACAAGTCATGTCCCAAATCTAAACATATTACCAGCCATGAAGGTAAATTAGAAAAGAAATGTCATAATGCTGCTTTAGTCAGTGGTCAACATCACATATACACAAACAAGATGTGCTTGTGAAACACTATGCCCCCGATATGACCTTTGACCTTGATGCATAACCTTGATTTAATAAGGTATTGCCAACCATCAGAAAGACAGAGCAAAAACAGTATAATAGTATCCTTCCACCCCTAGATATAGAGGGGGGTGGCATAAAAATACAATTATACACTATACACTATATTTTCATTTTAGATTCAGACAAGATTCGGGTCATTACACTAAACGTGATCCTCATACTGTTTTCACACTTTCCTTGTTGAATATTCATGTTAGGAATATCATCATGAATATCTATTAGCTGAATTTTTGGTAGTGTTAGAAACGGCAGAGTCATATCTTTTAATTTTATAAGCAAAGAGAGCAGACCTAGCCCTGATCAGATGACTCATATAGGAGCCATCTGATATGGGCCTATTCTATTTGCAAAGGCATGAAAAAGCGTTTAAACATAAACTTTTTTTTAGACTTGAATAGGTGCAGTCTTGAATTTAGTATGTTCTCATAAAATATTTTTTAATTGCTCCTACCCCATTGAGTTTCAGGAACTTGAAGTATGCAGTTGCTGATAGCTGGTAGTAGTGGTAAATCCTGTGTACGACTCCCTTCCACACATCAAGTAGGGCCTCTAGACACCTGTCGTCTACGCGCTGCAGACTGGGACAGCTGGCGAGCAGCTGCCGCCGTGTCGTTTCTGTACCATCATCATACTGGCTCTGACAATAAAAAAACGAATTTACACCTATAGCTGAAACCTCTGCAGGCTACCTGGTAAAATGGGGCCAATCTAACCTTTACTTGATGAATATTCATGCAAAACTCCGTCCATAATGAATATAAATTAATTCCTGTATTATAACAGAATAAGGGCAGAATGTAATATATAAAAAAAACTGTGCAGACCAAGATCAGACCGCTCCCACAGGAGTTACTTAATTTCAGTCCTTAACCCTTTTCATTCTAAGCCTGACCTGACCCATATTGCAAACAGCTTCAATCCAGATGAGATGCCAATTAAACATTCCTTTTCAATCCAGATGAGATGCCAATTAAACATTCCTTTTCAACAGGATCCATGTTGTTTGACCCTCTGTCAGCAGCTTCTCAACATTTCTTTCCAAATCAGAAGTGAGTTAACATGGCAGCAGATCAAAGTAAGGGTAGAAATGTTTCATGGCATGAACAAGATGTGTTTGTGAAACACTATGCCCCCTCGATATGATATTTGACCCTAAAGGATGACCTTGATCTTGACATGTCACCCCTCAAACTGTGCAGCTTCATGGGGCGCACATGCATACCACATATCAAGTCTGTATCTCTACTGGTTCAAAAGTTATGGCCAATGTTAAAGTTTGTGACCTTTGACCATGAAGGATATGACCTTGACATGGTACCCCTCAAACTGTGCAGCAAAATGAGAAACACACGTATACCAACTATCAAGTCTGTATCTCTACTGGTTCAAAAGTTATGGCCAATGTTAAAGTCGGTGACCTTTGACCCTGAAATATGACCTTGACCTTGAAATGTCACCCCCTAAAATATGCAGCTTCATGAGATACACATGCATACCAAATATTAAGACTTTATCTCTATTGGTTCAAAAGTTATGGCCAATTAGAAGTTGGTGACCTTTGACCCTGAAGAATGACCTTGACATTTCACCCCTCACACTGTGCAGCTTCATGAGATACACAATCATGCCATATATCAAGTCTCTATCTGTACTGGTTCAAAAGTTATGACCAATGTTAAAGTCGGTGATTTGACCCATGTGTTTGACCTCTGACCTTTAAAGATGACCTTGACCTTGACATGTCACCCCTCAAAATGTGCGGCTTAATGAGATACATATGCGTGCCAAATATCAAGTCACTAGCTGTACTGGCTCAAAAGTTATGACCAATGTTAAAGTTACAGACAATTTGACCTTTGACCCTGACGTATGACCTTGACCTTGACATTTCACCCCTAAAAATGTGCAGGTTCATGAGATACACACGCATGCCAAATATCAAGTCTCTATCTCTACTGGTCAAAAAGTTATGGCCAATGTTAAAGTCGGTGATTTGACCCATATATTTGACCTCTGACCTTGAAGGATGACCTTGACCTTGACATGTCACCCCTCAAAATGCGCGGCTTCATGAGATACATATGCATGCCAAATATCTAGTCTCTATCTGTACTGACTCAAAAGTTATGACCAATGTTAAAGTTGCTGACAAACAAACAGACAAACAGACAGACAGGGCAAAAACAATATGCCCCCCAGATCTTATCTGGGGGGCATAAAAAGGGTTAAATTCACTTAAAAACAAGTTATGAGAGCATTGAAAGCAATGCCATAGTCCCTTACCCATTTTCCAAATCCAAATGCTGTAATTGTGGAAAATTGATGTAGCGTAACAAAATTTAAATTTGATCTGTAACTCATTATAATAAAGCTACATACCAAATATCACTTAATATTATCTGTAGCGGTTTATATAAACAAGAGGGCCATGATGGCCCTAAATCGCTCACCTGGTTACTATAGACATATGCATACACTGTATTTCTATGTAAAAATAAGTAAGCTTCAGATTGGGGCCAATATGAAACCAAGGGCCATAATTTTAGGCCTTGAGTTTCAAATTTGAACAATCTAAATAAAGGAACATTAGATGATGCTTCATATAAGTTTCAAAGTTCCTGCCCTTACAATTTCACAGGAGATTTTAAAGATTTTCCTATGAAAAACTGATAAGCAAGGGGCGGGGCCGTTTTGGTCCAGGGGTCATAATTTGAACAATCTTGGTAGAAAACCATTAGATGATAATAAATACTAAATTTCAAAGGTCTTGGCCTACAGTTTAGGAGAAGATTTTTAAAGATTTTCCTATGAAAAACTGATAAGCCAGGGGCCGGGGCCATTTTTGGTCCGGGGGTCATAGTTTGAACAATCTTTGTAGAGGACCATTAGATGATGCTACATACCAAATATCAAAGGTCTAGGCCTTACGGTTTCAGAGAAGAAGCTTTTTATGAAAAACTGATAAGCCCCCGGGCGGGGCCATTTTGGTCAAGGGATCATAATTTGAATAATCTTTGTAGAGGACCAATAGATGATGCTACATACCAAATATCAAATGTCTAGGCCTACAGTTTCAGAGAAGAAGATTTTTAAAGATTTTCCTATGAAAAATTGATAAGCCCTGGGGCGGGGCCATTTTTGGTCTGAGGGTCATAATTTGAACAATCTTTGTAGAGGACCATTAGATCATGCTACATACTAAATATCAAAGGTCTAGGCGTTACGGTTTTAGAGAAGAAGATTTTTAAAGATTTTCCTATGAAAAACTGATAAGCCCCCGGGCGGGGCCATTTTTGGCCCGGGGGTCATAATTTGAACAATCTTTGTAGAGGACCATTAGATGATGCTACATACTAAATATCAAAGGTCTAGGCCTTACGGTTTCAGAGAAGAAGATTTTTAAAGATTTTCCTATGAAAAACTGATAAGCCCTGGGGCGGGGCCATTTTTGGTCCGGGGGTCATAATTTGAACAATCTGTGTAGAGGACCATTAGATCATGCTACATACCAAATATCAAAGGCCTAGGCCTTACGGTTTTAGAGAAGAAGATTTTTAAAGATTTTCCTATGAAAAACTGATAAGCCCCAGGGCGGGGCCATTTTTGGCCCGGGGGTCATAATTTGAACAATCTTTGTAGAGGACCATTAGATGATGCTACATACTAAATATCAAAGGTCTAGGCCTTACGGTTTCAGAGAAGAAGATTTTTAAAGATTTTCCTATGAAAAACTGATAAGCCCCGGGGCGGGGCCATTTTTGGTCCGGGGGTCATAATTTGAACAATCTTTGTAGAGGACCATTAGATCATGCTACATACCAAATATCAAAGGTCTAGGACTTACGGTTTCAGAGAAGAAGATTTTTAAAGATTTTCCTAAGAAAAACTGATAAGCCCCAGGGCGAAAGTGCCAGGTGAGAAAAATACCAGAAAACTGAAGTGTGACAGAATGACGGATGGAGAGCAAACTTATAGTTCCCTTTCAGCGTTGCCAGTAGGGGACTTATAAATGAGCCACATCCTGAGCGAGTGTTTACCCAGATTAGCCACAACCTCCACAATGTGACTAGTCTAGGTCTGTTTTGTTTGCAAAGTTTTTAGAAATCTTTTCTTCTCATGTGATTTCCTTAACTGATTTACCTGGTCCTGGTCACTGATGTCCTCCTCACTGGTCATCACCGTGTGGATCTGGCTCAGGATGGACAGCAAAGTCTCCTGCTCATCTGAACCCATGTCCTGTACAAACAACAATGCAAACTCTAAACAACATACTCCTTATACTACTGTTAAGAATTAGGTCTGCTTCAAATCTAAATCATTGCATTTCTTCTAATTCAATTCACTTTTGAATGCGAGAAATAAGCGTACTGATATTTACAAACAGAGAGCTTCTAGGGCAGTCCTCTGATCTGGGTCTGCACTGTTTGTTAAAGGAATATTTATGGGGTACATGGTTAACCCTTTCCTTCATATAACACCTTTTCAAATATTTGCAAACACAGTAGACCGAGATCAGATGGCTCCTATAGGATCTGTCTGATCAGGGTCTGCTCTGTTTGCTAATGGAATTTGATAGATGTTTCTATTCTTTCTAAAATGGCTACCATGTTCCACCTTCCATATTTCATTATAACTATGTTGTCCATGAATATTCAGTAGATACTGAAATTTGGAATAAATATAGAACAGGGTACAGAGTTAAAGATAGAAGCGTCATTGATAAAAATGATATTGATATATCATCAATTCAAGTCAGTTGATCCGATATTGATACTGGTTTCAAAATATCGATACAAATGGAGGACAAATAAACATGTTCCACGGGCTTTATTTCTTACAGGTTGGTAACTTCTTACATACCTGCAGTGACGTTCTTGATGAGACATATCCTGCAGGTGCTGTCTCAATCTGGGTTTGCACTTTTGCCATGAGAATTTGAGTGTTACTTCAACTTAATTGTTAAATAACTTGGAAGTGTTGCAGTATATTATAAGCCACAAAGGATATACAGTATTCTATGACATCATTTTATTGAAAGTTTTGACTTTTTATACCCCGATGGATGTAATTACAGAGCATAAATCATGTTTGTGTATAAAAATTAATATATCGATATATCATCAATATTTTTTCATCGATAAATCGATACAGAAATTTCCATCAATGACACCTCTAGTTAAAGGTGTATCATGCTACCTACCTTGGGCAATAGAGACAATATTTGAGTCTTCTCCTCTGCAAACAGCTGAACACTGCCATGACTGAAAACAGCAGAAAAATAACAAGAACACATTAAGTTCCCCTTTTTCAGGATGTTTGAAACATACAATTAAAAGACAAGCTTGGTGGAAAACAGGCTTTAAGGTTTACAAAATGCATCAACAAAAGCCATTAACCACACTAAAAAAGGATCTACTCTATCTCATTTGTCTGATTTTACATGAAACTCAAACTCTCCTCCCAAGTTTGTATAGGTGAATAGGTAAATCCTGGAATATTTCTACTACTTTTTAATTACTTTTAATTGTACAATCAAAGGAGGGAGACGAAGTGGACAACAAAAGAAGAAGTGGGTTGACATCATCGAGGGATGGACTGGCAAAACATCACAAAACCTGGCACACAACAGACAAAAGTAGAAGAGGCTGATGTGAAAGTCAATCCTGTGATTCTCCCAAGACTCTGTCCAGGTGATTTGCAACTGATGGAGAAACAAGTAACCATAGGCCCTTATAAACTGCTCCTTCTGAAGCAGTTTGACCAGGCTTAACACTGTAAGTTTGTATGGCAGAAATTATTGGGTAATAACTGTACTATCAAACATGACAATGTCCTTAACCCTTTTCAGTCCTTAACCCTTTTCATTCTAAGCCTGACCTGACCCATATTGCAAACAGCTTCAATCCAGATGAGATGCCAATTAAACATTCCTTTTCAATCCAGATGAGATGCCAATTAAACATTCCTTTTCAACAGGATCCATGTTGTTTGACCCTCTGTCAGCAGCTTCTCAACATTTCTTTCCAAATCAGAAGTTAGTTAACATGGCAGCAGATCAAAGTAAGGGAAGAAATGTTTCACGGCATGATAAAGGGTTAAATTCACTTAAAAACAAGTTATGAGAGCATTGAAAGCAATGCCATAGTCCCTTACCCATTTTCCAAGTAATAACTGTACTATCAAACATGACAATGTGAAATCTTGATCAAACCCAGTGTCTCTGAGGAAGTTAATTGTTTGGTTCAGACAGTCTGCACTGCCTTAACCCTTTCACAGCAGGACACTAAACACCGACCAAGTCAGAAAGGGCCCCACATGGTGATCAAACTTGGCCAAGACTGTTTACCTATAAACATTCTCAGCACATATGGTGTATAGCAGATGAGAAATATTTGAGTTAAAGAGCAGACAAGGCTGAAATGGCAAATTTTGACTAATTCAAGGGCCATAACTCAGGTGTCACATGCAATGGTATTCAAACTTGATCAAGATGATATAGCTATGAACAATCTCTGCAGGTTTGGTGAAGATCAGATGAAAACTACTCGAGTTAGAGAGCAGAGTAGACTAAAATGGCAATTTTTGACTGAATCAAGGACCATAACTCAGAGGTGTCTTATGAGATTTAGGTGGTAATCAAACTTGGTCAATATTTTACACCTATAAACATTCTCTGTAAGTTTAGTGAAGATCAGATGAAAACTATTTGAATTAGAGAGCGGACAAAAAAAGTGTGACGGACTGACAGACAGGGTGATTACTATAGGGCACCCACACCAAGGTGTGGGGCCCTAAAGAGTCACTAATGTCCTTTGCAAACAGTGTAGACCCAGATGTGAAGGCTTCTCATCAGGGTCTGTAGTGTGTTGTGTTACTCCTTCTTTAAAACGAACACCCCGAACATTCATGGTAAGCTTGACCTGTTCCAATTTTGGAATAGTCCATTTAACCCAAAAGCTATACATGTCTTCCTCTCATAATACTAAGCATATACCCTTAATTATAATATGAACCACATATGTGAAGGACGGTTTGAGTGATCAAGTCACATCAAAAGTGTTGACAAAAGTTGTTGGCATTTTGGATGAATCAAGGGCAGATAACTCTAAACATAGAAATTTAATTCAACCCCAAAACTATAGGCGTCTTCCTCTGATGATACTAAGCAAATTCCCTTAATATTAAACCAATATGTGAAGTACTGTTTGAGTTATTACGTCACATCAAAATTTTGATGGACGGCCAGATGGATGGGACGGACGGACAGATGGATGGACAGACAGAAAATGTGATTCCTCTAAGCTCCTGCATTTTCAATGCAGGGCCCTAAAAACAAGTACAATGTAGATCCAGATCACAGAGTATCGGTGGAGGATCCTCTGACAAATTTAAGCCTTTCATACTGAACAGATTTTATAGTTTATACACTGAAAGGCCTTTCCACTTTGAATATTCAGCATTCAAATGGTTAAAGACACAGACTGAAAATATGGATAAGTAACAGAATAAGAAGGGTGATATAACCTGGCAAAAATATCTATTGGGCTTATAACACTTGAAGTTAGATGCTGACAAAATTTATGTGATGCACATCTATACTTCACAGAGACCATGTGTATCAAGTTTCATTGAATTTATGCTGTAAACTGCAAAAATGGTGAGTCTTTAAAGGGGAAGTCCTTACATTCGATGCGTTTCAATAATACCTAAACTATACTAAGCTCATTTGCTTATATGCTGAAAAGTAGTATGTCGCTAGAAACCTATCCAATAAACATTGAAATGACAAAACATCCATGTGTTTGATATAGACGATCCCCGTTTTATTCCTCGATGTTTCAGTTTTTATTCAGGTTGGGTTTTAGTTTTGTTTTTGTTTGGGTATTCGTGTCTCTCCTACTTGGGGGAAACGCTGTTATGTAAACAATGGAGGGATCGGGTGATCATCGGCAAAACGCGGAAAAATTGAACGGAAAATGCCGAAAATAATTTGTTGTAGAACAAAAATTATAAGTATTGATGAAATCGGTTTATTTTGTATCACGGGGGCATTTTTCGATACAAGTTAAAATTGACAATCTTAATAATGGTAATTGAGCATAACAAATACCAAGTTTTATGACATTATTGAAATTATGTGTTCATTGTAGAGACTTCCTCTTTAAGAGAAGGCAGCTGTTTAATGCAAAAGTAATGCAAAAAGCTCTTATGAAGCTTTCATCTTTTCTTTCATCCTGCATTAAGCTACCATCTGTCTTAGAGACCAGAAATAGCTTTCCCTTTTCCTAAAGAGAGGAATCACTGTACACTTCAACAGTTTTACCTGGCATTGTCTACAGCTTTGCGTCCCCACTTGTAGCACCAGCCAGCCAACAGGTACCAGGCTTTAGGCAGGGTCTCACACTGAATGGTGCTGAGATGCAGGAGCCGACCTATTATGGGCTCTGTGTCTGACAAGATAGGATGGTCACCAATTCTCAGGTCTGTAACAATAGAAGACATTACTATAAACTTCTTCTTCTCTGTGAACCGATACTTTGAAATGCTCTATAACCCTTTTCCACACCTTTGCAAAAAGAGTAGTCCCAGATCAGGCGGCTCCTATACGAGCAGTTTGATCAAGGTCTACTCTGTTTGCTTATAGAACAATATAGATATGATTCTACAGTTTCTGCCATGGCCAAAATTTCCTGTGTTCATAATCAGCTAATTAATATGCATGATGTCATAATTGCTTACATAAACATTCATGGAGTAAAGGGTTAAGCAGAATGTATAAAGCAAAATTTAATAGGAAATGCATACTTTTGTTATCCATTCTTTAGTTTTGTTATGCAACTTATACTACAATGTAAAAAAAAATGTGTTTTAACATTTTTTAATCATGATCTTGTTGGTAATTCTCATGGTCTTTCTGCTTTCCTAATTCTCTAACATGGATTCTACTGTGAGGTAAATGTTTAGAAGCTGTTACACTTACACTAGTTATTATGTTGTCAGGGCATACCAATATTCACCTTTTGTATCTACAGAACACCTGAATTATATTTTGCATTTTTACATGATAATCCCACCTTTTAACCCTTTCCCTGTTCTATGTTTATTCCAAATTTCAATACCTGAATATTCATGGACAAAATAGTATTTAATGACATATGAAAGGTGGAGAATTGTAGCCATTTTAGAAACTAAAGAAACAAATCTATTAAACTTCATGAGCAAACAGCAGACCCTGATCAGAGGGCTCCTATAGGAGCTGTCTGATCTGGGTCTACTCTGTTTGCCAATGTGTGAAAATGCGTTTACATGTATTTCAGATTTGATTTGACTCTCAACTGTTTGTCACAGCAATAAATTTTATTTCCTTGAATGAGTTCATTTAGTAGGTAAGTCCATATGTAAGCAATGAAACCCCACAGGACATTAAGGTCCATCCTAGTTCACCCAAAAGACAAAATCAAAATGGAAAACAAAAGTGATATAGTTTACTCTATTCCATGCAAACAGTGTAACAAAGTTTACATAGGTGAAACTAGTAGAAATTTCAAATATAGACTGGAAGAACATAAGAAAGATGTTTGTACTCATCAAGTAAAAAACTATACTAGATCTGAAAGGAAAGCTTCTCTGACAGAGTACAATAAAAGTGGCATAACGGATCATTCTGTGCAGTCGAATCATATCATTGACTGGGAGGGCACTAAAATAGTGGACAAAGAGTCAGACCTTCGCGCTCGTCAAATGAAAGAGGCCATCCAGATTCGGAAACAAAAGGCTACTATGAACAGGGACGAGGGGGCCTACCAGCTGTCTCACGTCTGGGACACGGTTTTCATCAGCAAGTGCGCTGACGGAAACAGCCGTTGATCCACGGAATCAGTTGGATTTTTGAGAAAGGTGACAGTAGTCACCGAAACTGTCAAGTAAGAAATTATTTTCTAGTAGTGTAATAAGAACTCAATATACAAATAAATTTTATTGTTTTAACCCTTTCCCTAATGTACCTTCATGTGTGAATGGGTCACTTCATGAATATTCATTGAAATCATTTTATAATGTAAAATTTCTGAGGGAATTGTTTGCTTTGACAAAAACTATATATTTCCATAAGAAAAACAGAACAGACCCTGATCAGACAGCTCCTATAGGAACTGTCTGATCAGGGTCAACTCTATTTGAAAAGGTGTGAAAACATGTTTATACAAAGGAAAGGGTCAATACATCAATTTAATTAATATTCATAATACATTAATATTCATCAAGTAAAAAGTATTGTCAAGCAATCCATTGTCATGCACCAGAGACCGCTCTTAGCATTTCAAATCATCAATCATGGTCAAGGTAACTGAGACACCAAAGTAGTATGCGATACTCCAACTTCCCAAGATGCACCCATAAAATAAATTTGAAAATCCTAACCCAAGGGGTTGAGGATATATCATATGGGCAAATTTCAGATTAATTTGTATTGAAATTGGGGTCATGGCGAAGGTCAAGATCACAGACACCAAAGAAATATGCCACACTCCATCTTCCTAAGATGCACCCATACAATAAATTTGGTAATCCTAACCAAATGGGATGTGGATTTATCATCTGGACAAATTTCCAATTAATTGTTACTAAACCCGAAGACAGACAATTAAACATTGTGTACATAGGACATAGATGCCCCTGTAGCGATATTGTAACTAAATTGAGCAAGTTTCACTGCATGTTATATAGTTAAAATTTCAAAGTCAAATAACTCTAGTAAAAATGGTTGGAGCAAAAATTCCCTTCTTTACGTATATCTTCACATCAAGGTTGTTCATCTATGAAAGTTTACAGTGCCAATGCTCATCTGATTTGGTGATTGTCCAATAAAAAAATAAAGGACCATAACTCCAAAATGTTGAAATCAAGAGTTATGATTCTAATGAAGGGGCCTTCTCCTCAATGAGATCTAACAACCTATGAAGTTTCATGTTGATACCTCTTATACTTTTTGAGTAATCAGCTACATTAAAGTTTTTGCACGCCATTGCCTACAATGATGCCATCGCTGCCTACGACCCAGTGATCACAATAGCTCGATGTTTCTTTGAAACAGACAAGCTAAAAGTGGTTAGAGCAAAATTCCCTTCTATATGTACACCTACACATCAAGGTTGTTTATCCACAAAAGTTTGCTGAAAATCCTCCCATTAGTGTAAGAGGAGTTGGACACACAAGATTTGCGGGATGGATGGACGTACAGACAAGCGCAAGACTATACGCCTACCAACTTGTCAGGGGGTATAATAAAGTAGTATGTGACACTTTGCCTTCCCAAGATGCACCCACAAAGGAAATTTGGAAACCCTGACAAAGTGGTTGAGGACAAAAATCTAGATGGAAGGAAATATGGACTGACTGTTGAACAGGGTGAAAATCTATAGTTCCTCTCAAGTTGCTGGTGGAGGACTAAACAAGAGCACCGCAAGCGGGTGCCACACTCATCTGTCGTCATTGTCAAGATGAACATGCATACCAAAAATTAAGGTTGTAAATGAAAAATTGAAGAAGTTATGGGCAATGTTAAGATTTCGGACGACAATGACGATGACGCGGACGCCGGAGTTACGACAATAGCTCAAGATTTTTTTTGAAACAGATGAGCTAAAAATGCAGCAGTCATACCTGAGGATGCGCCCACCAACACCAGCCCCTGGTTCTGTTCAACTGCTTGGGCTTCATGGTCTAACAATACCTGGAGATTCATAGTTAGTGCTGATCCATAATCACCGGCTCCCATCTTACTTGCCAGATTGGACAACAACTTGTGGTCAGACTGCAACATGTAAGCATCTTTTTAAGATGGCTATTTCTACCATACTGGACATATCAGTACAAAACTGGTTTATGAGAACAGTAACTTTTGGCCAAGGCAGAAACTGTAGTCAGATCAATATTATTACATAAGAAACAGAGAAGACCCTGTTCAGATGGCTCCTACTGGCATTGTCTGATCCTGATCTAGTGTGCAAAGGTGTGAAAAGGCAGGGTTACTAAGGAAAGGGATAAGACAAGGTAAAGGCTTAACCCTTTCCATGTTCTATGTTTAACCCTTTCCATGTTCTATGTTTAACCCTTTCCATGTTCTATGTTTAACCCTTTCCATGTTTAACCCTTTCCATGTTCTATGTTTAACCCTTTCCATGTTTAACCCTTTCCATGTTCTATGTTTAACCCTTTCCATGTTCTATGTTTAACCCTTTCCATGTTCTATGTTTAACCCTTTCCATGTTCTATGTTTAACCCTTTCCATGTTCTATGTTTAACCGTTCTATGTTTAACCCTTTCCATGTTCTATGTTTAACCCTTTCCATGTTCTATGTTTAACCCTTTCCATGTTCTATGTTTAACCCTTTCCATGTTCTATGTTTAACCCTTTCCCTGTTCTATGTTTGTTTCAAATTTCAATACCTACTGAATATTCATTAACAAAATTGCTATAAAGAAATAAGGAAGGTGGAACATTGTAGACATTTTAGAAAGCAAAGAAACTGATCTATCAAATTCTACTAGCAAACAGAGCAGACCCTGATCAGACGGCTCCCCTAGGAGCCGTCTGATCTGGGTCTACTCTGTTTGCAAATGCGTGAAAACACGTTTATATGAGGGAAAGGGTTAACCCTTTCCTCCATAAATACGCCTCTCTACGCCTCTGTAAAAGTCACTTTATGAAACCATTGTGCTAAACAGAATATTTGCTCCCTAGGAGCAAATGCTCTATTTATCACAATGGTTTCAAAACTACCCAATTCTAAACTTTTCCTTTTCTCTAGTAAATGCTCCTTTTCGGTAGATTTATTCAAAGAGGTTGGGTCTAAAAATAGCCTATGGAGGAAAGGGTTAATATTCATGGACAAAATGGTTAGAATGAATATGGAAGGTGAAACATTGCAGCCATTTTAGAAAGTAAACTAGAAATGTGTCAATAGGACACTGATGCCCCGCCCCCCACTTCAGGTTTTTTGTCACAGAAAGCAAGGTCCATAATCATGTATGCAATGACTGAAGTGATTTATGCCACTTTTACTAATAAAGGGCTGCTACTCCTAAACAACTGAAGTGATTTACATGGTTATCAAATTAGACCAAGTTATAATGACAACAAACATGTTTGTAAAGTTTGGTGTGGATTGGACAAATACTTTTCAAGTAATTTTTGCATATAAAGGGCCGCAACTCCTAAACGACTGAAGCGCTTTAGTAACATGGCTATCGAAATTGACCAAGATATAATGGCCATAAACATGTGTGTAAAGTTTGGTGTGGATTAGACATATACTTCCAAGAAAGAGCCCGGACTATTTTTTCTAGATGTGCGTACGTACGTATGTAAGGACGGACAGACGTACGGACAAGAGCAACCCTATATGCCACCACTTGGTTGGGGCATAAAAAGCCCATTTTTCAAAACATTTAGCAAACAGAGCAGACCCTGATCATCAGGTTCCTATAGGAACATTCTGATCTGGGTCTACTCTGTTTCCAAATGCGTGAAAATACGTTTATACAAAGGAAGGGTTAAAAAGCTATTTGATCTGGCTCTACACAATCTGCCCTATTTCTCTGGGTGAATATTTAATTATTATGGTAACTCATATGCTTGTATGCCATTTTTACCTGCAGCCACTTGACAAGTGACAGTAGTGACCTGGAGCAGAATTCATCACAGCTAGCAGAGCGTGGCCTGTCTGAGTCTGTGTACCCCACCAGACTATTCAACAGCAGTTCAATGGCCTCCTTCTGGTCACCTGTCATGACATACATTTTGTTTATATGTTATTTTGACCCTTTATTCCAAGATTCTTCATGTAAGAAATAATGACATCATGAAAATGAAAAAGCTGAATTGAAAAAAGCATATTTATGACATGGCAGAAACTGTTTGTTTGTTTGTGTATTACAGGTTTTGCATCGTTTTAACAGTATTTCAGTCCTATCGCCATGTCTAGACAGTTACAGGTGGAGGAAGACACCTGAGGTTTATCCATGCATAGAACAAATTGCCTTGTCTCATGCAAAGACATCCAGGTAGAATCAGATCTGTATTATTTCATAAGCAAACAGAGGAGACACTGTTGGACCTGTCTGATCCGGGTTTCCTGTTTTCAAAGGCTTTTCTGTTTAATCAAGGATGAGCTGTAGACACTACTAGTACACAGTTCAATAAATAATATAGATACCGTAAAAACTTGATCATTCGAAATCTTAGTATACCAGTTAACAGAATTTAGATATAATTAACCCTTTCCCTCACACAAAACACATTTTCATGCATTTGCAAACAGAGTAGACCCAGATCAGATGGCTCTTATAGGAGCAGTCTGATCAGGGTCTGCTCTGTTTGTTTATGGAAATTGATAGATCTGTTTCTTTAGATTCTAAAATGGTTACAGTGTTCCAGCTTCTATATTTCATTTTAACTATGTTGTTAATGAATATTCAATAGTTATTGAAACTTGGACTAAATATAGAATGGGGAAAGGGTTGAGCAGGTGGCTGCATGATGCAGTGTGGAAGTCATGCAGAATTTGAAAGCTCCCACCACAGTTTTCTGCATAACTTTCAATTTGCATTAAGCTGCCACCTGTCCAAAATATTGAAAATAATATGTATTTGAGTGTTTGAATAATCTAATTTTGACTGTATGAATGTGAAGAAAAGAATCCCCACTATATGTCCTCAGGTAAACAAGCTACTCTATTGATATTATCTACTTGCTATACTGATCTAATTCTGCACACCTTCCTCCTACAAAACTTTACAATAACAATGAGAAAAAGAGCCGTGCGCGGGACCAACGTTCGTCTGATTTGGTGCTTGCCCACTGCATACACTTCTCCTCAAAGCGATCTACCAATTTATGAAATTTTATGTTACCCCTTATACTTTTTGACTAATCAGCTACATTAAAGTTTTTGCACGCTGCCGATGCGGATGCCGCCGCGAACGCCTACAACTATGACTACAACCCAGTGATCACAATAGCTCAACGTTTCTTCGAAACTGATAAGCTAAAAATAAAATCTCCTTCATCTACATTTCAGTCTTCACTGCTTTGTCACTAATTCAGAAAACTCACATATATACTGGTACAATAACAATCCTAGACCTACCAGTACAGTGTGTCAGTTTAGCACACTCCCTCTCTATCCTGATTACGTCCAGTTGGCTGTGTCCACTGACTTGGTCAGTCTGCATGGTCTTGATGGCTGTTTTCAGCGATCCCAAAACGCTGTTTTCTGCCTGACCTTCCAATAGGATGCCAGTCTGAGACAACAGGAGCTGCTCTGCCAGTCTGAAGTTGTGCTGTTTGCGGGCCAGTGCGGCTGTGCCCAGCTGCAGTTGGAGAAGCTGTTCAGACAACTCTGTAAGATAGTAGAAACAAACTAATAGCAAAACTCCCTTAACCCTTTACTCCACAGAGATGCCCTTTGGCACCTTTGCAAACAGAGTAGACCCATATCAGATGACTCCTGATATGGGTCTACTCTGGGCCAATTTTCACAGTTTCTGCCATGGTAAAAGTCACTTTTTCATGATGCTACTGTAAAACTTCAGCTAATTAACCCTTTCTGTTAGAGAAATGCCTTTCCATGTCTTTGTAAACAGAGCAGATCCGGATCAGACAGCTCCTGAAGGAGTTTTCTGATCAGAGTCTGTTCGGTTTACTTATGGATTAACATAGATCCAATTCAGAAGTTTCTGTCATAGCCGAAAAGCATTTATAATTATAAAAATTAGGTCCATGAATATGCGTACAGACATAAGTTCTTAAATCAACATTTTGAGGGGAAAGGGCTAACATCTCTCTCTGAGATATGATTCTCGTAACCCTTTCCCTCATAAAAATATGTTTTTCAGGCATTAGCAAACAGAGCAGACTCAGATCAGACAGCTCCTTCAGGGTCCATGCTTATAAAGCTTTTAGTTGAGTCTGAGTTTCGTTCTCAGGCTTTTGATTGGTCAGATTTGAGTTCTCAAGCTTTTGATTGGTCAGATTTGAGCCAAAGGCTCAAATCTGACCAATCAAATGCTTGAGAACGTTCTCAGACTCAACTAAAAGTTTTATAAGCATGGACCCAGATGCTGTCTGAGTCTGCTGTGTTTGCCAATGGAAGTATATACACCAGATCCTGTATTTTCTATCTGCCTAAAAAATTCAACTGTCAAAGTTACAGTTTAAAAATTATGTCAATGAATATTCATGAGATCATTGAGAAATATTGAACAGGCAAAGGGTTGTCCGTTGACAATATTCTACAAATGTTACTAAACAAGTGCTCAAAACTTGCTTCATATTCAATACACAAGCTATCTTGTTTTTTCTATATTAACAATCCAAATTAAGATACTGATAATCCTGATAACATGACAAGTTATTCACAAGTCTTATCTCATCAGGATCCATTTACAATCAGATCAGGCTTTTAAGATGAAATGGACAATCTATAACAAGAATTGAATGACAACTTGCACAGCCAAACAATGTGAGCACTTTCAATACTAGAAAGAAGTGTACTGACATTTGCAAACAGTGTAGAACAAGATCAGAGGGCTCCTATAGGAACCTCTAATCAGGGTCTGCACTGTTTGTCATTCAAAATCATCTAGCAGATATAAGCCAGTCATACTGAATGACCTGTATAATTACAGTGAAGGGCCATTCCACTGTGAGTATTCAACATTCTTTCAGATAAAGTGTATTCACATCACCTTTATTCACAAAGCTGAGATTTACACATACCCTTTTTCTTGTCTGTGCTGAAGCTCTGTTGGAGTTTGACCATTCTGATGGCCTGCTGGAACGTGTAGATGGCATGGTCAGACTCGTTTAGTGACAATTTCTCACTCTGGGACACAAGTAAGGTCTGAAGAAGACAAAATTCATGTCACTACTGAAATGTGGGCGGGTTTCGACAATGAGTGATGTCTATAGTTAAAGGACATGGAAAAATTGGTGTAAATTTTTATCAGATACATAAGCCCAGATCTACTTCTTAACCCTTTCCCTATTCAATATTCATGTAAGAAATAATGACGTCATGAATATTTATCAGCTTAAGTTTTATAATATACAATTTTCAAGGGATTTTTTCGCTTTGACAAAAACTGTAGAATTAGATCTATATCATGTCAAAAGCAAACAGAGCAGACCTTTATCAGACGGCTCCTATGGGTCTGCTCTGTTTGCAAATGCGTGAAAACACATTTATATGAAGGAAAGGGTTAAGTCAAAGTGATTTCATAATAACAACCATGTTCACAAGGTTTTGAACCAATATATGTACATCAAATTCTATTATTTATATTGGATTTCCCTCAGATGGGATGTGATTAGAAAGACCAAACAAACAAAATCTATTCTATTATATCACCCCAACCCTTCCAAACATCTGATTTATTGATAGAGATACAGTACATGAGCATCTTAAGCTGATACCAATGCCAGTCTGTCTGTACGAAATCTAAGCATTCAAATATTTCAAAGTGACTTTATTAGTTGTAAGGTTTCTGCACAGAGTTTAGGGGAACATGATAGTAACAGAGAGGAATAAATCCCCGAGTACCCTGAGAAGGACCCGTGCAATGAATATATCATATTGAATATTTTAATACTTATATTTTATCATTTCTATTTTTGCAAAGTTTTCTACTACAGCACGCCAAGCTTCAAGTATCACACCAATATGCCATGTGTCAACCCTTTACTCGTGATTATTAATGTAAGAAAGAAAGACATCATGGTCCCTGCTTATAAAACGTTTAGTTGAGTCTGAGTACATTCTCAAGCTTTTGATTGGTCAGATTTGAGCCTCTGGCTCAAATCTGACCAATCAAAAGCTTGAGAACTCAAATCTGACCAATCAAAAGCCTGAGAAAGAAACTCAGACTCAACTAAAAGCTTTATAAGCATAGACCCAGAAATATTAATTGACTTAACAGTGACACACATGAATAAGAGATTGTTGACCCTGACAAAAACTATAGAATCTTCATGTGATAAGCAAACAGAGGAGACTCTAATCAGATGGCTCCTACAGGAGCCATCTGATCTGGGTCTACTCTATTCACAGGTGTATTAAAAGGTGTATTTATGGAATAAAGGGTTAAATAATATCATCCATAACATCATAAAATGACATTTACTTTTGATCTAGATGAAGACTAAATACAAAATAGTTTCTTTATATATCTAAGCTAAAAAATCCCATGATTTTTTTTACCTTATTCAACTTAATAAATATGGATTGTGTGACCAATGCCATTAGGACTAAGCAGAAATCCAAAGATTAAACGCACCTTTCCTTTCCTGTCCTCTACCTGACTCCGCAGAGTTGTGGCTGTGGTGAATAGCGCAGCAACCTCCTGTGACATTAACATGGGCCAGTCCATGCTCTGTACCTTCAGCATTCCCTCACAGATACTCTCTGATTCTTTCAACAGCTTAACAATCTCAGACCTGTAGTACAAAACATTTCTACTCTGAATGCCTTGAAACACAGACGGCTTCTCTTATCCCTTTCCCTGTTCTATATCTTGTCCAAATTTCAATACCTACTGAATATTTGAAGACAAAATAGTTTTAATGAAATGTGGAAGGTGGAACACTGTAGCCATTTTAAAAAGCAAAGAAACAGATCTATAAAATTCTATTAGCAAACAGAGCATACCCTCATCAGACAGCTCCCCTAGGAGTCATCTGATCGGGGTCTTCTGTTGGCAAATGTGTGAAAAGGCATTTATATGAGGGAAAGGGTTATACAAACAGCTTTAAAAAGAACCTTCACTACCAAATAGTCATCAGCTTCAATTTCATTTTCAAATTTTCTTCCCTTTTTCTTTCAAAAATATAATCAGCATCAACCAGTTCGGATCGCAATGAAGTCCTAAGTTAGTCACTTCTAGATTCAAACTGTTTGCAAAGGTGAGCACAGAATTCCTAAATGCAGCTAAACGGTTAAATAAAAACAAGAAAAATTATTAGCTTAAACCTTTACTTCACAGAAATGCCTTTTACAGAGAAGACCCAAACCTGTGTGCTTACAAAATAATAAAGATCAGATTCTACAGTTTTTGAAATGGCTTAAAAAATCCCCAGTTCATCAGCAATTACAAAAATTCATTTAATGAATATTGAACAGGTCATGAATTCTTGTACAGTAAAATTACAATGAGTCGACATGCGTCGACTCGACATTACGGCCTGACTCGACAATCTTTAATGGTCCTGAGAACTTGCCTTCTAATCCCTATGTAAACTATCCACACTGACTCGAAACACGGTGACTCGTTAAACACGCTGACTCGACATAGGTGCACAGCCCCGATAATTGTAATTACTATAATTGACAACACGCTGACGACATCAAAAACTGATCAGCCGCCAAAACACAAGCAAACTGTGTTAATGACTGCAATTATTCACACATATGCCGGTGTTGACACTGTTCAATAAATTTTGATTGACATGACTATTTTGTATAAAAGCAGCAGTCTCCACCAATGCTAAACACATGTATCTTGACTATATATCGAAAACATCAGTAAATACTTATTTATTCTGGATCCATTTTGTTAAAATGAATCATATGCAGTGTTGTGCATTATGCATACTGTTTAGACCTATATGACGCACTTATGTATGAACGTTAGGTGTAATGCTGTTGATATTTGTCATGTTTGTTCGTATGCACTGATTTAATTTTTTTTATAGGTTTGTGTTATTTTTGTTTATATTTTGGTCTCATGTAGAATATGTAAGGAATAAAATGAGCAAACGGTTATTTTGTCATTTAATTACCAGACAGTACATCTCACGAAAAAGTAAGTATTATAAACCCCGAAAATCATTTCAATACACAGAACACAGGAACATGTCTACCATCGGAATCGTCTGCAGTCACGATGGATTTTCAATGCGTTGAGTCGACATGCGGGCTGACTCGACATATCGGCGATCTCCCATGGTATGTCGACTCATCGCGATTTCACTGTATAAAAATTCATGAGGTAAAGGGGTCAACAACATGGGAATTTTGTGATTAAGTGAAGTAATATGGAACAACCACTGAGTTTCTAAATAACTGAACACATGACTGTTAGCAAACAACAAACTAGTGAAGTAATATGGAACAACCACCGAGTTTCTACATAACTCAATACATGACTGTTAGCAAACAACAGACTGTTACAGTAGAAACACCACCTTGTGACAAAAGCAACCTGTAGATAAGAGGTTTAATTTTTTTATATCTTTCTGAAAATCCCGATCTTGCAGCCTAAATCTCTTATTTTCCCATTAAATCCTATATTGCTGCCACTCATTAGGATTGCCTTTGTGAGGCAATTCTAATGAGTGGCAGCAAGATAGGGTTTAATGGAACAATAAGAGATTAGATAGATCAGTTAACATCTTATCTACAGCCTCTGATATCACATCTGATGACAGTCATTAGTGATGCCTTACTTGTGATTGTTGACCGTGTGCTCATACAGAAGGTTTGCGGCCTGTATGAACTGGGCTTGAGCAAACTGCTGTTTCTCTTGCAGGCCCCAGTTACTCATTTCAGCCATTGGAGGCATCAGCTCCAGCTGCTGTTTCACTACCTTAGTGTCCTCACAGCTGTCAAAGGCTGATAGTGCCCTGAAAATGTGAACTTTTACATGTACAATCTATACAGAAATGGGGCTTGTCAAAAGTCAGCCTATTATTCACTAATTTTTTTCTGTTGTTTGAAAGCTTGACTAAAAACATGACAAACCAGTGTGATGAAAGCAAGAGGGCCATGATGGCCCTATAACTCTCACCTGTTCATTGAAGCAACTGATAGAGATGAACTAGTCACAACTTGACAACCATCTCCAGAAAAATGAAGACAAGAGGGCCGGCCATAGTAGTTTTAATTTTTTAAAATGAAATTTATAAAATTTGTTAAAAATTAATTCTCAATATGGTCATCAAAGAACTACCAAATACCATTCAAATTGGACCACCAGTTTTGGAGAAGATTTTTAAATGTTTCTGTATAGCTATATAATGAAATCTAGTCCCGCCTCTAGCGGCCATGTTTTTTGAAATATCGTCATGATTTTATTAATTCTGATGAATGGTTACTAGGCGACTATTGCTACTAAATACCTTTCAAATTGGGCAACCGGTTCAGGAAAAGAAGATTTTTAAAGGTTTTCTATATAGTTATATAAGGAAATCTAGCCACACCACTGGCGGCCATGTTTTTGAGATATCAACATGATTTTTACAATTTTCCAAGGTTCGCCAGGAGAACATGATTTTAATGATTTTGATAAAAGGTCACCTGGCGACTATTCCTACCAAATACCAGTCAAATTGAACCACCAGTTTTGGAGAAGAAGATTTTTAAAGATTTTCTATATAGTTATGTAAGGAAATCTAGCCCCACCCCCGGCGACCATGTTTTTTGAGATATCAACATGATTTTAACAATTTTGATAAAGGGTAGTCAGGCAACTACTCCTACCAAATGCCATTCAAATTGGACCATCAGTTTTGGAGAAAAGACTTTTAATGATTTTCTATATAGCTATATATTTAAAGGAAATCTAGCCACACCCCTGGTGGCCATGTTTATTTAATAGATGAAAAAAAAATTTTTAACAACAAAGAGGGTCAGAGGAAGACTATTCCTATCAAATATCATTCAATTCTGACTACTGGTTTTGGAGAAGGTCTTTAAAGATTTTCCTTTTGGTTGCCATGGCAACCAGAGTTCTACATGGATCCAGATTCTTTTAACAATCTTTATAGAGCATGGTACAAAGATTGTTTCTGTAAAGTTTGGTTATATTCTACCTTGTAGTTTCAGAGGAGATGTTGTATGAACTGTTGACAGATGTACACCTTACTCTCACTTAGCACACTTTAGCAAATACATTTTATATTTTGTATTGTAGACTTTCTACTCTAATAGTTTAAAGTTACTTATATATCGGGTGAAGAAACAACTACAATAACACCCTGATCTATACGAGACACAAACAAAACAAATATGATAGACAAAACCATGACTTTTTGTTGACACACTAAACTGCCCAGTCTATGCCAACCTGAGCAAACAGCAGAAACTTACTTGACAAAGCACATGTCTATGTTGTATTTAGGCTGGGGTACAGAGAGCTGAGTCTCACTCCTCATCTCACGATACGTCTCCTGCCACTCTAGCATTGCCTCCCAGTCGTTAAGACACACATAGCAGTCCAGTATCTACAGATAGACATTTAAACTCACTTAACCCTTTCCTTCATGAATATTCAAGTAAGAAATAATGATTATTATCATGAATATTTAGGTCACAAGTTAAAACTCTATAACTGATGAAAGGCCTTGCCACAAGAAACTCACATATAAAATATGAGAGCTCTGTCGGTTATGTTTTCAATATGATAGAAATCTCTTTTTTTTCTTTAGTCCATAAAGAGGCATAATTTTGAAGAAACAAAAGTTACGTCCCTTGATAAGATTGTAACCCTTGTTATGGTAAAAAAGTGTGTGAAGGTTCATAAGATCGCATGAATAGTAAAGAGGTTATAGCCAGCGTTCAAATTTCTGGACAACAATGACACCCAATGACGAGGACAACACTGACGCTGTAGTTACAGTAACTCGTATTTTTCTCTTCCAAAAACAGACAAGCTAAAATGCATTTTTTGTTTGTTAATGTTGCATCAACATGAGATTAGGGTTGTATTTATAGGGCATGGATGCCAATAGTTATGTATGGAGCTATCTGATTTGGCTTTACTTCATTTACAAAGGCCTAAAATGTATAGGAGACATCTTCAAATAATTCAAGGAATTGTTTTGCCAAGACAACAAGAGTACCGCATACGGTACATAAATAAGCCCACTTGCAAACTTTCTCTGATTCAACATGCCTTATAAGTGTTGACATTTTCTAATCTGTGCTTCAGATCTTGATTTCCATATTAAGGTGATACTATTTTTTAAAGAAATGAAGTGAATATCTTATTAAATAAAAAAGTTACAGCTAATCCTCATTTTTGCAGATTTTTGTAAAGTGCAACGGCCATAACTCTGTAAAGACAAACTGAATGAACCTCAAAATAAACTCAGCTTCAAATTTTGTTGCTTAAAACATTTGTGTTACGTTTCATTTATATCATTTTAATAGTTTTCACAGAAAACAACAGACAAACTCAGAATCGACTTAGCTTCAGGTCTTGATGCAACTCAGCTTCAAATTTTGTTGCTTAAAACATTTGTGTTACGTTTCATTTATATCATTTTAATAGTTTTCACAGAAAACAACAGACAAACTCAGAATCGACTTAGCTTCAGGTCTTGATGCATTAATAAAGGCTATTGCTTCAAATAGGCCGATTTATTACTGGCTAAAATGGTAACGTGTTTATAGTTTAATCGTAAGCCGGTTTACAGTAGCACCGGTAGCCGGTGTTTCCGTAAATTTCACAACATTGGTTCATCGGGTCAGATTTCGCGCCTTTATCTTCGATCCAGAAATAATTTGTAATTTCACAAAAAAATCGCCGTAATGTCGATACATTAAAGACGTGGATGCAGTAGAATAGGAAGAGAAAGCGTCTTTATTTTTACAGCTTGTACATGTTTCTTTATAAAGATGTTTGGCTGCAGTCTAATTCCATTAGTAAAGTGCCTAGGGATAGTCTGCTTTCCGTCCGAACGACCGCTCAGTCAGCTACATTTGCTCCCCTGGTCATTGAGTCATTCGCCTACAATGTTGAGTGCTGCTAACATGTGGTGCAATCATGCAGCCGCAGTGCCGGCTGGTGACCTTCACAGGTACCCATTGACCCCTGGGTTGAGAGGAGGTGTGGATGGTATACGCTGAAATGCGTCTCTGAAATGGTGTGGATGGTATACGCTGAAATGCGTCTCTGAAATTTCCGGGAGGGACTGGAATTTGGGCCCCGGGCCTCCGGACTGATAGTCTGGTGTGTTACACTAGACCACTGCATATTAGAATAATTTCCATTCAGCAGAACATTATGCATCGTTGTAAAGGTATTTTACCATTATGGTATGTGTATAACAATGTATAACATACTTGATAATCAGTAATAAGATGCTAATACGGAATTTTGGGGCGAACAGTGGTTCGTGTGGCGGAAAATTCCGGAGAGATGTATTGATTTATAATGTTTATTGGTTATTATTATTGAAAATTATTGCTCATTTGTGCAATGTGGAAAAGGAACTGGCTGCCGACCGATCCATTATGTTAGGAATGCCACAGGGACTGGTACTTTGGCTGGCCGACTAATCCAGTGATTGATCCTAATGCTGGGTTTGTCGGTCAGTATTTGGCTGGCCGACTGATCCAGTGATTTATCCTAACGCTGGGTCCGTTGGTCAGTACCCTCCATATGAGGAAAACATCTGTGGAGGGTAGGGAAGGGGGTTGGTATAGGGATTGGTAGGGATTGGACCCTACCGGAGGTGGCCATGGGGATTGGACCCCAGGCCGGATGTCGGATAGGGATTGGACCCTTCCGGAGAGTATTTGGGGAGTCGCAGCTAGTTCCTTCAAGGAGTTAAAATTTACATCTCTGCGGGTTTTTCGCTGCATTCAGAACCACAACTGCCACACTCTTCATGTTAACGAAGGTCAATTTAGATCTTCATATTTTGTTAATAAAAGGTAAAGATGTAATTGTTGTGGGGTTTTCCATTTTAGCCATCATGTAATAAACATGTGTATGAAGTTTCATTAATATCTGTCAAACAGTTTTGCCAGAAAACAGCGGACAAACTATATGCATATATTTGCATTATTTTTTAAGTAAAAGGGCCATAACTCCGAAACGACAAATCAAATAAACCTCAAAATCGACTCAGCATCAGATCTTGATGCATTAAACATTTTTGTGAAGTTTCATTAATATCTGTCAAATAGTTTTCCCAGAAAACAGCGGACATCAAAATGTTGACGGACGAACGAACGGACAGACGGACAGGGCCACGACAATATATGACCACCTTTATTAGGTGGGCGTATAAAAACTGTAGAATCAAATCTACCAGTACATTATTCCATAAGCAAACAAAGAAGACTCTACTGGAGCCATCTGATTTGGATCTACTCTGGTTGCACAGGTGTTACCATGAGGGAAAGGGTTAAAAGTGCCCAACACCCCATACACATACCTGTCAGGGTGTGATATTCTCAATAATAAAGGACCAAGACTCAGAAAATTAATCCCACCATAATGTTATAAAATATGGACAATCATGTTTTAAAATATGAACATCTCCTCTTGATAATGAATCTTCTCAAAAAGCTTAGTTGCTGAGAAATAGTGTAGATAAATAAAAACAACTGGCAGACTGAAAAACATGGTGATTGCAATATACACCCTCTAAACTTTATTTATGGGTTATAATGAGCTAAGACATAAGTTTAACATCACATTGTCCAGGTATATTTTAACAGAACAAACTGGTAGTATTAGTTAAAATGTTAAAATATTGCTCTTGCTTTACCTCATTGACAAACATGTTAACCTTAGCACTGGGTATGTGCATCTGCCCACCAGCTGGGTCAGTGTCCTTGGTCATGATGCCTGTGATCTTGTTAGGTCGGCTCTCACACTCCTCCTTCTCCTCATCAATATGCAGCAGTAGCCGAAGAGCTAGTTTGTACTCCTTGGCAGCAGTCTCATATCTAAATTAACAGGGAATCAACTAATTAGAAGTGGCCAGTAACAAAATGAAATGGATTTCAGCAGCATATGACAAAATTATCAACTGCTCAAACAAGATTTTCTATTTTTGTAAGCAGAGAAAATTGCACACATGGATGGATAGATGAATAGGTATAGAGGTGAAATTCTTAACTTATCTCAACAATAAGATGGATGCAAATCTTTTCTTTCAACAACAGTAACCAAAGAAGTGGTTTGCCTGAAGAGCAGTTACTCAGGACACAGGAAATTTTGGCCAGAGGCAGACACTGCAGATCTATATTATTTCATAAGCAAAAAGAGCAGACCCTGATCAGATGACTACTGTTGGAGCTGTCTGATCTGGGTATACTCTGTTTGCAAAGGCATTGAAAGGCATGTTTATGTAGCAAAATTCTTATTGGATAAACTAACGAAAATAAAACATTGAACACCAAATTGAACAACAACTGATATAGTGAGATTTGCCTCTAACAGATTAGGTAAACCTTTTATTGCATAGTTATGCTATTTAACCCTTTCCCTCATGTAAACGTGTTTTCACACATTTGCAAACAGAGTAGACCCAGATCAGACGGCTCCTAGAGGAGCCGTCTGATCAGGGTCTGCTCTGTTTGCTAATAAAATTTGATAGATCTGTTTCTTTACTTTCTAAAATGGCTGCAATGTATCACCTTGTATATTTCATTATAACTTTTTTGTCCATGAATATTCAGTAGGTATTGAAATTTGAAATAATCATAGAACAGGGAAAGGGTTAACCTCTCTGAACTGGGCATTAAAGTTAGTCTTGGGGGCAGGTGGCTGCTTAAGGCATGACTTTCACCCTGCATTAAGCAGCCACCTGCCTAAAAGTATCTAAATTCTTCTCTACTACAATTCCTGTTAAAGCCACCGTCACACTTTGACCACGTCCATGAAGACCGCGCTGCGTCCTGAAAATGTCGTAGGACGTAGCGAGGACGGGGTAAAAATTGTAAAAAATACATTTCTCAAGTTCCTGCTACGCTCATACCACGTTTGCGCTAGGTTCTTACTGCGTCCAACACGTTCCCACTATGTTCTTACTACGCGTGTATTCAGGCGGGTACCACGTCCAACACGTTCTGGCTATGCTTTAACTACGCTCGTACTATGTCCCTACTACGACCGCCAAGATAGCACTGCGTTCTTACCACGCGCTCATCACGTTCTCACCGCGTTCTATGTCTGCATATAAAATTCTGCGATTCGGCTCGATCTGATTCTGCGACTTTCTTCTGAGCAAAAGTAAAGTATTTTATATCAGAAAATATGCAGAGAAGGAAGGGGGCTGCAAAGCACCAGCGAGTGATGGGTTGGAGGTTGTTCCTGAACCAGAACCTATCCAGCCAATACAGCAACATGCTGGAGAAGTTCTTGGTTGTCCATTCTATATTGAAATGGAAGTAAAAGGGAAATAAATCCAGTTTTTATACTCGACCACCAGAACGTGGCATGGTCGTGGCTAGAGCCTGCTGCAAACATACCTTAGACGTGATAAGCACCGGTGGAACGTACTAAGAACCTAATGCGGTCTTTTGAAACGTAGTAGGGACGTATCATTGTCGCAACACTAGCGTGGAAGGGTCGTAGTGAGAACCCGATGGACATAGCAAGAACGTAGTGACAACCTAGAGACAACGTGATGCGAACGTCACACACTCGTCCACGTCTGCACTACGCGTGTATTGCGCCAATGAGGTTCTTACTAGGTTTTAGCTACGTCATTACTACGACCTTACCAAGTTCTTACCACGTCCTGATTTGACCACGTCCTCGCCACGTAAGTTTTGAACATGTTCAAAGTTCACCCACGTCCTTCACGTCCATGAAGACCATACCACGCGCAAAGCCGTGTCTACTGCGTCCTTCCTACGTTGTACATGTTCGCACTGCGTCCTGGCATATTTTTGAGGACGTAGTGGGAACGTGGCCTAGTGTGACGGGGGTATTAGAGGTGTTTTACCAACACAGTAAACCAAGATCAGAAGGCTTCAGTAGGACCCCTTTGATAGGGTCTGCTGTTCTGTTTGGTTATGGAATATATAAATCTGATTTGACAGTTACTGCCATCACCACATATTCCTGTGTTCTCATGCCATTATAAAAATCACTAATATCTATAATGTTATGAATTATTTTATAAATATAAATGAAGTAAAGGGTTAAATGTATGGCAAATAACAATCCAAAAGAAAATATCTTAATTAATCAGGTCTTTCTTATGACAGATAGTTATCAACTGTACAAAATACAAACTACCTATTTCCACAATGACACTAGCCATTTAACCCTTTACTCCATAAATATGCCTTTCTACACCTTGACAAACAGAGTAGACCCAGATCAGACGGCTCCTCCAGGAGCTGTCTAATTAGGGTCTGCTCTGTTTGCTTATGATATAATATAGACCTGATTCTAAAATTTCTGTGATGGCCAAAATGCCTGTGTTTATAATACCATTATAAAAATTCATCTCATTTATATTCATGATGACATTATTTCTTGCATGAATGTTCATGGAGAAACGGGTTAAATGGTCACAGATAATCACTGGGGTTCACAGTTCAAATTTCTCTATTGGAGGTATTTCACAAATATCAAATTCTCCCGAAGACCTATGATAACCCTTCATAGGTCTTTGATTCTCCTTACTTGTTCTATGTATTGCATTTACCTTCCATAAGCCTTCTCTACTGCTGCTTTGATCCATGTCATTTTCTTGCCCAGTATGTCCTTACACCAGGTATACACTCCTTGTACAGCATCTGCCTCCCCCAACTTACAGAGGGCCTGCACCAGGTGTTGCACCACCTGCTCAAACTCAGCACCCTAACAATGCAAGAGTCCATGTCAGTAAACTTTATCAACCCACTGCTCCAAATACAAGGCATATTGTTCTGTCCAAATTCATATCGGATTTCTCTGCCTAACCCTATTTTGTTAGTACTCATTAAAATCACATCTAACCTTATACAGAGTAATAAATCTATATTTTTTAACCAATCTCTAAACCTTGAACAATTCTGTGATATTTTTTAGCCCTATAAAATAAAATCTTGATTACCATTTTTGGCAAATGCTAAATAGAAACTTTTGGTTCTTCAGCTAGTACAGCCATATGCAGAAATAATTTTAGCTCAAATTTAACTCTTTGAATGTGGTTAACAAGTGTAACATCATCTGCAAATAGTGTAGACCAAGATCAGAGGGTGACAACAGGAGTCCACTGATCAGGGTTTGCACTGTTAGTCATTCAAAATCCTATTGCAAATCAAACCCTTTCATAATGAATGCACTCTACCATTAAGCACTGATGGACTGTTCCATTTTCAGCATTCAAAGGGTTATGGTGTGGTGAGTTACCTGTGTATTGTCTGCTGCCTTCATCTCGTGCAGCAGTTCTGAAGCCTGGCGGACCACCATGCTGTATTGGCCACTGTGGAGAGCCACGCGGATCACATAGATCCTGATCCGGGACAGCCATTCCTGGCAAGTGTTTTTGTTAGTCCGGAAAAATGTCCTCACAGTCTGTAAGTTGCATTGAAATACATTCATTAGATGAAATGACAACATAAAATAACATACAAAAGCTGCTATGCAAAGGCAATACTAAACATTGTGGATTAAGTCTGATACAAAAGCATTCAGTCAGGCACATGGACTCATATTAAGTTAAATCAACTTATACTAGTTCAACCATTTCTCTTTTGAATATTCATGTAAGAAATAATGACATTAACAGATTAATAATTAACAGTACATGGACACAGGAATTTTTTACCATGGCAAAAACTGTAGAATCATATCTTTATTATATCATAAGCAAACATAGCAGACCCTGATCAGAGGTCGTGAAAAGGCATTTATATGAGGGTTAATCACTGGTGTTGTAGTTTATTTCATTCCATTAGAGAATGGTCACATGTTGGTTTTACCACAATTACCCTAAGTACTCAGGCACCAAACCTTCTCTCTTTTTCCCTATGTTTGTCTGTCAGAATTCTTAGGGTAATTAGATTACCTATATGTGTTGTGTAGGGTAATTAGATTACCTATATGTGTTGTGTAGGGTAATTAGATTACCTATATGTGTTGTGTAGGGTAATTAGAATGAATGAATGGTGTTTTAAGGCCCATCGACACTGATGGTCATATAGAGCCATATAAATAATGTAAATAAATCTATATGATGAAATAATTAGATAATTAGGTAATTAGATTACCTAGATAAATGCATAAACAGTTTATGGTTGCTAGGGCTTCTTTCAAATAAACCCTAATCACATGGTCAATACAAGACTTATTCCTAAGCTACCCACCTTGGGGAGTCCAGCGACAGACACTGCCGACCCCTCATATGCATTGTACAGCTGTTTTTCAAGCTGCTCCATGAACTGTAGCAGTAGCTTTACCCTTAATCCCTTCTGGCTGTCATCTCCCTTATCTACAGGCGCTGAAACATCAAAGCAATACAGAATTGGGAATAGGAGAAGTACTGACCTATCTAAATCGTTTATTTCTCATTAGAATTGCCTCATAGAACAAACAAAATATACTTTATCAGAAAATATAACAATCATTCTACATAGATTTCAAAAATACTCTATTTATCTACAGGTCTGAATCTAAAACTTCTCTGATCTCACAGTTTCTTAAAGCAAATCTTCTGCAAAATATATTTCCGCTTCCTTAAATTCTAAATGAAAACATTATGGTCCTTTTAAATTAATTCTTTTAAAATATTTAAGTAGCCCGGTACTCTATATTATCGCGGTAGTTGTTGCATGTCGCTAATTTCAGAAATGAACTTGGTATCAATGATAATTTTCAGTATTAATGTGAAACACTCTACTAATCCTTAATCTATTAAGCAGCTGGTTATTTACATCTGAATACACGTTCTGTTTACCGACGCTCAAAATGGTTACCGACCTACTTTCACATGTCAAGGGGGACAACTCTATATTATCGCGGTATATCAATACGGAAGTATAAAAGGGCCAACAGAGTAACCAACAGCTGCCTACCTTCTGGGGAAACAAATCCGGACATTCAAGGAATGTAATTTGAACTTGCTGTCCATTTAAACAGTTAAATTTTACCAATACATTGTAATAAATGTGTGAAATAGTCAACTTCTACCAAAAACATTGACAGGAAATATGGAAATGGGCTATTCTACTAAAAAATCTATTAATTTTCTTTTTATATAGATCAAATTATTTTTTATTTTATTTTGTTCTATTTCATAACACAAAACACGATTTCTGCTATAACTTTATTATTCACCTTCAAAACTGCTTACATCGGTGTCAAGTAAACAATGAATAGAGATGTCAGTGTTTATATAATGGCCCTTATTTTCTTCCGTAGAAAAATTACTCCGGCACAGCCTCTTTCTGGGTATAAGGTCAAATGTATTTACTGAACGGGGTCATACAATGTGCAGACGAATTGCAAGTGTAATGTCAAAAGCAAATTCGCTTTGGCACACACTTCGTAGAGATTAGAATAAGGTAAGGGTTGGCCAATTATGAGAATATCTTCCGGACAATATGTAAAATAAAACAAGAGGGCCAAGATGGCCCTTAATCGCTCATCTGATTACCATAGATTTCAGATTTTTGCTGGGTAGCCCATGGGTAGGGCCAATATTGACCTTAGGTACAATACTTGAACAATGTTGATAGTGGATCATGAGCAGTGGTTCTGCAGAACAATATTTTCAAAGATTTAGTATATTGATTTTATCAATACAATGATTCTGACCAATGAAGATTGGGCTAAAAATGTGCCCTCTAGAGTAATTTTTCTAAGATTTGACCTAGTGACCTAATTTTTATTCCCATCCAACCCATGATCACACTCAACCTTGATATCACCAAGACAAACACTCTGAGCAAGATTGAGGAAGACTGGGCTAAAAATGTGGCTGCTGGAGTGTTAACTACATTTTTTCTAAGATATGACCCAGTGACCTACTTTTTGACCTCACATAACCCACTTTCAAACTTGTCCAAGATTTTATTAGGACAATCATTCTGACCAATTTTAATGAAGATTTGACCATAGATATGACCTCTAGAGTGTTCACTATGATTTCCTACTATTTGACCTAGTGACCTAGTTTTTAACCCCACATAACCCACTTTCACACTCGTTTGATATTTTATCAAGACAATCATTATGACTAAGTTTCATGAAGATTGGACAAAAAATGTGACCACTAGAGTGTTCACAAGGTTTTTCTACTGTTTGACCTAATGACCTAGTTTTTCACCCCACTTGACCCACTTTCGAACTTGTCCGAGATTTTATCAAGACATTCATTCTGACCAAGTTTCATGAAGATTGGACTAAAATTGTGACCACTAGAGTGTTCACAAGGTTTTTCTACTGATTGACCTAGTGACCTAGTTTTTAACCCTACGTAACCCAGTTTTCAAACTCCTCCGAGATTTTATCGAGACAATCATTCTGACCAAGTTTCATGAAAATTGAGCAAAATATGTGACCTCTAGAGGGTTCACAAGGTTTTCCTACTATTTGACCTAGTGACCTAGTTTTTAACCCAACTTGACCCACTTTCGAACTCGTCCGAGATTTTATCAAGACATTCATTCTGACCAAGTTTCATGAATATTGGACTACAACTAGAGGTTTGTTTTTGTCACAAAAACAGATGTCTCCCCCTCCCAACCTCTTTCCAATTCACAAGTGTAATGTCTGTAACTCCAAACTTATCAGGGTCTAATTTTTAAGTCATCAGGGGCAATAACTCCAACATTGTCAGGGGGAGACAATTCAAAAGCCCTAGGTACACAAAAGCACATGCTAGTCAACATTCTTGTGAAGTTTGGTGACTCTAGTACTAGTGATTTCAGAGATACATGTGACACAAAGTAAAGTTTCTCTCATTTTAAGTCATAAGGGGCAGTAACTCAAAAGTTGTCAGGGGGAGACAATTAAAAAACCCAGATGCACAAAAACTCATGCTGGTGAACATTCCTGTGAAGTTTGGTGACTCTAGCACTACTGGTTTCAGAGATACATGCAGCACAAAGTTTCTCTAATTTTAAGTTATCATATCAGGGGCAGTAACTCAATAATTATCAGGGGGAGACAATTACCAAAACCCAGGTGCACAACAACTCATGCTGGTCAAGATTCCTGTGAAGTTTGGTGACTCTAGCCCTAGTGGTTTTAAAGATATGCATGACACAAAGTTTCTCTGATTTTAAGTAATCATATCAGGGGCAATAACTCCGAAGTTATCAAGGGGAGACAATTCAAAAATCCCAGGTGCACAACAACTCATGCTGGTCAACATTCCTGTGAAGTTTGGTGACTCTAGCCCCAGTGGTTTCAGAGATATGCACGACACTAAGTAAAGTTTGTCTAATTTTAAGTCATCAGGGGCAGTAACTCCAAAGTTAACAGGGGGAGACAATTCAAAAAACCCAAGAGCAAAACAACTAATGCTAGGGAGCAATCCTGTGAAGTTTGGTGACTCTAGCCCTCCTGGTTTCGGAGATACGCGAGACACAAAGTTTGTATAAATTTAAGTATTCATATCAGGGGCAATAACTCAAGAATTATCATGGGGAGACAATTCAAAAACCATAGGTGCACAACAACTCATGCTGGTGAACATTCCTGTGAAGTTTGGTGACTCTAGCCCTAGCGGTTTCAGAGATAACGCGCGACACAAAGTTTTTCTAATTTTAAATCATCAGGGGCAATAACTCCGAAGTTATCAGGGGGAGACAATTCAAAAACCCCAGGTGCACAACAACTCATGCTGGTCAACATTCCTGTGAAGTTTGGTGACTCTAGCCCAACTGGTTTCAGAGATACGCGCGACACAAGTTTGTGACGGACAGACAGACAGACAGACAGACGGACGGACGGACGTCCGGACATACTAACAAATGGGTAGTTGTGTGACTTTTTCCTTTGATGTTTTCTTGTGGGACTAGTCCCACAAGAAAAACTATTTTTGGCTCTAACTTTGGAAAAGAATGATCTGGAAGCTAACCCTAACCCTAACCCTATGTCCCATAACTGGCCAGGTTAATGTCACAAGAAATGGCCAGGTTAATGTCACAAGAGATGGCCAGGTTAATGATTTTACTTGTGTGACTAGTTAGAAAAAGTCACACAACTACCCATTGGTGAGTGCGGACGGACGGACAGACGGACGGACGGACAGACAGACAACTCTGGCAAAAACAATATATCTCCCCATAAATGGGGGAGATATAATGACCACTAGAGTGTTCACAAGCAAATTGTTGACGACGGACGACGGACGACAGACATTCAAGTCTCCCAAAAGCTCATCCTGAGCTTTGCTCAGATGAGCTAAAAAATAATGATACTTACATTTAATTTTAGTATTTTAATTCTGACTGATGTATTGTCAAGCGTAATGCTATCTTGTTTACGTTTTTCAACCGGAAGCTGCGCAAAAATCGTGTTTCTATAGAAAATGATGGAATAAACAAATACCGCGATAATAGCGAGCCCGCGATAATATAGAGTCCGAGTATACTAAAACCTCCTTCAACAGCTGATTTAATTCTATGCAGGGATCTGAGGCCAAGACAACATGCATATATTCAAAACAAGAGACGTTTGTAAAACATGTATACATACCCCCCCCCCATCTGCCTAAGTGATGGGAGGCTTACAATTAGCTTTTCTGTGCTTAATCTCAAAAACAGCCAGCTAAATTTCAATGAAACTTGTAAAGAGTTATTGGTTTTAGCTTAGTTAAGTTTATTGACAACTTTTCCACTTGGATGATTTTTGGTAGACTTAACACCCTTTATATGCTAATGCACTAAGGTATGTGCACACTATTTCTACATAACCCCTCAGAGCAACAGTTAAGGGTGAGTATTCAAATACTAAAAGTGTCATTTCTCCACAAAACCCTATGATGTAACCACTATTTAGAATCGCTATGAAGAAGTCAATCATTAAATCCTTAATTGGTCTAAAAGTCAAGATACGGCTTAAAGATTTACACAGGATGTTGGCTTCTTATGTAACCAGGCTCTTATGTAACCAGGCTATCTCTGACAGCAAATTACATGCTGAGATCTTAAATTCTAGGACAGCAATATTTAACATAATTCATGAGGCAAAATCAAGTCAATACAGATATGGAATGATTCCTTTACCATAATTAAACTCTAAAGAATTAGACAAACTTTGTTAAATAGTGCAGACCAAGATCAAACTGCTCCTGAGGGAGCAGTCTGATCAGGGCCTACACTCTTTTCTACTCCATTTCTTTCATTTAAAGTTATCAAAGCAGTTCTTTATTAACCCATTCCCTCATATTGCCAACTTTTGATGACTCTGTAAAAGTAACTTGGTGAAACCATTGTGATAAATAGAGCATATGCTCCTATAGGAGCAAACGCTCTATTTATCACAATGGTTTCAAACTACAGAATTCTAAAAATTTCCTTTTCTCTAGTTAATGCTCCTTTTCGGTAGATTTATACAAAGAGGTTGTATCTAAAAATAGCCTATGAGGTCATGGGTTAAAAGAGGGAGATTGGGTGTACAAATATTTTGGATAAATAGTATACCTCTTTTTCTGTCCTCCTCCTCATCACCATGAGAGCCTGAGATTTCTGCAGAGAAGCTCTTGAGTACAGCCTCAATGGAAGTGAATGTTTCCTGAGGCTTTCCCAAAGGGGTCCTCAGTCGGGCAAGTATACAGAACTGGGCAGTTTCCCATATCGCCCAGAACCACTGCACTGTTTTATTACCAGAGATCTGAAAGAGAAACATGAGTGTTCAAAAGAAAATGTGTCATCTGCTCGCAGAGGTATGACAAAATAAGTGTAATGCAAAAAGTATAACAGATAGATGGAGAGACAAATGCTTGAAATGTGATTGTGCCATCCAGCTCAGCAGGTGACACAATCTACCACAATACCTTACTACATGATACACCGAAAATCCAAGAGATAAACAGTCGCAACATGCAAACTTGTCAATAATCTTCCTTACTAGAACATTGACTCAATGATGAAACTGTATTATATACACACACAGCTAGTCTGTAACATTCCACTGTTACATCCCACTTCCCCATCCCTTCCCCCTAGAATATCAAGAAACTAATTGCAAACTGTATGGATGTTATACATGTATGCAACTAATTTAATTTAATTCAGGTATGGTGCTTGTTTGGTTTGGTTTATATTGCAGGTGGAGGAAGACCCCAGAGCATCTTCTGTGCACAGAACAAATTGCATCGTATCGTGCACAGAAGAACATCCAAGTAGAACCACCGATCTACCGCAAGCCTGCTGGAAGGCTTCCTCACATGAAAAATCAAAATGCTCATACCGGGATTCGAACCCACAGTGGTGAGGGGCTAAGCAATTGTCAATTGAAGACCAAAACCACTCAGCCACAGAGGCCCCTATGGTGCTCGTAAACTAGAAATGTGTCTACAGGACACAGATGCTCCTGAGGAGACCTTAACACTTTCCTCCTTAAATACGCCTTCGCAAACAGAGTAGACCCAGATCACATGGCTCCTATAGGAGCTGTCTGTCAGATCAGTTTCTGCTCTGTTTGCTCATATCAAAGGCCTGAACAGCCATAATTGCTTTCGAGTTTGATAAGGATGTTAAGTGTAAGGGAAGAAGTTGCTGTACATGTTAATCACCATTTTTGACGTCTTGGAATTGTTTAATGTAATACTAAAAATATGACAGACTGTAGCAACAGTCAAACCATAAGCAAAGTGGTTATTAGTAACACTCAGACAGTCCTTGACCTCAACAAGTCAGAAATGCAATGCTGAGTGACAGTGTCCATCTTTCAATTCATATCAAAGCAATATCAAATGCTATCGTGTATTTCAAAGCACTACCCTCCTTATTAATTACGAATCCTAGAATTTTAACTACTGTTTAGACAATGTAGTATGAAATTTTAGTTAAATTTTGTTCGGGTTTATATACATGTATGCAAACACACACACATTAATCCAAAATCTTGGTTGATTCATAATGATATCAAATGTACAGTAAATTCCTAATAATCCATATGATGTTTTATCCTATCAAAACTCCACCATGAATTCCACTGATCATAAACTTATATGAATCCCAACTTTTATATTCCAATTTATTCTTGAAATTTGGACTGACAGCATTTTGTTATTAACACTCAAGATTACAGATAAATCATTTTCAAATGAATTCTATAATTGTTCTATCATTACTGGGTCTATTCAAAATAGCCAAACGGAGACTAACCCCTGTAAATATACATGATCAGAGTAGACACTGTTTTACACCTTTTTAAAATATAACTTAATTTCCATCAGATCAGGATATTGATGGCCAAGAATGATATCATCTCTGGCTATTTCATATCAAATTTGTTGTCAAATGTTCTTTGCTATGACATCTCCCAGGGTTTTTTCTTTGATTTTAGGGAAAGGGCATGGCCTTACCGGAGGGGAAAAATAAGCGTGAAATGAATGCTTATGGGGAAAAGGTCAGAAAATATCAACATAACATTTAACATGTTCATATTTTCTCTATCAAGTGACAGTACAATTCAATTAAAAGCATTTCATGCAGTTCTGATAATTTAATGGTTTTTTTCTTGTGTGTTTTGTCTGCAACTGCATAACTCTTGGCTATTACTAAAATTGTAAACACGTCATCAATGAGTTTTCATAAAACCCCATTATAAATCAGAAATCACAGTAAATCTCAACTATTCCATTAACCAAGACAAATATGATCGGACTTTTGGTAGATAAAGATATCATCGGCATTTTTTGTAAATGAAGAAGCCTACATGTATGTCTCGCATTTTTGCGATGACAATGGCATGAATGGAAAGTTCCATCTCGTTTTGTGGAGAAACTAATTAAATCCATTGTAGAGAGTAATACGCATACTAGCCTGTTAACACTGCAAGAGAAGTTGGCATTTCTATCGTGTTTCATCAGTAAAATTACGCTAATAGAAAGAAATTGCTGTGGTACTGCTGGTATGAAAGCGAAAGTACAGACACTGCGATTCATAAACGCTATACGGATTACTCGGATCTCTAGGTTAGACGGATGTATAGAAATGCGGTTAGCGTTTTATCACGTACACGGTGTCGATATAAAAAAATCCCGTAATTGATCAATGAAAAACACAACAGGTTTTCTAGTTGGGAAGTCTTTGCTATCGGCGGAGAAGAAATTTATAATTTACAGACAAGCTATTGGTGCTGTAGAAACGCCAATGTGTTGCGAAAACAATGTTTAACTAAACACCAGGAATGAGGTTCATATACGCGTATATGATAAATGCTGATTTTCAAGCTTGCGCAACTCATATCCGCGGATATGAACTTCATATCTGGTCGGATCCGGTGTTTAGTCATACCGATATTCTTTCGCATTTTTTGGGAGTATATTCAATAATTCAAGCTTTTAAAAGGTTGATCTTGTGTAGACTAGAAGTTATCTGACAAAGCGAAGTGTTATTAAATGCATGAAAAGTAAATAAATTAATGAACAATTTACAACAAAACTAGTTTAGAATTGAAGAGAACTGTTTTCTCTTGCGCATGTTCACAAGAAATAGTGAACTCTTTGCCGTAAAAACGACCGATCGCTATATTGCATTCTTCGAAAGCAATAATAACAATATATATACGATTTTAGTTTTTGTATTGTCATTGCCTATATTTCCTGTGTTCATGTGCCATTATAAGAAAAAAACTTTATTATTTCTGATATGAATATTCATGGAGTAAAGGGTTAATGTAATAGTCTCTACTTGCAATGCATTTTCAAAATGCCATTAAATTACATTAATCATTTGTTTTCATGCTGAAAAGAAGTATATTGCAAGAAAACAGATTGAATGAACACTGATTAAGACAAAACATTTGATATCCAGGACGCAGATGTTATTCACTAATGTATTAGCATTTATTCTTGTACAAAACATGCTGTTGTAGTCCCGCTTGACCATGTATTAACAAGGCGATTCTCGTGCTCACGCGTTGTTGTTGACCGGTTTTAATTATACCTATTCAGGGCCTAATGTAAACAATGGACACCAACGCTATAGCGTGTTGGCCTAAGCTAGATGAACAGTGCGAGTATTTCAGGGGCACCGACAATAAACTGCTTTTAGTAATAGACATATTGAATGAAATCCCATGTAAACAGTATTTGATACAATCGTGGAATGACGTCAGAAAGAAAAGAGTGGCCCGGAAACTGCATAGATCTAAATCGAACGAACGGAAGTGTCAAAGAAGTGTATATTTTGCTTGTATTTGGAAGAAATAAATTGATGCAGGAAAGCAGAAAATGGGTTTATGCAAGAATAGCGTTAACCCTTTCCCTCATATGAACGCGTTTTCACGCATCTGCAAACAGAGAAGACCCAGATCAGACGGCTCCTATAGGAGCCGTCTGATCAGGGTCTGCTCTGTTTGCTAGCGGAATTTGAAAGAAATGCTTATTTACTTTCTAAAATGGCTACAATGTTCCACCATCCATATTTCATCCCGACTATTTTGTCCATGAATATTCAGTAGGTATTGAAATTTGTGATAAATATGGAACAGGGAAAGGGTTAATACACGTTTGTTTTCGTATATACGTTTGTTTAACATCTGCAGTGTCCCTTGGGAATGTTGTCAACAGTCCCTCGGGAAACTGCAGATGTTATTGCCCGAAAAAATGTGTATTAACCCTCTATTGTGGATGCGTTTTTTTTATAATTTTTTCTTTTAAAAATTCACAGAGGACCTCACAAGATCTATATCTGTGAATTTTGGTTATAATTAGCCTAGGTGATTTAGAGGTTATTGTTTGAGGTGAATTGTTGACGACAGACTCACGAAGATAGCAGATGACAGGAACACTTCATGCACAAGAAAGCTAAAACTCACATAGTTGTGAATGGTAATTCCATCTGCACTTTTCCAATCCTTGGAGCTGGGCCTCTGTGCAGAGTAGTATGTCGCCTCTAGCCAGGGCAGACTGCCTGATTGTCTGTAACAGACAGTACATCTTATTGTGACCCCTCCTTCACGGCTAAGATTTCTGTATTCATTCTTTAAACATTTCCCTCATATAAACGCCTTTTCATGCATTTGCAAACACAGCAGACCCAAACCAGGAGCCATCTGATCAGGGCCTGCACTATTTGCTAAATGAACTATATAGATCTGATTCTACAGTTTCTGCCAAAGCCAGAAAATCATGTAAACAGTCATATACCATTATAAAAATATAGCTAATTAATGTTCATAATATTGTTATTTCTTATATTAAAGAATTAAAATCAAGGGCTGTTAAATATCTAGTCACATTTAACAATTTGCCTGCAGAAGAACAATTTGTCAATAGAAAATGTTGTCTACTTCTGTTATCACGTTTTCAAATAGATATTTCAGACAAATGCTATTTCAGAATTGAAGCAGGAGAATAAACTTATTTATGTACTGGTCAAGACACCATCTTATAATTAAACTATCAGAAAACTAGAGGTTTTTGTCACAAAAACGGATGTCTCCCCTCTAATAAAAACAATATGTAAAGGGAAATCACTAAAAATGTTATGGTCTTGATGAATGGTACTTCCCCTCATGCGTTTTCCACACTACATTTTTCAAGAAGAAAATGATAACAGCTAATAACTCCAAAAATACTGATACCAGATTTATATGGCCCTTGTGCATGACACTTACTTTCATCATGCTCTTTCCAAAAATAAAATGTCATTCCAATAGCATCAGTCGAACAGAAGTTATTGATCGGCCAAAAAATGTAACATAGGGCAATAACTCCAAAAGTATTGAAGCCAGAATTATGGCCCTTGTTCATGACACTTTCTCTCATCATGCTCTTTCCATGTATAAAGTTTCAATACGATGGCAAGAGCCATGTAGGAGTTATCGTCCGGACAAGAAAGAATTAAACAAATGTACAAGGGGCAATAACTCTAAATTTATTGATGCTCGAGCTAAGGATCTTATGCATGACACTTTCTCTTATCATGATCGTTCCATGTATGAAGTTTCACTCCAATGGCATGTGTCACATAGGAGTAATCATCCGGACAAAAAATGTGATTTTTTTTTACAAAGGGCAATAACTCCAATATTAGTGAAGCCAGAGATATGGACCTTGTGCATGACACTTCCTCTCGTTATGATCTTTCCATATGTGAAGTTTCAATCCAATGGCATGAGCCATATAGAAGTTATCGTCCGGACAAAAAAGTGTAATTTTTTTATAAAGGGCAACAACTCCTATATTAGTGAAGCCAGAGTTATGTTCCTTCTGCATGACACTTCCTCTCATTATGCTCTTTCCATATATGAAGTTTCAATCAACTGGCATCAGGCATATTGAAGTTATTGTCCGGACAAAAAATTATGATATTTTTTACAAAGGGCAATAACTCCAATATTAGTGAAGCCAGAGTTATGGACCTTGTGCATGACACTTCCTCTCGTCATGATCTTTCCATATATGAAGTTTCAATCCAATGGCATGAGCCATATAGGAGTTATCGTCCGGACAAAAAAGTGTGATTTTTTTTTACAAAGGGCAATAACTCCAATATTAGTGAAGCCAGAGTTATGGACCTTGTGCATGACACTTCCTCTCATTATGCTCTTTCCATATATGAAGTTTCAATCAACTGGCATCAGGCATATTGAAGTTATCGTCCGGACAAAAAGTGTGACGGACAGACAGACAGACAGACGGACAGACGGACAACTCTCACGAAAACAATATGTCTCCCCCATATAAATATGGGGGGAGACATAATTAAACTTAAAACTATGTATTTATTTTGCTAAGGACTTACTTTGGGTGTACATTGTGTAGCAAGAAACCTATCACATGTCTGAAATTATGTGAGTGGAATGAACCAAGTGGAACCTTGCCAGCGTGAGCACGGCATGCCTGCCACATAGCCTGCAGCCCTGTTGTGGACTCATTGTAAACAAGCTGTGTGTCCTCCTCCAGTAGATACAAGCCGTTGTTTTTACTGAAACAGGAATGCAGTGCTCTAGATAAGAAGTGTACTTAGGAAAGCAAAGTAAAATGTCCATGTTTGCATCTCTTCTCTACAGTAAAATGTCCATGTTTACATCTCTTATCTACAGTAAAGTGTCCATGTTTATATCTCTTACCTACAGTAAAATGTCCATGTTTATATCTCTTATCTACAGTAAAGTGTCCATGTTTACATTTCTTATCTACAGTAAAGTGTCCATGTTTATATCTCTTATCTACAGTAAAGTGTCCATGTTTACATTTCTTATCTACAGTAAAGTGTCCATGTTTACATTTCTTATCTACAGTAAAGTGTCCATGTTTACATTTCTTATCTACAGTAAAATGTCCATGTTTATATCTCTTATCTACAGTAAAGTGTCCATGTTTACATTTCTTATCTACAGTAAAGTGTCCATGTTTACATTTCTTATCTACAGTAAAATGTCCATGTTTATATCTCTTAGCTACAGTAAAGTGTCCATGTTTACATCTCTTATCTACAGTAAAATGTCCATGTTTATATCTCTTATCTACAGTAAAGTGTCCATGTTTACATCTCTTATCTACAGTAAAATGTCCATGTTTATATCTCTTATCTACAGTAAAGTGTCCATGTTTATATCTCTTACCTACAGTAAAAGGTCCATGTTTATGTCTCTTATCTACAGTAAAGTGTCCAGTATAAGTATCAGATGGATCCTACAGGAGCCATTGGAATTGGGTCTACTTTGCTAACAAGGCGTTAAAGGCTAAGTGATCATCAAAAAGTCTAATTCTGCGGGGGTTGCTTAATGCAAGTCAAAGGTAAAGCAGAAAATTCCTATTTAATAGAGCTTTCTGTATTATTTTGTCGTGCATTTAGGAAACGACAGGCTTTTCAAGATTTCAATCAATGTAGTAGCCATCTGATCAGGGTCTGCTCTGTTTGCTTCTGATATAATAGAGATATGATTCTACAGTTAATTCTAATTCATGTTTTATGATGTCTTACATGAATATTCATAGAGTAAAGGGTTAAGTAGTTGCTGAGAAATAGCTTGGGCAAGAAAAACTAACAGACTGTCTGACTGACTGATGGATGGACCAATGTGTTGACTTCTATACACTCCCACAATTTTTGTGGGAGTACAATAATCATAAGTTTTTAAGTTTTCATGAGAAGACGTGCTAGGACAAGAAATTGTTAACTCTTTACTCCATATTTTTTCATTCTAACACATTTGCAAACAGAGTAGACCCAGATCGGACAGCTCCTACAGGAGCTGTCTAATCAGGGTCTGCTGTGTTTGCTTATGGGATAATATAGATCTGATTCTATAGTATCTTCCAAGACCAAAAATTCCAATTTTTCATGTGTCAATATAAATATTCAACGTATTAATATTCATGTTGTAATTATTTCTTACATGAATATTCATAGAGTAAGGGGTTATTTAGGTTCCTTAAAGCCACATTTAACTGCATACCCACCTGGTTGTGACATTCAGAGGCAAAAGAGAGAACAAGGAGAAGTACAGATCACACAGGACTCCAGAGCCTCTACTCAGATGAAAGATGCACAGCTTTACACACCTAGAAAGGGTATGAATGACACTCTTAGAATTATGAACAATTGTTTTCTGCAAATGGTGTTATATGTTGCAACTCTCACAGCTGATATTTCTTTATCTCTCTGTATAAAGATCTCATACAATTTGCATTCTAATGAGACATCCATTGCTCATGTTTCATAGCATCCAAAATATTTGCAAATATTTTAAGAAATCTTTACAATCAATTTTACCTATTTTTCAATTTCAAAGGCTAGAGATATACTGTATTTTGGTAACATTATTGTGTTATATAATAGTATGTATACCCAACAATCATTAACAAGAGTATTCAAGGGAACGCATGTATCAGCTGCTGACGATACAAACAGACAAACAAATGATAGAGAAGAGATCCCTAACTGTTACAATGCTTAATAAAGCAGGTGACACAAAAACTATAAAGATGTCTAGGAAAGACAGTAACTTCCTTGAACTTATCATTTCCAAAATTTCACTAAAATCAGGCAGAATAAATTCTGCACCTTTTTAAACTTTCTTATTTTTTTTCCTATTTCAACCTTTCAACATGAATGAACGAAAATATAAATAGTTACAAAATCAAACAGATCAAAATGGGCTGAATCAATGATATGCAGAGCTACAGATAAAGTATGTACTCAAATACTAAAATTGTCATTTCTCTACCAAACCCTATACTGTGACCATTCTAGAATAGTCTCAGAGACGATTCTAAAGAGTGGTCACAGTACATGTATAGGGTTTGGTGGAGAAATAAATTATTTCTTGAAAATGTTTTAATTTACACATCTTAGCTGGAGCTCTGTATATATGCAAAGTTAACATCTCAAATGCTGTCAGAGAACACTTACCCTTTAATGATGAATGTTGGGAACTTCCCAGGGTTCTTGAAGAGATTTATTAGACAGGCCTGTACTGCCATGGCTAAGTCTTGCTCCTGATCGTAACCTACATGGTACAGGGCCTGCACCAGTGTCAAGAACTGCTGGGTGATGTACACATGCTGGCTTGTGTGAAGGCATGCTACTATCTCTACCACCCACTTCAGACATAACAGTCTGAAAAAAGGATGAAATGAGCCCTGCTATGTGAAAATTAATCATAAGATTTACACACAGAGTAATACCATGTTTTACCGTATACTCTTTTAAAAGGATATGAAATGATACAGAAGGGAACTTCTTGGTCATTTATGACATATTCATTATATATTTTGGAATATGATGCACACCTGTGTATAGTGTGCACCTGATGTGTTAGGGCAACATATCAGGAAACTAGAATTATGTCCATAGGACACAAATGTCCCCCTCACGATATTGTCTCTAAATCAAACAATTTCGCAAAGCGTTACACAGTGATGAAAATTTCAAAGACCCTAAACTCTGGTCAAAATGGAGGTCCTTTCATCCTGAATTAAACAACCACCTGCTTACAAAGACAGCCATGTTTATTTATTAAGTGGTGACATTAGAGGGGTTTTACTGTATCTGCAGTTTTCAAATGACTGACTTAAGTTTCTTTAACCCTTTACCTCATAGGCTATTTTTAGATACAACCTCTTTGAATAAATCTACCGAAAAGGAGCATTAACTACAAAAAAGGAAATTTTTTTAGGAGCAAATGCTCTATTTATCACAATGGTTTCACAAAGTGACTTTTACAGAGGCGTCAAAAGTCATCAATATGACGGAATGGGTTATTTTTAAAGTCAGTCTTTCACACTATTTCTTACTTGGAATCATATGATGTGCTTGGTTGAGACAATAGGTCAGACTGTAGCCTCAGTAGTTTAGAGAAGTTGGAGCTTGTAGTTGGGTTGACAGCTGCGAACACGGATCCCTCTTGAGGTGGACTCTGGGTGAGTAACGAACTCATGGATATGAAATTCCCATGTCTGAAAGTTTAAAACATAATACAAACACATGTACTAGGATTGTCACTCAACCTTGTCTACAAAGGTATTTTAATGAATTTTTACAGTCCATCCCCTATTAAAATCTATTTTGAAGAATTACTCATACATTAATCATTGAAATGCTGATTTTTTAAAAGGTGAATGGTCCATCAATGTTTAACTACAGTAAAACCCCGCTAATGCGACCATCTAAAAGAGCTATAATTCTGGGTGCTAGATGTAGGTGGTAGCTTAATGCAGGACAATAGTAATGCAGAAACTCCTCTAAGAGCTTTCTGCATTACTTTTGTCCTGCATTAAGCAACCATCTGCTTATAAAGACACCCATGTTTATTCATTAAGTGGTCGCATTAGAGGGGTTCTACTGTATACAAGGGAGTTATTGGCCAGAGGATTTTGATTGATAAAGAGTCCTCTAGGAGCCAACTGATCTGGGTCTAAACTGTTTATAAATGCCACTGTACTTGTTTCCACATACAATGGGTTAATGAAATTGAAAGAAGTTGCTGTATTATCAAACTTAATATTGACAAACCAATTCATATAGTTCACTTCTACAACAGAGATGGGTAACTACAAATTTACCTAGATGCATGTGAGTACAGGGACTGTAGAATAGCAAACTGCAGTGCTGGGTACTGGAGGCTGATGGAGGGCCGTGTCACATCCAAGTGCTTACTGTATAGATCAAATATACTTGGTGACAATGCCATCATCTGGAAAATCAAGGTTAAACAACCCTATAATAAAATATTATCCACAAAGATACACAAAAACAAATCCAGAAAAGACGAGTGATGCAGGGTTTCCAGTTCGGTGACATGTTTTATTTGTTACCATTTTGTATAATACCGACACAGATTATCGTCCTTAGCCATTTAATCCATAAACACCTTTGCAAACAAAGTAGACCCAGATCAGACAGCTCCTATAGGAGCCGTCAGATCATAGTGAGCTCTGTTTGCTTAGGAAATAATATAGAAATAATTCTAGTTTCTGCCATGGTCAAATTCCTGTGCTCATGTGTCAATATGAAAAATAATCTAGTTAATATTCATGGCGTCATTATTTCTAACATGCAAGGGTTAAACTGGGACTCTGAGAATGGGGGTGCTTCAATATAATTATACAAAGATTTTTTTCTCCTTTTTCCAGCCACAGTTTATGTTAAATCAACTTATTAGCACTGACCATAAATCTATGCCGTTCACTAGCTATTCCTGTCAAATCATGTTTTACTTTCAGTGCAGTCTACTTAAAATGTAATTAGAACTATACTGCACTGATGATGATTAAAATTTGCAGAAAGGAATGTTTCTTTGGTCCCTCTATAATAGATTATAACCATTTACTCCATAAATATGCCCTTCTATGCATTTGCAAACAGAGTAAACTCAGATCAGATGGTCCCTGTAGGAGCAGGAACTGTTTGATCAGGGTCTGCTATGCTTGCTTATATTATATATGATATGATTCTACACTTTCTGTCATAGCCAAAAAATCACATGTCCATATACTATCATAACAAACAATGTAATTAATATTCATACTATCATTTCTTACACGAATCGTCATGGAGCAAAAGGTAAAAGTACAGTATACATGTAAATTGCAGATACATGCCCACATACCCCTATTAGGTTGGTTTTAGTGTTGCCGATGTCTCCCAGAACACATAGGCTGAATATGCAACTGGCCTCTGCCTCTTTCCTACTATAAACAACTTCACCCAATGGGTTGTTGGGTACCAACTCTAAGTATTTCTCATCTCCACTGGTTTCCAGCAGTGTGTTGTAGCTCTGTTGTATATCCCCAAGCAAGAACCTGGAAAACAACTGCAGTCTTAACCCTTCTCTTGCTGAATTTTAAAATACATTTCTCCTTCTTTACCCATGCCCTGTTGTATAATTACATATATCTTCACTGTGTACAAGTATTTCGCTGTGCAATCACTGCTGTGGAGTGCACTGGTTGCACAATCAACTTGTAAATAGTGCAGACCCTGATGAGACAGCTACTGCAGGAGCTGTCTCATCTGGGTCTTCACTATTTACAGGTAGGTATATTGACATGAATAGCAAGCGAAGGGTTAACACAACTAAAAACAAGACACCATGCTAAAAAGGTAAGTAAATAGAGGATCTGTTGTGAGTTGTCTTTTAAGATCACATGTTCCTAAACGAGCCTTAGAAAATGTCATTAAGCGAGCCTTGGCAAGCTTAATAACATTTTTTTGGTGAGTTTAGGAACATGTGATCTTAAAAGACAATGAGCATCAGATTATTTTTCTCACATAACAAAAAAAGTGTATTTTCGCCGTTTGAATGACATGTAAACATCGGTTTCCATGGTTTGACGTCATATATGACGTATGACGTCATATATGTTCTAAAGTGATCTTACATCATCATCTCACCTGTGCCACACAGGTATCAATATCTTTTAAGAAAAGGAACACATTACAGGTAAAAAAGGATAAGAATTGATAATTAGTGAGAGTTTCTCAACTTTTAACTGCCACCAGAGAATCCATTAATTAACCCTTTCCCTCATATAAATGCCTTTTCACACATTTGCAATCAGAGTTAACCCAGATCAGACGGCTCTTGTAGGAACTGTATGATCAGGGTCTGCTTTGTTTGCTTCTGATAGATAAAAATTCTGCTTATAAATATTCATGATGTCATTATTTCTTACATTAAAATTGAGCAGGGAAAGGGTTAACCCTTTCCCTCATATAAACGTGTTTTCACGCATTTGCAAGCAGAGAAGACCCAGAACAGGGTCTGCTCTGTTGCTAATGGAATTTGATAGATCAGTTTCTTTACTTTCTGAAATGGCTACAATGTTCCAACTTCCATATTTCATAATAACTATTTTGTCTATGAATATTCAGTAGGTATTTAAAATTGGACTAAATTTAGAACAGGGAAAGGGTTAATGAAATCTGCCAGCAATTGCATTCCTGCTGTAATACCCAGTACCTTAGGATCAAAACTCGTTCACACTCAGCATGAGCTATCAACCCTTTACTCCATGAATATTCATGTCAGAAATAATATCATCATGGATGTTGATTAGATTTTTTTTTATATGGGCAAATGATCACAGGAGATTTTGGCAATGGCAGAAATGTAGAATCATATCTATATTATTTCATAAGCTAACAGAGCAGACACTGATCAGATGACTCCAATAGGAGCCGTCTGATCTTGGTTTCCTATATTTGCAAAGGCATAGAAAGGCGTATTTATGGAGTAAAGGGTTATGCGTTATTTAGTCTACCAGTGACCATAAATATGTATTGTATTCTACTGTGATTCTAGCTACTAAAACTAAGAGGAATATTTTAGGAAATCTGATGGAATATTTTATTTGTATTTCTTCACCAAACCATTACTTGTTTGTACTAATTAGAATAATCTCTCCTTAACACCAACAAGATATGATTTGGTAGATAAATACACTGTCTTCAATAAAAAAAATGAATTTCTTATATTCAGCTCCGCCAACCTGTATGTTTCCTCCAGCAGTGGAATGTTCTTCAGGGCTAGCATGGCCTGGTACAGTGACGTAAGCTCCTTCAACACCTGTATAATCACAAACACAAGATCATTTTGCTGTAAAGAGCTGCAAAAGCTCAGCTTTGATTGCAATGCCAAGTTTGTGACACCAACTACCCATGTAACAGGACCAAAATACAAAAATACTCAAAGTTCAAGGGGAGATAATTCAGTAATTCCTGCAACTGAACTCATGAAAATTGTGTCTTGCATATCTGCTATTTGTGGTTATTATGTATGGCAAGAATCAATTCAATAACTTTCAAACTGAAGGAGGAGTTTGCCATACCAACTCCAAACTTCATGCCAAAATGACAAAAAATTATCAACAATATATAAGTTCTTAAGACTTTGTCAGATATTCAAACTTAAAAACTTCAACCTAAAAAGCTACACAGACACCAGAGCGAGTAGAATAGCCCACCTAACTCTTGGAATAGTCAAGTTTAAACTTAAGCTAATTAATATTCATAGTAATTATTTCTAACATGAATATATTTAGGTAAAGGGCTTAGGAAATCTAGCAAAACATTTTATCTACATTTCTTCACTAAACACTACTCATTGGAATCTCTACTCCACAGCCATTCTAATACATTGTATGTACCAAAAATATGGAGTTTGGCTGCGGAATAAGAGATTTGGAAATGAACGGGTTACCCTTTCCCTGTTCAGTATTCATGTAAGAAGAAATGACATCATGAATATTTATTAGCTCCATTTTCATAATGTAAACTTTTCCAGGGAATATTTATATAGAGAGCCGTCTCATCTGGGTCTACTCTGTTTGCAAATGTATGAAAATGCATTCTGTATCCATACTTATAAAACTTTTTAGTTGAGTCTGAGTTCGTTCTCAAGTTTTTGATTGGTCAGATTTGAGCCTTTATAAGCATGGACCAATATGAGAGAAAGGAGTTGATGCACTTCTTATCTATAGCTCTGTGAAGCTGTATGTTTACAAACCCGTGGGGAGTTGGACAGCTTGCAGATGTGAATCAGGGAACCAGGAGACAGAATCTGCGACACCATGAATACAGGCAACTGGTTCCCAAACAGCTCTACCACCTGCAGTGAATAGATAGATCTTTATTAACATCCAAAATACATAGAACACATACATAGTAACAAAATACAAGAAGAACATCACAATTATAGAATATACATAACAGCACAAAAACCCTCTTTGAGAATATTTTAAAATGAATTTTATCAAGCAAATTCATAGAATTGATATTTAGGGGTGGGTGGGTGAAGGTGTGTGTGTGTGTTTGGGGGGGGGGGGGGGGGGGGGGGGGGATCTTTAGATAATCAATTTGAAACAAGAGGACTATGATAGCCCTGGATGTTTTACTTGCCTTTTACTTTGCATACCAAAACCTTAAATAGATATTTGACCAATTTTATGAATATTGGGCCAAATTACTGCTTTCTACAGCAATCTTTAATAAAAGTGTACATGTTTTGATACTAAACAAGTCGTGGCAATAAAAAATATTCATGTTGAGTTTTAATGAATTCTGTTAATCCGTTACAGAGATTTGGTATTGGACAGGAAAACATGTAAATTTTGCATATCAAAGGGCAATACCTCCTAAATGCCGTAAATGATCTGGAAAAGTAATACATATTCATGTCGAGTTTCATTGAAATCTGTCAATCTGTTACAGAGATATGGCAAGGAGAAAAAAAAAGAGTAATTTTTACATATGAAAGGGCAATAACTCCTAAATGCCGCAAGCAATCTGGAAATGTAATACATGGGAACAATACCCTAGTAATAACAAATATTCATTTTGAGTTTCATTGAATTCTGTCAATCCATTACAGAGATATGGCATTGGACGGAAAAAAATATGATTTTTGCACATAAAAGGGCTACTACTCCTAATTGCAGCAAGCGATCTGAAAAAGTAATACATGGGAACAATACCCCAGTGATAAAAAATATTCATGTTGTGTTTCATTGAATTCTGTTTATCTGTTACAGAGATATGGCATCGGATCGAAAAAGATATGTGATTTTTGCGTATAAAAGGGCTATAACTCCTAAATGTCAAGAGATCAGAAAAAATGATACATCTTAAGAATTGACTAGTTTTGAAACCATTGTTGTAACATGGTGAAAAAGTTGCGACTCGACTGGGACTCGAACCCAGGACATTTGTCTTACCATGCCAACACTCTACCAACTGAGCCATCAAGCTACACAATCTAAAGCCTATCAACTGTTCCACCACAAACTGTACCTGGCTACAAACCCCCTCTCTACACAAGAATTCTTCCCAGATTAATATCCAAAGAACACTCCATGAGTTTCTTATTAGTACACTTTTTTTCATATAAATCACCCTGCTGGTAATTTACATTGGGCGCCAAATGCAACATGGTGAAAAAGTTGTGACTCAACTGGGACTCGAACACAGGGCATTTGGCTTACCATGCCAACACTCTACTGAATCAGCTATCAAGCCACACAGTCTAAAGCCTATCAACTGTTTCACCAAAAGCTGTACCCCGCTACTTTGTGATAAATAAATCTCCTTTAGAGCAAATGCTCTATTTATCACAACGGTTTCGAAATGACTTTTACAGAAATTTCAAAAGGTGTCAATATGAGGGATTGGGTTAACCCTTAATCTGCTGAATATTATCTTTAATTGCTGAACATTAATTAAAGCGTTTTATAAAAAAACAAGCAAATTCGCTGAATTAATATCCCCCGCCAAACAAGTTCTGGCCTCAGAGTTATTGATGTTTCACAAAGAAAGAACCATAAATCTGGTCTTCCAAGGTAAATCTAAGTGATACTTGCAGGGCCACATTTCTTTATAGAACAAAACATTTACAAAGTTTCATTGAAAAGGTCCTTAACATTTCTGAGATATGACAGGTAGGCAAAAAGGTAAAGTTTTTGCCAACAAAGGAAAGTAACTCTTGTGCTCCAAGATCAGTATGAGTGCCACTTGCAGGGTGGCATTTCCTTAATCATTTCCTCCATAGGCTAATTTTAGATCCATCCACTTTCAATAAATCTACCCAAAAGGAGCATTAACTAGAGAAAAGGAAAAATTTAGAATTTTGTAGTTTGAAACCATTGTGATAAATAGAGCATTTGCTCCTACAGGAGCAAATGCTCTTTTTATCACAATGCTTTCATAAAGTGACTTTTACAGAGGCGTAGAAAGGCGTATTTATGGAGGAAAGGGTTAAGGTTCAAAACATTCAAACTACGTTTCATAGTAAAACTCCTAACCATTTCTGAGAATTGGCTCCAGACAGACACAAATGTCACATTTTTTGGCAAATAAAGAGCCATAAGTGTAGTGTTCCAAGGTCAATGTGAATAATACTTGCAGAGTCGCATGTCTTTATAATACTTGACATTCACACAAAGTTTCATAGAAAAACTCCAGTTTCATTTTCAAAGGAATTTTTGGTTTTGACAAAAAATGTTAAATTAAGTCTATCATAATATAAACAAATAGAGCAGACCCTGATCAGACGGCTCCTATAGAATCCATTGTAGGAGCCATCTGACCTGGGTCTACTCTGATTGCAAAGGCGCTTATATGAAGGAAAGGTTAACTCTCTACCTGATGAATATTCATGTAAGAATATCATCATCATGAATAATTTATTATAAATCTTTAATTAGATGAACATTTATAATGACATATGAACACAGGAATTTTGGCCAAGGCAGACACTGTAGAATTCTGTAAGCAAACAGACTAGACTCTGATCAGACAGCTTCTACAGGAGACCTCTGATCAGGGTCTAGTCTGTTTGCAAAGGTGTAAAGCGGCATTTCTATCAGGTAAAGGGTTAACCCTTTCAAAGCTGGAAACAAGTGTACTGGCATCTGCAAACAGTGTAGACTCACATCAGGGCTCTTCTAAGGTCTGCACTGTTTGTCATTCAAAATCCTCCAGCAAAGTTGAGCCTTTCATACTGAAAGGACTCTCTAGTTAAAACAGCAATTGATTATTCCACTTTGAAAATTCAGCAGTCAGTCGAAGGATTAACAATAAAGCAAAACAAAATAAGTATAATTCTGAACAGGATTTGAATAATTCTCGTATATGCTCTTGAGATGTAATTCATCCCATTGTATGACTTGATACCGCTGTCTAAATAGCAGTGTACTCACCTTTTTTGTCAGTTTCAAAGCTGAGGTTGTACACCTGTAGGAAACGGGGCAAGTTGGGAACATAATGGTTGTTACATAGGCCAGCAAATTTTCCTGACATGTGACCACATCAGAACCGATCAGACTCAACATCATGAATAGGAACTCGTTAGCTGGAATGTAGATATTGAAACAGATACTCTTAAAACTGTTTAACCCTTTACTCCATAAATATGCCTTTGCAAACAGAGTAGACCCAGATCAGATGGCTCCTATAAGAATCGTAACGTTTGATCAGGGTCTGATCTGTGTGCTTATGACATAACATAGATGTGATGCTACAGATTCTGTCATGCTAAAAGTCTTTTGTTCATAGAGTCCTTATAAAAATTTCACTTAATTAACATTCATCATGTCATTATTTCTTTATGAATATTGATGGAGTAAAGGGTTAATGAAGAAATGATATGCATAAAGAGAACATAAACCTGAATATGAGCACATGACGACAGTGTAGACAGTGATTATCATTGTCCATTTACTCCATGAATATTCATGTAAGAAACAATACCATCATGAATCGAAAATACAGTAAAACTTTGATTATTCGAACACTAAAATACGTATTATTATCGATCTTTAAGACAGATGGCAGCTTAATGCATGGCGAAAGTCATGCAGAAAGCTCCTCTAGGACTTTCACCATGCATTAAGCAGCCACCTGCCTAAAAGGGTCTAAATTCTTCTATACCGAAAATTCGAATAATCGAGGTTTTACTGTATATGATTTTTTTTTAAATAGTAGGTGAATACAGGAAATTTTGGCCATGGTAAAAATTACTAAACCAGATCTATATTATTATTCCATATTAAAGCAAACAGCAGACTCTGATCAGACGGCTCCTATAGGGCCCGCCTGATCTGGTTCTACTGTGTATGAAAAGGTGTATCTATGGAGTAAAGGGTCAACATTATACTATTTAGGTGATAGATACCTCTCCAAGCATTGAACCCTTGAAGTTAAACAAGGGCACAATTAACCCTTTCCCTAATGAACATTTATTCATGCATTGGTCACTTCATGAATATTCAAACTTAATTTTTCTAGGTAAACATTTACAAAAGACAAACAACTGCAGGACTAGATCTACACATGTATTATCTCTTCTGCAAGAAGAAGCAGACCCTGATCAGACTGCTCCTATAGAAGCTATCTGATCTGGGTGTACTCTAGGGCTGTCATTGATTGGCCTCGCTGTATCGATACATCGATGACTCAAATATCGACGATATATCGATATATCGGTTGGATTTACTATTTAAGGGAATTAACTCAAAACCACTACAAATTCTCAGGTAAAACGTGTAGAATTAACTGCTTCACCTAGCAAATGTCATTAGAATAAAATAAAAAGATAAGCTCTTCCTGAGTTTGTTATAAATAGTTGATTCTTGTAACAAAAATACCAAGGTAATGTGGAAATAACAGCTTATAACCTTTCCTTATAGATATTAATTTCAATGACATGTCGAACAGAGAATTCCAAGATTGGTCAGGTAGTTCACATTGAGTCTACTCTGCATCGATTATATCAACCATTCCGGAGTTTGAGGAGTTTATCTATTAGTTGTTGCCTTAAATGAAAACAGCATAAACCATAAGGGTATTGCAAACAATTACTTCGCAACCTCAAGCACTCAACAGTTACTGTACATACTCACTGACCAATGGTTTCTGTTGACATGCGAATGAATATTTGTGTTATTACCGCTGTACAGTAGGACAACTCTGCAGAGTTTGCATATGACTTTGGATTTATGCAAATCATCATTGAACTTCAGAAAGTTGACTTTTGTTCAAACGTCACTCCGTTTTTCGAGGTTTTTGAGCTAAACTCCTCAAATCCGGAACGTTGGTCGCCATTGTTGTTGTTGTTGTTGCTTGGAATGGGGAAGGGTAAATTCACTGACGCAGGTTCGCGATGCTGTGTAAACTGCAGGTTCTACGATAATGTATGTTCATGTAGCGTTACTTTCATCACGTTTTGATCCATTTGACTTTATTTAAGTGAATACAAGGTTTTCTTAAGATCAGTCCGAGTAACACATGAGCTTTTATATGGGCTGCATACTGTATTCATCTCACGAAACTGACCCGGATTAAGTGCAAACCCAAGCCTTAGTTTTTAATGTCGTCAAACACCGTAAATGAAAAGTGAACTGGAGCAATAATAAACAAACAGATGGATACGACGCAAAACACATTGAGTCAGGGTTTATTCTAGTTTTTTCATTAAAAATGTATCGATACTTGGAAATTCTGTATCGATATATCATCGGAACTTTGAAATCGACGATTCACCGATATCGCAAGTTACGATGACGGCCCTAGTGTACTCTGTTTGCAAAGGCATGGAAAGGCATTTATATGAAGTAAAGGGTTAAGAGTTTTTTAATGAGGAGATAAATAAAGATGTACTGTCTGATTTTACAGTTCTTCTTTTTGTGTGCATACACTATACATTTTACAGTAGTTCACAAGTATGTAACATCATATACAGCAATCACATTTGCTCTAACAGATTTTAGGAGAGAGAAGTACCCTAATTATCATACACAGACAAACTTTGGCAAATGGTGAAGACCCTGATTAACCCTTCGCTTGCTGAATTTTAAAATACATTTCTCCTTCTTTACCCATGCCCTGTTGTATAATTACATATATCTTTGCTGTGTACAAGTATTTCGCTATGCAATCACTGCTGTGGAGTGCACTGGTTGCACAATCAACTTATAAATAGTGCAGACCCTGATGAGACAGCTCCTGCAGGAGCTGTCTCATCTGGGTCTTCACTATTTACAGGTAGGTATATTGACGTGAATAGCAAGTGAAGGATTAAACTTCCCCTGACAGAGCAGTTTGACCTGGGGTGTGCTACTTGCTGCAATATTATAAATTTATCAAAATTATTTTAAATTGACTTCTGTTGCTTCACAAACAGGTGAGGAGAGGGGACTGGGTCCTACTTTTAGGGTTGTCAACTTTACCTGTTATGACCATCCTCTCAGAGAAGTAGCACTTCACAGCACTATCTATGCTGTGTACGGTCTTGTCAAACACCTGAAACAGTGTAATAAAGTGTACACTTGCATGACATCCCTGTCTCCTTGGCAAGAGACTTTGATAAATATATGTGTGATCATCAGCAAATGAATCATGCCATCAGAGTAATCAAAAGGCAATTGAGTAGAACACTTTTCAGTTCCTCTAACTCAATACCCTAACGGAGTATACACTGACCAGACACTCCTGTAGGAATCTGTCTGATCAGTGTCTGCTCTGTCTGCTTATGGAATTCTACCACAGCCAAGAATTTTCTGTGTACACCATTATAAAATCAGCTAATTAATAGTCATATAACTTAAATGAATATTTATAAGGGAGAATATAAGGGGTTTAAATTAATGATATAACATGGGGCTTAAATCCACACAAAGTCACATTGTCCAAACATTGTGAACCATTACAACAGTAATGCTCTGCATTAAATATATATTAACATTTTCCTCATCTCATCTCATGCTCCTTTTGGGTAGATTCATTCAAAGAGGTTGGGTCTAAAAATAGCCTATGGAGGAAAAGGGTTAAAAAGGGGTATTTCTGGATTAAAGAGTTTATTGTAACAAGTGTAGCACTCAGTCATAAACTATTGCTAAATAAAATGCAGCATACCTCCATGAAGTAGTCCAGGGATAGCTGGCGAGACTTTCTGGGATCAAACTCTTCACCGAGGCTCTTTATCACTGTACAAAAGACCTTCAGTAGGGAGCCAATCTTCACCACCTCATCCGGGATAAACGTCCACTTGGTCGTCTGGCTATTCGTCACTACACCAAGGTCCTGAAAACAAATAAAACCAGGAATATGTCTTAGTAGGTGACAAATGCCCCCCAAAGCAAAGCAACAACATTGAAATGTGTGTTTCAGAGTGTGACCTGAAATTCCAAGATTTATTCACACACCAAATTTGGCATTCCTACCACAAATAAAATAGGAGATACCCTTCGGAAAAGGGTTAAGGGTTATATGTTAACTGTTTCCCTCATATAAACCTTTTTTCACACATTTGCATACAGGGTAGACACACATCATACAGCTCCAGATCTGAGTCTGCTGTTTCCTTATGAAACTATAACAGATCTGACACTACAGTTTCTACTATAAATATTAATGATATCATTATTTCTTTTATGAATATTCAAGAGGGAAAGAGTTAAGTGCTCATTCAATATAGGTCTAGCAGACTACCAGAAGGCTTCTCTCCTAGTATGGTTTAGAAATTGTTATAACAAGAACACATTCTTACCTCTGCATAGGCCTCCATGTCCTCTAGGAACTGTCCAAGCAGTTCTTTGGTGAAGGATTGGTCAGACACCCAGAATTGGTGGAATGATACAAGAGCTTCAGAGGTGAACTTGATCAGGCCATCCCTCTGGGTTGAGTCTATGTGCCAGCCAACCAGTATATCAACAGTATCCTAGAACATGAATAATACATAGTACTAAATCCTTTAACCCTTTCACTGTTCTATCAATACCTACATGAATATTCAAGGACAAATAGTTGAAACTATAGAAACAGATCTATCAGATTCCAAAGGCAAACAGAACAGACCTGAGCTGGGTCTACTCTGTTTGCAAATGCATGAAAATGCATTTATATGAAGGAAAGGGTCAACCTATGAATATTCATGTAAGAAACAAAAACTGGGTAAATATTAAATACATAAATTTTTATTTAAAATATACCAAGAATTCATGTGTACATACGCCTTTATAAAAATTCAGCTAATAAATATTCATGATGGCAACTCATTAGGATTCAAGATCTTTCCCACTCAGTCATTAACTCTCAAAGGCTTGACTGTGCTGGGAGAAAGTAATAATTGCAACAGATCTGAGTTTACGCAGACACATATTTTACAGTAGAAGAGTTAACCCCATGAATATTTGTGTAAGAAATAATGACATCATGAATATTAGCAAGAGATGTTTGTAAAACATGTATACCCCAAGACCCCCTGACCTTTGACATAAAAAGCAATAGGGGTCATCTAGTGGTCATGACTAATCGCCACAGCAAGTTTCAAAATCCTATGTCAAACCCTTGAGCAGTTATTGATCGGAAACAATCTCACCAATTACGGTCATGGTGACCTTGACCTTTGACCTAGTTACCTCAAAAACAATAGGAGTCATCTAGTGGTTATGACTAATCACCACAGCAAGTTTCAAGATCCTAAGCCGGAAACCGTTTATTTTACTGTTCAACAAACAGACCGACTGACATGTGCAAAGCAACATACCCCCATTTTTTAAAAAGATTGGTTGGTATAGTACTTAACGCATGGACATCTAACTTTTAGCCATGGTAGATACTGTAGAATCATATCTATATTATATCATAAGCAAACAGCAGGCCCTGATCCGACAGCTCCTACAGGAGGCGTCGGATCTGGGTCTACTCTGTTTGCAAAGGCGTAGAAAGGCATATTTATAAAGTAAAAGGTTAAGCAATTTTCAAATTAATGTCTACAAGTTACAAATTGTGCCTTAATTACAGTCCTTAAAGACTTGTGCTCACCCTAAAGTAGTCACTGAAGATGTTTGGGTAGATCTTGGTCAGTTGAAGTATCACGTTCACCACAGCCATCAACAGGTCAGGCGTGTCCGCATTTTCCAGCAGAGTCTGCAGGTTGTTCAACACCATCTAAAGAATACAGCATTAATATTGATTACCAGATGCTTAATCTAATCCTTTACTCATTGAATATTCATGTAAGAAATAATGCATGTATTAATTAGCTTAAAATTAATAACAACATATGAACACAAGCAATACCTGATGCAAAACCTGTAAAATCAGATCTATACAATTTCATAAGCAACCAGACTGACCCCGATTCGATGGTTTCTGCAGAAGCTGTCTGATCTGGGTCTACTCAATTTGCTGATTATTTATATTGGCATCCTGAACAAGGGAATCTTATATCTACATTATTTATTATGCAAACTGAGCAGAGTCCTGTAGAAGCAGTCTGATCTGGGTCTACTCTATTTGCAAATATTTACAATATGTTTCTCTCTGACAGGTAAAGTTTAACCAATGCACAGACTGTTAATTCTGACCAGTTTAAGAATCCATAATCTTATCCCTTGTTCATGATGCCAATATAAATAATCATACATGTATATATATGAAATAATTGTGAATATTAATTAGATGAATTTTGATAATACCAAATGAACACAATATTTTACACCAAGGCAGAAACTGTAGAATCAGATCTGTTTAAGCCTTCTCTGCATAAATACGCCTTTCTACGCCTCTGTAATAGTCCCTTCTTGAAACCATTGTGATAAACAGGGCATTTTCTCCATAGGAGCAAATGCCCTATTTATCACAATTGTTTTTATACTACACAATTCTAACATTTTCCTTTTCTCTAGTTAGGGCTCCATTTTAGTAGATTCATTCAAAGAGGTTGGGTCTAAAAATAGCCTATGGAGGAAAGGGTTAATTCCAGATTAAGGCAAACAGAGCGGAGATTGATCAGACCACTCCTACAAACAACATCTGATCGGGGTCTACTCTCTTTGAAAAGTGTCAAAAGATGTAACATGGTTCATACAGACTTTCCCAACACAAAATCGAGACCTTTTTAGGGCCTCCATTCACTAAATTTAGGGTCTCAAACTGTCATAGCTTAACGGCATGTTTTTCACTAAAACTCATTTCTAATAAGAAGTACTCATACACCTACCTTATACCTAAACTTTTTTTCAGCTCTGTTACCTTGTCACTTATCTTGCATTCAAGCTTTGTATTTAGAACACTTTTCTCTTTTGCTTTTACCCCTAAAAGCATTGGATTTGGCTATGTGAGAAAAAATTCTCTCCTTTTCTAGTGGGGGAGGAACAGTAAAGTTAAACGAATCCATGCCTCTTTGTGTAGAATGACATTGATTGTTTTGTGTTTTTCACTTTTCTCATGTGACCACAATGCACCCTCTCCCATCTTACAAAGATCTATTGATTAATGAAACATTTTACAATACGCCTTTGAAAGGCTACGCAGTCGCGTTTTCCGTAATTCATTTGTTTGGTACAAAATTTACAGTATTACACAAGTACCCCTCGCCCGGGAAGGTTTACTTTCAGTTTCACGAAATTGTCGCCAATTATCACTTTTCTTGTTTCTTTACCAAATGTCAACGCATTTCTTTCTCTAGCAATCTTGTGTAGAACTTATTTTTGACTGTTTTCGTAACCTCTGCCTGTGCTTCTCATTTTTGTCTTACATTAAGATAAATTGAAAGTTAAGATACAGAACTTCATAACACGGACGCCATATTGGAATGTTGAACAAACACTGCATAATACGAGTGTTTTGATTGGCTGTAGGACAAGAGTCTCGTTATTCGATTAGCTGAAACAAAATCTGGCTGTTAACGTGATAAACGTTATTAACGCGAAATCACTTGGAATATGGATCCATTATAGTTCCAGATGAAGTCGCCCAATATATCGGCGAATAATAAGTTCCCGAATGAAATAAAATCCGCGGATCCGCGGAAAGTTCTCATCCCTGAACTATTTTTTGCGTGTGAAATGAAAATTATGGCCAGGACATCTAAGTTTTAGAGCCAGTGTCAACAAATATATGGCCTTTTCAGGGCCCATCTTAAAATTTAGGGACTTTTCAAGACACCCTAGGGCCTTTTCAAGACTGTGCGAATCATTTGTAACGAGTTAGTAATTTGACGTTCAGAATTTTAAAATGAAAATCTTCAAAGAAAATGGAAGAAGGCAGTGGACAGCAATTATTAAAAGTAAACATACCACTGTCAGGTCAGCATGAATGTGTCTCTTCAAAGTCTGAAAAGGAAATTATACTGTTAACAATGGAATAACATAGTGTGTACATAATGTAATGAGATTAACAAAATGTGTACAAACACAATGTAACAATGGAAATAAACAAAATGTATACATTACATGGTATAACAATGGAAACAACATAATGTGTAAATACAGTGTAACAATGGAAACAACATAATGTGTAAATACATAATGTAACAATATCAATAACAAAGTGTATATATATACCACGTTAAACTGAGATCCGCAAAGCAGGGCAATACACACCGAAGGAGGGTCTACTATTGGGCAACAAATAATACACCAAGGATAACACACACAAAAAAATAATATTTTCCTTATTTTCATTGTGGTTTTCAAACCCCCAAAATGCTCCTAATAATTTCCATTCATGCACATACTTTTCCATTTTTTAAACTACCTTGGCAATTTATTCTTCTTTTGAAGACTTCTGTGCCAAATATTAACAAGAGGGCCAGAATGGCCCTGACATCGCTCACCAGACAATTAGAGTAGAAGATTTTCAAAGTTTTCACTATATGTTTCTATTGAAAACCGACTACCCCTGGGGCGGTGCCAATTTTGACCCCAAGGGCATAATTTATATAACTTTTGTAGAGGACCTGAACATGATGCTATGTGCCAAACATGAAATCTGAGAACATTCCAGCTTCAGGAGAAGATTTTCAAAGTTTTCACTATATGTATCTATTGAAAACTGACCACCCCTGGGGCGGTGCCAATTTTGACCCCAGGGGCATAATTTATAAAACTTTTGTAGAGGACAGAAACATGGTGCTATGTGCCAAATATGAAAGCTGAGAACCCTGTAGATTCAGAGAAGATTTTCAAAGTTTTCACTTTATGTTTCTATAGACAACATTTCTAACAGATGACAGAAACTCAGTGTTATAACTAGGGCTGTCACGGTTACTCGGTTAATCTCTGACGGTTCGTCCTTGTTCTAACCGGTTTAAAATTTCACTAACCGTGAACCACCTGTAATAATTTGGGATAGTAAATTACGCTAAAAATATTATTTTATACTGTCATGTCATATATCAGTTTTTTCTCTTCGACATCCCATAATTGAGAAAAGCGCAGGTATATGACTATTCGAGGCTGTAAACCATATACATATCATCTTCTGTAAACATTTCTTATTTCATGTAACTCACGTCAAGCTAAGTTATTACTTTTACATGCTATTTGTAATTTTAAAAAACTGTCTCTAGTTCTCAAATCTAATTGAAAGGTAACACAGTCTTCAACCTGCCTAACGATGGTTTATCATGTAAACTTGTCTACCAATAAACCAATGTTTGTTCGTTCTCAATTTTATCCAGTTTTCCTCATCTCTGTGTAGTGTGTACTATTACTTTTACAAGCATTATGGTAAAGTCGAAGGGCATTCGAACCTGCACTTTTAGTCAGTACACATTCATAACGGAAGTTGATAATTTTACAGTGGACCAGTCTAGGGGAAGTTGAGACTCGACGATTCTTACTTTCACTTTCGTCATAAATCTACCAGATTGAAATGAATGGTTATATGATTTCGGTCAACAAATGAATCAAGCAGGATGTCAACAGGTTTTTCAAGTCTTATATTGGCCCAAATAGGATTCAATTTCCGCATATATTGCGCGCCATGCTTTATCCTAAATACGGTCTGACACGGATGATAAACATGGCGGTATAATTTATATAACTTTTGTAGAGGACCTACAGGTGATGCTATGTACCAAAGATGAAAACTGAGAACCTTGTAGATTCAGAGGAGACATTAACCCTCTATTTCATGAATATTTGTGTGAGAAAATAATGGCATCATGAATATCAATTATAATATTTCTTATAATGAAACAGGGACACAGGAATTTTTGGACGCGGTAGAAACTGTAGAATCATATCTATGTTATATAATAAGCAAATAGAGCAGACCCTGATCAGACGTATCCTATAGAAGCTGTCTGATCTTGGTCTACTTCAAGGCATAGAAAGACATACTTATGAAGTAAAGGGTTAACATACAATTCATGCATGCAAACATGTCTCATCAGGATCTAAACTTTTAGATATTCTAGTGAGCTTCAAGTAAAATGGAAGAAACAAGAGCTGTCACAGGACAGCGCACTGGACTATTCACAGAATTGTTAGTGTAAAAATGCTTGATAATGGCCTTAAATGGTGTCCAATGATACTAGAAGCAAGTAATCAAAGTGTCAGTAAAATATCTTTAATAGTATTCTAAATGTACTAGGATCTCTTTGAAATCTTTAATGATAAGAAAAATCTAAGTTAAAACGGGCAATAATTTCTGTTAAAACGCTTGTAATGTTCTCTTGTCTACAGATGAAGCTTGTGATGATGAACATGTGTTCCAAGTCTCAAAGCTTTATCTCAAAGGGTTATGTAAATAAGTGGACTTTAGCAAAAACCCTAACCAAACATTCTAAGTTAAAAAGGGCCATAATTCTGTCAAAATGCTTGACAGGATTATGTACTCTTGCCTACAGATAGTGCTTGTGATGATGAACAAATGTTCCAAGTTTCAATTCAAAGCTTTATCTCTAAGGATTATGTAAATAAGTGGACTTTAAAAAAAACTTTAACCGAAAATTCTAAGTTAAAAAGGGCCATAATTCTGTCAAAATGATTGACAGAGTTATTTACTCTTGTCTATAGATGAAGCTTGTGGTAAAAAGGGCCATAATTCTGTCAAATTGCTTGACAGAGTTATGTACTCTTGCCTACAGATGAAGCTTTTGGTGGTGAAAAAGTGATCCAAGTGTCAAAGCTTTATCTCTAAGGATTATGTTAATCAGTGGACTTTAACAAAAACCGTAACCAAAAATTCTAAGTTAAAAAGGGCCATAATTCTGTCAAAATGCTTGACAGGATTATGTACTCTTGCCTACAGATAGTGCTTGTGATGATGAACAAATGTTCCAAGTTTCAAAGCTTTATCTCTAAGGATTATGTAAATAAGTGGACTTTAAAAAAAACTTTAACCGAAAATTCTAAGTTAAAAAGGGCCATAATTCTGTCAAAATGATTGACAGAGTTATTTACTCTTGTCTATAAATGAAGCTTGTGGTAGTAAACAAGTGTTCCAAGTTTCAAAGCTTTATTCCAAAGGTTAAAGGCAAAAAGTGGACTTTAACAAAAACCTAAACCAAGGTGTGACGCGTACACGGACGCAGGGGCTCCACTATTCTTCGAAAAGTCAAGCTAAAAATGAATGAGGATTGTAGCAGACAACCTTTTCAGAATATTACAGATGCATGCAAAGTTTCTCTACCTCTTGCAATGCTTGAAGAAAGAGTATCCTAACATCATCTTCTATCATACTGTTGATCTGTCCAAACAGCCATTGGAAGTATCTGGAAGAGAAACCAAGACAGAATATTAACTCTTTACCTCTTAGAATAAATTTACCGAAAAGGAGCATTAACTAGAGAAATGGAAATATTTTAGAAGTTTGTAGTTTGAAACCATTGTGATAAACAGAGCATTTGCTCCTATAGGAGCAAATGCTCTATTTATCACAATGGTTTCAAGAAAAGACTATTACAGAGGCGTAGAAACTTTACTAGAAAGGCATATTTATGGAGGAAAAGGTAAAGGTACTTTATCTTTATCACATGTTTAGTCATGTAAGAATTACTGTGTGTAGGAATACCAATTAGCTTATTTTTAATAATGGCATGATCACAACCGGGAAGAGGTTAGAGGAAATCCTTTTGTATCCTAAAGATACAATATTACGAAAATGCGATACGAGAAATCGGCCTGACCCGGTGCTGATTCATAGTATAGCAATTAGACTGTAGGTGCTTTATTTTTATTGACAGCTGTGCCAAATCGCACTCACTGTAAGTAAACACTTTTTTTAGGGATTAAATCTATAAAATGTTGTTAGGTTATGCATGTATTCTTTCTTGTAATGGACCCAGACAGGAAATAAATTCCTGCTCAGGAAATCCAAAATCCCAAACCATCATACAAACCAATACACCCTGCCGAAACACCATGTAACTAATAGTATTCATGTCAAGGTTTCTATGCATGTTTTACCTTTGGCCATCAGTCCCCATCTGGCTTCCAATAAGGCCGATGCAGCTGGCTATTTCATGCTTCACATCTTTGTAGCCCCTAGAACCAAAAACAATCAAAAGTTGACAAGACATTAGAGCTATCACTAAAGGTGATCCATAACCAAATGGTCTATTCTTAGGGAAATTAGGAGCATGTTACATTTTTTTTAATGAAAAATTGAAGACACAACTCTTAAACTCAATGTTAGGCTATATCGGCATACCGGTACTTTGTAATCAAATGGCATTAACCCTTACAGTGCGGGACATGAGTGACTAATGTCCTTTGCAAACAGTGTAGACCCAGATGAGAGGGCTCAAAGAACATCCCTTTTATCTGGGTCTGCACTGTTTGTTGAACATTCTTCGCAGAGGACTACAAAACAGCTCCATACCAAATATGGAAGGTATGGGCCTTATGGTTTCAGGGATGAAGAATTGTTAACGTTTTTCTTAAGTTAGTCTATGAAAAATTAATATTCCCCAGGGCAGGGCCATAATTTACCAAAGTGTCATAATTGGTACAATCTTGGTAGAGGACTATATGGTTAAGCTGCATGTCAAATATTAAAGGTATTGGCCTTATGGTTTCAGAAAAGAATATTTCTAAAGGTTTTCCTATAAAAGTCTTTGTAAAACCGATAGGGTAGGGTCATTTTAGCCTGGGAGTCATAATTTGAACAATCTTGGTAGGGGACTATTAAATAATGATATATGTATAACAAATATCAAAGGTCTGTGCATTTTAGTTTCAGAGAAGATGATTTTAAAAGATTTTCCTATGTAAAACTGATAAGCCCCTGGGCGGGGCCATTTTTAGCCAGGGAGTCATAGTTTGAACAATCTTGGTAGAGGACCAGTAGCTAATGATACATACCACATATTAAATGTCTAGGGATTCTAGTTTCAGAGAAGAAGAATTACTATAAAGATTTTCCTATGAAAAATTGATAAGCCCCATGGCCATTTTTGGCCCAAGGATCAGAAGAATTTTTTTTTAAGATTTTCCTTTGTAAAACTGATAAGCCCCTGGGCAGGGTCATTTTTAGCAAGGGAGTCATAATTTGAAAAATCTTGATAGAAAACCATTAGATAATGATACATACCAAATATCAAAGGTCCTGGCATTTTAGTTTCAGAAGAAGATCTATTAAAGATTTATCTATGTAAAACTGATAAGCCCCTGGGCGGGCCATTTTCAGCCCGGGGTCAAAATTTGAACAATCTTGATAGAGGATCATTAGATAATGATACATACCAAATATCAGGGGTCTGGGCATTTAAGCTTCTGAGTAGAAGAGTTTTAAAGATTTTTCTATGAATTAATTTAAAAGTCATCTTTAAGATCATGTCAGAAATACTGGCCCCACAGCAAGGCGAATAACTCTAGCCAAAAACTTTCAACACTAAATATTACGCTGTTGGTCGGACGTGAAACCCAACTCACTCACTCACTCTCCCTAGCCACTGATGCTTCTGACAAATTTGGTTAACATCAGGTCGGGGATTTCAAAGGAGATGTTTGAAAATGCCGGACGGAGAGCGGTCACAATTGACAATAGCTCATCCCTTTGGCTCAGGTGAGCTAAAAAGTAAATTAATATATCAAAATTTGGATTGTTTTCTTCTATTTTGACAATAATAATTTTTTCTTTAAAAAAGTTACTGATGAATGAAAAAAAGAGGGCCTGAAAGGCCCTGACATCGCTCATCAGACAATCAGAGGAGAAGATTTTCAAAGTTTTCACTATGTGTTTCTATAGAAAACTACCCGGCCCTGGGGCGGGCAAATTTTGACCCAAGGGGCATAATTTATGTAACTTTTGAAGAGGACCTCACATGAATTTTTTTTAAGAAAATGAAAACATATTACAATGTCAATCTATAGAAGGGCATGTACAAAAGTATGTAAACCCTCTCCCTGGGCAAATTGGTTGAATTTCAGAAAGAATAAATTAATCTATACATGTACTTATGATATTCAAAATTTCAGATATTTTCATTACACCTTCATGAGTTATTATTATTCATATCTTAATTTATTTTCAACCCTTCCCCTGTTCTATGTTTATTCAAAATTTAAATATCTACTGAATATTCATGGACAAAATAGTTATAATGAAATATGGAAGGTGGGACGGTGTAGCCATTTTAGAAAGTAAAGAAACATCTTTAATATTCCATTAACAAACAGAGCGGACCCTGATCAGACAGCTGCTATAGGAGCCATCTGATCTGGGTCTGCTCTGTTTGCAAATGTGTGAAAAGGTGTTAACATGAGGGAAAGGGTTAGTAAACATATTATAAGTATATTGTACACAAAATGGAAATAATTTAATGCAATTTGCACTATATCATATCATAAGCAAACAGCAGATTGAACAGATGGCTACTACATAAGCCATCTAATCAGGGTCTACTCTGTTTGCAAAGGTGTAGAAAGGCCTATTAATGGAGTAAAGGGTTAATTGTCCTAATTAATGTGCAACAGGCGACATCTAACTATAACAATTTTCTTTGTTTGGGTCTGCAATATTACTGCAGATCTACTAACAACAAAGGAGGCAATCCAGTTGTTATAAAAAAGGGAGATAACCTACCTTTAATTGTATGCTAAAAATAGACACCAGTAAATGTTTAACTAGAGATATGCCTGTCTCCCTTAATTGGCTTGCAACTGCAAGCTTGTTGCAAACTTAATCCTAGCCAAAAAAATTTTAATGAGCTTGCGATTTAGGTTTGGATTAGCTAGCATTTAGCCCTGGTTATATACAAGTTTAGTGAACCAAGAAAACCCATCCATATGCATAAGTGATCTGCAATTATCCCTAGTCAATATGCTTATGGCTGATCACTCACTCTTCAAAGGTCCTATACCTTAAGCCTGCTAATATTACACAAGCTACTTGCTTAGTTGTTTTATTTGCATTTATAATAACCTTTGCAAACAGTCTGGATCAAGTCTGGATCCAGCTGAGATACAAAGTAACTTGGCATCTCATCAGGGTCCAAACTGTCTTTCACTATGACATTTGTTTTTTAAAAGATATGGAAGAGACAACTTTTGCAGCTCTATTTATCACAATGGCTTCAAATCTACACAATTCTGAAATTTTCAAAGAAACAGGATCTAAAAATAGCCATGAGGAAATGGGTTAAAAACAGTGTGAACAAACAGACACTAATTCTGAAGCAGACAACTTCATAGAGTTTTGACCAGGAACTTGCCCTCTAAAGTGATTGCATAACTGATGGAGTGCTAGCTCAGAGGAACCTTTATAGTGTAAGTCAATTTTAAAGTATAACCAACAGGGCAGGGCCAATTTTAACCTCAGAACTATGATATTAACCACTGTCAATAAGGTCTACTAAGTTAATCTATACACCAAATATCTAAGCTCTGTGACATGTAGTTTTTGACAAGAATTTTTTTGAAGTTTTCCCCATACATAACCTAAGTGAGCCCAGCATTCTGCTACTTGTACAGAAAACAACAGTCAGCTAGAGAAAACTGGCCACCCCTGGGACCGTAGCGGGGCCAATTTTGACTCCAGGGACATAATTTATATAACTTTTGTGGAGGACCTATAGGTGATGCTATGTGCCAAAGATGAAAGCTGAGAACCCTGTAGATTCAGAGGAGAAGACTTTTAAAGGTTCAAATTGTTGACGACTGACGACGCACGACGCACGCCGACCGACGACGGACATCAGGCAATCACAAAAGCTCACCCTGAGCACTTTGTGCTCTGGTGAGCTAAAAATAGATATGCACAAAAGCAACCAGGTTAATACAAACATGAGAAATACCTGAAATCTTTGAGCTGTTCAAATAGTAACCCTTTTTAATCCATATACATGTATAAGCATTTTTACACCTTTGCAAATACAGAAGACCCTGATCAGACAGTTCCTGTAGGAGTTGTCTGATTAGGGTCAATTCTGTTTCCTTATAGAATAATATAGATGTGATTCTAAAGTTTCTGTCACAGTTCCCTTGACTATAATGACATCAGTTAATTAATACACTTGAAGCCATTCTTTCTTCAATGAATATTTGTGAAGTAAAGGACTTAGGAAATTACTACTCACCTTTCAAAAAAGATATCCTTTAACGTTGATAACATATCTTCACCTGTTCTAGCCGCCCACTGTAACACAATTGAATGATAATTATAATAATAAGTAAGTCTGTGAACTAAGTTTTTCACCTAGCAAGCCACTCTTCATGCCAATACTTAAAGATGTTCTAGTAGCTAGTACAGTAAAATGGTACCACATGTACATTTAAAATGGTACCACAAATACATTTCTACCAATTTTATGACATAGACTAAAATAACTTACTAAAATCATCCTTTCTCCACCAAACCCTATACTGTGACCATTCTTTAGAATCGTCTCTTCAGGACGATTCTAAAGAGTGGTCACAGTATAGGGTTTGGTGGAGAAATAAAGGAGCTACTGTTTGAATTACACATCTTATCTGCACCACTGACTGTCAAAACTCTATTCTGACTTCCTCAAGCTCATAGACAGCTACCGATAATTAGTTCATACACTTACTTAACACATATCAGATGTTCATATCCTGTTGTATATTTCCTGTACATCAATTCCATCACAGAAAGTACCAATATAAGCCACACAGAAAAGTTGCACACAGTGCAGTCCGAGACCTGCAGCCATAACAGAGGCACAGTGTCTAATAAGGTCTACATTATAATAAAATTAAACAGAATTTAATAAGTGTTAAACTGAGAAGACATTGATCAGCAATGGGCATAAGGCAACAGTTATACTGAGCTGTGTCTTAACCCTTTACTCCACGAATATTCATGTAAAAAATAAATGGCATGATGAATCTTAATTAGATTATTTTTTATAATGGCACATGAATACAGGTTTTTGGTCCATGGCAGAAACTGTAGAATTATATTTGTATTATTATCACATGCAAACAGAGCAGACCCTGATCAGATGGCTCCTATAGGAGCCATCTGATCCGGGCCTACTCTGATTGCAAAGGCATGAAAAAGGCATATTTATAGAGTACAGGGTTAAGTAACTGTGAAATTCATAGAATTGCTCTACTATATAAAACAATTCAACCCTCCGAGTGCTGGGGGTTTAAGTGGAATTGTCCATCAATCATACAATATGTAACCATTTGCTTCATAGATATGCTTTAAATACCTTTTTAAACAGAGAAGACCCAGATCAGACGGCTCCTATAGGAGCTGCCTGATCACGGTCTGCTGTGCTTGCTTTTAGAATCATATAAACCTGATTCTAGTTTCTGCCATGGCCAAATATTCTTGTTTTCATTTACAAGAGCAACAGGGATGTGTGGAGAACCATGTCGACCTGAGGACATCCTCAGAAGCAGACGACTTGACATGAGTGAGTGAGTATGAGTTCATTTACCATTCATGGAGTAAAGGGTTAATAATATAGTCAGTATAAGCAGTCATAATTTCTAAAAGGATTTTGATTGACAAACAGCACAGATCCATATCAGTGGGCTCCTTTATGAGCCTCCCTATGAACCATCTGATCTGGGTCTACACTATTTACAGTACAGCTGTTTCCCACATTCTGAGGATTAATAATTTAATATCAATTATCTTGATAAATATCCTGCATTATTTTGGATCCAAAGCAACAAAACTGATAACAATGAAATGATCTAACCAAAAAATCACATACATGTATTGTGTATTTAATATAATGACATACTTTTCCTCCTTCAGGTGTGTGTAGGTAGTCTGTGAGCTGTTTTGCAGCTGTCAATCTTCTATCTCTCTCTGTCTCTCTTTGAACTCGTCTTATCAATTTTGACAGCCTAGATTCATCAGAAAATGACTTGCTTGGCTCTGCTGAAAAAAAGTATGTGTACCAATAAATGATATTATTTAATGTTGAGTATACCACATAACTTGAGCCTTTCCTTCAAGGAGTAAGACATAATGACCATGAATATAATGCACTGAATTTTTATTATGGCATGATGAACAATGGTATAGTTTATTAAAGAGTAAAGGGTCAAACAGATAGTATATATCACTATAAAAACACTTTCCTTACAACATATCCAGAAATGTTTACTTTATACTGTTCATAGTTTTATTCACCACCAGTGAACTTTCCGCAAAACTGTGACCAGTTCCAGTTGGGTGTTGGTTCTTTCGTCAACTTACTGGTTCATCAAGCTGATTTTAAATAGTAGACAAAAAGTGGTTTCGTCAAACTGATATTTATATCGTGCCACTGTGGGATGGGCTAATTAGCAGCATTGTTCCACTTCGGATAGTTTGCAGCTCATTTATCGAACTGTTACTTAAAATTGAAATATGAAAGTATGTCATGGATATTGAGTTCATAATCTAAATCATGAATTCATGCATGATCATAGCAACTTTGATCTAAATCAGTGAAATGTTTTAGCAAAGTCAGATTCCAAACAACTTTCGATCAAAAACAGTAAATTAATCAAAATCAAATTGGCACATTTACTGTGCACCTGGCCATATGTCATAAACACACTTGCTTTCAATTAATAACTGTAATTAAAAAACCCTCTGCAATTATACTATGTAATTGCCAGTTTGATTAAAACCACTACCCATTTTTTTCATAAAGTCCATTTTGACGAACAGGTAGGTTGACGAAACCATCCTAATCCGTTCCAGTTTTGGACTGGTACACCGCTGGATGGGACAGGGTTTACCAGGCAGGAGTGAAAGATTACAAGACATTTAAATTCATGTTAAAACATGTAACAATGCTATGTTTGACAGTTCTGGGTGACCTAGTCTAAATGACTTGCAAAACAAAGAGAACCGCTGCACATACCTTTTAAATTTACAAATTTTATGCAACTTAAAATGGAGCGTTGTCTACAAAAAAAATCAATCATAATACTTGGTTTAAATATTCAAACAACAAAAAATTGTCTTTATACCAGATGTCCTTTTTGGCTCATTCTCTCTTCTATAAGAATTTGAATTGTTGTTGCTGGAGCTTTTATTCTCTTGCTTACGAAACGTCTTCGTCGGACTAGGACGACGGTCTTCGTCTCTACGATTTCTACCACCGGGACTTGGTTTGATACCATTTCCACCTCTGTATGGAGGTCTGTCACGAGAATCAAATTTCTTTTCATTAGTTGGTTTATCTGGTGGCTTTGACTTTTCTGACTTTGAGTCTGCTGCAGCAGAACCTCTACTTGCGCTTTCGACCATTTTTATTGGCCTACTTGCGTTTTCGTTTAGGTTTGACCCAGCAGATTCTCCACTCTTAGAGCCATTCTTCTCCACAGCCCCATTCTTCGTGTCAGGTGATTTTTCCTTCTCACCATCTAACAGTTCATTCATTCCCAAAATGTTTCTAGAATTGCATAATTTATGATTTTTGGTCACACCCGAAAATCAGAAATATATCGCCATTTTGTAACGGAACACCTATTAGTGAAGCGGAAATGGAAACAAATGAGCGGAAAGACCATGTAATTCGGTAGGAATGGGCTGGAAGATAGATAGATTTATTCGTATTATTAAAATGTACATGGCATTAAAAACATGCATCTAACATTCATCAAATACAATATCAAGTCACAAATATAATGCACATAGTGTCGCGGTAACAGACTTGATATTTAAGTATAAATTGATCTATAAAACTGAGTAGAGTTACTCTGCCAGTTTTAAATACAAGGATAACAAAAAAAAGGGATTTACATAATCCTGAAATTATTTCCATTGTGGTCCTTATAATAAAATTCTCTTCAAAGGAAGACATAAAAATAGTGCATATTAACAAATGGTGCATATTTTAAACGGACCCTATTTTAAAGACAAAATATCAGAATTAATTTTATCAACAAACAGAAGAATGAAAGACCATTGAATAAAACTTTAATAATCAAAATACTAAATGTTAACTATCACAGAATAATTATTAGGTCATTATATATAATAATAATATTCATTCCCTGGATAGCAGGAATTTTTTAACTTTTGATCTAAAATCAGACATAGTTTTCAATGATTTTTTACAAATTTTCTTACAAGCACGAGTCCTAGGACTCGATAAACTGCAAATCTGCGAGTCCCCAAATTGAAAGAACGAGTCCAAATATTCTTTTAAAAATACATTAAAGCACACAGTCAAAGGTATTTGTAAAACTGGCTTTTCCATACTAATAGTTGATGAAAAACTGGGTATTGGTTATAATTAAGATATTAATAAAAATTCAAAATAAACTTTTGTTAGATATTTCAATGCATTATTGGGACTCACATTATTTGAAACTTTGCATGCTCCCCAGAGTTTTTGTTAGTTAAGCACTCGGGACTCGCGGGTAAAAAATCACTGAGTTTTAGAATCTCTTGCAGACTGTGTCAAAGCATTCGATTTATACAGCCATGATATGCAATATGCCTTTGTCAAAAACTGTTAACTGTAGGAAGGGATCGAGTAGTTTCTAGTATCATTAGGCCTACATGTAATTGATTCAACGTTGGAATGAGTACTCATACATGATTCACTGGAAGTATTGATTGACACTGTCTAATGATCGAAGGTGTATGTGTGTGTGTGACTGTGGAAATGTTAATTTAATGAAATTGCATTCTGTGACTACGTACTCAATGGTTCTGAAGAAAAGAATCGATCGCATGTTCAGACGGTGTCCTCTTTATCAAAAATGTTATCCGATCATTGTTATTGATGGCAGATACATAGATCATCATCATCATCATCATCATCATCATCATCAATCAATCAGCAGCAGCAGCATCATATGTCAGAAAGTGTTAGTCTAAGGCCAGTCTTCCGAGGTTTCCCCAAGGGTCTGTACTACATCCGATCCTATTTCAGATCTTCATCAACGACCTGCCTGAGACGATTCACTGTACACTCTGTCGCCAAATCAGGTCAAAGGAAGATCAGCTTTTCCTTCAAAACGACCTTGTTGCAGTAGCCACTTAATTGGGAAGGTAAATGGGATATATACTTTCACCCCCAAGAAATGCAGTGGTTTTTTTGTGTTTCTAGAGCGATAACTCTTTTTTCGTCACTCTTTGGTCTATGGTACATAACTAAAAGAAGAGAAATCCTCTAAATAGCTTTGAGTTGATTTGCAATCAAAGCTGGCATGGCACTCCCACATCTATATAGTTACCACCAGCGTCAATAACATTCTAGGATCCCTAAGTCAAAACCTAATAACTACTAGTTAACCCTTTCCCTCATGTTGACGACTTTTGACGACTCTGTAGAAGTCACTTTGTGAAACCATTGTGATGAATAGAGCATTTGCTCCTATAGGAGCAAATGCTCTATTTATCACAATGGTTTCAAACTACAAAATTCTAAAAGTTTCCTTTTCTCTATTTAATGCTCCTTTTCGGTAGATTTATTCTAAGGGGTTGTATCTAAAAAATAGCCTATAAGGTAATGGGTTAAGAAGCCAATACTATTAGTTCGTTCTAATCTGGATAACTGCTGTACTATATGGAACCTTCATTACACATCTCTCATTCATAATATTGAAATGGTTCAACTCATGGCTGCTAGATTCGTCACTCTCAGATGGCGTACCTAAATATCAGGCAATGGTGTGTCTGACATGCTATCAACTCCGGACTGGGACTGTCTGGAGATGAGAAGACATAGATTTCAACTGTCAATGCTCATTTTGATCATTCACCACCATGCAGATACAGTAAAATATCTCTAAAACGGACGTTCAATATAGTATAAATATCGGTCATGGAGACAGATGGCAGCTTAATGCAGGGTGAAAGTCATACAGAAATCACCGGATGCTCAATTTAGTATAAATATCGGTCTTGGAGACAGGTGGCAGCTTAATGCAGGGTGAAAGACACGCGAAAGCTCATCTACGAGCTTTCTGCATGACTTCCGCCATGCATAAGCAATAACCTGCCTAAAAGTATCTGAATTCTTCTCTACCAGAATGTCGGTTTATAGTCGTTTTACTGTATCAGTGAAAATGATTATCTGACTCCAATGTGAACAGTATCCAGGACAGCACCAGACTTCTGTCATACCCACCATCTACTGATTCCTTCAGATTCAACTTGTCCCCAGATATATATACCGCATTGGAATAGTCTCCCAGCAAATATTGCCGAGAATCACTCTTTAATTGGCACCCGTTAACCCTTTCCCTCGTATAAACGTGTTTTCACGCATTTGCAAACATAGTAGACCCAGATCAGACGGCTCCTAGAGGAGCCGTCTGATCAGGGTCTGCTCTGTTTGCTATTAGAATTCGATAGATCTGTTTCTTTAGTTTCTAAAATGGTTACAATGCTCCACATCCATATTTCATTATAACTGTTTTGTCCATGAATATTCAGCAGGTATTGAAATTGGTCTAAATATAGAACAGGGAAAGGGTTAAGAGTGGGCTGGCAAACACCAACTTCTAATAAGAGCATTCTACCCTAACTCTAAGTAGTGTCAGATAATTGGTTTGAGTTGTGTCAACAGGGCTTCGCACACATGTACCGCCACGGAAGCTGGATTGATCTTGCTTTGATCATAGACATATACATACATGTATGTATATGCCTCTGCTATGTTGAATCGAAAGCAGCTAAGAGGACTACATTTTCTTTCCTTTTGCTATATTTGCAGGAGTATATTGTATGGTTCTTTTAGAACTACCTTTCCCATTACCTGTTTTTACCATATTCTTGTGCGCACTCTTGAAGAGTTGTCTTTAGATGTAGATATCATCCATCCCTAAAAAATGTTTACCCATTATAAACATCGAAAATGGCAGACGAATGACGTCGAGTTGAACATTTGCAGACGTCTAAAGCACATTAGAACCACTGGCACTTGATCGAAAAAAACTATAGTTTATTTATAGCAACTAGTACATTAATACTATATGATACAACTATTATATTGCACAGCTATAGTCTGTTTCGATCAAATGCCAGTGATCAGAACTTACATAGACACATTGATATTTTCTGTTCTGACAGAATGTTGCTTGTGAAATAAAAACAACAACAACACACAACATGACTTTTTGTATATTATATCACAAGCATATAACCGTTCACTCCATTGATACATGTACAATTTTAAACGCTTTGCAAACAGAGTAGACCCAGATCAGACGGACCCTGTAGGAGTTGACTTATAATCATCTGCTCTGTTTGTTTATAACCAAAGGTGCCCGACGCATGCTTGGACTCATCCATGCCCCCCCCCCCCCCCCCCCCCAAAAAAAAAAAAAAAAAAAAAAATTGTGATCGAAGTATGTTCAACTGGCCTAAAACTATCTATTTGAACCTTAAACCACTAAAAAAAACCCGAGTAAATCACGACCCGGAAAACATTTCCTATCGGCTCTATATATGTATTGATCAATACATATATAGACCCGATAGGATTTTTTTCCCGGGTCGTGTTTTTCTTGTCTTTCGGAGTGGTTTAAGGTTCAAATAGATAGTTTTAGGTTAGTTCAACATACTTCGATCATTTTTTTTTTTTATTTTTTTTTTTTGGGGGGGGGGGGTTCCATGGGTGAGTCCAAGCATGCGTCGAGCACCTTTGTTTATAACAACATAGACATATTTCTTGTTTCTCCAGTATCTGATTGGTCATTTGTTGAACAAGCTCAAAATCTGACCAATCAGATACTTGAGAATGAACCCTGACTCAGACGATCTATAAACACGAAGCCCTGTTTATTTCTTCTCAATAACCGTGATTGTTTTCTTCGACAGGTGATTTTTTTTCATACTAGGATTTGTATTGGAACCGGTCATAGCGGTAAAAGTGGAAGGGTCCGGTCATTTCTTCAAATGCCAAATCACACCAAGTTGAGTCGAAATCTACAAATTTGGATGGGGGAACACCAACTCGATAAATCTGATGAATTCCGTGTTACAAAATTGTTCATCAGCCATTGTAAAAACTCATCTTATAAATATGCACACGATGTTATTGTTTGTTACATGAATGTTCAACAGGGGATGTAGTAAAGCAATCATTTGAATGCTGAAGATGGTAACAAGTGTCAGACAGTGTCAGTCGTTATAAAAAAATCAGCTAATAAATATTCACGATGGGATTATTGAACGGGGGAAAGGGTTAAAGTCACGACCTCGAGGAGATAAAATTGGTTCATGTTTTGCAAGACAATAACTGCCGCTTCCGTGTTCAAGCAGACAACGACTGCGCATTAATCTGGGGTAACCTTATGCTAGAGAATACGACAGACTTTAATTACAAATGTACACGATGCTAACACATATCTTCATGAATACCCATGCAGTAAATAACGCTCCCGTGGTTATTTAACCCTTTCCCTGGTCTATGTTTATTACAAATTTCAATACCTACTGAATATTCATATACTTATAATGAAATAAGGAAGATGGAACATTGTAGCCAATTTAGAAAATAAAGAAACAGAGCTTTCAAATTCCATCAGCAAACAGAACGTCTACTCTGTTGGCAAAGACGTGAAAATGTTTGTTTTAGATAAAGTGTTAACATTTTATCTTCATGAATATTCATGCAAAATATTTTGATGAAGGAAATATGAAATATTACACTATTCAAGAAGTTCGAAGCTATCAGCCCAATGGTCAATAGTTGACATCCCGAGGATACGCTGCTCATCCATTGAGGTGCTTTGTGTACGATCTCCATCCAAACTGTTTGCAGATGACAGCTAAATTGTTAATAGCAGAGAACGGGTTGATACAAGCAAATGCAACCAATCAAATTTAATTGTCATAGCAAGTGTGTGGGTATAAGGAAATAGTTCGAGGTAAATTGCTTCGTACTGTACGTTTATCATTAACCCTTGTCATGCTAAGCGCAGTTGCGAACAGCTTGGATCAAGATGAGATGCCGAGTTACTCGGCTTCTCATCTGGATCCAAGCTGTTTAACACATGATCAACAGTTTCTCTAACGCACGCACGAACCAAACGTAAGTAAAAAAAATGCTACAAATCAGAATTTTGGCAGACATATTTTTTCAACACGATAAAGGTTAACCGTTCATTGGCTAACCGAGGCATGTCTCTCATTTGCAAACAACATGGATCCAGATCAGACTCCGTTACTCGGCGTCTCATCAGGGTCCAGGTTGCATTTCACTCGGTCAATTGTTTCTCAATATCTTGATGGAATTTGCAGCAGTCAACATTGTACCGGGTTCAATTTAAAGCTGGCATTACTTTTTTAACTCTTTCGCTGCCAAATTTATTCGTCTGCAAACTTTGCCGTCTGCTACACTTTGTCATTGTTATTTTTCTTCATTTGTGTTTCAAGAATCAGTCACAGTGACAAACAGTTTGGATCCTGATGAGACGCCGAGTTACTCGTTGTCTCATCTGGATCTAGACTGTTTGCATAGGTAATCACAGATGCGACATTGGCAGCGAAGGAATTATGGATAACTGCAGAAAGGTTTGTTTTAAAAAATCGCGTAACATGACATTAGAAAATTCGTGATCAGAGAGACCCGTCCTCGTGTCGCCAGGGTTTCATCCCTTTGTTTATATCTTCTCCGGTATGCTAATGGGCCTCGTGTTTGAAGAGATAAAAACATGTCTAAGATTTTAAACTAATGAGGCTTGGGTGATAAGGGCTTACTGGTGAACAAAGCCATATATAGACGTAGGCGAATTAAGATGTCCAGACAAGCAAGTGCTTCAAAGGAACGACATGCTGGTACAGTAAATCCTCTCTAAACAGGAATTCTAGTAGAGAAGTAGGCAGATGGCTGCTTAACCCTTTCCCTGATGAATATTCATGTAGGAAATAATGACGTCATGAATATTAATAAGATTATTTTTTATAATGGCATATGGACGCAGGACAAATTGACTCAGGCATGCTGCATAATCAGATCTATATTGCACCATAGGCCTAAGCAAACTGAGCAGACCCTGATCAGACGGCTCCTATAGGAGCCGTCTGATCTGTGTCTACTCTGTTTACAGATGCGTCAAAATGCGCTTACATAAGGCAAAGGGTTAATGCAGGGTGAAAGTCATGCAGAAAGCTCCCAAAGGACCTTTCTGCACGACTTTCACCCTGCATTAGGCTGTCATCCGTCTCCAAGACCATTTACTCCATGAATATTCATGTAAGAAATAATTACAGATCATGAACATCAATTTGATTTACGATGGCACATAAACATAAGACGAACATAAGGCAATGGCAGTAACTGTAGAATCATATTTACAGGAAAACCTCTGTAAACCGAAATTCTACTACAGAAGAATTTAGATAATTTTAGGCAGGTGGCTGCTTAATGCAGGGAGAAAGCCATGCAGAAAGCTCCTAGAGGTCTCCAAGACCGATATTTATACCAAATCTAACGTCCGATTTAGAGAGGTTTTACTGTATATTATTCCATGAGCAAACAGAGCAGACCCTGATCAGACAACTCCTACATGAGTCGTCTGATCTGGATCTACTCTATTTGCAAAGGCGTAGATGGGCGTATTTAAAGGAGTAAAATGTTGAGACAGGTGAAAGCTTAATGAAGGGCACGCGTTATGAAGAAAGCTCCAATTGGAGCTTTACTGCATTACTTCTTTGCGTCATTTAGCAGCCATCTGGATTAACACATTACCCCCTAGTGACGCATTTTTACGCCTCTATAAAATTCACATTATGAAACCACTGTAATAAATAGAGCATTTGCTCCTATAGGAGCAAATGCTCTACTTATCACAATGGTTTCAAACTACAAAATTCTATTTTTTCCATTCCTCTAGTGAAAGCTCCTTTTCGGTAGATACATTCAAAGAGGTTGGGTCTAAAATAGCCTCATTGCTAACCAACGAAGTCGTTGACATCAAGTAGTTTGTCCCCTCGTCGATGATGGTTCGAGTCCCAGTCTTGCCGAATTACTCAGTATTTCATCCGGGTCCAAGCTGGGTGTTTTTGAGAAATAAAGGACGAATTCTTGAAACTGTTTTAAATTTATTCATCTTATATTGGCCTCTTATAAATACAGAAATAAATCAGATGGCATTTATAAGCAGACAAGGGTTTTGTCTATGTTCACACATTATTAGAAATTAATCTGATAAATATTAACCCATTCCCTTAAACTGAGGCCTTTATATTTTCTGAATATTAGTTTGACCTTTTAATGGTAAACATTATTTATGAACAATGATGTCTTTATAAAAAGAATATCAGATAATAAATATTCACGATGTCGTTATTTCTTACATGAATATTCAACAGGTAAAGGAGTTTCTGCATTACTTTTGTCCAGAATTAACCCTTTACTTAATACAAAAATTCATCCGCGCATTTGCAAGTAGAGTAGACACAGACCAGATGGCAGGAGCCGTCTGATCAGGCCTGCTCTGTTTGCTTGTGAAATATTACAGACCTGGTATCTGTCCGTGTCTCGTGCAGAGACAGTATCCGGGCACTGCTGATAGTCTCTGTACCACAGAGACGGGCAAATTCATAATTAGATAAACTATAATTAGATTTCTTCAAAGGGATTGAAATACTCATTGCAATGTTTAGTTTACATTATAGATATGATAATCTGTTGTTAATGAGGGGACGTCTATATACAGCGATCAAATATTAAACAGGCATACTCTCCAGGACGACTGAAAAATTCTGAGAGCACACAGGTCTATCCTCAGACTCTAGATTAGTTGATTGAATTAATCGCAGCGATTTCAGAAAGAAGTGTCCCATTACTTCATAAGTATCCATGTAAGAAAAAATCGTGTGAACATTAATTAGATCATTTGTTTTTTTTGTGTGTGTGGGTTTTTTTTTAAATATATAAATGACACGTGGAAATTAGATTTTTGTAGACATGGCAGAAACTTTAAAATCGGATCTATAATTCCATGAACAAACAGAGCAGACCCTGATCAGACGGCTCCGTAGGAGCCGTCTGATCAGGGTCTACTCTGTTTGAAAATGTGTTAAAAAGCGTATATATACGAGCAATGGTTAAGGCGTATATATACGAGCGTATATATATGAGCAAACGGTTAAGGCGTATATATACGAACAAATGGTTAAGGCGTATATTTACGAGCACATGGTTAAGGCGTATATATACGAGCAAATGGTTAAAGCGTATATATACGAGCACATGGTTAAGGCCTATATATACGAGCGTATGTATACGAGCAAATGGTTAAGGCGTATATATACGAGCAAATGGTTAAGGCGTATATATACGAGCACATGGTTAAGGCGTATATATACGAGCACATGGTTAAGGCGTATATATACGAGCAAATGGTTAAGGCGTATATATACGAGAACATGGTTAAGGCGTATATATACGAGCAAATGGTTAAAGCTCTGGACAATCTATCTGCGTCCTATTATATCATTATTGACAGCAGTGATAGGACGCCAATCGTGAAAACTGATACCGTATAATCGTGATAAGGAAAAAAAAGAATGAAAAAAAAAACCGCCGCAAAAAATCCCCCAAACAAAAACTTTATTATATTATAGATAACTCTGTTTAATTAAATAAACGTGTTATTTCTAGCTGTAATTTTGCTCTAATTAAATAAAACAAAAATATTTGGTTTGGATCAACTTTTTAGTGATTCAGTATTTCCGTTTATAAAAATCTCACTAACCCTCTGCACACACTCGTTTAATTACTTATCAGATTTATCCATGCAAACTCCAAACAGTTTGGACCCCGTTTAGACGCACAGTTTGGACCCCGATTAGACGCCATGTAACTCCAAACAGTTTGGACCCCGATTAGGCGCCATGTAACTCCAAACAGTTTGGACCCCGATTAGACGCACAGTTTGGACCCCGATTAGGCGCCATGTAACTCCAAACAGTTTGGACCCCGATTAGACGCACAGTTTGGACCCCGATTAGACGCCATGTAACTCCAAACAGTTTGGACACCGATTAGACGCCATGTAACTCCAAACAATTTGGATCTGGTTTAGACGCCATGTAACTCTGTAGTTCAACTAGATCTAAACACTTTATTTATGACAAAGGCTATGGGGAGGGGAGTGTGTGTATGTGTATGTATGTGGTGTGTGTGTGGGGGGGGGGGGGCGAAAATGGGCTTTAGAACATATAGCATGGGCCAATTTTGTAGACAGCAGTGCATATAGTTAACTCATTCCCTCCTAGACTATATTTAGACCCAACCTCTTTGAATTAATCTACCCAAAAGGAGCATTTACTAGAGAAAAGGCAAACTCCAGAATTGTGTAGTTTTGAAACCATTGTGATAAATAGAGCATAGCAAATGCTCTATTTACCACAATGGTTTCTAAATGTGACTTTTACAGAGACGCCAAAATGCGTCACTAGGAGGGAATGTGGAGGAGAACTCTCAACTTCGTGGATATTCATGTAAGAAATAAACTGAGTGGATATTCATGTAAGAAATAAACTGAGTGGATATTCATGTAAGAAAAAAACTGAGTGGGTATTTATTAGCTGGTTTGTGGTAATTTTTTGGGCCATGGCAGAAAAAGTAGAATAAAATCTCATTTCATTTCATAAGTACACAGAGCAGATCCTGATCAGACAGCTCGTACATGGGCCGTCTGATCTGGGTCTACTCTGTTTGCAAAGACACGATATAGCGTGTGTAACAGGTGAATGATTAAAGGGCAGGGATTGAAGGTAATAACACCAATTTTGATAAGACTGTATAATTTCTATATATGGACATGATTTCAACAATATGCTTGAATAAAAACAAAAATTACCCTGTACATTCCCGGAGAATGGCATGCATAATATGAATAATAGCATGAAATACAAAATTCACATACACGCAATAGATGTGATTTATATTTAGTAACCCTTTCACAGTTCTATGTTATTCCAAATTTCAATACCTACTGAATATTCATGGACAGAATAGCTAAAATGAAATATGGAAGGTGGAACATTGTAGCCATTTAAGAAAGTAAAGAAACAGATATTTCAAACTCCATTAGTAAACAGAGCAGACCCTGATCAGACGGCTCCTATAGGAGCCGTCTGATCTTGGTCTACTCTGTTTGCAAACACGTTTATGTGAAGGAAATGGTTAATTACTCCTACGCTATCACATACTGTCATCAGCTTGGATTATCACAATCACAGTAACAAACAGATTGGATCCTGATGAGACGTCTAGATAATCCCAGGTTCGCATTTGAATCCAATTGTTTGATGATTGGACTCTTTCGATTGCTTTTTCTTCTCCATAGAATTGGAAGAAAATATATCATTTTGATAACTGAAACAGACAACATTCGAAAACGACACTTACTTTGTATGCTTAATCCTTTCTCTCATGTAGACGCCTTTTTCACGTTTTGCAAACAGGGAAGAACCAGATCAGACAGCCCCTGTAGGAGCCGTCTGATCATGGTCTGCCCTGCATGCACCGGAAATACTACAGTAAAACCTCTCTATAACGGCCACTAAATTGTTTTAATTAATTGATGTTTAGGGCAGGTAGCTGCTAAAAGCAAGGTGAAAGTAAAACAGAACACTCCTACAGGAGCGTTCTGTTTTACGTTCACCTTGCTTTAAGCAGCCCCCTGCCTTTAACATAACATACTTTATGTAATTTAATGGCCGTTATAGAGAGGTTTTACTATACAGATCTGATTGTACACCTGCCTTCATAAAAAATTCATTATTCATGATGCCATGATAGAATTCAGCTACTCACAATTCATGCGTTCAAGGGTTAATCTTTTACTCCATGCATATTCATGTAAGAAATAATTACATTATGAATATTAATTAGATTAATTGTTATTATTGCACATGGACATGATTTTTTGGCCATGGCAGAGACTGTAGAATCATATCTATACCATGCCATAAGCAAACAGAGCAGACCCTGATCAGAGGCTCATGCAGGAGCCATCTGATCTGGGTCTACTCTGTTTGCAAGACATAAAATGGCGTATTTATGGAGAAAGGGTTAAAGTAATAGGGGACATATTTCACACCACTTATTATTATTAAAAAACTTTGTCCGCTGATTATAAAACATTTCGCTTGGGTCTGAGACCAGTTTGAAGCGTCTGATTGCTCAGATTCTGATCAAGCTCAAAATCTGAGCAATCAGACACTCGAGCAAGACTGAACTCAGACTCAAGACCTTGGAGCCAGTTTGTAATAACCTCGGGGTTTAAGTCGAGTTAGTTAGACTTATTGTAAGAAAGTAGACAAAATTAAAGGGAGAATAGATGAAAAGTGAAACAGAAAATGTACACACATATACATGTATTAAATTTGCATCAGCAAGTAAATACCGGCCCGGATCTTCCCATTTGATTGTAAAAAAATATTTGACATAGCAACCACATTTTTATCCCATTATAAAAGAGAAACAACGCGTCTTATCCCCCTTTGGTCCTTTACGTACACACCATGTGTTAACCCTTTCTCTGTTGATTATTCATTTAAGAAATAATGACATCATGAATATTTATTAGCTGAAGTTTTAAAATGGCATATGTACACAGGAGTTGTGGTGTTGGTAGAAACTGTAGAGTCAGGTCTATTATAATTCTATAAGCAAACAGAGCATGACCCTGATCAGACGGCTCCTAAAGGAGCCGTCTGATCTGGGTCTACTCCGTATGCAAAGGCGTGAAGAGGCGTTGATTTAAAGGAAAGGGTTAATTATAAGAATTAATTACAACAGAGTCTCACTAAAGTGACCACATAATTTATTAACATAGGTAAGTACTTGCCTTTTATTTCAAGTATAAAGTCTCTGTTAATCAGTTTATTTCAAATCTGATTGAGGTAATAAACGTTTTCTTAAAATCATTAAAAACTAAACAATTCTACAAATTTCCTTTTCTCTAGTAAATGCTCCTTTTCGCAGAAGCTGGGTCTATAAATAGCCTATTAGGCGTTTGTTTAATACAGGACAAAAGAAATGCAGGAAAATCCTGTATCAGCTTTCTACATAACTCTTGTCCTGAATTAAAGTACCGTCTGTTTTTAATATTAGAATTCTTCCGAGTGATTGTATTAGCGAAACTTTATTGTACATAGTGCACGATCTAGGATGGACAGACGGATAAACAGACGGAGGGAAGGGGGATTAGATATAGTCCTTTTTCGAGGAAGCCGATTCAAGAACAAATATGCATTACATGTATAGCTTACAAGGATTGATTGCCTGGAAAGTACGACTGGGTAGCGTCATGAGAGAGATGTCAACTCTTATCATGTTCAGCAAGTCTTGACTTTCATTTGCAAACAGTTTGGATCCAGATCGGGCTCGGCGCCTCATCAGGATCAGCCCTGTTTGCCACATGGCCAATAGTTTCTCAGTTTCTCAATATACATGTACTAAGTTAACCGTATACACATAAGAAATATTGCAATGGATGACTTCTTGGCTCATGATTACGTTACGTATTTGAATGACAGAAAATCTGCTTCTTAGTTGGAGTAAGCAGAGTTTTTCCATCGACGAAAATGAGTTCTACATACTAAGGATTAAATATATTGTATGTCCTCATCAGCAATAGGGAGAAAAGGTCAGCGATAGAAAAATATATGTGGTAGTGTCCACACCAGCAATAGGGAGAGAAGGTCAGAGATAGAAAAATATGTGTGGTAGTGTCCACACCAGCAATAGGGAGAGAAGGTCAGAGATAGAAAAATATGTGTGGTAGTATCCACACCAGCAATAGGGAGAGAAGGTCAGAGATAGAAAAATATGTGTGGTAGTGTCCACACCAGCAATAGGGAGAGAAGGTCAGAGATGGAAAAAACATAAATGGTAGTGTCCACATTAGCAATAGGGAGAAAGGGTCAGATATAGAACAATAAATATGGTAGTGCCCACATCAGCAACAGGGAGGGAATGTCAGAGATAGAAAAATATATAAGATAGTGTCCACATCAGCAATAGGTAGAAAAGATCAGAGATAGAAAAATATAAATGGCGACATGCATTTTTACACACATTAAAGTAACAAAAGTAATAATATTTTACCCTGATAATAAAGCAAAAAGTATTGATGATGATAGTGATGATGGCGATTGTAATAAAGCAAAAGTTATTAATGATGATAGTGATGATGACGATTGTAATAAAGCGTAAGTTATTAATGATGATGATGATGATGATGATGATGATCATGGTGAACGCAAATAAAGCAAATATCAGATCAGCTCTCCCGTGCTCAGACATTATCAAAAATGTCATGATTATACACAAAACATAAAATACAGTAAAACCTCTCTACTACAATGGTCACTGAAAAGAAGTACAAGTCTGGGACTACAGTGCATATACTAATTTAAGCCTTTACTTCATATATTTTCATGATATCATTAATATTAATAAGATTAAGTCTTATAATGGCACATGAACACAGGAAGTTTGGCAATGACAGAAATTGTAGAATCATATATATATATTATATCATAAGCAAATAGAGAAGACTGTGATCAGATTGCTCCTACATGACCCGTCTGGTCTGGATCTTCCCTGTTTGTAAAGACGCAGAAATAGGTATTAATGGAGTAAATGGCCAATACATGTCGAAATTTCTGCATATTTTTCTATCTGCATTAAGCAACCACCTGACTTTATAGTACCCCTAGTTAATTCATTAGCGGTCTATTAAGAGAGGTTATATTGTTCAATAATAATATGAAATTATCCACATATATTTTTTATGAATATCATCAGATGTTTACAAACGTGAACATTATACTTTATACAGTAAAACCTCTCTATAACGGCCACTAAATTACATCGAATAGTTTGTGTTAAAGGCAGGTGGCTGCTTAAAGCAAGGTGAAAGTAAAACAGAACGCTCCTATTGGAGCGTTCTGTTTTACTTTCACCTTGCTTTAAGCATCCACCTGCCCTAAATACCAACTAATTAACACAATTTAGTGGCCGTTATAGAGAGGTTTTATTATTATGTATTTTGAATAGTTTCCTTAACCATATGCTCTATTGACATTCAGACAAGAAATAAAGACATCATGAATACTAATTTATGTTTATAAAGGCACATGAACACAGAAACATTCATGGCAAACACTGTAAATGGTTAAATATTACATTACCCTGACTTTAATAATGTGATTCTGTACTAAGGATTTTGTATTTCATGTGTAATGTCGAACAATAAGGGTGTTTATCCCCCCCCCTCTCTCTCCCCCTCTATCCCCCACTTTACTTCCACAATCCCCTGAATAAAATATAGGCAAGCCATGAAGACAGATATCAGTGGGGACACCTGAAATAGCCTTCTAGTCAGGATCTGCATGGTTTGCTAAATGAGTCGATAGTTAATACAGCATGTATTTTGTTTACCTTGTCCCTTAAACATAAAAAAGATGGGTTCCAGTTTACCTAAATAATTTTATGGGATTGAATAGTCAACAGAATCTTCTCTTCTATTTTGTAGTAGTTTTGCACATATCCTTTTTATGTACTTCCCATAATATACATTTCCTTTCTATGTAAATTCCCTAAAAAGATATCTCGAACTTCAAGGGACCATAAAAATTACTTCGAGATAACAGATGTTGGAGTCATCCAATTTCTAATATGAAAACTTTCTCAATTTCACAGCTTAATACAGATCTAAAGTAGATCTAATAATGAAAGCTCCTATATATAAATCAATGAAAATATCATGTGTTTTATAAAATATGTAAAATTATAAAGTAATTTAATTAATCCTTTACTCCATTAACACATCAGTCTACGCCTTTACAAGTCGTCTGATTGGCCCCGTTTGCTTATGATATGATATAGATTTGTTTCTACGTTTTTTGTCAATGCAAAAAAAATCCAGTGTTCAAGCGCCATTATAAAAAACAATCCAATTGGTAGTTTCTTAGATGAATATTCACGGAGTAAAGGGTCAAGTTACTTGACGGTAAATCCACCAAACGAATATATGCATGGCAGTCTCAGAGCAACAGACAGTGAAGAAGGCGACGTCAAACAGACTCTGGCGACATGCTCACTTCGCTAGATGACATCTCACCATTAAATTCGTTTCTGTCCAATCTCCAACTTTCCAATAAATCACTGAAGTCCGGAGGATTGTTTGCCTGTAACACTGAATTATTAACATTAGACCGGGATTCAGATAGGTTCGTCTGCTGGGAACCCGGTTCCCGCCAAAATGACGAAGGTAACTTCCGGTCATGCATTGGCCTTACCTCATCAAATTTCTTAACATCCACCTTTAAACGTTTCAACTCTTTTGACTTCAGTTTTCTATCTGACAGGAAATGACGTAGACCGTATTCAAATAATTCATTAAGTGGTCCTACGCCTAGTTTCTTGTCTAACTTTCCACTGAATGCATTCCGGTTGTCTTTTGCATCTTTTACGGAATTCGAAATATCTAGCAATGGCGGCGATATAGAGGCTCCCTTGCCACCTTTGTCATCACCGTGCACGATTTTCATGAGATCAGCATAATATAACTCGCGTCCTGACTTAGCACTATACCACTTGTCTTCATAAATATCGCAAGAGTCTTCCTCGCCTTTCTTTCTTCCGAAGAATTTCTGTATATCACCACTCACCATATCGGCAAAGTCTAACAACTGGCGGGTGACGTCCGGTTCAGGCTGAAGATCCTCCTGTATATCTTCAAAGTCTTCCGAATAATGAGAATCGTGATCACTAAAGTCGTCATCAAGCATAGCTTCCTCAGAATTCCCGCCGAAAACACCTGTCGTCTGATCCGCTCTGTAACTATTTCTGTCCGTGCTCTGTTTTGTGTTGGGCAATATCGATTCCACCGAGTGGTCGATTTTCTTTATTACAGACGTGTGGTTTTCTGTTGACACCGTCTGCAGTGGGTGGGGTAGCTCTCCGAGAGACAGCCGGGAACCAGGAGGCGCTGCCATGGTCCTGGTGTCATGCATGTCAGAGAGCTGACGCTGGAAGGACCCGTAGCCGACGACGTCAATCATGAATAGCTTCCTGTGGGAGTGACCGTATAGTAATCTCAATATTTTACCTGCAAAATAAAATCATTGCATTTAACCATTTACCTCAAATAGACGCCTAAAAGTTTGACACCTTTGTATACAAGGTAGAAGACACAGATCAGACAGCTAAAGTAGTTCCTGAGCTGTCTGATCAGGGTCTGCTCTGTTTGGTTATGGAAAAATAAAAGATCTGATTCCGAAGCGTTTGTCACAGGAAAAACATCATTGTTGATGTGTAATTCTTTAACTTCTGGAGCCCTTTCATCCGAGTCTACGCCGTTTGCAAGCGACATTAGTGACTCGTTTCCCGCACTGAACAAAAAAAAAAGAATAGACAAAATGAGTGTCCTCACTCTTAACTAGTAGAGACGCTATTAGACGCCTTTGCAAACAAGACGAGTTCTCTTATCAGGGTCTATCTATTTTCTTATGAAATGATATTTATCGGGTTCTACATTTTCTTCCATGGTAAAAGTCCCTTTGTTTACATGTCATAATACAGTAAAACCCCTCTAAACCGGACGTTAAATTTAGTACAAATATTGGCCTTGGAGACAGGTGGCAGCTTAATGCATGGTGAAAGTCATGCAGAAAGCTCCTAGTGGAGCTTTCTGCATGTCTTTCACCATGCATTAAGCAGCCACCTGCCTAAAAGTGTCTAAATTCTTCTCTACTAGAATTCCGGTTAAGAGGGGTTTTACTGTAAATTATTATTTACATGAATATTCATAAGTTAACGCGTTCCATGTTAGATACGTTTATTCCAAATTTCAGTACATATTGAATATTCATGGACAAAATAGTTAAAACAAAATATTGATAGTAGAACATTGCATCCATTTTAGAAAGTAAAGAAACAGATCTTTCAAATTCCATTAGCAAACAGAGCAGACCCTGGTCTGACGGATCCTACAGAGCCGTCTAATCTGAGTCTACTCTGCAGATGTGTGAAAACACGATTACATGAAGGAAAGGGTTAAATTTTATGCGGTATAGTATAAGTTGGTAAATAACATAGTTTTAGAGCATAAAAGCACAAAAGAAGGTATCAACGCAGGATTATATTCTTCCTGTTTAGTTGCTAGCCACATATACAGGGATCTATTCACCATGTAAAACCGACATCAACTCCTTCGCCTGTAAAGGTCTTCTGCTAAAATTTCTGTTTTTGGATTTTCTTCTTCTTTTTTTGTTTAAAACAATACAATCACGTGATCAACCAGCTAGGATTCTGGCACCAGGCCTATAAAATGCGCCTTTCATCTGGATCCAAAATGTTTACAAATATGGCCACAGACTTGCGACTGGCAGCGAAAGAGTTAAGTAACCAAGATTTTGAATATGGGCAAAGATGCTCACAATTGAAGCGATAAGTTCCATTTAAAAATCAAATCCGATAAAAGTCTCAATGTATTTATGTCAGCGAGTGATTTATTTCTTGACACATGAATACCTTTAAGCTTTTTGAGATTACCGTCTATTTTCATTGACAACATAGTGAAATCCAATTGATATGTGGATAAAAATTTCCACCAGCAGACTTATCAGAATTTACGCTAAAAGATCCCAGATTGACAATCATGCTAGTCTTGCTAGGTATCACCCCTTTCAGCGCTGAGTTTTCCAATGGACCATTCCAAAATTCAAACAGACCAAGTTTACCGTAAATATTCAGGTGTTTTAAAAGAAAAGTGCAACATGAAAAACCTGCCTTAACCATTTCAACATTTCTGCATTTTCAGAGTGGAATAGTCCATCAATGTTTATTGGTAGGGTCAATACAATATGAAAGGGTAAAATACGTGAGAGGATTTTGAATGACAAACCGTGCAGACCCTGATAAGAGGGTTCCTCTATTAACACTTTGATCTGGGTCTACACTGTTTGCAAATCACAGGGCACTATTTTCCCGCTATTAAAAGGTTAAGATACCGGCTATCGATAGTGTCCGTGTCTTTAAACTAAACCCCTCCATTTGTGAGGTCTGTAAAAATCCCATGCAGTTCAAATAAGTGACTTAAAACTCTACAAATCTCTAAATTATTAAGTTGGTTTTTAATTAAACAGCCGTTGTAAGGCGTGACTGTAAACAATGTGTGTTTACACGGTTGTTTCCAATACTATCCTATAATGCTATGTCATGTCTTGGCAAGGGGTCGACAACAGCTGTCCTTAGTAACACAGGTGCTAGGCGTGTGTCCATTTCACAAATACTGCTTATAAATACCTTCAAATACGTTTAGACATCATAACTTGACATTATAAAAAAAAGAAAAAAAATGAAAAAAAAAAAAAATTCGTATAATATATTACTATATAAAGGTATGTAACTAAATGGTCCAAAGTGGCAGAAAAAATGCACCAACTACATTCCGCGTCTTATTACGACGTCAATTTCCGCTCGATTTCAATCAAATATGAGTCAATGCACGCAGAAATGTCCAGTCTTTCAAATAAACACCATTGATTGCCGATCATAAGCCGAAAAATTACTGTTTTGAGACGATAAACTCCAGCTTAGATTTAGTCGACCGAGTCACTACCGACACATACATGCACATTTTCACCACTGATGACATCGAAAGTCACACTAGATCTCATAATATGGTCCGTTTTCCACTCTCATTCAATAAAACTAACATAACTATTCAACTTACTGTCGATGTCAACCTCAAAGTTACTACCGGTTCTACGAAACTGAAGAGTTTTCGAAACAACCCGCGGCTGTAAACATTCGGCCAGCCATGATTTTTCGTGACCCGGAAATGCTTGAAGCGAAGAAGCGACTGGTGCCCGGCAGACCATTTGACTACTATAAACTGTATAAAGCAGGTAACAAGTGCCCTGTAAACCGCTGATTATGTTCGCCCAAAATTTAGATTTTCTATTCTAATAAGACTGAAAAAAAGAGAGAACTAGCTCTATTTAAAATTTAATGACAGCCTTCATTTCATATATATATTAGGAACAATGACTATAGTTACTTGGTAATTATACTGATTATTTTATAATCGTTTGCTTTCTAATATATGTGTTAATTTATTTTTCATATATAGTGTCCAGCATATGACTGAAAAATGTATACGTCGACTGCATTTTATTTTCCAGTTAACATTTCCCTGTTCAATAATCATGTAAGAAAAAATAACACCATGAATATTTATTAGATTAATTTTTATCAATTTCAAGGGCATGTTTGCTTCGACGAATGGTATAGAATTATATCTATATATCATGGCACAAATGGAGTAGATCCTGGTCTTCTACGAGCTATCTGATTTGGGTCTATACTGTTTTAAAATGCGTGAAAAGGTGTTTATAGGAGGGAAAGGGTTAACAGGGTGTTTTATACAGAAACCGGGCACCAGTAATCATGTTTACAGGGCACTTGTTACCTGCTTCATAGTAGTCAAATGGTCTGCCGGGCACCAGTCGCTTCTTCGCTTCAAGCATTTCCGGGTCACGAAAATCATGGCTGGCCGAATGTTTACAGCCGCGGGTTGTTTCGAAAACTCTTCAGTTTCGTAGAACCGGTAGTAACTTTGAGGTTGACATCGACAGTAAGTTGAATGGTTATGTTAGTTTTATTGAATGAGAGTGGAAAACGGACCATATTATGAGATCTAGTGTGACTTTCGATGTCATCAGTGGTGAAAATGTGCATGTATGTGTCGGTAGTGACTCGGTCGACTAAATCTAAGCTGGAGTTTATCGTCTCAAAACAGTAATTTTTCGGCTTATGATCGGCAATCAATGGTGTTTATTTGAAAGACTGGACATTTCTGCGTGCATTGACTCATATTTGATTGAAATCGAGCGGAAACTGACGTCGTAACAAGACGCGGAATGTAGTTGGTGCATTTTTTCTGCCACTTTGGACCATTTAGTTACATACCTTTATATAGTAATATATTATACGAAAAAAATTTTTTTTTTTCATTTTTTTTCTTTTTTTTATAATGTCAAGTTATGATGTCTAAACGTATTTGAAGGTATTTATAAGCAGTATTTGTGAAATGGCCACACGCCTAGCACCTGTGCTTAGTAACATATTAAAATGTGCCGGGAAGTTAATTGGCTCGCAGTAAAGAAATAATAATACAGACGTCAGCTTAACCTAGAACACAAGGGCAAGTTTGTCTTTAGCTAAAATTAATGTTTAAAGCAGTTGTTTCGTTTTTTTCTCTGTCATTTCTTCTAGAAAACATTTTTAGAACGACAAACAGATTAGATCCTGATGAGACGCCGAGTAACTTGGTGTCTCAATTGGATCCAAACTGATCGCAAATATCAGCATAAATTCGAAATTAAAATACTAACGGTCAATATAGTCGTGCATGAATCAGCTGGATTTCTGGTCAGGAAAATTAGATTTAGATCTAGTATGTCTGCAAGGAGACCGACTGAGTGATCTGTCGACATGATATTAACGCTGAACTGGCTGAATTTTAAAATACGTTTCTCCTTCTTTACCCATGCCCTGTTGTATAATTACATATATCTTCACCGTGTACAAGTATGTGCAATCACTGCTGTAGAGTGCACTGGTTGCACAATCAACTTGTAAATATTGCAGACCCTGATGAGACAGCTCCTGCAGGAGCTGTCTCATCTGGGTCTTCACTATTTACAGGTAGGTATATTGACGTGAATAGCAAGCGAAGGGTTAACGCTTTACTTTGTCGACTGTTTGAGGGTTAGTCCTAAACAAACTCTACAGCAGCCCTTTCCCTCATATATAACGCATTTTCATACATTTACAAACAGAGTAGACCCAGATCAGACAGCTCCAATAGGAGTTGTCTGGTCAGTGTCTGCTCTGTTTCCTAATATAGATATCATTCAACAGTTTCTTCCAGGGTCAACACTTTTCTTGTTCTTATACTATAGTATTAAGCTAAGTAATATACATACATACATTAATCACATGGGAGAAAAGGGTTGAACATTTTCGCAATCGCTTATTACTTTTTGCTGACACTTTTTAATCAGCCAGATGTATTTAAATTGCAGCCGTCTAAGTTAGTCATTATTACTACAACTGATTTTTTTTTGTGCAAAAACAATATACATGTACAAGTAAGCTCATTTCTTGGCAGTGCAATAAAGTAAAACCTCTATAAACCGGATTGTGAATTTAGTATGCTTATTGGGCTGGAAACAGGTGGCAGCTTGACGCAGTGTGAAAATCATGCAGAAAGCTCCTAGAGAGCTTTCTGCATGACTTTCACCATGCATTAAGCAGCCATCTGTCTAAAATTATCTAAATTCTTTTTACTATAACTCTGGTTTGGAGGGGTTTACTATAAATGTAACAAGAAGATTGTTTGCATAATTTAAAAGCTGCCAATTGCAGCCTACTTTATTGGTTATAAATACACATCTACATTGTATACATGTATTGATATTCGTTTCCTTCTTAATGGTCACTTCTAACTTAGTTTTTATCCAAAGTGTGAACATTTTTGTTTTGCTCTAAAATTTTACAATGAAAATCTGTGAAAATTTTGAACAAGGAATCGCTAAATCATGATGACACTACGTTTAGGACAGGTATTTATGTTGGTCCGCTTTTTTATCAGTCATATTTCTTTTGAATCTGCAAGCTTTAACTTTTGCCCTTATGAACATTTACGCGCCGATTGTTCACTTCCTGGAAATTCATTAGCTTAAATTTTGTAATGTAGAACTTTCAAATGAATCTTTTTGGCTTAAGCAAGAACTGTAGGATTAGATATATATAATTCCACAAACAAAACAAACTACAGAGACAATCTTATTTGGATCTACGCAGCTTGCAAATATGTTAACAGTGCGGAGAACTAGGGAAAGAGTTAGGGTTTTAAAATAATCTGCCAACCATTTTACTATACAACCAGACATGTATATCCACAGCTCAAACATCGTATTTGTGTATTCTGTCATGATATGGCAATCCTCAAACAAACAGAATTTACTGATCAACAATATAGGACGCTTATCGACCGACAAAAGACTGGTGTTTGCAATTAAAGACTTTTTGATTAGTCTTATAGCTGTTTAACGATACGAATATCGGGCTGTGATAGTTGCCATTTGACCGTATCTAATTCTTTCTCAGCTTTGACAAGTTGTTATTCTGTGTGCTACATGTACCAATATGGCCGACTAAACAGAATAATACGAATATCAGCATGTTTACAATACAAATTAACCGTTCCACGCCTTTCCAAACGGAGTAGACCCAGATCAGAAGGCTCCTATAGCGTTAATGAAATAACTTACATATAATGTTTCTATAATTTCTGCCATTAACAATTAACATTCTATTGTTAATAATATTTTAAAGCATTCCGCTGATTGATATTCATAGTCATTATTTCTACCATCAATATTCATAGTCGTTATTTATACCATGACTATTCATAGTCATTTTTATTCCATGCTTTTTTCGTAGTCATTATTTATTCCATGCTTTTTTCGTAGTCATTATTTATACCATGCTTTTTCGTAGTCATTATTTATACCAGGCTTTTTTCGTAGTCATTATTTATACAATGAACATTCATAGCCATTATTTCCACCATGAATATTCATAGAGTCATAATATATACATGTACCATGAATATTCATTAGTCCTTATTTATACCATGAATATCGATATTTATTTATTTTTATTATATTACCATGAATATTCATAGTATTTTCCTTATACCATGAATATTCATAGTTATTATTTATTATGATTTTCTATCGTGACGCTGTAAAAGTTTTTCAAATGGACTTTTCCAAAATTCAAACAGGTCTCACCTATGGTGACAATTTAGGATAAACAGCTCATTCACTAGAGTCTTTATTGACAGTAAAATATCATTGCCATAACAAGCAATTTCAAAGACTTTATATTATCTTGGATTCCGTTAATGAAGCATAAACCAGCCGTCTGTTGTTAAAGACCCCCCCCCCCCTTATTCATCAACTACTGCATGAATATTCATGTAGGCAGTGTGATGAGTCAATTTATCAACAATTGGGAGAATTTGATCAATAGTCACACTGGTCCATCTGGAAAGGGTAGAAATAAATTACGGACATACTGTACATTGAAATCAAACTTCTGTGTTGAAGCACATTGTAAAATAATATTGCCATTTAAACACCGTGCAGCTTTTTGTAAATTTGGATGTGGGGTTGTGCCCATAAGATTGGAAACGGGTCGGTATGAGAATCTGGCGGAAAAAGATAGAAAGTGTATTTTCTGTGACGAGGTGGAGTCAGAATTACACGTTATCCTCCACTGCCCTTTATACCATAGTATTCGTGATGGTCTTTTTAAACACAAGTATCAAGTACTTTCTCTTCATTAAGTGATGAAAACAAATTGCAGGTGTTTTTTTTTACTAAACCTCATGCTATCAGAATCTGTGCCGAAACCTGCTTTAAGATTTTATATCGAGGGTTTCGTTGTTATGTAAATGATGCAAGTGTTCTCTTAGCCCATTCCCCGTGTATTTTTTTATGTCGCCCAGTTACCGGTTGCTAATCAGTGCCTTTTTGATCTGATCAAAGGGGTTACATGATCTCTTAAAACCTTTTTTGGGTATGCGTTTTTTGCCCTGTGTTTTCATTGTCAAATTTTACTTTGCTGTTTTAAGCAATTTTTATGCATCTTTGCAGCGATTAGCGACCTGTAATTGGTTTTATTGGCACGGTATATAGTGTGGGTAAATAAGTATTCATTTGTGATATGTATAGTCTCTCATAATTCTTTAGAATGGCTGTATACATCGTTTAATAATTTATCTATACATGTTTGTTGTTACTGTATGTATACAGATGATACTGAAATAAATAAATAAATATAAATATGTAAGAAATGGTGACTGTTTGGGTATTAATTAACTGAACGTTTATAATGACATCATGAATATTCAACGGCATTTATAGCATGGTCAAAAATTATTTTATTCCATAATAGAGCAGAGAAGACCCTGATCAGACGACTCCTACATGACCATCGTAATGGCCGAGGTTATGTTGCTGTTTATAGCAGATCGTGCCTTGAGATTTCTCGTGACATAATTATACATATTTATTTCTGTCTCATCAATGTACATCGAGTACATACAAAACATACATCTATGACAAAAAGTACATTGCCACTCTATATAGAGTTATAGGAGACTATTTGTTATCACATGAAAATTATTATTTCCGTCGTTTCAATAATTTTAATAGTGACATGACTGTCGTAAAGGGTGAGTGATATGTTGTAGCCATATTGCAGACCATGCCTTGAAATTCCACGTGACAAATAGCCATTTCTAAGTCCAATGACTGGTTTAATCATTATCATGTCTTCGACCCTTACAATGCGGAAAACGAGTCACTAATGTCCTTTGCAAACAGTGTAGAGAGATAAGAGGGCTCCCAGAGGAGCATGCACTATTCGTCATGTTGCACTTTTCTTTAAAAAATCCCTAAATATTCACCGAATGCTTGACCTGTTTGAATTGTGGAATAGTCCATTTTAACATTCAGCATTGTAAATCATAATGATGATGTCTGCTTAACTCCGATTTGCTGAAACTTTTATTTACATCATATTCCCAGCGTTTGAGAAACTATTGATCGAATGTCAAACAGCGTGGATCTATTGATCGAATGTCAAACAGCGTGGATCTATTGATCGAATGTCAAACAGCGTGGATCCTGATAAAACATCGAGTAGCTCGGCATCTCATCTGGATCTAAGTTGTTTGAAGTCGTGCCTTGCTTAGCAGGGTTCATTACTCTTCCCCACCAAGGAAACAAAACTGAGATAATTCAGAAAAGAAGCAAATCGAGCATGGAACTGGAAAAAAAAGAGATAAGCAGCAAATTTTATATTTTGGGATAGCAAAGTCTCGACCACCCAAAAAAATATAATTTTGAAATTTTAAAACAGGCAATAGCTTAATGCAGGATAAAAGTTATGCAGAAAACTGCTATAGGAGCTATCTGCATTACTTTTGGTTTACATTAAGCAACCATCAGCTTTTATAGACTCTATTGGCATTTACACATGTACATCAATATAGAAAAAACAACACATAGAGCATATTTAATTGCTAACAAGCATGTATACTCACTTCATTTCATATATGTTAAACTTCGTATATGATTTATAAGAAGTACATTTAGCCGTTTTCCATCTTCAGTAAAACATAATCACTACTGTGCAATATCAAGACACTCTTCCGTTTGTTTTGAAACGATCTAATAATTCTTACACACTCATTGCCTAGTTATATGTTTTAATCCTTATTCTGCTTATCACGACAGGCCTCTTATTCACAAACAGCATGGATCCAGATGAGACGCCGAGTAACTCGGCGTCTCATCTGGATCCATGCTGTTTGATACTTGGTCAATAGTCTAGCAAAATATTTGATCTAGTAGGACGTAGGCTACATTGCACCAGATCCAATATTGGGCAGTTTATTTTTTTTCAGTGGGGGTAAGGGTTAAGCATTTATTGACCAATCAGCTGCTAGCAGGCTGTCTGTGAAACATGCTCTGACATTATGATACACACACCTGTGTCACACCTGCAATTATTGATAAGTCTTGCCCCCTTAACGTGCTAAAACGGTAATTTGTCAGGAGATTCCAATTAAAATCATAAGGGAGATTACTTAATTTAGACTAGATAGATGTACTATCAAAACGGTTAGTTTTATTGGTACTCAGAGTTCAAATATGTATAAAACCACTCAAAAAGAAAATCATCTCTGAATTTAACACACGAAACTTTAAAGCAAACTGTGATTTGAGCGCGCTCATGGTTGATAATTCTCAAAGTCATCGTTGCTGAGATAAATGTTCTTGAACAGCAGCAGGACGTGTCATTACGTTAATCAAAACAGCAGGTGTACCACGTGACGAAGAGCAGACGACAATGTCTGGGCAGGGCCCGGTGGTTTGAAGATGGCACTTATTCATCACTATTCTGACAACCGCACTCAACCCGTTTCTACGATATAGTTCTTCTTAATAACTAATAAAATACACAGAATAATTTGTTCTACTAAAATCACTTCAGCTTAACCCATTACCTCATATGCTATTTTAGATACAACCTCTTTGAATAAATCTACCGAAAAGGAGCATTAACTAGAGAAAAGGAAAATTTTAGAATTTTGTAGTTTGAAACCATTGTGATAAATAGAGCATTTGCTCCTATTGGAGCAAATGCTCTATTTATCACAATGGTTTCACAAAGTGACTTTTACAGAGTCATCAAAAGTCGTCAATATGAGGGAATGGGTAAAACCCTTACCATGCTGAAACTATGTCTACTCATATTTGTTTCTGGTACAGTGTGGACTACTTCCGATTCGATATTTTTTAAACTACTTTAAAATCCCTCTTAACAGGACTTTTATAGAGGGGAAGACTTTCGATACTTTCAGATAGATGGCTGCTTAATGCAGGGTGAAAGTCGTGCAGAAAGATCTTAGAGGAGCTTTCTGCATGACTTTCACCCTGCATTAAGTTGCCACCTGTCTCTAAGCCCGATATTTATACTAAGTTAACGCCCGGTTTAGAGGGGTTTTTACTGTATTGACCTAGTTGCTCGGCGTCTCATCTGGATCAAAGCTGTTTGTACATGCAAGACAGATCACGAATAGTGGGAAAATGATTAATCCGGTACTAAATGCGTTTTAACCGTTTCAAAACAGATTGTATTTTCATCTAAAGTTAACAATTATAGGCATATGAAAACAGAAAGTTTTGGCCATGGCAGGTACAGTAGTATCAGATCAATATAAATCTAAAAGTAAACAGAGCAGATCTGGATCAGGCAGCCCCTACAGTAGCTGTCTGTTGTGGATTTACTCTGTAAATTTGTAAACATATCCAACAGAGTACTTGACGACTTTCAATGACTTTATAAACAGAGTAGACCCATCAGACGACTCCTCTGACCAGGATTAGCTCTGTTTCCTTATAAAATAATACAGTTTCCGTCGTAGCCAAATCTTTCTGTGTGATCCGCGATAAAATGAACTAAAGTATAAACTGAATCAATAGCAAACATTATTCAAAGTCTTATTTGTGTACTAATAAACACTAGTAAACGGATGCCGAAAGCAGGGGTTGCATAATGCAAAAAGAAAATACATGTAATACATGTGGACGTTCCTCCCAGAGCTTTCTGCACGAACTTCGTCTTGCATGAAGCTACAATCTGCCTTTAATACACCTTTTTGGTGGTCACGTTACAGGGTTCTAACTGTACAACAGTCAACAACTTTATACCATAAAGGCAGATTCAAGAGCCATCTTGGACCGCATTGTTCAAGATACGTATACACACGCGAGTCAAATATTCATCTTCAGAGGCCTGGAAAAATCATCTTCAAAAATAATCCTTATTTCTCTACCAAATCCTATGCTCTGACCACTCTTTGTAATCGTTTAGAGACGATTCTAAAGGGTGGCTACATCATAGGATTTAGTGGATTTTTTTTGTATTTGAGTACGCTCTTTTATCTGCTGCTCTGCATCTTCTTAGAATGGTTTGAAAACCCTATATATTTCAGAATATAGAAGCCGTCCGATCAGGGTCTGCCCTGCTTGCTTATGGTATAATATAGATCTAATTATACAGATCCCCCGAACTGTTTGATGACTAAGTTTAATTAAATAGCCCCCTCTTGTACATGATACGCAGAACCCCATGTTCTAAAAACGTAAGTACAAGGTCAACGTCACAGTTCAAGGCCATAGTTTAATGTCAAACGGCTGGCAGGAGTTTTGACAGGATTGAATTGTGTCACACAATGATGCAGGTTGTTCTCTTCTTCAGACATTGTCAATTGGAGTAGAATATTTCATAACTCAGAAGAATTTAAGCTTACTCTTTTTTGAATTTTCGACAAGTCGAAACTTCCAAAAAAGTAAGCTTAAATTCTCCTGAGTTATGAAATAATGATATTCTACTCCAATTGAATTTTGTCATGCATTATGTACCCCTGTACTAATGGAGTACCCATGTAAGAAATAATGACATTTTAATTGCATGTAACTGGTGTTTTATATTGGCACATGGACAACGAAACATCTGGTCGGACAGTAACGGTAGAATCAGAGCTATATTAGTTCATAAGAAAACAGAACAGACTCTGATAAGACGGCTGTTACAGGAGCTGACTGAAATTGGTCTACTCTGTTTGCTAAAGCGTTAATAGACGTATCTGTGGTGTAAAAGGGTATAGGACCAATGCCACATCTGCCTTGGTTAACAGTCAAAATAATAATAATTGAAGGTAATCATTTTAGCCTCCAATTTAGGTATTTACAAGATTACATTTTCAGCACTATTTCTAAACAACTGTTTGATAAATACAATGCAGCATTCAGGGAAGATTACTTATCAATAGTTCATGCTGACATTGTATCCTTAGTATGGCTGTGTGAAATTATCCAGTTCTAATGCCTTTTTAATCTGTAAAAATGTGTAATTTTAGAACATATTCTAACCTGCATTACTTTCTAAGAACAGCTAAATAGAATGCAATAAATCTTAAATGAAAGACGTAAGCAGACTGTATGCGTTTGCGTCTAAGTGAATTGTCAGGAATAGTGTGTCATTTTTAAACAATAATTAAATGGAATTTCACTAATTGTCAGTTTGAAATTTGAATGTATACATGCGTGTATGAGTGCGCGCGTACGTGCATGTGTGTCTGCATGCATGTGTATAGACTATAGTATGTTTAAATAATGTCTGACCAATAGTATTCCAATTATATAGAGACAGTATATGTTCTTGAGAGACATAATGTCGCATTGTGACAGTATGCCATAGACATATGGCATGATACCACTTTCAGTCATATTATAAATTGTCACATGTCTAACCAGACATAGCCCGCAACACCGTACGTACACTACCGAGAGTTAGCAAGGGGTGCTTCTACCACTTAGACGTCTTTAGAACATGTATGTTGTGACCAACGGTCAAACCCGCCACCCAGCTTTGAAAGTCGATATGTACGCATGTAAGATGCAATATAAGTGGCCCTCTTTATAAATTGGCTGACAAAAAACAAGACAAACGGGTAACTGCATGCTCTGCGTGTACATGTATGTTAATGCAACTTGCCATCAAGTATGTGCAAACTTCAGGATATCATTTTAGGTATTTCAGCATGAAAATATACACATTTTAATCCTTTACTTTCTATAAACGCTTTTCACGTATTTGCAAACAGAGTAGACCCAGACCAGACGGCTCCTGTAGGAGCCGTCTTATCAGGGTCTGCTCTGGTTGCTAATGGAGTTTGATAGAGTTCTTTCTCTACTTTAAAAAATGTCTACACTGTTCCATATTCCATAATCATAATATCAATTTTGTCCATGAATATTCAGTAAGTACTGACATTCGGAATAAACATGCAACAAGGAACGGGTTAAGACGCGCGTCATCTGTTATTTAATGGCTTTGATACGAAGCAATAAATGCTTGCAAATTACACGATGTATGCACAATAAAATTTTAATGGATAAACATAGCGGAATGCTCTACCCTGATAATAGTTTAGAGAAGAGGGAGGGAATTACTGGTGATTGAAGTATGATCTGGCCAGGTATTGAATATGTCATTTCTTGACTCGATCGTTTATTTGAAAGATAATGGGTTTGGACATGAAAAGTAATTTAGCCACAAAAATGAAACATATGTTAGGTGCAAGATAGCTGTTTCTGTTTAAGAATTTTGTTATAAAAATGCACATGTAAGACACAAGACATCTACGTCTGTAAACTCTTCCTCCATAAATACGATTTTGCAAACAGAGTAGACCTATAGGAGCCGTCTGATCAGGGTCTGTACTATTTACTTATGATATAATATAGATATGATTCTAAAGTTTCTGCCATGGCCAAAACTTCATGTGTCTATGTGCTGTTATGACAATCTAATTAATATGCATGATATCATCATTTCTTACATGAATATTCATGGAGTAAAGGGTTAACGGGTTTTGTTATACAACACACGCATGTAAGATGCAAGCTACATGTATATACATGTATGTCTGTGTATTCATTTCATTATAAAATAAACTCATATAAGATGCAATATATCTACGTCTGTCAATATTTTTAATGATAAAAACATACATAATTATGTAAGATGGAAAGATATCTGCATTTGTTAATTAGTTTATTTTAAAAATAACCACATGTAATATGAAAGATAGTTATGTCTGTTTATGGATTTTATGATAATACATACATGTGCAAGATGCTAAATTGTTAGATATCTGTCTGTGAATGAATACGATTATAAACACATATATGTATATATGTAAGATGCATCTGTTAATGAATGCTATTATGAAATAGATACATGTATGATGCAAGAAGTCTTCGTCTTATAATTAGTTTAATAATAAAAATAAACATAAGTAAGATGCAGGATATCTGTGTCTGTTAAGGAATTTTATTAAAAGATAAACGTATATCACAGGTAATATGTATGTGTCATTTATGAAAATAATCTTATGTAAGATAGACGCGCTTATACAAGATATCCGCGTCTGTTGATGAATACAGTAAAACCTTTCTATAACGACCACTAAATTACATCAATTATTTTGTGTCAAAGACAGGTGGCTGCTTAAGGCAAGGTGAAAGTAAAACAGAACGCTCCTATTCTGTTTTACTCTCACCTTGCTTTAAGCAACCACCTGCTCTAAATACCAACTAATTAACACAATTTAGTATTATCAAATACATACATGTTTATTAATGTACATGTGTTTGGTTATGTTGTTAAAACTGTATAAAAACGATACAATTTGGCCATTTGTACAATGTATGCATACACTCGCGATTTCATTTGAAGGCTTTAATTAAAACATTTGTTATTAAACGCAAAAATTAAATCCAATGAAACTTAACACAAAATACAAAGGCGTTCCAATGACACAAATCATTACAAACCTCGGACATAGGAGAATGTCGGCATTTGCCAAATAAATAGCGAGAACATAGGTAGGCATTTAAGAAACCTGTGGTATCGAATGGGATCATAGGTTTGCAGATTGATGGTGCACTTTGCGTACTGAGAACCTTGGCGCTTACCCGAGAACCTAGGATCTCGGAAAAAATGTGTAAATGACATGCCATAAAAATTATATACTGCCAGAAATATTTTGCAGGTCTTATCGAAAGCAGTAAAACCTCCATGTAATGGATATATACAGTAAAACATATCTAAACCAGATGTTAAATTTAGTATAATTATAGGTCTAACCGTCTCGCAGACAGGTGGCTGCTTAAAGCAGGATGAAAGTCTTGCAGAAAGCTCCTTTAGGAGCTTTCTGCATGACTTTCACCCTGCAGTAAACAACCACCTGCCTAAACGTATCTAAATATTCCGCTTTAGAGGGTTTTTACTGTAAATTCTTCTCTACTAGAATTCCGGTTTAGAGGGGTTTGACTCTAGGTCTTTATATCTTACCTGATAAATATTAATGTAAGAAAGTATTACTTTGAATATAATTTAGCCGAATTATTATAATATCTTTATAAAAATGGATTTTTACCATGATTGAAACTATATAAGATCTATATTATTTCATAAGTACACCCTGATCAAACAGCTCCCGTATTAACTATCTAGTCTGGGTCTACTGCGCATGCAAACGCTTTAATCCATTCCCTCATATTGACGACTTTTGACGACTCTGTAAAAATCACTTTGTGAAACCATTGTGATAAATAGAGCATTTGCTCCTATAGGAGCAAATGCTCTATTTATCACAATGGTTTCAAACTACAAAATTCTATTTTTTTCCGTTTTTCTAGTTAATGCTCCTTTTCGGTATATGTATTCAAAGAGGATGTATCTAAAAATAGCCTATGAGGTAATGGGTTAAAAGATGGGATTATCAAGTAAGGTTTAACCGACACATTTTCTCTTCTTGATAAGGTAATGGTGTTTGTTTATAAAACATTAAAATAGCACTACTTTTGAAAACGATAACTTTATTTCAAATCAAGCCAAGACGGGAAAGGACGATTGGGGCTCTGTAGGCTCTTATTGGTCTTTACAAATTTACCCCTTCCGTGCCACAATGACGGGTTTATGATATCACATGCAAACATTTTGGATCCAGATGAGACGCCGAGTAACTCGGCGTCTCATCAGGATCCAAACTGTTTGACACTCTGTTTACTGTTTTATAAAGAAAATGGAAGAAGTGCATACACTTACACTAAAAATAAACGAAACTATGCCCAGCAGACGACAATGCTGGCTTCGAAAGGGTTAATACCTAACCCATCACTCTTTACAAGGCCGTCTTTGCAAACAGAGTAGACCCTGATCAGACCACTCACTCCCATAGAAGCCGTCTGACCAGGGTCTGTTCTGTTTGCTTTAAAAGCCATAATAAAGTTCTGATTCTACAGATTCTGTCGCGGCAAAAAACTCATGTATTCACGTGACCGTATAAATATTAATTTCATTAACCCTTTCCCTGTTCTGCTTATTGGCCAAATTTCAATACCTACTGAATATTCATTAGCAAAATAATTATAATGAAATATGGAAGACGGAAGATTTTAGACATTTTAGAAAGCAATGAAGCAGATCTATCAAAATCTATTAGCAAACAGAGTAGACCCTGATCAGACGGCTCCTCTAGGAGCCGTCTGATCTGGGTCTACTCTGTTTTTCAAATGCGTGAAAACACGTTTATATGAGGGAAAGGGTTAATATTCATGATGTCATTATTTCTCATATGAATAATATCATGGAGTAAAGGGATAACTTGTGTTTAACATTGAAATGAATTGGTATATTCAGATCTGTTGGAGTTAGAACGAACTGTCATTCTACAATTCATTTAGCATTTAACCTTATACAAAACGATTTTGCAAACAGAGTAGACCCAGATCAGACGGTAACCACAGAAGCAGTCCGATCAGGGTCTGCTTTGTTTGCTTATAAAATTATATAGACATGATCCTACAGTTTTGTCTCAGCCAACACTTCACTGAAAATACTTTATTAATTTAATGAATATTCATGAAGTGATAAACATAATTACATTACAGTAAAATACAAAAGATAATTAATACTTTAACCCTTTCACTGCTAAACTCTGTCGTCTGCTAACTTTGTCGTCTACTATAATTTTCATTTTTTTTTATTTTCTTCATTTTTGTTTCAATAACATAGTAACAGTAACAAACAGTTTGGATCCTGATGAGACGCCGAGTTATTCGGCGTCTCATCTGGATCCAAACTGTTTGCAAGTGATACTCGTATGTGAGCCATCTCACCAAATTCTGTTCTGTTTTACTTATGATAATACAATAAACCTGACCCAATAATTTCCACCAAAAAATCATGAACATATGCCATTATAAATATTTAGCTAATAAATATTCAGAATGTCATTATTTCCTACATGAATATGCAATAACCCATTCCCGCATATTGACGTCTTTCGACGCTTCTGTAAGAGTCACTTTGTGAAACCATTGTGATAAATAGAGCATTTGCTCCACAGGAGCAAAAGCTCTATTTATTACAATGGTTTCAAAACTGCACAAATTTCCTTTTCTCTATTAAATGCTCCTTTTGGGTAGATTTAATCAAAGAGGTTGGATCTAAAAAAAACCATGCCGGAATGGGATAAGGAATAGGTTAATACACCGCAGATTACCTGTCCGGGGTAAATTGACATGCATTCTGTAAATTTTGTAACATAGTTTTCATTCTATGCAGACCCTGATCAGATAACTCCTACATGAACCATTTGATCTGGGTCTACTCTGTACGCAAATGCGTTAAACGGTGTCTCTATAGAGTAAAGGTTTAACCCATTCCCCCAGGACTACTAACGCTTTTTGATGCCTCTGTAAAAGCCAGTTTTGAAACCATTGTTATAAAAAGAGCATTTGCCCCATAGAATCAAATGCTTTATTTATCACAATGGTTTTAAAACTACACGTACAATTCTAAACTTGTCCTTTTCTCTGGTAAATGCTCCTTTTCGGTAGATTCAAGGGATTGGGTCTAAAATAGTCTAGGAGGGAATGAGTTAACTTCTACATTACTTTCGTTCTTCATTTATCAAAGTTTTATGTTTAATTGTAATCTGAGTACTGATACAATAGACAAGTACTGATACAAGTTAGTTTGTTATTGAAACATAATGCTGAATAATTAATGGGAATAAGCTTTAACTCTTATGGGTTTTTTTTTAACTTTTTACTTTGTAATTTATCTTTTTCTTATTTTTACCTATAAACGATTGTTTTTAAAAAGATACCATCTGATTTTTAATACAGCATTAATCAATGTTTTGAATGCAGGCCGAAAACATTATCTGTATTTTTTACAAACCATATTACATGAACAGTGGATAGGTATTCGGTCATATAACATGTCATGTCTAAAGCAGGTTAACCTATTTATCCCATGGATATTCATTTAAGAAAGAAATAGACATCACGGTTATCAAATAGCTGGTCTTTTTATTATGACATTTTAAACATGAGGATATTTGGCCTCGGCAGAAATTGTAGAATCGTGCATACATGTATATAATTTCACAAACAGCTAATAAGGAGATGTCTGATCTTGGCCTACATGTTTAAAGGGTGTATTTAAAATGCGTAATTATTGAGTAGGAGTTAACCCTGTCATCATATTACATGTATGTGTTTCTAGTAAGTGAACAGAAATGTTTTCAGATGTCTAATCTGACCTGTAATTAACATATACCGCTGGAGTGGATCTTCATCTGTCCTGTTTAAGTGTTAGTTTTGCAGTACATCTTACATTTACGATAATGTTTACATGATTATTATTTATACCAAAATTAACATATTCCGCCTATAAAAATAAGTTGACAAATGTGCATGAACTAAAGTAACTAAACAGGAACCACAAATATACACTTAGCATTAGAGTTGTAATAAAAAGGCGCTTTTGTTCGGCATTTATTTAGAAACGACGGCTACGATAATGTGACTTTAAAGCGATAAAAATACGAATCTGAAAACAGAATGTTATCAGCCCGTGTTGACGGGTGAAGAAATAAAACCAAGTACATGGGCGATAACAAACGCGATTTAGTGATTACCTTCGATCTCAACTTGAAAATCCCACATAAAGTGAATGATATTATTGCGGATATGTATAGTGACGGTCGTGAAAAGGTTCTCAACGAGTGCCGAGGGATAAACGAACAACCGTATAACTGTTGTTACTAACATTGGCTGTTATTTATTTGCCAGTATTGATTAAAGTCTGGTTCAGCTTGAGCATTAGTTTATGCCGACTGTGGTGTAGCTAACGCACAAAATACTCGTGGGTTTAAAACAAATGCATGGCAGCATTTACAAAATATACCAACAACTGCGTAAATAAAACATTTATGAATATGTATATACACGCATATGTAATTATATTTTGTTCAGATTAATGTACCGTATAGATAATGGTTTCTTCATTTAAAAACTGAAGTAAACAGTTAACGTTTGACATGGAATCATGGAGGCAGTTCTGAAAGGACTCTTTGTCTAATGAAAAAAATGCAAAATGCATTTTTTCTGCCTAACATCTTTTTTAAATTTCTCGGAAATTAAAGAATTCTACATTGACCTTTGTTTTGAATAAGATTCTCAAAATAAGATAATGATTTATAATTACAGTAAAACCTCTCTTTAACGACCACTAAATTACATCAAGTATTTTGTGTTAAAGGCATGTGGCTGCTTAAAGCAAGATGAAAGTAAAACAGAACGCTCCCTATATAGGAGCGTTCTGTTTTACTTTCACCTTGCTTTAAGCAACCACCTGCCCAAAATACCAACTAATTAACACAATTTAGTGGTCGTTATAGAGAGGTTTTACTGTAAATGTAACCAGTTTACTCCATGGGGATGCCTTTCAGTGCATTTGCACCAGAGTAGACCCAGATCACATGACTCCTGTAGGAGTCTTTCATCAGAATCTGCTCTGTTTGCTTATGAACTAATATAGTAAAACCTCTCTTAACCAGAATTCTAGTAGATAAGAAATTAGTCACTTATAGGCAGGTGGCTGCTTAATGCAGGGTGAAAGTCATGCAGAAAGCTCCTCTGGGAGCTTTCTGCATGACTTTCACCCTGCATTAAGCTGCCACCTGTCTCCAAGACCGATATTCATACTAAATTTAACGGCCGGTTAAGAGAGGTTTTACTGTATAGATCTAATTCTAAAGTGTCTAACTTGTCCAACGTTTCTTGGCTGCACATGTCACTATAAAAAATCAAGTTAATGTAAGAAATTATGACGTCATAAATATCAATTAATTTATTTTTATAATGACACATGACCACAAGAATGTATGGCCGTGGTAGAAACTGTAGAATCAGATCTATATCCCATAAGAAAAAAGAATAGACCCTGATCAGATGGCTCCTATAGGAGTTGTCTGATCTGGGTCTACTCTGTTTGCAAAGGCATATATATGTGTATTTATGGAGTAAAGGGTTATTGGTCTCCTTATTAAATACATGAATATTCATGGTGTAAACTCGTAAACCTTCTCCCGCTATCCGCTACCTATCTCGCATTTACAAACAACTCGAATCCGGATGAGACGCCGAGTAACTCGGTGTCTCATCAGGACCCAAGCTGTTTGACGCCCATGTTGTCTGTAGTCTCTGAAACGTTTTAACGAATCGGACGTATATAAAACTTCTACCAGACCTAGGTTTGAGCTGGGTTTATTTTTTTCAGCATGAGAAGGACCAACCCTTGTATTACAACGCTGAATTTTCAAAATGGACTATACCGACATCAAAACAGGTCAATCTTATGGTGACTATTTAGTGTAACATGACAAACAGTGCAGACCCTGGTGAGAGGGTTCCACTAGGAACCCTCTCATCTGGGTCTACACTGTTTGCAAAGGGCACTTCTAAGGCCTCGTGTCTGTAAGGATTAAGATGTCTCTGTTTTTTGGTTTACACTGATTTGTAGTGTTGGCGATGTTTATCATCTAAGAAAATACAGACTATAGCTGGTATGATAAAATTCAAGATAAAATTTCCAGAGAAAGTACAACCCAATTACATTTTGTTCCACCATGCCCCCAAGAAATGACACATCCAATGTTTAGCAATTGCCGGCTGCTTATTAACCCGTTACACCATCAATATTCATGAAAGAAATAATGAAATCATGAATATTAATTAGGTTGATTGTTATAAAAGCACATGCACACTTTTTGCCAATGTAGAGACTGTAGAACCATATGTATATATTATACCATAATCAAACAGAGCAGACCCTGATCAGACGGATCCTTCAAGAGTCGTCTGATCTTGGTTTACTCTGTTTGCAAAGGCGTAGAACGGCGTATTTATGGAGTAAATGGTTAAGCGTGTGTTATAGTATGTAACTTTTATAGTGGATACTCGTCTATGGTTTTGTTTGAAAGAAACAAAAACACTGATACTTACACAAATAGCCTTAACTAATAAATCTCCTATACTTCACATCGTTCCTTGTGATATATTCTTCAACGAATCAAGAACTGTCCCGTCTAACTACCCCCGAATGATGGTGCCTTTGGGTGGTCAGGAAATACGAAATCTGACCATATTTAGCGTCCCGCAAATCCGTTTCTGAACTGCGTGCTTATTTTTGTGAGATGTACCACTCGCACGACTGCTCTTATCCTCCAACAGTACAGTGTTTAATTTAGAGATGCGTTATCGGCGCGACTCATTTATCAAAATATTGTCAATTTCTCACCTGTAGAAGGGGGTGGTGATAAAACAATACATCATCCAATCAAAACTGTGATTTATGAATAACGTTTTGAAATGAATATTCAATAGCTAGACAGTCTCATATCATGATGGGCAAATAGAATGTTGAATAAATCGGATTTGCATAAGACTTTTCCATTACTGAAAGTCAACATTAGATAAGGTTTGACAGCATAATCTCGCTATATTGACCAGCCTAGGTTTACAGATTGAGTAGAAAGGGCGAAGTAGAATAAATCTAACGGAGGGTTTAAGCCAGCATATACCCAACACAATTAATGTCAGGGAAATAATTTAAAGTTGCTTTGAAAGGTTAACAAAAAAGATAGTATGTCCATTTTAAAATTACTACACAGCTCTTTATATCCACAACATAGGTAACTGCAGAATTTTAACATATAGCGCTTATTTGTTGTTATTGTTTTAACCCTTTCCCTCATATAAACGTGTTTTCACACATTTGCAAACAGAGTAGACCAATATCAGACGGCTCCTAGAGGAGCCGTCTGATCAGAGTCTGCTCTGCTTGCTAATAGAATTTGGTAAATCTGTTTCTTTGCTTTCTAAACTGTCTACACTATTCCAGCTTACATATTTCTTTATAACTATTTTTTTTAATGAATATTCAGTAGGTATTGAAATTTGGAATAAGCATAGAACAGGGAAAGGGTTAAACATTTACTCCATAAATATTCATGTAACAAATAATGACATCATGGATAGTAATTAGATAATTTATTGTAATGGCACATGGGTCCATGCTTATAAAACTTTTAGTTGAGTCTGAGAACGTTCTCAGGCTTTTGATTGGTCAGATTTGAGCCTTTGGCTCAATCTGACCAATCAAAAGCTTGAGAACTCAAATCTGACCAATCAAAAGCTTGAGAACGAAACTCAGACTCAACTAAAAGCTTTATAAGCAGGGACACAGGACACGGGAAGTTTGGACCATGGCAGACTCTTTAAACTCATATCCATATTACTTCATAAGCAAACATAGCAAACCCTGATCAGACGGCTCCAGCTGGATCTACTCTGTTGGCAAAATCGATGAAAGGATATTTATGGAGTAAATGGTTAAATATTTGGCAGCACAATTTGTAGATGGGATGGGTTTGATTTTATATTTTTCCATGATGCAGTGCATGCAGCAATGTTTTAGTGTTACAATTGTCATAAATCATTTTTAAGTCGATATTATTATGTACGTATGTGTGTGTGTACAATATATATGCTTAAATAAAGTCGATGTGCTGTTTGTCAATTTCTTATACTAGGATATACATTGTATATCAAATTTATAAGTTTATACAATAGCATATATTCAACCTCAACATGTGTTTATTTGTGGTCACTACTCAGATCTGAGTAACACATGACATAATTTGAATTATTTTAACATGCTAAATACTACCATGTAAAATAATAGTTTTCTTATTCCTTTCAAACAGTGCACATGCTGCTTTTTTAAGTATATATCTATACCTTTATTTAAGTAAAACATCGATTATTAGAACACTCAAATAAGTATTATTATCAGTCTTAAAGACGTGTGGCATATTAACCCTTTCCCTCATATAAACGTGTTTTCACGCATTTTCAAACAGAGTAGACCCAGCTCAGACGGCTCCTAGAGGAGCCGTCTGATCAGGGTCTACTCTGTTTGCTAATCGAATTTGATAGATCTGTTTCTTTAGTTTCTAAAATGGCTGCAAGGTTCTACCTTCCATATTTCTTTAGAACTTTTTTGTTCATGAATATTCAGTAGGTAATGATATTTGGAATAAACATAGAACAGGGAAAGGGTCAATACAGGGTGATAGTCATGCCCCTCTAGGAGCTTTCTGCATGACTTCCACCCTGCATTAAACAGACACCTGCCTGAAAGAGTCATCAGGAAGAGCACTATAAACTCATCTACGCAAGAACTGGGTCCATGCTTATAAAGCTTTTTAGTTGAGTCTGAGTTCGTTCTCAAGCTTTTGATTGGTCAGATTTGAGTTCTCAAGCTTTTGATTGGTCAGATTTGAGCCAAAGGCTCAAAGGCTCAAATTTGACCAATAAAAAAACTGGAGAACGAACTCAGACTCAAATAAAATTTTTATAAGCATGGACCCAGACCATATATTAATTCATAAATACTTATTAATGTATTATATCTATTCCCTATTTTGGAATATTTTCTTCATTGTGTATATTAATTCAGTTTTATGCCCAATACCCTCAGAGACTGGAACCCACTATCCACAGAACTTATCCAAGAAGTGCAAATCCTCAAGTGACCCTGTGTCTACCTTTTCCAACCTTATCAAATCAGCATAAAAATTAAGTAGACACTTGACGCCTGCGCGGCACATACACATGTCGTAATCTGTGACACCGTACCTAATCAAGATCAAGATCAAGAAGACGCCGATTTACTGCATTCAAACTGTTTGCACATGTAATCGCGCACCGACAACATTATTTTGCTGACTTTTAAGACTCTCTTTCTGTTTTACCATGAGTTCCACCACGACCCACCCTAAACCCCTGTCTAATCAGGGTCTGCTCCATGGCGCATCGGTAAAAAATGACGTTTGAAAGCATTTTGATAGAGCATATTCTCAATGGGAGCAAATGCTCTATTTATCACATTGGTTTCAAAACTATACAGTTCTAAATGAATTCTTTTCTCTGGTTAATGTTACTTTTCAGTAGATTTATTGAAAGAGGTATGAAAGTTGTATGCAGAACGTACATTGTGATTACATGTACTTTCGTTCCGTAATTTTATTTATGCATGCATCTTCTTCTACCGGGTATATAAAGAGCTACGCCTTTTGAATTGAATTGAATTGGTTTGAATTTTAATGTTTTTGCAAACAAATGATATTCACATAAGGGTCTGCCCTGTTTGCTTATGAAATAAAATAGATCTGATAATACAGGCTAAAATGTTCTTGGAGACAGGTGGCAGAATAATGCAGGGTGAACGCCATGTAGAAAGCTCCTAGAGGAGTTTTCTGCATGACTTTCTCCCTGCATTAAGCAGATCGCTGCCTAAAAGTATTCAGAGAGTAAATGGTTAAATGAATCACTGTTGTATGCTTGGGTACTGGTACTCTTGTATGGGTGGATACTGGCACTGTTGTATGGGTGGATACTGGCACTGTTGTAGGGATGGGTACTGGAACTGTTGTAGGGCTGGGTAATGACACATGTGGGTTCATACAGAGCATTTGCATTTTTATAAAAAAAAACATATTAAAAGATATCAAAATAATGTTTGGCCTAGACAAAACTGCAGGATAAGATCTATATAATTCCGCAAGCAAACAGAGCAGATCCTGATCAAACAGCTTCAACAGGAGCTGTCTGATCTGGGTCTACTTTGTTCGCAAAGGCGTTAAAACATTATTATGAGGAAGAGGGTAAACAGTGAACACTGAATAGTTTATGAATCTTGTCCAGCACATTATTTAGGTTCTAGATGGTCGCACTGAATAATTTAACCATTTACTTGATACAGGCATCTTTTGTTACATCTGAAAATAGGGTATATAGACTCAGATTAGATAACTCTACTGTTTGCCATGGCAACGACTTTGCGTATTTTAACCCATTTCCCTTAAATGCCCATTTTTCCAACCATTGTGATCAATAGAGCATTTGCTGCATAGGCTTCAAAACTACATAATTATTTATACTTTTTTCCTATTTTCTAGTAAATACTCCTTATTTATACAAAGAAGTTGTATGGTTCTAAAAATAGCCTATGAGCATGATGAGAGAATGAGTTAATACAATAACGCACGATGGATGGAATTATACACGAATATTAATCAGGTAAAAGGCAATCCCTTCTCTTGCTGATTTTTAAAATACATTTCTCCTTCTTTACCCATGCCCTGTTGTATAATTACATATATCTTCACTGTGTACAAGTATTGCGCTGTGCAATCACTGCTGTCGAGTGCACTGGTTGCACAATCAATTTGTAAATAGTGCAGACCCTGCAGGAGCTGTCTCCTCTGGGTCTTCACTATTTACAGGTAGGTATATTGACGTATATATAGGTATATAACAGCAAGCGAAGGGTTAAGGAGACTCAAAAATAGAGTTGATTTATAATTGAAAATTAATATAACAAGTACATGCATATATTATAATGTACATAAATCGTTTCCAATAATGTTGAGAGAGTCACATAACAAACTGTGGGTAAGACACACGTGTCAGTGGGTCACATAAGTCGTTAATTTACTCAGGACCTTGTGTGAATTCAACACGCATTCCTTATAAATTCACTGAGAATGTTGAACTGTTCAGCTGGATGCTTTCATTTATACTGTGTTGAATTGACTGTCACCATAAAAATCACCCTTTAACCCGTTCCCTCATATTGACGACTTTTGACGACTCTGTAAAAGTCACTTCGTGAAACCATTGTGATAAATAGAGCATTTACTCCTATAGGAGCAAATGCTCTATTTATTACAATGGTTTCAAACTCAAAATTTCTAAAAAATTCCTTTTCTGTAGTTAATGGTCCTTTTCGGTAGATTTATTAAAAAGATTGGATCTAAAAATAGCCTATGAGGTAATGGGCTAACTTCGGTTTTTAGTTTTCTGTTATTTTTCTCTTTTAGATTGGATTTAGATATTTACATTCGGTGTATGTGGTAAATATCTACAGACTTTAAACCAATTCCCTCATAGGCTATTTTATAATCAACGTCTTTGAATAAATCTACCGAATAGGAGCATTTATGAATAATTTACGAGCTATATGAGCAAATGCTCTATTTATTCCAATGATTTCAAAACGTGACTTTTACAGAGGTGTCAATATGAGGGACAGAGTTAAATATCTTTTCGTTAGAGATGTTGTTCGGGTAAAATACTTTGAATAAATCTACCGAATAGGAGCATTTACGAGAAAAAGGGTAAAGTTTAGATCGTGTAGGTTTGAAACCATTGTGATAAATAGGGCATTTGTTCCTATTGAGCATGTATTTATTACAATGGTTTAAAAAATGACTTTTACAGAGGCGTCAATATGAGGGGAAGGGTTAAATATCTTTTCGTTGGAGGTGCTGATCGGGTACAATCCTATAATATCAAACGGGCCCCGAAGAAGCCGTCTGATCAGGGTATGTCCTGTTTGATTATGAAATCACAAAGTACTATGTCTACGGTTTCTGTATTTTGTTTTATTCAAACGTATGTTTCCTTTTTATAACACGTATTAACCCTTTCGCTGCCAATGCCGGATCTGTGATAACCTATGCAAACAGTTTGGATCCAGATGAGACGCCGAGTAACTCGGCGTCTCATCAGGATCCAAACTGTTTGTTACTTTTACTACGTTTTTGAAACAAAAATGAAGAAAATAAAAATAATGAAATTTTGTAGCAGACGACAAAGTTAGCAGGCGACAGAATTTGGCAGACGAAAGGGTTAACTACGTGGTTAGTCTACATAAGGTATATGAATATCTTAACCCTTTCCTTCATATAATCGCCTTTTCATGCATTTGCAAAACAGTAGACCAAGATTAGACAGCTCCTATGTGAGTCGTCGGATCAGGGTCTGCTCTGTTTGCTTATGAAAATGTAATAGATTTGATTCTACTTTTCTATCTATACAACAGAGCAACAAATAAAAGTGCGTACTCAGATATTGAAATCGTCTTTTCTCCACCAAACCCTATGTTGTGACCACTCTACAGACCTCTAGTGACCACTCGTACTTTCGAGACGATTCTTAAGAGTGGTCACAGCATATATAGGAAATGTTTTACTTAACGCAGCTTATCTGGATTTCTGTATACAAACATAACCAGAATGCCTTATGTTGGCATTCATTCAAGCAGGTATCATCGCATTGTTTTCAATAAGTCATATATTATAAGCTTCAGTTACAGCAAAAATCTCTCTAACCCAAACACTAAACAGGGGTTCAGTGTTGTGTTTACAACAACTGTTTGCTTAATGCGGGTCAAAGCAATGCAGACACCTCACAAACTTGCATATGGAGCTTTCTGCATTGGTTTTGCCTTGCATTCTCCGCCTGTCTGTTTACCTGTCCGATGACTTGGGGAAGTGCAGCGATTAAGAGTCATATACATGTATTAAACATTAAGCATTCTTGCATTGTCCCCCTGTTTCTTGAAAAGTGTTGCTTTAAGGTTTTAACCCTTTACTCAATACAGTAAACCCCTGCTAATGCGACCACCTAAAAGAGGTATAATTATGGGTGTTAGATGCAGGTGGTTGCTTAATGCAGAATAAAAGTAATGCAGAAAGCTCCCAGTGGAGCTTTCTGCATTACTTTTATCCTGCATTAAGTAACCACCTGCTTATAAAGACATCCGTGTTTATTCATTCAGTGGTCGCATAAGAGAGGTTCTACTGTAGCTAGAGACGCCTTTTACGCGTTTGAAAACAGAGAAGAACCCGATCAGGTGGCTCCTGTATATCACAGGTCACATTCTGCAGGTGGCTCCTGTATATCACAGGTCACAATCTGCAGGTGGCTCCTGTATATCACAGGTCACATTCTGCAGGTTTTGCCAAGGTAAAAGAAATATTCATTATAGTTTCATTAGGGTCATTATAAAAATTCAGCTATTTATTTCTTACATGAATATTCATTAGGTGATAGGTTATACATCTACAGGAAAATCCCACTAATGCGACCACCTTGAAGAGGTATAATTATGGGAACTAGATGCAGGTGGTAACTTAATGTAGGACAAAAGTCATGCAGAAGGAGCTTTCTGTATTACTTTTGTCCTGCATTAAGCAACCACCTGCTTATAAAGACACCCATGTTTATTCATTAAGTGGTCGCATTAGAGGGGTTCTACTGTACCTAGTCAATGAAAATAACACTATGCCAACAAATTGTACAGTCATTTCAATAAAATAATTAATGCATGTTTGTTTTGAATATAACCACATTTTCATTCTTGCTGGGGGTCTGACCATAAATAGAAGAATACCTCTAAAGCGACCACTGAATGAATAAACAATTGGGCCATCTAAAGCAGGGTGGTTGCTTAATGCAGAACGGAAGTAATACAGAAAGCTCATGTAGGAGCTTTTACACAACTTTTGCCCTGCATTAAGCTACCACCTGCCTCTACTACCCAGCATTAGGCCTCTTTTTGCGGTCGCATTAGAGGGAGTTACTGTATACTGTTTACTTCACGAAACTATGCTAATCCTTGTTATCTGCGGAATTGGTTCGGCCAGTATAAGACCCGGACTAGCGCGGATACCGCTCGTCAGCCAGCCCTGTCCACCAGAGCTAGTGCTACCTACATAAAATTACAAAATTAACTACGTATTCCCTTGCCTTTTGAGCGATTCCAATTGGGTACCAAACAGTGTTGAACCTAATTAGACACACAGTTTGGACTGTGTGCTATCTGTATGCAAATATCACCGATGGCACGCATCGGTCACGTGAAGGGCGTATTGATTATCTCTGATAACCCGGACAGTTCTATCACACGTAAAATATGATTAATTGGATGAGACGAAAACTCTTCACAAATTCAAAAACATGTTGAAATATTTTCTACATAAACTTAAGCCTTTACTCCACAAATATCCATGTACAAAATGAGGACTGGCGAATTTCAACAAGCTGATTGTTTATACTTTCCACCATGCACAAGTGAATTTTTACCATAGCAGAAACTGTAGGGGTCTGTTATTTCACAAGCAAACAGAGAATACCCTGATCAGGCTGTTGTTACAAGAGCCATCAAACCTGAGTCTACCCTGTTTGCAAAGGCGCCAAAATGCGTTTATGTGGAGTAAAGGGTTACTGTAACAATTAATCCTCTTAAACTTTAACCCTTTCGGCGCCAAATTTCTAATTGTCGCCTGCAAACCAATTTTGTAAAATAATTCGGTAAAATAAGGAAATGAGATAAATAAATGCAAAATTCAAAGGATTAAAACACAGATATAGAAATAGAGTTTGAGACAAAAAGTGAAGTCCCTGATCAGACACCGCATTGAAAAGGCGACGACTGTGCTATTTGTCGTGGTGCATTTTTGCTACATTGGCGGTGATAGGGTTAAACAAAAAAGTAAAGTCTGAGTCGTAAAGACACATGGTCGCTTTAGGCAGAAAAAGAGGTGCAAAGAGCTTTCTGCATTACTTTCGCCCTGCAATAGTCAACTAACTAGTTTTACTTTTAACCCTTTCCCTCATATTGACGACATTTGACGATTCCGTAAAAGTCACTTTGTGAAACCATTGTGATAAATAAAGCATAGGAGTAAATGCTCTATCTCTCACAATGGTTTCAAACTACAAAATTCTCAAATTTTCCTTTTCTCTAATTTATGCTCCTTTTCGGTTGATTAATTAAAAACCCGCTAATGCGACCACCTAAAAGAGGTATAATGATGGGTGTTTGATGCAGGTGGTAGCTTAATGCAGGACAAAAGTAGTGCAGAAAGCTCCTAGTGGAGCTTTCTGCATTACTTTTGCCCTGCATTAAGCAACCACCTGCTTATAAACTTTATATAAAGACAACCATGTGTATTTATTAAGTGGTCGCATTAGAAGGGTTCTACTCTATATCAAAACATAGCCTATGAGGTAATGGATTAAGCCGTTCATGGGTCTGTGATATAATTATGCAATAAGGAGTCAAACTGTTTGACACTGTTTATCTTTTTTATAAAGATATTAAACATACACGTCGACTCTGAAACTTGAAGCAGACGAATATGATTGTGTCCAGCAGACGACAATGCTGGCACTGGGAAGAGTTACAGTTATCAGCGTATTCCAGTTTACAGATTATTTTTGTTGTTGTTTTATTTTCATTTTAATCCTTTATTCTAAGAATATTCATTTAAGAAAAAATCATGAATATTATTTAGTATAATTTCTATAATGGGACATGAACACGGGTTTTTTTTGCCATGTCATAAACTGCAGAATCTTATCTATATTATATCATGAGCAAACAAACTGGGGCTACTGTGTTTGCAAAGGCGTAGAAAGGCGTATTTATGGAGAAAAGGGTTAAATAATGGGGTTGTTGATCCACCAGTGATAGCTTCTGTGAACAAAGTTTAAGCCATTACCTCATAGGCTATGTTTAGATCCTACCTCTTTAAATAAATCTACCGAAAAGGAGCATTGGCTAGAGAAAAGGAATTTTTAAGACTTTCGTAGTTTGAAACTATTGTGATAAATAGAGCATTTGCTCATTATAGGAGCAAATGCTCTATTTATCACAATGGTTTCACAAGGTGACTTTTACAGAGTCGTCAAAATTCGCCAATATGAGGGGATGACTACCTTTATGAGAAGTTAAAACAAATAATGAAACAAATAATAACTATTAATGGCAATGTGTCTATACATTACATGTTTCAGAATTCTGTAAAAATGAAGTAACTGAATGAAATCCTTTCAGGAAAAGGCTTACAAGTAATCACTTAAAATTGCCGATCTAATTCACCCGCGTTTTAGACACATTTCATGTGTGTCGATGATGTCTCAGTTGGTTCCTGGAGATGTTCCGACTGGTTCCGTATGTGTTCGCTATATCGCAATATTTTTTTAGTAACAATAATTTACAAGTGAAAAAATTAAACTTTCATTATTGAATGCCTGGTACATGCTACGACATAAATTGTTTAGGGAAACCTTCATAAAATGGTCCAAACAGAATTGTGAATGGTCATTTATTATTATTATTATTATTATTATTATTATTATTATTATTATTATAAGAGTTGTTTTTAAAACATTACCCCTAGTGAAGCGTTTTAGCGCCTCTATAAAAATCATACTGTGAAACCATTGTGATAAATAGAGCATTTGCTCCTATAGGAGCAAATGCTCTGTTTATCACAATGGTTTCAAATTACAAAATTCTAAATAATTCATTTTCTCTATTTAATGCTCCTTTTTAGATTAATTAAAAAAAGTTGGATCTAAAAATAGCCTAGGAGAGAATGATTTAAAGTGGTAATCTCAACTTGCAATGCCTAAAACTTACACAAATCATTTTTAATATCTTGAAAAGAGGTGCAGTAGAACCTGTCCTGAGCGGCCATTCATGTATTGAGCATAAGAGTCTTAAAAAAACAGGTGGTTGCTTGATGCAGGTCAAATGTTATGCAGCTCCTATAGGAACTCTATGCATTACTTTTGACCCTGTATTAAGCTACCACCTTCCTTACATACCCATTATTAAATGTCGGTTTCATGGCCGCTTAAGACAGGTTCTATTGTATAACGCCGGAGACGACAAACTTTTCATGTATTTGATATCGAAGATAGTGTTTATTCGTTTCGCGTTTTAGTTTCGTAACTGTTCGACACAGGTCGAGACTATTGTGTTGTACAACGAAAAACAAGGTTCAACGAAAATAGTTTAGTTTGTATCGGAGGGGCATTTATCAATATTAGATGGGCAATCTTCATAAGAATGATTGAACATAACAAATACATGTACCATGTTTTTATGATTTTGTTCATATAAACGTGTTTCATGCAAATGCAAACATAGTAGACCCAGATCAGACGGCTCCTATTGGAGTCGTCTGATCAGGGTCTGCTCTGTTTGCTATTGGAATTTGATCTGTTTCTTTACTATCTAAGTTAGGTAAAATGTCCCACCTTCCATATTTCATTATAACTATTTTGTCCATGAATAGTCAGTAGGTTTTGAAATTTATACTAAATAGAGATCAGGAAAAGGGTTAAAAAAAGAGCACTATTTATAAACAGATTTGCTTCCATATACATTACGGTAAGCCCAACCAAACTGAATGGTGGAGCTCAATTCATTCTTCATGTTGAGGGTGCACCGCAAACAATATATATATATAATGGTACAGGTCATGGCATCGTCTGGTTCACCAAACGGTACTGTGTTCCTTATTTCAAGAAAATACTACGCTTTCCCCCGTTAAAACCAATCTGCTGAACCTTTTCCCTGTTCTATGTTTATTTCAAATGTCAATACCTACTGAATATTCATGGACACAATCGATATAAAGAAATATTGAAGGTGGACCATTGTAGCCATTTTAGAAAATAAAGGTTCAGATCTTTTAAATTCTAGTAACAAACAGAGCAGACCCTGATCAGACGGCTCCTCTAGGAGCCGTCTGATCTTGGTCTACTCTGTTTGCAGATGCGTGAAACACGTTTATATGAGGGAAAGGGTTAAGACCGGAGATAAAGCATAGCCAGTTGTCAAAAATAAATAAATAAAATAGTATGTTTAGAATTATCACATATTATGGTATTGCGAAGAGATAGGACTCTTTGCAACGACGTGTAAGTTGCAGCTGCAGGTCCTGAAACAATACACTATCTGTATTTATTTCCTACCGAAAGTTTAAACCAAGTGTCTTCCTTAACCCTTTCAGACGCGTAGCTAGCGATATCAATATGAAAGGTGAACACATTATTATGGCCAAAAATGGAACAAAACTGGAAGGTTTAGTGGGGTGGACTATGATAAAACGTTCTGCCTTGCCATGTAAATTGGAACACTTTTCTCATATTGAAGCCTTTTGATACCTCTGCAAAAGTCACCTATTGAACCCATTGTGATAAATAGAGCATTTGCCCCTATAGGAGCAAATGCTCTATTTATCACAACGGTTTCAAAACTACAAAATTCTAAATTTCCACGAGACAGCTTGTCACCGGACCCCTATAGCCACGGTGCGTACAATACATTTGGATTCAGTTACGCTCCTGCATTTACTTGTTAGATATTCTTATAAGAATCATTGGCCACTTGAATATTATTTTACTGAATTTTATAAAGGTATACATGTGTATTAACAAAGAAATATGGCCAAGGCAGAGACTATAGAATCAAATCTATATAATTTCATTAGTAAACCCTGGCACGTTACAACCTGCCTTACTGTCACATCTCTATTTGATGGCCGCTTAATTAAGACAGGTTTTACTGAAATATAGATTTGATTATAGTTTCTGCTATTATCTTAATATCCTATTATAAAACAATCAGTTAATGAATATTGATGAAGTCACAAATGCGTGTATAAATATATATGAGCTAAAGGATCATGCATCTCTGAAGCGGAAACACAAAAACATGCCTAATCTGTGTACCATAATATTTAGCATAGCCAATTCCCTCATAGGCTATATTTTAGACCCAGCCCTTTTGAATAAATCTACTGGAAAAGTTCATTTACTAGACAAAGGGAAAATGTTCTGAAACCATTGTGATAAATAGAGCAACGATGTAGAAATGCGTATATATGGAGTAAAGGTTTAACACTCTGAAGGTAGTCTATGAACCTACAATCTGCTGTGAAAAAGTCTACTCAAATTTGGATCTGGTGCCATTTGACTACATTTGTACTTCTATCAGCCTTTTGAGAAAATATTGACCGGGTGTCAAATATCTTGGATCTATTTATCGATGTTTCATCTGGATCCAAGCTGCCAAGATGTTTGTAAATGAGACTCTGGCTGTGGATAGTGCAATAAAGGATAAACACCAATCACTGATTAGCCCCATAGCTGTAAATACAATGTACAATTCTGATGTGGAGTAAAAAGGAAGTGAAATAAAGGATACGCAAAACGAACAATGACTAACCGCATTGCTGTTAATACAATGTACTAGACTGCTATGGTGTTAAAAAAGAAGTGAAATAAAGGATAAACAAAACGAACAATGACTAGCGTCATTGTTGTGAATACGGTGTACTAGACTGTTGTGGAGAAAAAAGCAATTCAAATTCTTAAGGAAGGACAAATATAAATACTTAAATCTTTACTTCATATAAACGCAATTTCACAATTTTGCAAACAGCGTAGACTCAGATCAATGTCTACATTGACATTGTCTGCCTCGGTAAACCTTTCTTTTTTATGTGAAATAATAAAAAAGCAGATCAATAATATTCATGTAATCTATAATTATTTAATGTTTAGGAAGAGTTAACCCTGTCTCTTCCAAATTTCAATACCTACTGAATATGCATGGGCAAAATAGCTATAATGAAGTATGGTAGGTGGAATATTGTAGGCATAATTAGAAAGTAAAGAAACAGATCTTTCAAATTCCATTAGCAAACAGAGCAGACCCTGATCAGACGGCTCCTATAGGTACCGTCTGATCTGGGTCTACTCTGTTTGCAAATGCTTGAAAACATGTTTATATGAGGGAAAGGGTTAATATACAAATGTAAATCTGTTCCCATCCTCATGTATAGTTTTATACAATATCAACGTTCTTTAAAACACGTTCCATCAAATAAACGCCTTTTCAGACCTTTGCAAACAGAGAAGACCCAGATCAGATGGCTCCTGTTTGCTTATGAAATTATAATAAGATATGACTCTCGAGTTTCTACCCATACCAAACATTATTGTGTACATAATTATGCTATTATAGATACGCAGAAAATATTTATTGATGATGCCATTATTTCTTACATAAATATTCAACAGGGAAAGGGTCAGTGGACATTACGGGTAGTGTCGTCATCTGACAGTGACCACAAGCTCGGACATCCAATATTGTCGATAGGTATTTCAGGAAAAGATAACATTTATTTTGGCACATCGTTTATCAGTGAAATTAGAATAATCCACGAATTTTTATCAGTTCTGTTTGACACGAAGAGAATAGTGGGACGATTTGTCTATCTAGGCTAATAAGCAGCTGTATTAAGGTACCGTAGATAGGTAAGAGAAGACAGTGTCAATCAGCAAGCTTGACTTATTGATATTCTCCCAGTCATTGTCCAGGAGGGCATGATTATTGAATTTGTCACACGATGTCCAGCAGTGCCATTGTTCGGAAGAATTTCTCCGGAATTTTGCAATATCATGTCAGCTTTTGAGTAATGGTAGCGTTCGAAAAATCAACCGAGCTTTTCATTTGGTCAGGTAAAAATAACAACAGCAACAACAAAAAAAAGCAAAACACCTGTAAAGATTACTTCGGTGCTACAGTAAAACCTCTCTATAACGGCCACTAAATTGTGTTAATTAGTTGGTATTTAGGGCAGGTGGCTGCTTAAAACAAGGTGAACGTAAAACAGAACGCTCCTATAGGATCGTTCTGTTTTTCTTTCACCCTGCTTTAAGCAGTCACCTGCATTTAACACAACGTACTTGATGTAATTTAGTGGCCGTTATAGAGATGTTTTACTGTATATCCATCTTGACATTTTAGTTCACGAATATTCATGTTAGAAATAATAGAATCATACATACCAATTCGCTTTTTATTAACGTCATATGAAGAAGATTTTCGACCATGACAAACACACTATAGAATCAGAATCTATAATATTATGACACAAGAAAACAGAGCAGAGCCTGCTCAAATGGCTCGTTAAGGAGCCGCCGTCTGATCTGAGTTTACTCTGTTTGAAAAAGCATAAGAAGGTATGAAGTAAAAGGTATTTTTATTGCAATGGGAAACATGCTAAATCCGTAACATACAAGCAAATAGGGCAGACCAGACGTCCTACAGGAACTGTCTGGTCTGGATGTGTTGCAGACTAGATGTCCTACAGGTGCTGTCTGGTCTGGATGTGTTGCAGACTAGATGTCCTACAGGTGCTGTCTGGTCTGGATGTGTTGCAGACTAGATGTCCTACAGGTGCTGTCTGGTCTGGATGTGTTGCAGACTAGATGTCCTACAGGTGCTGTCTGCTGCAGACTAGATGTCATACAGGAGCTGTCTGCTGCAGACTAGATGTCCTACAGGAGCTGTCTGGTCTGGGTGTGTTGCAGACTAGATGTCCTACAGGTGCTGTCTAGTCTGGATGTGTTGCAGACTAGATGTTCTACAGGTGATTTCTGGTCTGGGTGTACTCTGTTGTAGACTAGATGTCATACAGGAGCTGTCTGTTGCAGACTAGATGTCCTACAGGAGCTGTCTGTTGCAGACTGGATGTCCTACAGGAGCTGTCTGGTCTGGGTGTGTTGCAGACTAGATGTCCTACATGTGCATTCTGGTCTGGATGTACTCTGTTGCAGACTAGATGTTCTACAGGAGCTGTCTGTTGCAGGCTAGATGTCCTACTGGAGCTGTCTGGTCTGGGTGTACTCTGTTGCAGACCAGACGTCTTACAGGCGCTGTCTGGTCTGGGTGTACTCTGTTGCAGACTAGATGTCCTACAGGAGCTGTCTGGTCTGGATGTACTCTGTTGAAAAAGCATGGAAAAACATGATTTTAAAATACAGTAAACCTCTCTAAACCGGACGTTATATTAGTATAAATATCTGTCTTAGAGACAGGTGACAACTTAATGCAGAGTGAAAATCATGCAGAAAGCTCCTCTAGGAGCTTTCTGCATAACTTTCACCCTGCATTAAGCAGCCACCTGCCCAATAATATCCAAATTCTCCTCTACTAGAATTCCGGTTTAGATGGGTTCTACTGTATAGCGTTAAATCTTGAACTCCATAGAGTTCGGTTGTTATGACACTACAGCTATCCTAATTCAAAGTTGTATAATATCAAATTGTCATTATGTTCGTGAAATAAAAATGTACTGATCCTCGGAAGGATGTCCTTTAACCTATTTGTGACCAGCGTCCCTTAAAAAGTGACATTAACCAACAGTGAAGACCTGCATCAAATCGTCATGAAATATCTACTAGTTAAGGTCTGCAATGTTTGCTCGACAAATCATTTTTTAAAGGACACATCGGTAAAAGAATTCTTAAAAAAGAGACACCCCTTTTAAATGAAAATGATAGTTTCGTAACACGTATATTTGGAAGAGTTCATAACGAAACACAGTTTACAATGAGTGAATCATTTGAAAGTGGGAATCGAGTTAACGGATATTTGCAAAAAAAAAGTATAGTCCGAAATCAGTGCCCACAGAGGAGCGATCTGTTCAAGATCTACAATATCTGCTATTGGGAGATGTGAGAACCGCAGCTGCCCGACAAGGGGCCGTGAGTGAGATCTATTCCAAAATATGTGATGCCCTTTGTACTAACGTATTATTAAAGTCAATCTGCAATGCCTGCCCGACATGATAACTCTGCATTCACCCATGCTACCTTGCCGCATAACACCCGACAGACCTAACAACAACAGACAATCTTCTATCATAATATTGGTTTATTTACACATTATGTACAACTAAGGTTCATGTTTGGCTCTGTTGGGCGTGGTTCCCGATCCCACCATGCTAGCCCACTTGGCTAGCAGGTACATCGGACAACTTGTCGTGAAGGGCGACTTTTGACAGCCATCAGCAGCAGTATCCCAAATTCATAATCATTAGGCCCAATTGCCACAAAGTATGCCCAACTATGTTTCAACATATGGCCCACTAGGCTTCAAAGTATGCCCCACTAGGTTACATAATATGCCCCACTAGGCTTCAAAGTATGCCCAATAGGCTACAAAATGTCACAATAGTCTTCAAAGTATGCCCCAATAGACTAAAAATTATGCCCCAAAAGGCTTCAAAATATACCCCAAAAGGCTTTGAAATATGCCTTAAAAGGCTTGAATCGAAAATATGCCCCGGAAGGCTCCAGACTGCACAAATCACATGCAAATTTGACATTACAGTAGCTTGTTAAACTGAACTGCAACTCCGAGAACGGATGTATCGCCAATTCAACTAAGGCAAATCCTGGGATATCAGTAATCCAGCCATCATCTACAATGGCAACACCCGGGCTTCTATCAGAATTACAGTCCATTTGAAATTATAGTTTAATATAAAATGATTATGTACATGTACTTAACTTGTACACGTAAATGTTTTGTTCGGATTTCACTGTCGGCCAACAGGCGCCAACCTGATAATATATGTTATGTATATATATATTTTTGGAACACATATTTAACACACTATCCATTTATTCCATTAATGTTCAGGCAAAAATAATGGATATTAAATTTTATTACATTTATATTTATAGTAGCTAATGATCACAAAATAGTTTGACCATGGCAAACTGTATACATATCGAACCAGATCTACATGTATGCTATAGTGATTGCAGAGCGAGCTACTTGTACACAGTGAAGATATATGTAATTATACAACAGGGCATGGGTAAAGAAGGAGAAATGTATTTTAAAATTCAGCAAGCGAAGGGTTAATCCATTGTTTTATGGGACCTCTATGGCAATCACTTAGCACCTCACAGTTGTAGTTCGTATCACGGTCTGGCATTTGATTTTTTATGAGGAAACCTTCCAGCTGGCTTTGTGCACGAAACAATTTGTACTTTGTTCCGTACACTGCAAACCTCTTGGGTCTTCCCCCACATGCAATTTACTGGGCGGCGTGATACCTCTTGGGTCTTCCTCCACATGCAATTTGCTAGGCAGCGCGATGCCTCTTGGGTCTATTTGCTAGGCGGCGCGATATGGCTGGACTACTGTCCATGTGACGTAAACACTGACACAAAACACACATTATTTCATAAACAAACAGGACAGACCTCCTTCAGGAACTATTGAGCAAAACTTTTATCCAGTCGAATCATTTTTGGAACACAGAATCTACCCATTGTATCGAACGAGTGTCATATTAATCATGGACATGTTTTATTCTGTACTTATTTCTTTTTTAAATAAATGAATGAATGAAATAAAAAAAAAATGAAAACTCTATCCAAATAAGGACGGGCGAAGATTTAGAAATTATCATTTACAGTTTCTGTCGGTAAGAAGAATTAGGATAACTCTCTGTTTAGATAACACAATAGTGTGACACTATCACTTTTATAAAAGACTCAACCGATTACCCCTCCCACCGCGATTGATAACGCGACAATTTCCCGTGAGATAACGCGTGTCATATAGCTACGTGATATTTTCACTCCAACTCATGGAAACCTTTAGTTTATCTTCTAAACCCATTCCCTCATGCAAACGTGTTTTCACGCCTTTGCAAATAGAGTAGGAGCCGTCTGATCTGCGTCTGCTGTTTGCTAATGGTATGGTACAAATCTCATTATACAGGTTCTGCATAAGCCAAAATGTCACGTGTACATAATTATTATGTCGGTATAAGAATTAACCTAATTATATTAATGATGTCATGATTTCCTACATGAATATTCTACATGCTCTCATAGATATGTCTTTTAACCATTTGCGAACATAGCAGGCCCAGACCAGACAGGAGCAGTTTGACCAGAGTCTGCTCTGTTTACTTGTGAAATTATATAAATCTGTTCTACAAAGCTTCTTCCATCACATAAAATTCCCTTTATAGTGGTTCAGTTGTAAAATTAAACAAATTAGTTAATACGGTATTATTTCTCACATGGATATTTATGAGGGAAGGTGTTTAATCTGTAATTAATTGTCTATTCAAGTGGCTGTAACACTGTAACACGATGAACGCGACCTGGCTCGTATTGCAAACAGTTTGCATCAAGATGAGACACAGCTAGGCGTCTCTTCAGGGTTCAAACAGTTTCAAATCTGTTCAACAGTTTCTCAAAAGCTTAATCGAATCGGGCGAAGCGAAAGTTGAGCAGATGCAGGAAAGCATTTGTCTTATTTTAATCTTTACTTCAGATTTAAACACATTTTAGCGCTTTGGAAAAACAGAGTAGACCCTGATCTGGGTCTGCTCTGTTTGCTGATGGACTCCGAGAGGCGTTCAATATTTAAAGTTACATTTTTACACACAGTGATATTTCACGATTAACCCATGCAAGCACGTGAAACTTATTCCATTATGTATATTCATGTGTATCGTTTAATATTAGCCAGTTATTGTAATACACATCATCATGACTGGACGTAAAATTGACAAACTTGTTGAAGGTGCAGTTTTAGGACTTTTGAAGGAAAATATGTCGTATAGATCCATTGTGCAAAAAATAAAAAAGTATGGGACATAGTGTGTCTACAGCTACCATACATCGTATTCGACATGAGATCGCAAAGGCACTAAGATTGGGACTTTTAAAAAACGCTGTACTGCCGTTACGAGTAACGTTGTACGTAAAATTAAAAATATGATAAAACATGTGAATCCACCGACCCAAAGAGAGATGGCGATCAAATGTAAAGTGTCTGTAGGAACAATTAATAGAATAATTTCCAAAATAATCAAGGCCAAACTTCGTAAAAATGCCGTGTTCATAAGCTAAATGAAAAGCATATTGGGAATAGACGTAAGCGGTCCTGGCAGCTGTACCACCGTTTAAACTGTGGTTAAGTGGAAGAATTTCATAACAACTGACGAGGCAATGTTTTATATGGGTGGCAGTTATGGCCGAAGGTGCGTTTGTTACGTTCGTGGAAACCGGAGAGAACTTGAAAACCCGAAGTTCGTGAAACGTGACTCTTTTGCACCAGGGTTTATGGTTTGGGCCGGTGTCAGTTTTTACGGCAAAACGTCACCTCGATTCATAAATAGAGGAGGAGTTAAAGTTAACGCTGACTATTATTAAACATGTATTGCAACCATTTCTGAAAAAAGACGTTCCTCGCTTATTTCCTGGGCGCGAAAAGGACATGGTGTTCCATCAGGACTCCGCATCCAGTCATACAGCAAAAAAGACACGTGGCGTTATGAAGCAACATAAGATTATGTACATTACGCCTGAAGAGTGGATGCCAAAGAGCCCCGATGCTGCTCCAACGGACTTTGGTATCTGGGGTATTCTTAAACGCAGGCTACAGAAACGTAAGATATACACTCTAAATGGACTTAAAATGCTCTAAAACAGGAGTGGAACAAACTTCCCCAATATTACGTTAACAAGGCACTTGAAAAGTGGCCAAAACGATGTCGCATGATCTATTATGCCCATGGATATCAAATAGAACATTTATTGCAATAAAACATATTTACTGAATAAAATTTCTACATTCAAAACTGTTACTTTAAATCATGAACACCTCTCGTATAATAGATATAACTCTACAGAATATACCAATATAAGAGTAGTTTGTGTACAAATTCCTTTATAATACATGTACATGTAGTTCTGGGTCCATGCTTATAAAACTTTTAGTAGAGTCTGAGATCGTTCTCAAGTTTTTGATTGGTCAGATTTGAGCCTTTGGCTCAAATCTGACCAATCAAAAGCTTGAGAACTCAAATCTGACCAATCAAAAGCTTGAGAACGAAATTCAGACTCAACTAAAAGCTTTATAAGCATGGAACCAGATAAAAATATTCAGGGTGTAATTAGTTCTGACACGAATATTCCACTGGAAATGTTATAACTTATTAAAGACCCGTGAAGGTTGTCGTTGGGCATATTTTTATTCGAATATCATATGCAACTATTTACTCAATGAATATTCATGTAAGGAATAATGGCATCATGAATATCTATTAGCTGAGATTTATAACGACACCATGAGTAAGGGGATTTTCACCGCGGCAGAAACTGTAGAAATAGCAAACAGAGCAGATCCTTATCAGACCGCTTCTACAGAAACCGTCTGATCTGAGTCTATTCTGTTTGCAAAGATGCCAAAATGCGCCTCTATGAGTCAACGATTAAGAGGCATTAACTAGTGAAGGCTCTAGTATTTTACCGACTGAGAAATGTGGAGCGCATGGTGTCCAAAAGCAACGAAAACCATACCATATCTTAGACATGAGAACGTTTCATATCTCTCCCAGACTATTCGGAACCAACCATCATCCATGTTCAAAAACGTCTTGAAATCAGGAAACTCATTTACCTCTCTTGACCCTTTACTCCATAAATACGCTTTCTATGCCATTGCAAACAGAGTAGACCAGATCAGACGGCTCCTACGGGAGCCGTCTTAACAGGTCTTGCTCTGTTTGATTATGGAACAATATAAATCCGATACTACAGTTTTTGTCTCGGTAAAAAAAAAAGCCATGTGTAAATATGCCATTTTAAAAAATACCTAATTAATATTCACGACGTCATAATTTTTGTATAGATATTTACGAAGCAAAGGGTTCAACGGTTATATGAATCTTTCGTATAATATTCTCAATGGACAACTGATAATTTCTTATCTAGTGTTCACAAGTTCATTTTGTTGATGAAAGAGACTAATGTAAATGTTATGAGTAATATTAACAAAAACGTTATTGAAACACCAGATAAACGTAATCAGCTGTCTAGTATCTAAAATATTAATATCCAGATAAAAAGAACTTCTTAGTCAGTACCCTATATTTCATGTACTTGTTTATCTCGTAATAGTCTAATTATTTCTTATTCTGTTTAATTTCAATGTATTTGTTCATCTCATAATAGTCTAATAATTGATCATTCTGATGAATTTCGTCCTCCTGTAATCGATGTTTTGTTGCATTGTTTACCATTTTTCTCAAAACTAAAAGTATAATTGAAAGTTCTATCAGACTCCACACACATACGGATTTATCATTTAAAGACAGGCTACGCTTTAGGGCAGTTGTGTGATTATATTAATGCTACTTATTTGACAATTATGTGACTTCAAATAAAAATAACAACATGTATTATGTTATTGGCTTTGTATGACAAGAAACCTTGTAGTTTACGTGAAATAAAGTATCTATCTATCTATGAAGATTTCAAAAATAAATAAATAATAATAAAAGGAAAGTTAAATGTGTCATATTTATGAAAAAATAAGACATACATAAATGAAAAATATAAAACCGATAAACATGTATATAAATAATTTTCACTTGAATTATTACCGGTAATAACTATATGAAGACCAAATCAGCCAACCGTGATAATTTTCGAGCATTTAACATTTTCCCTGTTGAATAAACATATAAGAAATAATGACATCACGAATATTACTCGTATTTACAATAATTTAGATTACACAGGAAGTTTTGGTATTGGTAGAAACTGTAGACACAGATCTATTATAATCTAATAAGCACATAGAGCAGACCCTGATCAGACGGTACCTTTCGGAACCGTCTGCTTTGGATCTACTTTGTTTGCAAACGCGCGAAAATGCGTTTACATGTATATGAAGGAAATGGTTAACAAAAATAAAATAAAAAAATTCACATTTATTGCTATACACCATCAACTGGCTCACTTTTGACACCATTGTGATAAAAAAGAGCATTTGCTCAATATGAGCATTTGACACCATTGTGATAAAAAAGAGAGAAAGAAGAGCATTTGCCAAATATGAGCATTTGACACCATTGTGATAAAAAAATACCATTTGCTCCATATGAGCATTTGACACCATTGTGATAAAAAAAAAAGAGCATTTGCTCAATATGAGGACTGACACCATTGTGATAAAAAGAGTATTTGCTCCATATGAGCATTGACACCATTGTGATAAATAGAGCATTTGCTCAATATGAGCATTTAACACCATTGTGATAAAAAGATCATTTGTTCCATATGAGCATTTGACACCATTGTGATAAAAGAGCATTTTGCTCAATATGAGCATTGACACCATTTTGATAAAAAGAGCATTTGCTCCATAAGAACAATTGCTATATACATGTATATCACAATGGGTCCTAAACTACACAATTCCTTTTTTCTAGCAAATGCTCCCTTTCAGTAAATTTATTCATAAAGGTTTCGTCTAAAAATAGCTTATCAGATCATCAGTTAGGGTTAAACAACAAAGGTCAAGACACACTGACCTAATTAGCTGGGTCCATATTCACTTAATGTTTAGTAAAGAAACGCAAAAATGCAGACTTGTCTTATGTGTTCCCGGTGTCCCTTAAAAGGATTACAGTAAAAACCTCTCTTTACTTTGTGTTAATTATTTGGTATTTAGGGCAGGTGTCCGCTTAAAGCAATGTAAAAGTAAAACAGAACGCTCCCATAGGAGCGTTCTGTTTTACGTTCACCTTGCTTTAATCTGCCACCTGCCTTTAACACAAAATACTTGATGTAATTTAGTGGCAATTATAGAGAAGTTTTACTGTAGATAAACAGTTAAGACGTGAAGTGAAGGATCCCTCTGATCAGGGTCTGCACTGTTTGCTGAAACCATTGATGTCCTTGACTTTGACCAGGAAATACGTTGTTTGCTGCGCCCCCTCAACATGAAAAAATGGACGGGTTCCAAAATATGATCTGGGTCCCTGCTTATAAAGCTTTTAGATGAGTCTGAGTTTCGTTCTCAGGCTTTTGATTGGTCAGATTTGAGTTCTCAAGTTTTTGATTGGTCAGATTTGAGCCTTTGGCTCAAATCTGACCAATCAAATGCTTGATAACGTTCTCAGACTCAACTAAAGGTTTTATAAGCATGGACCCTGGACGGGGTTTCCTTAAAATATGGGAATAAATGGGTTAAATTTTCTTCATCGGTTAGCTATCTAAAATTGAAAATTGAAGGCACTTGTTCAAAATGATGCATGTAAAGCAATTTTTTGATAAACATAAAATGACAAATTAAGAACAATATATAAATGTGCAGTTACTGTGTTTAGACTCAACATTTACACTGAAATGTTAGTAAATAAGACCCCTGTGTCCCTAGGTTAAAATACTTCTGAATCTGAGCCCATTCTGATTGGTCAGTGTTTGAGTCATCTCAGAATCTGGCCTATCATATGCTGTAGAGTTGATCTCAGACTCAGGCAAAAAGGTTTAATAGCCTCGGAGCCTGGTCTGTCGAATCTCATGTTACAGAACGAATTACGTATTTACATATCCTCTTATGTACAGTAAAACCTCGATTATTGGAACATTTAAATACTTATCATTGTGGGTATTAAAAACATGTGGCACCTAAAAGGGTCTAAATTCGAATTGTCGAGGTTTTACTGTACCTAGAAAGTCAATGTTTACTACAGCGTGGGAAACATTCTGTATACTAGATCTTTTTATCCCGAGTTTCATTTGTGCAACAACCAACTAATCCCGAACATGTCAGCGGTATTATTCTTCAAACCGCGACAAGAGGGGATCAAAACCGCCGTTTGACACACAAGCTTATCTCAAAGGCTGTTAAGCAATTTTTCAACAATAAATTCTAATCATACTGGGAGGTAATTGTTGAAATATTTAGAAGAAATCATATACCTTAATGCTACGGAATTTTTGAGTTTTGAAAATACTCTTGATTGCACAAACAACTAGATATTGTTTGCCAACAATATGGTGTCTTCATCGGGCCAACGTGTTTTACAAACTGTGTAAGTTTATTTACGTAAACATTCTCGGAAATCTGAGAGACGGAATACTAAGAATGTAACACCAGTTTGATCAGTTGGAAGCTAGTGTAGGAGGAGGTCTTCAGATATCTGAGATAACCCCACTCAAGCTGATATATACCTAGTGTAGGAGGAGGTCTTTAGATATCTAAGGTAATCCTTCTCAAGCTGAAAAAATAATGTCTGCCCAATCTCTTATTTCCTTATTTAACTTTTCACTGACTTTCGACTCGATCAAGCTTTTGAGAACCTACAGGTATTTGCCGGGTGTCAATCAGCTTGGATCCAGATTGAGAAAAGATACAGAATATCTCAGTGGTAGGCAAATGTCCCGGGCTTCTTGGTTGTGTAACCTTTAGAGAGTCATATAGTTTTAAATATTTTGTTATTGTAGTCTTGTTAGCCCTTTTCTCAATCTGTTTTTAAAATCAAGGAAACAACTACAGTAAAATCCCTCTAAACCGGACGTTCAATTTAGTATACATATGACTCTCGGAGACAGATGGCAGCTTAATGCAGGGTGAAAGGCATGCGGCATGCTCCTGTATAAATGTTACCCTGCAGGCACCTGCCTAAAAGTATCTTAATTCTTCTCAACTAGAATTCCGGTTTAGAGAGATGTTACTGTATACGTACGAAACTATGACGTAAGTACCGTGCCGCTTCTCAGCATTAAGGTACCACCTATCTTACAGACCCATAATTAGACCTTCTTTTGAAGGCCATTTAACTCATTCTCTCCTAAGCTATTTTTAGACCCAACCTCTTTGAATGTATCTACCGAAAAGGAGCATTAACTAGAGGAAAGGAAAAAAAAATTATAGTTTGAAACCATCGTGATAAATAGAGCATTTGCTCCTATAGGAGCAAATGCTCTATTTATCACAATGGTTTCATAAAGTGACTTCTATAGATGCGCAAAAATGTGTCACTAGGGGATAATGTGTTAAGACAGATTCTACTGCGTACATGCTGATACTGCTTCGTCACCGTGCACTGACAGTTTACAAACCAAGACGGGTGACTCAGAAAAGATAATGCCCAAACTCTAAGCATGCGGTTTGGTAAATAGCGTTGTAGCGTTTGACAACAATTTAAATCCACGTGAAACGACTATGAACTTGATGCTTTATCAAAGCCCAAACTGTACACTTGAAAGTCTAATGAAAATCACCTTAACCTATATTCTGCTGAATGATTAAAACAGACCCCTCCTTTTATGAATATTAATTAAACAAAAAGTTTTATCATTGAAGACAATGATTTGCATGATAAACAGTGTAGACCCTCATCAAAGACCTCTCTCGCTTCCTGAATATTAAAACCCTTTACTAAAAGAATACGCCTTTCTACGCCTTTGCAAACAGAGTATGCCCAGATAGCCGTCTAATCTGAGTCTGCTCTGTTTGGAATCTACGGTTTATGCATTGGCAAACATTTCATTTGTTCATATAATAGATTGGAAAAGTTTTTTATTTAATCACATGCAAAAATGTAAATTGCAGTATGTGGGACAGACACACCAAAAGTGTTCGCACAGACTGAACAGTCATAAATGGACTTATACTCTGTGGATATTCAGTTTCGTAACCAAACCCAAAGTTTAAAATAACAATAATAATCTTTATTTACTTTAAAAACAAAACAAGCAATCTGACACGCATTGGCAAACAACTTTGATCCAGATGAGACGTCGAGTAACTCGGCCTCTCGTTACAACCCAAGCTCAATGGCTTCTCAAACGGGTTTTGTCAAATCTGAAGTAGGCAAGATTGCACCAGATGCAAGTTTAGCAAACATTATTACATCAGAATGCTTTTAACCATGTACAGTAAAACCTCTTTATCACGACCACGGAGTTGTGTTAATTAGTTGGTATTAAGGGCAGGTGGCTCCTTAAAGCAAGGTGAAAGTAAAACAGAACGCTCCTATAGGAGCGTTCTGTTTTACTTTCACCTTGCTTTAAGGATCCACCTGCCTTTAACACAAAATAGTTGATGTAATTTCGTGGTCGTTATAGAGAGGTTTTACTGTACCTCATATTTTCATCATGTGATGTTCTTGCAAACAGACATGACTCAGATCATACAGCTCCTTTAGGAGCTGTCTGATCAGGGTCTGCTCTCTTTGCTTATGGAATAATATGGACCTGAGTCTACAGTTTCTGTATTTGTCAAAACGTTTTGTTTTTATGTGCCATTATAAAAACAATGCTAATCTATATTCACGCTGTTGTTATACAATGCTAATCTATATTCACGCTTTTGTTATGCAATGCTAATCTATATTCACGCTGTTTCTTCTATGAAGGTTCATAGAGTAAAGTTCTTTTTTACGCTGTTTATAAGGAATAGACTATAAGACAGGATACCTGTAGGGATGAGAACGATCCGCCGCAAATTCGTGAGCAATACTTTTTAAATGTGTGAAAGGTTCTCAATAAAATATTCAGCTTTGTACTCTTTAATGTGAGCATCAAAAAGAGGTCTAATAATGTGTCTTAATGGCAAGCGGTGACCATCAAAAAGAGGTCTAATTATGTGTCTTAATGACAAGCGGTGACCATCAAAAAGAGGTCTAATTATGTGTCTTAATGACAAGCGGTGACCATCAAAAACAGGTCTAATTATGTGTCTTTATGACAAGCGGTGGCTTAATGCAGGGCGAAAGTAATACAGAAAGCTCTTTTAGAAGCTTTCTGCATTACTTTCGTCCTACATTAAGCTACAACGTGTTTTAAAACACTTATTTTCATTCATAAAGTGGTGTATAGAGTTGCTTTACTGTGTCTGAAATATACGTTCAACGCTCAAAGATTTTCAGTTACAAACGTTGAATAACCATCTAACTTACTTAAACGCAATTTTCTGCATTTGCAAATAGGATAGATCATATCAGACAACTCTTGTTAAAGCTGTCAGATAAGGATTTGCTCTGTTTGCTTAAGGCATACAATATATCTTATTCTACAGTTTCTTCCATTGTCAGATATGTCCTTGTTCATAATGCCATTTTAAATAACAGCTACTTGATGTTAAGAGTCATTTTGTCCTACATATTCGTCAGATTAAAGGGGAACACGTGTGGGATGAGAAACATATTTTCATAAATTTACCAAATGGACATTTGTCAATCTACCCGAGCTGTCTGATCTTGATCTACACTTTTAGTAAATATGTAATTATGCATGTATAGTCGTATATATGAAGGGTGTGCAGTTTAAGTAATGTACTAGTAATAGTAAGTATCATCTTAGAGTTAAAACTTAAAACTATAGCAAACTGTAAAATGTCCATCTATGGCAATCTATTATATTGGTAACTTTAACTCAATTCCTTGTTTGAACAACCATGAAGTCCGAGTAGCTAATTTCGAGCATTTCATCCTTGCATTCTAGGTAACCATAGAAATAACACGCGTTATTCTGTAACAGACATCTTATATTGACACAGAGCGCGTGATTAACTATCTTATATGAACTTACTCATCGCGCTAGCGACAACTTCCTGATAACCTTTGTAAATAGTTTTGATCCAGATGAGACGCCGAGTAACCCTTTCCTTCATATAAACATGGTTTCACGCATTTGCAAACAAAGTAGACCCAGATAAGACTGCTCATATAGGAGCCGACTGACCAGGGTCTGCTCTGTTTGCTAATGGAATTTGAAATAGCTGTTCCTTTACTTTCTTTTATGGCTACAATGTTCCACCTTCCGTATTTCATTATAATTATTTTGCCCATTAATATTCAGTAGGTATTGAAATTTGGAATAAACACAGAACACAGAATGGGATAACCAATCATTGACCCCTTGGATCATAGATTTTTTAAAACTTGAGAAATTCCAGATAATAGCTCGCGACAAAGTTTGCAGACAGCAATGGCTTAACTTTTCTCATGCATAGTGTCACATTGCCTGCACTTGTAAACAGCTTGGATCCAGAATAAATAGACGTCTCGTCAGGATTCAAGATGCTGACATTCGGTCGATAGTCTCTTAAAGGATTGAACGAACCGAAAGTTAGTGAAATTTCCAGCAAAGCAGAGATTGAACATTCCCGTTATTTTCAAAGTGAGAAAGGTTAACTTACCTAAAGCTAACAGGTAATTAGCAGCAGCAATCAATGTCCCTAGAGCTAACATGGACTTATCAACAGCAGTCAACGTGCCTAGAGCTAACAAGGAATTATCTGCAGAAGTCAACAGGCCTACAGCTAACAGGGAATTATATGCACCAGTCATTCTTTGTGATTTATGTTCTCCTCTATAAGCTCACATGTTGTTGCTTTTATGTAAACTGTGACGAAAAAAGGGTCTGTTATGTTCTGTTCTGTCAAAGTGCCTCGAGCTAACAGGGAATTATCTGCAGCAGTCAACGTGCCTAGATTTAACAGGGAATTATCTGCAGTGGTCAACGTGCCTACGGCTAACAGGGAATTGTCCGCAGCAGTCAACGCGCATATAGAGTTAACAAGGAATTGTGTGCAGCAGAAACATGCCTAGAGCTAACAGGGAATTAGCAGCAGCAGTCAACATGCCTATAATAGCTAACAGGAACTTATCCGCAGCAGTCAACGTTCTTGTAGCTAACAGGGAATTATCTGTAGCAGTCAACGTGCCTAGAGCTAACGGGGAATTATCTGCAGCAATCAATGTGCCTAGAGCAAACCGGGAATTATCTGCAACAGCCAACATGCATAGAGTTATAACAGTGAGTCAATGTGCATAGAGTTAACAGGGAAGTATCTACAACAGTCATTATTATAACGCAAAGTAAAATCCTCGATTTTGATTGGTCAGTTAGCCATGTATAAAAGCCGTGTATCCCTCTAAATTCTGATGTATATACGGAGTCATGAGCAACAATGGAATTTCCCCCGCCAAGTGCCTCGCTTCCTTGATATAACAAAATAAAAATGGCCGACCAGCTTCACTTCGTCGATTCGATTCAAACAACCGCTCTCAAACGAAATAACAAGAGTTTGGGGCGGAAAAAAAGTTATCCATTTAGAAACATTTTTGTTACAGTTGTTGTATATCAATGTAAATGAACCCTATATGTGGCGAAGGTCTTATTCTGCTTTGATGCTGCAAATGTTGTCAAAGTGCTTGTGCACGTACCGATTAGCCCCCAAACCCCGCTTTTACACAGATAATCCACACCCAATTCGATTCAGATTTTATTTATGTACATCCACAGTACACGTACCTGTAAATTGCAGTATAGCCGCTCCTTCCAATGCCCATTGTTTGAATATTATAAAACCGTCATTTTGACGTCACCCAAATGACGTCGGTATTGCGCCAAAATTCCCTCAATTAAGTTAAATAGTGTCTGCTTAACCGCTGATCTGCTGAAAGTTTTACTAACGTCTGATTCTTTCAATCCTTTGATAAACTAATGCACTTGGATGATCCCTTTCTATCCACAAATATAATGAACCGGTTATTATACACGATGAACTAGGGTTGCAGAGTGATATATAAGCCTTTACCTTACAGTAAGAGGCCCCTGAGGGGAAGCAAAACGACGCCTACATTAATAACGTTAATTAATTGCTACAAATATTAAACTTTGCAGTATAATAAAATCGTTATACAGATCATTGGCGGGATATCTGACCTTTTATTTCCTGCTGAGGAAAATACATGTAGCCCTCGCCTGACGGCTCGGGCAACATGATTTTTCTCAGCAGGAAACAAAAAGTCAGATACCCCGCCAATGATCTGTATAACTAATATTATTATAACGCAAAGTAAAATCCTTGATTTTGATTGGTCAGTTAGCCATGTATAAAAGCCGTGTATCCCTCTAAATTCTGATGTATATACGGAGTCATGAGCAACAATGGAATTTCCCCCGCCGAGGGCCTCGCTCCCTTGATATAACAAAATAAAAATGGCCGACCAGCTTTACTTCGTCGATTCGATTCAAACAACCGCTCTCAAACGAAATATTTATAAAGAGTTTCGGGCGGAAAAAAGTTATCCATTTAGAAACATTTTTGTTATAGTTGTTGTATCACAATGTAAATGAACCCTATATGTGGCGAATGTCTTATTCTGCTTTGATGCTGCAAATGTTGTCAAAGTGCTTGTGCACGTACCGATTAGCCCCAAACCCCGCTTTTACAAAGATAATCCACACCCAATTCGATTCAGATTTTATTAATGTACATGCACAGTACACGTACCTTTAAATTGCAGTATAGCCGCTCCTTCCAACGTCCTTTGTTTGAATATTATAAAACCGTCATTTTGACGTCATCCAAATGACGTCGGAACTGCGCCAAAATTCCTTCAATTAAGTTAAATTGTGTCTGCTTAACCGCTGATCTGCTAAAAGTTTTACTAACGTCTGATTCTTTCAATCCTTTGGTAAACTAATGCACTTGGAAGATCCCTTTCTATCCATAAATATAATGAACTGGTTATTATACACGATGAACTAGGGTTGCAGAGTGATATATAAGCCCTTACCTTACAGTAAGAGGCCCCTGAGGGGAAGCAAAACGACGTATACATTAACAACGCTAATCAACTGCTACAAATATTAAACTTTGCGTTATAATAAAATCGTTATACAGATCATTGGCGGGATATCTGACTTTTTATTTCCTGCTGAGGAAAATACATGTAGCCCTCGCCTAACGGCTCGGGCAACATGCATTTCCTCAGCAGGAAACAAAAAGTCAGATACCCCGCCAATGATCTGTATAACTAATAACGTGCATAGAGTTAACAGGGAAGTATCTTTAACAGTCAACGTGCATAGAGTTAACAGGAACTTGTCTGCAACAGTCAACGTGTATAGAGTTATAACAGTGAATTAGTCAACGCGCCTAGGGCTAACATGGAACTATGCAGAGCAGTCCACAAGCATAGAGTTAACGGGAAATTACAGTAAAATCTCGATTATTCAAACACTAAAATACGTATTATTATCGATCTGTAAGACAGGTGGCAGCTTAATGCATGGTGAAAGTCACACAGAAAGCTCCTACAGGAGCTTTCTGCGTGACTTTCACCATGCATTAAGCAGCCACCTGCATAAAAGTATCTAAATTCGTTTATACAGAAAATTCGGATAATCGAGGTTTTACTGTATGTTATATCATCGATGGCTTAAACCTTGAACTTTGAATATTCATTTAAGAAATAATGACCTCGTGAATATCAATTAGATTATTTAAACAAAATGGCGTCAGACCTGGCTTCTAATGATTTTCTACTGATTAATGGATGGAAACATTAAGAGATAGTTGACAGCTGGTGCCAGCTATGTGCACAATTTTCAGAGCGTGTCAACTAGTGAAAAGAGTTACATGTACATGTATCTATTTTCTTTTTCATTTTCGTTTTTTTTTATGGGTTTTTTTCTTCATAGGTTATACAATTTGCTACAAGCATGCATGAGCTGTGTTGTGAAGTGACGATGAACTGTATTGTTCAGGGTCCATGCTTATAAAGCTTTTAGTTGAGTCTGAGTTTCATTCTCAGGCTTTTGATTGGTCAGATTTGAGTTCTCAAGCGTTTGATTGGTCAGATTTGGGCCAAAAGCTCAAATCTGACCAATCAAAAGCTTGAGAACGATCTCAGACTCAACTAAAAGCTTTATAAGCATGGACCCAGGTCCTTGAATAAAATTATGTTTTGTACTGTTCTGTAAAAATTACAGATAGGTTATACATATGTACGATTAAAAGCATGTATCTTATTGTCTTCTGATTTTTCTAAGAAAATACTGAACATGATACTCATTTCTTGCAAATTTGATGATATACATATAAATATCCTATTATAAAATTAATATGCGTGCAGTCATTATTTTTTACACGAATGCTCGTGAGGTAAATGGTTATGGGAAGATAATCTCTGAGAATTGCACGTATCTGTAAACAGCACTGAGATTAAATGAAATTTGTGTGTCTGGGTTTAACCCAATCCCCCATATTGACGTCTTTTGACGCCTCTGTAAAAATCACTTTTTGAAACCATTGTGATAAATAAAGCATTTTCTCCATATGGGCAAATGCTCTATTTATCACAGTGGTTTCAACCCAACACAGTTATAAAAATGTTCCTTTTTTCTAATAAATGCTCCTTTTCGGTAGATTTATTCAAAGAGGTAGGATCTAGAATAGTCCATCATTCGGAACCCCTAAGCTATTTCTACGGAATACGACGAGTAGTTAGGAACGTGAAAAAAATGTGGTAATCGGAACTAGTGTCACTAAATGTGCCTTATAATAGCGATTTCACACCGGCAGTAAATATTGCTGGCTTTTGCCATGTATATACAGTAAAACCTCGATTATTCGAATTTTCGTTATAAACGAATTTAGACCCTTTTAGGCAGGTGGCTGCTTAATGCATGATGAAAGTCATGCAGAAAGCTCCTAGAGGAGCTTTCTGCATGACTTTCACCATGCATTAAGCTGCCACCTGTCTTAAAGATCGATAATAATACGTATTTTAGTGTTCGGATAATCGAGGTTTTACTGTATAGTATATTCAATATCGCCATTCCGAACACTCAAATATGTATCATTATCGGTCTATATATTAACCCTTTCGCTGCCAAACTTTGTCGTCTGCTAACTTTGTCGTCTGCTACAATTTTTCATTCTTTTGATTCTCTTCATTTTTGTTTTCATAGGTAATCACAGATCCGGCGTTGGCAGCGAAAGGGTTAAAACCCCTTTCCCTTATAAGCTATTTTAGACCTAATCGCTTTGAATAAATGTATTGTACTGGCAAATTTACTGGATAAAAATAGTTTTAATTTTAGAAGTGTCTAGTTTTTAAACCAATATGATAAAAAGAGCATTTGTTCATACGGAACAAATACTCTAATTGTCACAATAGTTTCAAAAGGTGCCTTTTACAAAGACATCAAAAGGTGTCGGTTTAGGCAAGTAGAGCAGGGTGAAATGCACGCAAAAAGCTACTCTGCGAGCTTTCTGTATGACTCCCCACCTTGTCCAATGTTTACTAAACGGTCGGATTAGGACCTTTTGCTTTCAAAACATGCATTAACTCTTATCCTACCAAACGCAATTTGGCTCAGTTTTAAATTGCTAACCCAAGTTATTTGTCACTCGGACACTCGGACACATGCTTTTTAAATCAGATATACAGATAAGATGCGTAAATTAAAACCCTGTGTTGTGACCATTCTTTAGAATCGACCCATATACAGTAAAAAAACCCTAATGCGACCACCTAGAAGAGGTATAATTCTGGGTGGTGGAGGCATGTGGTAGCTTAATGCGACCACCTAGAAGAGGTATAATTCTGGGTGGTGTAGGTATGTGGTAGCAATCCAGACAACTCCTAGAGGAGCTTCCTGATATACTTTTGCAATGCATTAAGCAACTACCTACTTATAAAGACATTCATATTTATTCATTACGTGGTCGCATTAGAGGGGTTTTACTGTATATGTCTCTTTTTGACGTTCGCTTAAGGCAGGCTTGATTGTACTGTCTTGCTGTCAGTTGGTGTGGATTGAATTTTGAACTTTCGAAATTGTTCAACAAGAATACGGTTGGGAATTACAACCGCCATCGTTCTGTGAGTCAGGCTGAGTCATACCGATTGTAAGAAAAGCATCGGTGTATGTATTTCTCAGCTGTTTTACTTGCGAGTCAATTAATAGATATTAATAGTGAAACAATACAATATGAGGACAATTGAAATTCGGCTAAACGCGTCATGTTTATAGTAACGAAGGCTCGTGGAATGTCAAACCTTCATGAACTATTTACTTTTGTTTGAACAACGCATTTCCTACCCCTGGGTTATCTGTCATGCTCTTCGTTTAATCCATCAACATAGATAAAGAGTGGACAATTTGTCGATAAGATACTATCAACATCACAAAAACAAACAAACACACAAATGGGACGAAAACGCAAGAATTCAACAACGGCATCGTCAGATTGTCAAAACCCTTTATCTGATGAAACATACATTGCTTTAACTCTTACAACGCTGACTTTTCAAATGGATTATTCCAAAATTCAAACAGGTAAAATATATGGTGAATAATTAGGGATGTTTTAACTACAGGGTGTCCCAAAAAGAACGGAACCTTGGATCAAATGTGTATTTTAACCAATGTAATCGGACACTTTAAAATGTAAATATCTATTTTAGTAGATATGTCATTTATGCATATTTCTGCAAAATTTCTCTGAAAAATATGCATTGGTTTTTAAAGATATGAGTATTTTAATGAGTGCATCTAAAATCTTTTTTAACACGATATGCGTACATTGCATAGTCAATGCCTATATCAAGTTAAAACGGAGCTATGGATGCTTTCGTTTAAATGCTGATATTTTAAAAACCCAACAAATATGTTTAGACAAAATTTAGAAAAAAATATGGCAAAATGTTGTCTCTACTAAGCTACATATATATATACATTTAATTAAAGTTAGCAATATTGACAGAAATGGAATCACTTGCATATCTTAATAGCGGGAGTGTCGTAATATTACTAGATCTGAAGCGTCACAGAAAGCTACACCTTACAGCAGCAGTCACTTTAGCCTGACCACTAAATTGCCAAACTTCAGTTTACAGTACCTAGTACTATTAGACCTTTATACATATTCTTTGTCTTTTCTTCTTGATATGTTGTCAACATTTAGTAATATTCTCTTTCTTCTTTAATCATCATCTTCTTCTGCTTCTTTTTCTCCTACTTTTTCCTCCTGTCTTTTTTGTGTATGTTATGGTACATACCATATTGCTAAATATTCAATTGCAACGTTAAAATTGTAGGGGAAGGGCCGTAACTAATGTTGGAAGAACTTGTGGCCCAACCCCTTTCAATATATATTGAAATAAAATATGTTTAAACTAAACTAATACCGGGTTCCGGTTTGTTTGGGACACCCTGTATGTATTCCACGAATGATCATGAAAGAAATAACGACATCATGAATGTTAATTAGATAACATTTTCTCACATACCTTCCCTTATCTCCGAGTTAGAACAACGGGTTAAGATTTCCTTATCTGTAACACGTGTAAGATCACTTTAGAACATATGACGTCATACGTCATATATATGACGTCAACCCATAGAAACCGATGTTAACATGTCATTTTTAAAAACGGCGAAAATGCACTTTTTTTGATATGTGAGAAAAAGAATCTGATGCTCGTTGTCTTTTAAGATCACGTGTTCCTAAACTCACCAAGAAAATGTTATTAAGCTCGCCAAGGCTCGCTTAATGACATTTTCTAAGGCTCGTTTAGGAACATGTGATCTTAAAAGACAACTCGCAACAGATCCTCTATTTCTGTACTTGCATATGAAGCTCCTATTATGAACACAGAAAGTTTTGGCCACGGCAGAAGATGTAGAAGCAGAGCTGTTTTGTTTGATCAGCATACAGTACTGGTTAGACGGCTCCAACAGGCCACGTCTGATCTTGGTCTTTTCTGTTTGCAACGGCGATAAAAGGCGCATTTATGGAGTAAATAGTTAGTTCTTTCCCCGCCAATGTCGCCAGCAAAGCGACACAACAAACAGCACCACCTTTTCAAGGTGATGTCTGATTAATGAGTTCACTGTTTATTTCAACCTCTAGGTGTATGTCTGCCGTATGTTCCTTTGAAATTTGCATTTATTTATCCCAAAATATTTTTCATTTTACCGAAATGTTTTTCACAATGTTGCGTTGCAGAATAGAATATGAAATTTGAAACCGGCGTTAAAATGGTTAAACTCTATCTCGCTATCCCCTACTAGGGTAGTATTTGCAAGTATTTTTGATATACATGTGATTTTGAGTAACTCGGTGTCTCATCAGGATCCAAGCTATTTGACACTTGGTCAATAGTTTCTCAGAAGTTGTGTTATGATAGTCAATAGGGTTAGAAAATAGGCACCGGCTTCGACAGCATTAACCCTTTCCTCCATAGGCTATTTTTAGACTCAACCTCTTTCTTTGAATGAATCTACCGAAAATGAGCATTTACTAGAGAAAATGAAAATGTTATGATTGTGTAGTAGAGAAACCATTGTGATAAATAGAGCATTTGCTCCTATGGAGCAAATGCTCTATTTATCACAATGGTTTCAAGAAGTGACTATTACAGAGACGTAGAAAGGCGTATTTATGGAGGAAAGGGTCAATACTGTTTGTCGTTGACTGTGTACAGTCAGTGCTGTTTCGTATTCATAATCTATATTTTACAGTGTGAACTGTAATATGATAAGGATCGAAGTGTACACAGTCATTTACTCCAGCGGTCCCATACATAAATGGGATATAGGCAAGTATATAGTGTAAATTCATATCATATATATATTGAAGGTATCTCCTTTTGTTGAAACAATAGCTATTTATAACAATATACCGCATCCTCCCAAATAATAGGATGGTGTCGGATGGGGTTGTAACGATCAATGAAAGGACAAAAACCCAGACTATATAATAACCATTAAATAAGAATATAGGTTTTTAAAACACAGGTGGAAGCTTAATGCAGACTGAAAGCAATATAGAAAGCTCCTCTAGGAACACTGTTTTCATCATGCATTAAACAAATACCTGTCTACAAAATGCAAGAAGCTCCATTTAAGAATGTTATGCCCCGAGGCGTTTATATTTTGTTTGGGGTGCTAGATCAACTTGAAAAAATGGACTGCTTTCAATATTCAGAATGGACAGGGATTTTTGTTAAATGATATGGGATTAAATGGGTTACTCTACAACTACGAAACAAAAATGAGTTACTTAGTGTTCGTCCTGAAAGCGTAGTCTATCGGTACAGTGAAACCCATCTGAACCGGAATTCTAATAGAGAAGAATTTAGATACACATTTAGTCAGGTGGCGGCATAATGCAAGATGACAGTCAAAGCAGAAAGCTCCTAGGGGAGCATGACTTTCACCGTGTGCCTCGTGTCACAAATACTGCTATTTATTCTAAATTAAACGTCCAGTTTAGAGGATTTTACTATACAGTAAAACCCCTCTAATGCGACCACTTAATGAATAACCATGACTGTCTTTATAAACAGGTGGTTGCTTAATTCAGGACGAAAGTTATGCAAATAGCTCTTAGAGGAGCTTTATGCACAACTTTCGTCCTGCATTAAGCTACCACTTGCCCCTGACACCCAGAATTATGCCCCTTTTTAGTGGTCGCATTAGAGGGGTTTTACTGTAGTTTGTCGTGGTCCTATACTGTTTGGCTAGGTTTGTTAATATTTCTTCTGATAGTTATGTTCATTTCAATCAGATTTGAGCGATAACTTAGGGAAAATGTCCCGGTCAACAAAAATGAACACTATAAACATATTCATGCATTGGAATAAGGTGTCAGATCAGGATGCACACTACTGTTTAATATATGTACCGTATTCAGTCTAATTTATGTCCCTCACAGACGCCCACTCTGATATACATCCCTTTACTTCGGGATGGGGTGGGTGGGAGTACTGTATAGTTATTCCTGTTAAAATCATCGACGAAGAGTCGGTCAAACAGTTAGGATCCTAATGAAATCCTGAGATAGTCGAGGTCTCATTTAAGCTCCAGACTGCTTTCAACGGTCAATACGAATTTCTTTACAGCATAAAGCAACTTTGTTAACAGACTGAAGTAGAGACACAGTAAGGATCAAGAATTCGAACATGCTGAGCAGTTGCGCTGTGATGTACACATCTTATCACCTAAAAATGTGCGACTTGACTTGTGGCCTCTTTGAGTTGGCTTGATAATAATAACCAGGTGCAAAATTAGCAGTACAGTAAAACCTCTCTATAACGCCCATTAAATTGTGTTAATTAGTTGGTATTTAGGGAGGGTGGTTGCTTAAAGCAAGGTGAAAGTAAAACGGCACGCTCCAATAGGAGCGTTCTGTTTTACTTTCACCTTGCTTTAAGCAGTCACCTGCCTTAACCACAAAATACTTGATGACCGTTGTAGAAAGGTTTTACTGTAGTAGCTTTTAGTCTGCTGGGCAAAGTTTTGTTGGTAAAACTATCATCCGATATGTCTTTTCATTAATACTGTCAGAGTATCAGACAGTTTAGATCCTGACGAGACGCCGAGTAAACGAGACACTGAGTTACTCGGCGTCTCATCTGGATCCAAACGGTTGGCTTAGGTAAATGCTCTATTTATCACAATGGTTTCTATACTACAGAATTCTAAAATTTTCTTTTTCTCTAGTAAATACTCCTCGGTAGACTAATTCAAAGAGGTTTTGTCTCAAAGTAGTCTATAGGAGTGAGTGGATTAAGATTTTCTTTGTTCACCATCGACATTCAACAATATACATATAGGCTGAATCCATTGCGACTTCGCATCCATAATAGATCCAGATCAGGCAGCTAAGGTAGGAACGGTCTGATCAGGGCCTGTTCTGTTTGCTTATTACAGTGCTCCCTCTCTTCAACGACACCCTTTAGGATACGAATATTGTATGTGTTGTTCAGAGGGAGTTGTTATAGGGAGGGAAAATCAAACATAATTAGTTTGTTTGCAGATCCCCAGATAAGGTGTATTTCGAGAACTAAAAACTAAATTCGGCTCTCTTCTGTTTTCTATCAGGGCCCAAACCCTTAGAACTTCTAGACAGGTGCGCCTATTTGTCGAAGAGATAGACCTATACTCGGATACAAGTGGGCCACGGACATCGCTCTAGTTCATTTCGAAGAGACCCCGGTTGATCTATGGGGGTCTGATTGTTATATGAGGGGACAGATTTTATATGTAAGGGGGTCATAGTACTAAGACCCCCGGTCATAAACTAATATCTAACTATATAATAAATCGATCCCGGTCAATCTACTACGGGGTGGGGGTGTTCACTTTCCTCATTATACCGGGAAAGTAAATTCAACCCGATCCATCAAATTCTATTAGCAAACATAGCAGGCCCTGAGACGACTCCTTTAGAAGACGTCTGAGTCTACTCTATTTTCAAGTGCGTGAAAACACGTTTATATGAGGGAAAGAGTTAAATTATTTCTCTATGAACTTTTTAAGACCCGCAAAAAAGTCCGCGGTTTAAATAGTGAACCTCATACATAGTTCGTCGCGCTTCCGTTTCCGGTTTCTGTATTGAAATAAGTCTGTGGAAATGGCAAATGAAAACATTTATCAGCGAATTAATTACTTATTTCAGGTTTGATAGTTTATAAAGACCATTACAACATTTAAATGCCCGTGAATTTTGAAATGATAGGTTATCACCAAGTGTTTACTATTTATCTTTTTCGAGACGACTCGGTACCAGACCAATTGGGCACCTAGACGATTCGGCACTATATTAAAATTTTATTTAACAGGCATTAAATAATTAGTTTAAACGAAAAAAGTATAAATAGTTTAATTGTCCTAAATTGAATATTTTAAATACTTATTAAAAATTAAGGCGATATATTATATTGAGAACCGTATAATAATTCACTATTGGTGTTTATTCAGTGTTCCCATTCACATGGGTACGTATTTGGTTTAGTAGTGACGAAATTCCCTACAATTAGATATATAGCAAACCAATGAGATTCCACCTAGAAAGCAATTATATAGTGATTGTATTTTGCACCTATGGTACAGATAAGCATTTTACATGACAGACTTTTAAAGATTGTTTTGTAACAAGATTAAATTGCTAAGTGGCAAAGACCTATGATGTCTTATCATAGGTCTTTGTCTGTGGTAATGTTTTCCAGATCAAGGTGACCAAGATTGATCAATCAGTGTAGCCCCTGATCACTACATAGAATTTGACGGTATATAATACTTTTTTAAAGGAGCGATACTTATATACTACCAATAGTTGTATGCAGAAAATAAGAATGTCATACGCACGGATCAAGTTATGATATGAATCATACTGTTCATACGTCTAGTCAGATGATCTGGATCAGATCAGTGTAGACCCTGTGGAATTAGTCATTTTCTAATATTTATTGGATCCAGATCATCTAACAAGAAGTAAAACTCATATTATAACTGTTTAGTACATATCACATTTGACATCAACCCCTGTAATAATGGGCTGTCAAATTCCAGGTGGTGATCAGTGATCAGGGACTGCACTGATCCTGACTGATCATTCAATCTTGGTTATCATGATCTGGAAAAACAACAGGACAATTTAATCTTGTTACATTCTTTAAAGTTCTGTCATGTTATCAGTTCCTGTACCATAGGTGCGAAATACAGTCACTATATAATTGCTTTCTAGGCAAAATCTCCAATTGGTTTACTATATATACCTAATTGTAGGCGAAAGAACGCATTAACTTTACCTGACATGCGCTTAGAGAAAAATATCTGAAAAAGTAAAACAAATTCCTGAAAAGTATGATACTATCTTCACTAACGAAAGTGAAACTAGCCACTGTATTTGGGCAGACGGTAACTTCCGAGATTTCCCTGTGTAATCAAACATTCTCCGACATATGGCATTGTAACAATACTAGACAAGGATATGGAATGACTCATTTCTTTTCGTCTGTTTACTACGGTTACAACATAGCAGCAAAGAGGCAAGCAATCATTACCGGCCTTTGGAAAAAGTAGAGCAAAGTGATTTCAAAAAGATTAGTTTGCAATTTTTTCCTGGCATTGATTTGACTATTAAGAACAAGCAATCATGCACTGTTCCACATGTGAGGAAGCAGAGCGTTATGGTAACTTGTCTTGCCAAAAAAAAAATGCTTTTGTTAAATTCTAGTTAATGATGAAAGCAAATTTATATGTTGTACCCACATATTTCAAGGACCCCCCCCCCCCCCAACTTTAAGAAAAGGTAGTCCACAGGGGATACAGAAAACCCCCAGAAATAAAATCAGGTGGGAACACTGTTTATTCTGTGTTTTTAGTTTAAAAGTATCTACTACACATATAATATACGATATATGTGCACCCAGGGCTCGGGACATGGAACCTTCTTTACAGGAGTTTTCTGCATTACTTATGACCTGCATTAAGCTACCACTGCATTGCATTGGATGTCAAATTTCCCTCTAGAGATTTTACGATAGTCCTCCTGACTGATACCTGGGAAACATTGACAAAGTGAATCAATGATTTATTCTATTCTTCAGAACTTATCAAGTAAGGCATGCAGCGGCAGCACACACGACTGATTAATCAAACTGTCTGATCTAGGTCTGCGCTGTTTGCGAAGGCTGTAGCAGTCAGCAGAATTAGCTACTAGAAGAATTAATCGGCAACTTGAAACAGAGAAGACCCAGATCAGACAGCTCCAATAGCAGCAGTCTGATCTGGATCTACTCTATTTGCGAAGAGTATTTATGGAGTAAAGGTTTAAGCAGAAATAGCGCCTAGAAAACTGTATAGGAGCCTTCTGATCTGGGTCTATTCTATTCGTAATTGCAGTAGCATTCTGCAGAATTAGGTACTAGAAAACTATAGTGGCCCGAATTTAGCATGAGATTTTCTTGTGTGAATGTACATAATGTTACAATATTAATTCCAGCTCTCAAAATTTTGGGTCTACTCTGTTTACAAAAGTCTCTATGAGGAAAAGGGTGAACATTTTGCTATTCACTTTTTTCAGGCAGCACATCAGAGTTTAAGACGTACCCCAAATGATGTAAGCCTTTGTCGCTTTTATCTGTGCACTATGAAGACCATTGCAAGGCGACATGTACTGCATTTGTAAGTTGGCTGAACTTTTTATAAACTCATGTGAATTATGTTTTACTGAATAATTTTAGACCAGCGCTACAGATAACGATGCATACCCAAATACTAAAATCGTAATTTCTCAACCAAACCCTATACTGTGACCACTCTTTAGAATCGTCTCTTCGAGACGATTCTAAAGAGTGATCACAGTACAGGGTTTGGTTGAGAAATAAAAGAGCTATTGTTGAAAATGTTGAAAATCACGCATCTTATCTGGAGCTCTGTTAGACTAAGTTTCAGAGCTATATATAAAGGTGCGTACACAAATACTAAAATTGTTATTTCTCTCTCGATGTTTGAGGTGAAAAACTGTATGGCCTAGGGCTACCAAAATTGGTATGTAGAATTACCTAATAGACCTCTACAAAGAATGTTCAAATTCTTACCCCTGGGGTAAAAATTGAACAATCTTGATAAAGGTCCACCAGATAATGCTTCATACCAAATATCACAACTCTAAGCCTTTCAAAACCTACATTTCTTTATTTTTGTTATAATACATAATTATGTATAGAGTTCTAATTATTTCATTCATCCTGGAGATGTCTATTTGTCATTTTCTCAGTTTTCCCATTTCGTTGTTGCTCATTTCTTTTTCAAAGACATCCAGATGTAAAGAGAGCCATATGTGGAAGGTGCTGCGTGTTGCTTGTCCCTGGACTAACATCCCTAGTGCGGGCAAGATGTACGTAATAGAACTAATTACCTCATCGTTAACCCTTTACTCCATAAACACACATTTTCACGCATTTGCAAACAGAGTAGACCCAGATCAGATGGCTACTATAGAAGTCGTCTGATTAGGGTCTGCTCTGTTTGCTTTTCATATGATATAGATCTGATTCTTCAGTTTGTGTCAAAGCAGAAAATTCCTTTGAAAAGTTTACTGGACAAAAATTCAGCTACTTGTAATAAATATTCATGATGTCATTATTTCTTACATGAATACTAGTATTCAAACAGGGAAAAGGTTAACCCTTTTCCTTTGTAATATTCATGTAAGTCTAAGAAATAATAACATTCTGCATATTTTATGATAGCACAATCATGTACACAAGATAGTTTGGTATTGGAAGGAATTGTTCAATCAGACCTATAATAATTTCATAAGCAAACAGAGCAGACCATTGTTAGATGGATCATACACTTTAACAGGAGCCGTCTGATCTAAGTCCACTATTCAAAGGCATGAAAAAGGGTATGTATGAGGGAGAGAGTTAGTTTGTACTCTTAAGTTACATGGGCCTAAATCCTTGACTCAATGAATATTTATTTTTGTATAGTATATCATAAGCAAACAGAGTAGATCCTGATCAGAAGGCTTTTGTAGGAGCCGTCTTTTCTTGGTCTACTCTGTTTGCAAATGTGTGAACTGAAAAGGCATTTAAATGAAGGAAGGGTTAAAAAAAAGTAAGATCCTTGGGGTCATTTATTGGACAAGACGGTATCCACCAAGTCCAGCGTGATTCATCAGCATACAATCTATTAAAACTGGCAATGTTTTCTGGCTGCCTAGGGCATATGATCAAAAGCCTTTTCTCTGGCAACTCTTTCAATCCAAATAATCACACAAACATTCCAATTTACTACAAGATTACTGAAAAGAGTGAAGTTTACACAGGACTTCATGCATTTTTGTGAATATCTAATTGTAATTGACATTAGTTGCTATAAACATTGTATCATGTTTAATGCAATAAAATAGATTGATTGATTGATTGTATTATACATGATCAAGGGTGGTGCATATTTTTGGCTCAACATTTACCGTATAACATTCATGGTTTCTGCTTGGACAATGACTCAAGCTAAGATTGGCAAATTTTAACCAAAACTTGGTATAGATCTACATGTATATAGTTACAGAAAATATACATGTAATATCCATTTTTCTCAACAACTTGTGACCAAACTTTGTGTACAGATAGCCTGCATATCGACAGCACTTGTTGGTCAAGGTCACTGTTTCTAAAACTAGAAAACCAATTTCAACTTGTTAACTTTAGTTAGGAAAGATATGTTGTGACCAGATTTGATGTACAAATATGTTGCATGCTGACAAAGCTTGGAATTGCATCTTAGGGGTCTGGGGTCAAGACATTAATCCTTCGCTTGCTATTCACGTCAGTATACCTACCTGTAAATAGTGAAGACCCAGATGAGACAGCTCCTGCAGGAGCTGTCTCATCAGGGTCTGCACTATTTACAAGTTGATTGTGCAACCAGTGCACTTCACAGCAGTGATTGCACAGCGAAATCCATGTACACAGTGAAGATATATGTAATTATACAATAGGAAATGGGTATAGAAGGAGAAATGTGTTTTAAAATTCAGCAAGCAAAGGATTAAAAGTGTGAGAAGCGAATATATAAAACATTTACAAACAGTATAGAAACAGGGTCCATGCTTATAAAGCTTTTAGTTGAGTCTGAGAACGTTCTCAAGCATTTGATTGGTCAGATTTGAGCCTTTGGCTCAAATCTGACCAATCAAAAGCTTGAGAACTCAAATCTGACCAATCAAAAGCCTGAGAACGAAACTCAGACTCAACTAAAAGCTTTATAAGCATGGACCAAGATCAAAAGACTCCTGAGGGAGCCATTTGATCAGGGTCTGAACTTTTGTCTGTGATAATTGTTGATACAGATTTTTGTTTAACCCTTTCCTTCATATAAACATGTTTTCATACATTTGCAAACAGAGTAGACCCAGATCAGATGGCTCCTGATCAGGGTCTGCTGTGTTGGCTAATAGAATTTGAAAGATCCGTATCGTTACTTTCTAAAATGGTTTCATTGTTCCACCTTCCATATTTCATTATAATAATTTTGCCATGAATATTCAGTAGGTATTAAAATTTGAAATAAACATAGAACAGGGAAAGGGTTAAGAAACCAAAGATAGTCTGCTACTGCTTCCAATATATAACAGTAAAACCTGTTTTAGGTGACCATTTAACTGGGCATTTATTAACCCGTTCCCTGCTGCATGTAAAAAATAATGACACCATGCATATTTATGAGCTCAATTCATGATTGTTTATTCATGTAATGGCATATCAAGGGCTTGGTGCAAAACTATTCTAACTCCTTCACTTTGTGAAGGAGTTAGAATAGTTTTGCACCAAGCCCTTGATATGTACACAGAACCTTTTGGTACTGGTAGAAACTATAGACTCAGATCTACAGTAAAACCTCTCTATAACGGCCACTAAATTACATCAAGTAGTGTGTGTTAAAGGCAGGTGGCAGCTTAAAGCAAGGTGAAAGCTTTCTGTTTTACTTTCACCTTGCTTTAAGTGTCCACCTGCCCTAAATACCAAATAATTATCACAATTTATAGGCCATTATAGAGAGGTTTTACTGTATAATAATTTCATAAGCAAACAGAGCAGATCCTAATCAGATGGCTCCTGTAGGAGCCATTTGATCAGAGTTAACCCTGTTTTCAAAGGCATGAAAAAGTGTTTGCATGAAGGGACAGGTTAATCGAAAATAGGAGTCTTACTAGCATTGTGTCTATAAATGATGTGTTGTAGAAGTTTGTAAAATGAAAAAAAGGGGTTAGTTAAATGAAAAGTAATGTAGTTTAATGAAAAGTAATAAGTAGTGGACATTTTTTAGGAAGAATCACTTAAAATGTCGGAAATTTTGATGCTAAAGCATCGATGTCACCTATGTCATTTAGACAAAATTCTGTATTTACCGTAATTGTTCCGATTGGTTCCCCGAGGTGTTCTGATTGGTTGCATATATTTTCTGATATGGCAATAATATTTCTAGTGGCAATGTAAACTGATTATTTGTTATAATGGCATATGGACACAAGATGTTATGGCATAAACTGTAGAATCATATCTATATAACATATGTATATCACAAGCCTTTTTCTGGCGTGTACATGGGTCCATTAAAAGGACCCATTCCCAATGCAAAATAGTTGTTAAATGGCACCAGCTGTGCTTTCCAAATCATTGTTTTAAACCTGAAACAAGATGTGTTTGTGAAACACTATGCCCCCCCCCCCCACCCCCTTGCCCAATTTGACCTTTGACCCTGAAGGATGACCTTGACATGTCACTCAAAATGTGCAGCATCATGAGAGACACATGCATGCCAAATATCAAGTCTCAATCTCTACTGGTTCAAAAGTTATGGCCAATGTTTAAGTGGATGACCTTGAACTTGACATGTCACCCCTCAAAATGTGCGGCTTTATGAGATACATAGGCATGCCAAATATCAAGTCTGTATATGTACTGACTCAAAAGTTATGACCATTGTTAAAGTTTGTGACAAACAGACAGACAGACAGAGCAAAAACAATATCCCCCCAGATCTAATCTGAGGGGCATTAAAATTATTAGAATGAATTTGGGTCTGCTCTGTTTGCAAAGGTGTACAAAGGCATATTTATAGAGTGTTAATAGTTACGGTAGTCACTGATCTAGATGCATAATTATGTCTTTGTAATGTAAACTTTACAGGCAAGAAACATAGAAAAACTGTGATAACTTGTTTGGAGTGTGGGAATGTCAGGCGTTACCATAGTAACAGAAACAGGGTCCAGTGGCTGGATAGGGAGGAGTCTTGGGAAGCAATAACTGTAAATGGTAAAAAAGAAAAACACCAAAATCAACAGAATCAGGACACAAGGGGCAAAGGAAAACAGAAAGGAAAACATGGACAGGAAACTTGAAATCGGGCAGCAGAAGATCTGTGGACTTTGACAGTATGCAAGCCCATGCTGACAGTGATGGTGCTTCACAGTACAATACTGTAACCCTTTCCCTGTTGAATATCCATTTAATAAATAACGAAGTTATTTATGTCCTGAATTTTTATAATGGGAGCTTTAGCATTGGTAGAAAATGTAAAAAAAATCAGATCTATATTATTCCACAAGCAAACAGAGCAGACCCTGGTCAGATGGCTCCTACAGGAACCATCTATCTGACCTGGGTCTGTTCTGTTTGCAAAGGCTTAAAAGGATGTTTCTATGAGGGAAAGGTTTAATACAGACTCAAGTGCAAGACAAGTCTACATGTATTTGTCTTTAGCCTGATGTATAGTCATGTAAGAAATACTGAAATCATAAACATTTATTGGCTGATGTTTTTAGCTCACCAAACCACTAAGTGCTCAGGGTGAGCTTTTGTTATCGCCTGTTGTCCATCGGCGTGTGGCGTTCGTCGTTCGTTGTCCGTCGTCCACAATTTGGACCTTTAAAAATCTTCTCCTCTGAATCTACAGGGATCTCAACTTTCATCTTTGGCACATAGCATCATATTCAGGTCCTCTACAAAAGTCATATAAATTATGCCCCTGGGGTCAAAATTGACCCCGCCCCAGGGGTGCCTTGTTTTCAATAGAAACATATAGTAAAACTTTGAAAATCTTCTTCTCTGAAACCAGAAGGTTCTCAGCTTTCATAATTGGCACATAACATCATGTTCAGGTGCTCTACTAAAGTTATATAAATTATGGCCCTGGGGTCAAAATTGGCCCGCCCCAGGGTAGGGCAGTTTTCATTAGAATCATATAGTGCAAACTTTGAAAATCTTCTCTTCTGAAACTGGAAGGTTCTCAGCTTTCATATTTGGCACATAGCATCATGTTCAGGTCCTCTACATAAGTTATATTATTTATGGCCCCGGGGTCAAAATCTGACCAATCAAAAGCTTGGGAACTCAAATCTGACCAATCAAAAGCCTGAGAACGAAAGTCAGACTCAACTAAAAGCTTTATAAGCATGGACCTAGATCAAAAGACTCCTGAGGGAGCCATTTGATCAGGGTCTGAACTTTTGTCTGTGATAATTGTTAATACAGATTTTTGTTTAACCTTTTCCTTCATGTAAACATGTTTTCATACATTTGCAAACATTTGCAAACAGAGTAGACCCAGATCAGATGGCTCCTATAGGAGCGGTCTGATCAGGGTCTGCTGTGTTTGCTAATAGAATTTGAAAGATCCGTATCTTTACTTTCTAGAATGGTTTCATTGTTCCACCTTCCATATTTCATTATAACTATTTTGTTCATGAATATTCAGTAGGTATTGAAATTGGAATAAACATAGAACAGGGAAAGGTTTAATTAATATTCTGAACATGGGGAACCAGTTTTAATTGCTCAGCAGGTCATGGGTTAGCTGTACCTGTGTCATAAATGTTCTTAATTGTGAACCATGCTTTCCACGCAAATCACTTAAAAGACATAATTCGGGCCCCACACCTTGTGTGGGTGCCCTGTAGTAATTCACCCTGTCAATCAGTCAGTCCATCATGGTGTCCATTTTTAGCTCACCAGAGCACATAATGCTCTGGGTGAGCTTTTGTGATCATCTGATGTCCTTTGTCCCGCGGCGTGCATCATCTGTCATGCGTCTTCCGTCTTCAACAATTTGAACCTTTAAAAATCTTCTGAATCTGCAGGGTTCTCAGCTTTCATCTTTAGCACATAGTATCATCTGTATGTCCTGTACAAAATATTTATATAGATTATGTCCCTGGGGTCAAAATTTGTCCCAGTTTTCCATAGAAACATATAGTTTAAACTTTGAAGATCTTCTCCTCTGAAACTCGAAGGTTCTCAGCTTTCATATTAGGCACATAGCATCAGCTTCAGGTCTTATACAAAAGTTATGCAAATTATGCCCCTAGGGTCAAAATGGAAGGTTCTCAGAATTATACCAAAGGGTCAAATGTGGCCCCAACCCATGGCTTGTCAGTTTCCTGTAGAAACATATAGTAAAAACTTTGAAAATCCTTTCCTCAGAAACTGGAAGGTTCTCAGCTTTCATATTTGGCAAATAGCATCAGCTTCCGGTCTTCTACAAAAGTTATACAAACTTATGCCTCTAATCTTCTCCTCTGAAACTGGGAGGTTCTCAGTTTTCATATTTGGCACATAGCATCATGTTCAGGTCATCTACAAAAAAGTTATATAAATTATGCCCTTTGGGTCAATATGTGGCCCCATCCCATGGGTGGTCAGTTGTTAGCTCACCTGAGCAAAGCTCAGGGTGAGCTTTTTGGAGACTTGAATGTTCGGCGTGCGTCATCAACAATTTGCTTGTGAACACTCTAGCCGTCACAGTTTTAGTCCAATCTTCATGAAACTTTGTCAGAATGATTTTCCTGATAAAATCTTGGTCGAGTTCAAAAGTGGGGGGTCATGTGGGGTCAAAAACTAGGTCACTAGGTCATATAATAAGAAATCTTTGCTCATGATCCACTATCAACATTGTTCCTTTAGGTCAATATTGGCCCCATCCTGGGACTACCCAGCTATAATCTTAAATCTATGGTAATCAGATGAGCTGTTAAGGGCCATCTTGACCCTCTTGTTCTATAGAAACATACAGTAGAACCTCTATATAACGGCCACTAAATTACAAGTATTTTGTGTTAAAGGCAGGTGACTGCTTAAAGCTCTTATAGGAGCAATCAATTTTACTTTCACCTTGCTTTAAGCACCACCTGCCCTAAATACCAACTAATTAACACAATTTGATGGCCGTTATAGAGATGTTCTACCGCAGTGAAAACTTTGTAATTCTTCTTTTCTGAAACTGGAAGGTTCTAATCTTCTTCATATTTGGCACATAGCATCAACTTCAGGTCTTCTACAAAATGCCCCTGGGATCAAAATTGACCATGCCCAAAGGGGTGCCTTGTTTTATACAGAAACATATTGTGAAGACATTGAAAAACTTCTCCTGAAACTGGAAGGTTTTCAGCTTTCATATTTGGCACATAGCATCATCTTGAAATCTTCTTGGGTCAAATGAGGCCCTGCCGCAGGGATGGCAAGTTTTCTCTAGAAACGTATTTTGAAAACTTTGAAAATCTTTTCCTCTAATTGTCTGGTAAGCGATATCAGGGCCATCATGGCCCTCTTGTTTGTTTTTTGTCTGGTCTTTAACACAGGTTTCATCAGATTTTCACCAAACTTGCTGAAAATATGTGTAGGTAGGAAATCTAGGTCAAGTTTGCTGAATTGCCTTAGGCTTTACAGGATTATGGCCCTTGAATACATCAAATTCAACAAAATCAGCCTTGTCTGCCCTCTAAATTGAGCAGTTTCTATTCGATTGTCATAAAACTTGTTTAAAATGTTAGTGGTAATAATTGCTAAGCAAAGTGAAGTTACCAGCCAGATCGAACTAAGTACTCTGGATTATAGCCCTTGATTAACAAAAAGGTGGCATAATGAGCTTGGCCTGCTAAGTTGAGCATTTTATACTGGCTGCAACAGGAAAGAACAGGCTGCAGTATCAATGTGAAGCATTTGGTGCTGCTAAAAGTTAGGAAGCACTGTTATAGTTAATAACAGAATCTGCATATGCAATTTCACCTTTGGCACATTAGTCCCTCTACCAGCATTGTATGGGGCCCTTTCTGACTTGGTCTGTTTCAATCCAGTTTGAAAGTATTAACCCTTTCCTTCATAGAAACGTGTTTTCACGCATTTGCAAACAGAGTAGACCCAGATCAGATGGCTCCTAAAGGAGCAGTCTGATCAAGTTCTGCTCTGTTTGCTTATGGACTTTGATAGATCTGTTTCTTTACTTTCTAAAATGGCTACAATGTTATACCTTCCATGTTTCATTATGATTATTTTGCCATGAATATTCAGTAGGTATTAAAATTTGAAATAAACATAGAACAGGGAAAGCGTTAAGAAACCAAAGATAGTCTGCTACTGCTTCCAATATATAACAGTAAAACCTGTTTTAGGTGACCATTTAACCCTTTCCCTGTTCTATGTTTATTACAAATTCCAGTACCTACTGAATATTCACCGAAAACACAGTTATAATGAATTATGGAAGGTGGTACATTGTAGCCATTTTAGAAAGTAAAGAAACAGATCTGTTACATTCCATAAGCAAACAGAGTAGACCCTGATCAGATGGCTCCTATAGGAGCCGTCTGATTTGGGTCTACTTTGTTTGCAAATGCATTAAAACACGTCTATATGAGGGAAAGGGTTAACTGGGCATTTATTAACCCGTTCCCTGTTGCATGTAAAAAATAATGACACCATGCATATTTATGAGCTCAATTCATTATTGTTTATTCATGAATGGCATATGTACACAGGACCTTTTGGTACTGGTAGAAACTATAGACTCAGATCTACAGTAAAACCTCTCTAAAACGGCCACTAAATTACATCAAGTAGTGTGTGTTAAAGGCAGGTGGCAGCTTAAAGCAAGGTGAAAGCTTTCTGTTTTACTTTCACCTTGCTTTAAGTGGCCACCTGCCCTAAATACCAAATAATTATCACAATTTATAGGCCGTTATAGAGAGGTTTTACTGTATAATAATTTCATAGGCAAATAGAGCAGACCCTAATCAGATGGCTCCTGTAGGAGCCATTTGATCAGAGTTAACCCTGTTTTCAAAGGCATGAAAAAGTGTTTGCATGAAGGGACAGGTTAATCGAAAAAAGGAGTCTTACTAGCATTGTGTCTATAAATGATGTGTTGTAGAAGTCTGTAAAATGGGGGTTGGGGGGTTGGGGGTTAGTTAAATGAAAAGTAATGTAGTTTAATGAAAAGTAATAAGTAGTGGACATTTTTTAGGAAGAATCACTTAAAATGTCCGAAATTTTGATGCTAAAGCATCGATGTCATCTATGTCATTTACACAAAATTTTGTATTTACCGTAATTGTTCGGATTGGTTCCCCGAGGTGTTCTGATTGGTTGCATATATTTTCTGATATGGCAATAATATTTCTAATGGCAATGTAAACTGATTATTTGTTATAATGGCATATGGACACAAGATGTTATGGCATAAACTTTAGAATCATATCTATATTACATATGTATATCACAGGCCTTTTTCTGGCGTGTACATGGGTCCATTAACCCATTACCTCATAGGCTATTTTTAGATAAAACCTCTTTGAATAAATCTACTGAAAAGGAGCATTAACTAGAGAAAAGGAAAATTTTAGAATTTTGTAGTTTGAAACCATTGTGATAAATAGAGCATTTGCTCCTACAGGAGCAAATGCTCTATTTATCACAATGGTTTCACAAAGTGACTTTTACAGAGTCGTCAAAAGTCGTCAATATCAGGGAAAGGGTTAAAAGGACCCATTCCCAATGCAAAATAGTTGTTAAATGGCACCAGCTGTGCTTTCCAAATCATTGTGTTTTAAACCTGAAACAAGATGTGTTTGTGAAACACTATGCCCCCCCCCTTGCCCAATTTGACCTTTGACCCTGAAGGATGACCTTGACATGTCACTCAAAATGTGCAGCATCATGAGAGACACATGCATACCAAATATCAAGTCTCAATCTCTACTGGTTCAGAAGTTATGCTCAATGTTTAAGTGGATGAACTTGAACTTGACATGTTACCCCTCAAAATGTGCGGCTTTATGAGATACATAGGCATGCCAAATATCAAGTCTGTATAATTATGTACTGGCTCAAAAGTTATGACCATTGTTAAAGTTTGTGACAAACAGACAGACAGACAGACAGAGCAAAAACAATATCCCCCCAGATCTAATCTGAGGGGCATTAAAATAATTCGAATGAATTTGGGTCTGCTCTGTTTGCAAAGGTGTACAAAGGCATATTTATAGAGTGTTAATAGTTATGGTAGTCACTGATCTAGATACATAATTATGTCTTTGTAATGTAAACTTTACAGGCAAGAAACATCGAAAAACTGTGATAACTTGTTTGGAGTGTGGGAATGTCAGGCGTTACCATAGTAACAGAAACAGGGTCCAGTGGCTGGATAGGGAGGAGTCTTGGGAAGCAATAACTGTAAATGGTAAAAAAGAAAAACATCAAAATCAACAGAATCAGGACACAAGGGGCAAAGGAAAACAGAAAGGAAAACATGGACAGGAAACTTGAAATCGGGCAGCAGAAGATCTGTGGACTTTGACAGTATGCAAGCCCATGCTGACAGTGATGGTGCTTCACAGTACAATACTGTAACCCTTTCCCTGTTGAATATCCATTTAATAAATAACGAAGTTATTTATGTCCTGAATTTTTATAATGGGAGCTTTAGCATTGGTAGAAAATGTAAAAAAATCAGATCTATATTATTCCACAAGCAATCAGAACAGACCCTGGTCAGATGGCTCCTACAGGAGCCATCTATCTGACCTGGGTCTGTTCTGTTTGCAAAGGCTTAAAAAGATGTTTACATGAGGGAAAGGTTTAATACAGACTCAAGTGCAAGACAAGTCTACATGTATTTGTCTTTAGCCTGATGTATAGTCATGTAAGAAATACTGAAATCATAAACATTTATTGGCTGATGTTTTTAGCTCACCAAACCACTAAGTGCTCAGGGTGAGCTTTTGTTATCGCCTGTTGTCCATCGGCGTGTGGCGTTCGTCGTTCGTTGTCCGTCGTCCACAATTTGGACCTTTAAAAATCTTCTCCTCTGAATCTACAGGGATCTCAACTTTCATCTTTGGCACATAGCATCATATTCAGGTCCTCTACAAAAGTTATATAAATTATGCCCCTGGGGTCAAAATTGACCCCGCCCCAGGGGTGCCTTGTTTTCAATAGAAACATATAGTAAAACTTTGAAAATCTTCTTCTCTGAAACCAGAAGGTTCTCAGCTTTCATAATTGGCACATAACATCATGTTCAGGTGCTCTACTAAAGTTATATAAATTATGGCCCTGGGGTCAAAATTGGCCCGCCCCAGGGTAGGGCAGTTTTCATTAGAATCATATAGTGCAAACTTTGAAAATCTTCTCTTCTGAAACTGGAAGGTTCTCAGCTTTCATATTTGGCACATAGCATCATGTTCAGGTCCTCTACATAAGTTATATTATTTATGGCCCCGGGGTCAAAATTGGCCCAGCCCCAGGGGTGGGCAGTTTTCAATAGAAACATATAGTGAAATCTTTGAAAATCTTCTTCTCTGAAACTGGAAGGCTCTCAGCTTTCATATTTGGCACATAGCATCATGTTCAGGTCCTCTACACAAGTTATATAAATTATGGCCCTAGGGTCAAAATTGGCCCCGCCCCAGGGGTGGGAAGTTTTCAATAGAATCATATAGTGCAAACGTTGAAAATCTTCTCCTCTGAAACTGGAAGGTTCTCAGCTTTCATATTTGTCACAGAGCATCATGTACAGGTCTTCTACATAAGTTATATTATTTATGGCCCCTGGGGTCAAAATTGGCCCAGCCCCAGGGGTGGGCAGTTTTCAATAGAATCATATAGGGCAAACTTTGAAAATCTTCTCTTCTGAAACTGGAAGGTTCTCAGCTTTCATATTTGCCACATAGCATCATGTTCAGGTCCTCTACATAAGTTATATTATTTATGGCCCCAGGGTCAAAATTGGCCCCGCCCCAGGGGTGGGCAGTTTTCAATAGAAACATATAGTGAAATCTTTGAAAATCTTCTTCTCTGAAACTGGAAGGCTCTCAGCTTTCATAATTGGCACATAGCATCATGTTCAGGTGCTCTACATAATTTATATAAATTATGGCCCTAGGGTCAAAATTGGCCCCGCCCCAGGGGTGGGAAGTTTTCAATAGAATCATATAGTGCAAACGTTGAAAATCTTCTCCTCTGAAACTGGAAGGTTCTAAGCTTTCATATTTGTCACAGAGCATCATGTACAGGTCTTCTACATAAGTTATATTATTTATGGCCCCTGGGGTCAAAATTGGCCCAGCCCCAGGGGTGGGCAGTTTTCAATAGAATCATATAGGGCAAACTTTGAAAATCTTCTCTTCTGAAACTGGAAGGTTCTCAGCTTTCATATTTGGCACATAGCATCATGTTCAGGTGCTCTACACAAGTTATATTATTTATGGCCCCAGGGTCAAAATTGGCCCCGCCCCAGGGGTGGGCAGTTTTCAATAGAAACATATAGTGAAATCTTTGAAAATCTTCTTCTCTGAAACTGGAAGGCTCTCAGCTTTCATAATTGGCACATAGCATCATGTTCAGGTGCTCTACATAATTTATATAAATTATGGCTCTGGAGTCAAAATTGGCCCCGCCCCAGGGATGGGAAGTTTTCAATAGAATCATATAGTGCAAACGTTGAAAATCTTCTCCTCTGAAACTGGAAGGTTCTCAGTTTTCATATTTGTCACAGAGCATCATGTACAGGTCCTCTACATAAGTTATATTATTTATGGCCCCGGGGTCAAAATTGGCCCAGCCCCAGGGATGGGCAGTTTTCAATAGAAACATATAGTGAAATTTTGAAAATCTTCTTCTCTGAAACTGGAAGGCTCTCAGCTTTCATATTTGGCACATAGCATCATGTTCAGGTGCTCTACATAATTTATATAAATTATGGCTCTGGAGTCAAAATTGGCCCCGCCCCAGGGGTGGGAAGTTTTCAATAGAATCATATAGTGCAAACGTTGAAAATCTTCAGTTCTTCTCTGAAACTGGAAAGTTCTCATCTTTCATATTTGGCACAAAGCATCATGTTCAGGTCCTCTACAAAGTTATATAAATTATGGCCCCGGGGTCAAAATTAGCCTCGCCCCAGGGGTGGGCAGTTTTCAATAGAAACAAATAATGAAATCTTTGAAAATCTTCTTCTCTGAAACTGGAAGGCTCTCAGCTTTCATATTTGGCACAGAGCATCATGTTCAGGTCCTCTTTAAAAGTTATATAAATTATGGCCCTAGGGTCAAAATTGGCCCTGCCACAGGGGTGGGCAGTTTTCAATAGAAACATATTGAGAAAACTTTGAATATCTTCTTCTCTTAAACTTGAAGGTTAGTCTCAGCTTTCATATTTGTCACAGAGCATCATGTTCAGGTCCCCTACAAGTTTTTCTAAATTATTCCCCTGGGGTCGAAATTGGCCCGCCCCAGGGCCGGCTAGTTTTCTACAGAAACATATGGTGAAAACTTTGAAAATCTTCTCCTCTGATTGTCTGGTGAGCGCTTCAGGGCCATTCTGGCCCTCTTGTTATAATTTTATATGAACACAAGAAGTTATTGCAGAAAATATAGAATATACAGTAGAACCTGTGCTCAGCGGCCATCAAAAATAGGTCTACGTATGGGCCTGCTGGACAGGTGGTAGCTTAATGCAGGTCAAAAGTAATACAGAAAGCTCCTGTAGGAGCCTTCTCCATTACTTTTTCCCTGCATTAAGCAACAACCTGCTTTTTAGCTCGTCCGTTTCGAAGAAATCACAAGCTATTGTCGTACCTCCCGCGTCCGCGTTGTCGTCGTCGTCCGAAATTTTAACATTGACCATAACTTCTGCATTTTTTCATTTACAACCTTCATTTTTGGTATGCATGTTCATCTTGACAATGACGACTGACGAGCGTTGGCACCCGCTTGCGGTGCTCTTGTTTAGACTGTTATGTTAGCCACTTAAGACAGGTTCCACTGTACTTCCTTGAGCAAAATCTGACCAGGCTGATCTGGGTTTACCCTGTTTGCAGTGGCCTCTGAACGTGTCTCAATCTGGTTAACACATTATTCCCTAGTGACGATTTTTTGCTCCTCTATAAAATTTGCATTGTGAATCCATTGTGACAAATAGAGCAAATGCTCTATTTATCACAATGGTTTCAAACTACAAAATTAAAAAAAAAAAATCATTTTCTCTAGTTATGTCTCCTCAATATGGGGAGACATATTGTTTTTGCCAGAGTTGTCTGTCTGTCTATCTGTCCGTCCGTCCGTCTGTCTGTCCATCACAAACTTGTGTCGCGGGTATCTCTGAAACCAGTTGGGCTAGAGTCACCAAACTTCACAGGAATGTTCACCAGAATAAGTTGTTGTGCACCTGGGTTTTTTTAATTGTCTCCCCCTGATAACTTTGGAGTTATTGCCCCGGTGACTTAAAATTAGAAAAACTTTGTGTCACGCATATCTCTGAAACCAATAGTACTAGAGTCACCAAATTTTACAGGAGTGTTCACCAGCATGAGTTGTTGTGCACCTGTTGTTTTTTAATTGTCTCCCCCTGATGATTGTTGAGTTATTACCCCTGATATGAACACTTAAATTCATACAAACTTTGTGTCATGCGTATTTCTGAAACCAGTAGGGCTAGAGTCACCAAACTTCACAGCATTGCTCACTATCGTGAGTTGTTTTGCACATGGGGTAATTGAATTGTCTCCCCTGTTAACTTTGGAGTTACTGCCCCTGATGACTTAAAATTAGACAAACTTTATTTAGTGTCGTGCATATCTTTAAAACCACTAGGGCTAGAGTCACCAAACTTCACAGGAATCTTGACCAGCATGAGTTGTCGTGCACCTGGATGTTTTGAATTGTCTCCCCCTGATAGTTGTTGAGTTATTGTCCCTGATATGATAACTTAGAATAATAGAAACTTTGTGCTGCATGTATCTCTGAAACCAGTAGGGCTAGAGTCACCAAACTTCAAAGGAATGTTCACCAGCATGAGTCGTTGTGCATCTGGGTTTTTTAATTGTCTCCCCATGATAAATTTGGAGTTACTGCCCCTTATGACTTAAAATAAGAGAAACTTTACATTGTGTCATGTGTATCTCTGAAACCACTAGTACTAGAGTCGGCAAACTTCACAGGAATGTTGACCAGCATGTGTTGTTGTGTACCTGTTTTTTTTAAATTGTCTCCCCCTGATAATGTTGGAGTTCCCCTGATGACTTAAAAAAATGAGACCCTGATAAGTTTGAACTTACAGACATTACACTTGTGTATTGGAAAGAGGATTTGAGGGGGAGACATCTGTTTTTGTGACAAAAACAAACCTCTAGTTAATGCTCCTTTTCGGTAGATTAATTCAAAAGGTAGGGTCTAAATATAGCCTGGGAGAGAATGAGTTAAGAGTAAAGATGAGTGTTAATCTAGCTCTTTACTCTATGAATTTGTCCATTTTGCAAACAGAGTAAACAGAGTATTTCTGCTATGGCCATTGCTGCCTGTGTCCAAGTATCGACATAAACTAATTAATACATGTACTCATGATGTCATTATATCTTACATGAACAGTCTTGGAGTCGAGAGTTTGCACAAAAGTTATGCAGAAAGCTCCCAAAGAAATCGTGAATTGTCAGTTAATAAGTTGATACATTTATGGGAGAGTGAGTCAGTTCAGACAATCAGATGCAAACTCTGAAAGACTCAAGTGTTCAATTACAAAGAGAAATCGAAGAAAAAACTGCAGTTTTTCATACACCCATTATAGGACAGAATGTTTTGTTATGGTGCTGTCCTTCATTAGATGGGTCATACTGTTATGAGATTTTTCATCTGTCTATTTGTTTGTTTGTCCAGGTTTATTATATGTATGAGGTCATAGGTCTCCAAACATTTTCTTTCATGCTTTGAGTTGAGAAATGAAACTTTGAATATGACTTTATTTTAACCCTTTCGCTGCCAATGCCGGATCTGTGATTACCTTTGCAAACAGTTTGGATCAAGGTGAGACGCAGAGTAACTCGGCGTCTCATCAGGATCCAAACTGTTTGTTACTGTTACTATGTTTTTGAAATAAAAATGAGGAAAATAAAAAAAAAGAAAATTCGTAGCAGACGACAAATTTGGCAGTGAAAAGGTTAAGATATTACAGGTTGAGATTGATTTTTGTCACATGTGTGCTTTGAGATTTTAAAGATACTTGGCACAGTGCTTTGATATGAAGCAATACAGATCTAGTTACACTGTGATCCGATTTAACTTATTTTTCCAGAGTTGTGGCCCAGTTTCATTTTTATTATACGCCCACTTAACAAAGGTGGTCGTATATTGGCATGGTCCTGTCCGTCCGTCCATTCGTCCGTCAACATTTTGTTGGTCCGCTGTTTTCTCGGAAAACTAATTGACAGATATTAATGAAAATTTGATTTGTCAATACGAAGTTATGGCCTTGCACTTAAAATGAATAATGCAAAATCTTTCATTCATTCTATATGATTTTTACTTCAAATTTCAGCTTACCTGAACTGAAGAGGATGAGCTGTTGCGACAGCGTTCCATCCATTGTCCGGCGTCCTGCGTCCGTCCACATTTTCAAACGACGTCTTCTATGAAACCACTGGCCCAATTTTCAAAACTAATAACATCAAAAACTAACGATCCCGAGGGACCAGAAAATATAACAACACTGAGAATGAAGTACGGGGCGACTTTAAACGGCCGCCACACAAGCACTTAACACCTGCTGTTGTAAAGTACATATATTCTGAAAATGGTTGATCCTTTGAAAGCAAAAGTAGAAATGCAAAAAGAGAAAATTTACAGACTCGGTTTTATTGAGTCTGTTCATGAGTAGTAATTAAAAGTGCAACATTACTCACGCCCCCTAGCACTGGCTTAAGCAGTATTCAATTTTCAAATTTGAACATTTTCTTCTCTGAAACTGGAAGGTTCTCAGCTTTCATATTTTGCACTTAGCATCATGTTCAGGTCCTCTACAAAAGTTATATTTATTATGACCTTGGGGTAAAAATTGGCCCTGCCCCAGGGGTAGCCAGAAACATATAGTGAAAACTTTGAAAATCTTCTCCACTGAATCTACAGGGATCTCAGCTTTCATATTTGGCACATAGCATCATGTTCTGGTCATCTACAAAAGTTACATAAATTATGCCCCTGGGGTCAAAATTGGCCCCGCGCCAGGGGTGGTCAGTTTTCAATAGAAACATATAGTGAAAACTTCGAAAATCTTCTCATCTGAAACTGGAAGGTTCTCAGCTTTCATATTTGGCACACAGCATCATGTTCAGGTCCTCTACAAAAGTTATATGAATTATGGCCCTAGGGTAAAAATTGGCCCGCCCCATGGGTAGCCAGTTTTCTATAGAAATATATAGTGAAAACTTTGAAAATCTTCCCTGATTGTCTGGTGAGCGATATCGGGGCCTTGCAGGCCCTCTTGTTTCAAGTGTTATATGTCAGTAATTTCTACTTATACACATGAAACATCACATACACATTAATTACCATCTGTGCTATCATTTGGCATCCCACCCATGCTGCCCCCAAGCCCAAGGTCAAGGTCAAATGACTTGGAAATATTCCGTGCAGTTGGTTGTCACATTTACGTGCAGTTGGTTGTCACAGTTTTTTCATTGTCTTTTATCTCACTAACCACTATAGCTATTGGCATAGATTGGCATATACACATTAAACATCATCCATACTTTCATTGCACACCAAATCCATGCTGCCCACAAGACCAAGGTCAAGGTCAAATGACTTAGGATTTTTATGTGCAGCTAGGCAAGCACCACCACGGGGGCATCACTGTGTCTTACAGACACAATTTTCTAGTATGTTTCATATTTTTAGCTCACCAGAAACTTTTGTGATCACCTGATGTCCGTCTTTGGTCAGCGTGAGGTGTGCGTCGTACGTTGTCAGTCTTCAACAATTTGAACCTTTAAAAATCTTCTTCTCTGAATCCACAGGGTTCTCGGATTTCATCTTTGGCACATATCATCGTCTGTAGGGACTCTACAAAAGTTCTATAAATTATGCCCCTGGGGTCAAAATTGGCACCACCCCAGGGGTGCATTGTTTTCAATAGAAACATAGAGTGAAAACTTTGTAAATTGTCTTCTCTTAAACTGGAATGTTCTCAGCATTCATATTTGGCACATAACATCATGTTCAGGTCCTCTACAAAAGTTATATAAATTATGCCCCATGGGTCCAAATTGGCCCATCCCAGTGATGGCCAGTTTTCTATAGAAACATATAGTAAAAACTTTGAAAATCTTCTCCTATGAAACTGGAAGGTTCCCAGCTTTCATATTTGGCCCAGATAATCATGTTCAGGTCCTCTAAAAAAGTTATATAAACTATGCCCCTAGGGTCAAAATCGACACTACCCCAGGAGTGGCTAGTTTTCTATAGCAGACTGCATTTCAATAGTGGCCTAGTCAAATCAGTGGTCAGTGGCTATTTTTAGCATACATGTATTGTTGGAGTGAGGCCACAGTTCAAAAAATTATTTGTTTGCCCTTTACCGACCCTAGATTTTAGAAATGGGTTGGTAGGTAGGAAAATAATTTAATTTTTTTGTCTGAAAAATTGTACTCTATATTAATATTTATAAAACTGTTTTGGCACCGTAGCTATAGTACCTTATGTATGCATCTTACGTATAACTATAACATCTCATTTGTTATAGTGAAAACTTTGAAAATCTTCTCTTGATTGTCTGGTGAGCGATATCAGGGCCATCATGGCCCTCTTGCTATTATTAGATCTAGTATACTGGATTTCGTGTGTTACCAGCACTTCAGTTGTCTTTGGTGATAGTTATGTCTCTCCCATTTATGGGGAGATATATTGTTTTTGCCAGAGTTGTCTGTCTGTCCGTCCGTCCGTCCGCACTCACCAAAGGGTAGTTGTGTGACTTTTTCTAACTAGTCCCACAAGTAAAATCATTAACCTGGCCATCTCTTGTGACATTAACCTGGCCATTTCTTGTGACATTAACCTGGCCAGTTGTGGGACATAGGGTTAGGGTTAGGGTTAGCTTCCAGATCATTATTTTCCAAAGTTAGAGCCAAAAATAGTTTTTCTTGTGGGACTAGTCACACAAGAAAAGATCAAAGGAAAAGGTCACACAACTACCCATCCGTTAGCATGTCCGTCCGTCTGTCTGTCTGTCTGTCCGTCACAAACTTGTGTCGCGCATATGTCTGAAACCAGTTGGGCTAGAGTCACCAAACTTCACAGGAATGTTCACCAGCATGAGTTGTTGTGCACCTGGGGTTTTTGAATTGTCTCCCCCTGATAACTTTAGAGTTATTGCCCCTGATGACTTAAAATTATAAAAACTTTGTGTCGCGCGTATCTCTGAAACCGCTAGTACTAGAGTCACCAAACTTCACAGGAATGTTGACCAGCATGAGTTGTTGTGCACCTATGGTTTTTGAATTGTCTCCCCCTGATAATTCTTATTATAATAGTTATTGCCCCTGATATGAATACTTAAATTTATACAAACTTTGTGTCGCGCGTATCTCTGAAACCAGTAGGGCTAGAGTCCCCAAACTTCACAGGATTGTTCACATGCATGAGTTGTTTTGCTCTTGGGATTTTTTGATTGTCTCCCCCTGTTAACTTTGGAGTTACTGCCCCTGATAACTTAAAATGAGACAAACTTTACTTAGTGTTGTGCATATCTCTGAAACCACTAGGGATAGAGTCACCAAACTTCACAGGAATGTTGACCAGCATGAGTTGTTGTGCACCTGGGATTTTTGAATTGTCTCCCCTTGATAATTCTTGAGTTACTGCCCCTGATATGATTACTTTCAATTAGAGAAACTTTGTGTCATGCATATCTTTAAAACCAGTAGGGCTAGAGTCACCAAACTTCACAGGAATGTTTACCAGCATGAGTTGTTGTGCACCTGGGTTTTTTTAATTGTCTCCCCCTGATAATTCTTGAGTTACTGCCCCTGATATGTTAACTTAAAATTAGAGAAACTTTGTGCTGCACGTATCTCTGAAACCAGTAGGGCTAAAGTCACCAAACTTCACAGGAATGTTCACCAGCATGAGTTGTTGTGCATCTGGGTTTTTTAATTGTCTCCCCCTGATAAATTTGGAGTTACTGCCCCTTATGACTTAAAATAAGAGAAACTTTACTTTGTGTCATATGTATCTCTGAAACCACTAGTACTAGAGTCACCAAACTTCACAAGAATGTTGACTAGCATGTGTTTTTGTGTACCTGGGGCTTTTGAATTGTTTCCCCCAGACAATGTTGGAGTTATTGCCCCTGATGACTTAAAATTAGACCCTGATAAGTTTGGAGTTACAGACATCACACTTGTGTATTGGAAAGAGGATGGGAGGGGGAGACATCTGTTTTTGTGACAAAAACAAACCTCTAGTTTCAGTTGCTTTTTAATGTTTAATAAATTTTATCCAATCCATAGCCTAGAAAGTAATTTGCTGTCAGAGGTACCACTCTCTTCTTTGTTTCTATCGAATGCCAGGGCAATATGTCTGTTTGACTGTGGAGTGTACTTGCTCAATATTTATTATGTGGTCCCGATGGATGTGGAACAAAGCAAGCCGTGTCAAACTTTGCTTGGTCAGCTGGTAGCTTGCCTTGACAACCTTGATGATATTTTAAATAATAATAGTGATAGAGGTTGCTAATCAAGCTCAACAACAAGCGCATTGACTTTGACTTAATGGAGCACATTCCTGTTTTATTTCATTCCAGACAGCTGGTGTTAGTTCTTTTTGAGAGAAGAATCTGAGATTTAAGTCTGAGAATGGAGATACGCAACCCATCTTAGAACTAGCTGTGTCGGAAGATGGTCCTTGGAAAAACTGAGTGAAATTGAGTCTCCAGTACTCTTGAATGGTGTCAGCAACAACACTTTATGGTGATTTGTCTAGCAGAAATTTCTGTTGCTACAAGGAAATGTTCTGCTAATTTGCTAGATCTGCTGCCTTTAGCCAAAATCACTGTAGTACTGTTACCCCTTTGAAGAGACAAAACATAATCGGAAGCCTTTACTAGGTTGCATTGTGGATTTTGCATTATATCAAAAAGTCTAATGGGTGACTACCAACACATTGAGCGATGACAAAGTCAAATGATATCATAGCCTTCTAAAGAGACAATCAGTTGACATTGTCTTGGTGTTCATTCCAACCTGTAATTCTGTGAGAGTTTCTAGTATGACAGAAAAGTTCCTGTAAAAAGCAGAAACATTTTCAGAATGCTGGGACCATCTTGTTGGAAATGACTTCTATAGCTTTTCCCCATTGTCTTCATGGATAAATGCCCAGTTACATTAAGGAACTGGTCAAGAAGTACAAGATGTCACCAACAACAGTAAACAAAACAAGAGGGCCATGAGGCCCTGAAGCGCTCACCTGAGATAACCCCAGGGGCAGGGCCAGTTTTAACCAAGAAGTCATCATTTGTACAACCTTGGTAGAGAACCACAAGGCAAAGCAGTATGCCATTAATTAAAGGTCTAAGCCTTATGATTTCAGAGAAAAATAATATTTTATATTTTTCCCATGAAAAACTGATAAGCCCCAAGGCAGGGCCAATTTTTGCCCAGAGGTCAGGGTCGTAAGTTTAACATTCATGACAGAGGAGCACAAGCCAAAGCTACATATTTGTAGAGGATCAAAAACTGATAAGCTCTTGGGCAGAGCCATTTTTTGCCCGGGGGTTATAATTTGAACAATCTTTGTAGAGGATCATTAGAGGATGATACATACCAAATATCAAAGGTCTAGGTCTTACAGTTTCAGAGAAGATTTTTAAAGATGTTCCTATAAAAAACTGATAAGCCCTTGGGCGGGGCCATTTTTTGCCAGACGGTCATAATTTGACCAATCTTTATAGAGGATCATATGATCATGCTACATATCAAAGGTCTAGGCCTTACAGTTTCAGAGAAGACGATTTTTTAAAATGTTCCTATGAAAAACTGATTAGCCCTTGGGCGGGGCCATTTTTGGCCCGGGACTCATAATTTGAACAATCTTTGTAGAGTACCATAAGATCGTGCTACATACCAAATATCAAAGGTCTAGGCCCTATTACAGCTTCAGAGAAGAATTTTTTTTTAAAGATTTCCCTATGAAAAACTGATAAGCCCTTGGGCAGGGCCATTTTTTGCCCGGGGGTCATAATTTGAACAATCTTTGTAGAGGACCATAAGATCATGTTACATACCAAATATCAAAGGTCTAGGCCTTACAGTTTCAGAGAAGAAGATTTTTAAAGATTTTCTTATGAAAAACTGATAAGCCCTTTGGCGGGGCCATTTTTGGTCCAGGGTACAAAATATGGTTAAAATCGGGTCAGCAGTTTCAGAGGAGATGTCGTTTGAAAATGTGGACGGACACCGGACGGATCGCGATCACAATAGCTCATCCTGAGCCTTTGGCTCAGGTGAGCTAAAAAGGAAAATGATTACTCATATGGCAATGATATAAGGGGTATAATCCCTGCTTTACGATATGTCCTGATTGAAGAAGTTATTTCCCACTGATTAAAATGATCTGAAAATTAGCAAGTGAAACAGCATACATTGATTAACCCTTTCCTTCATGAAAATGCATTTGCAAACAGATTTGACCCAGATCAGACACCTGATAAGGGCCTGCTCTGTTTGCTAATGGAATTTGAAAGATCTGTTTCTTTTCTTTCTGAAATGGCTATGTACAATGTATCATCTTCGGTATTTAACTATTTTGTCCTTGAAGATTCTGTAGGTATTGAAAGTTGGAATAAACATAGCACAGGAGAAGGGTTAACTACAACAAAATAAATGCATACTTCTTAATTAAGATTAATCCTTGGTAAGCTATTCCAAGTGTTCCAAGCATACATCAAATCAACATACTTTCCTTAATCCTATCCCTCATACAAACACCTGTTCATCAAATGGCTCCTGTAGTAGCCGTCTGATCAGGATCTGCTCTATTTGCTTATGAAATTATGATAAACATTTATGCTGTCATTATTTCTTACCTGATTATTCGACTGGGAAAGTGTTAAGTAGCAGACTTAAAAATGTGGGAGTTATGTCAACCACAGGGGATTGCACTATGAAGTATCAACCTCAACAGAAAACAAGAGGGTCATGATGGCCCCAAATTGCTCTCCAGGTTACTATAGATGCATACACTGTATTTCTATGTAAAAATAAGTCAGCTTCAAATTGGGGCCAAGATGAAACCAAGGGCCATAATTTTAGGCCTTGAGGTTAAAATTTGAACAATCTTAATAAAAGAACATTAGGTGATGCTTCATATAAATTTCAAAGGTCTGGGCCTTACAATTTCACAGAAGAAGATTTTTAAAAAATTTCCTATGAAAAACTGATAAGCCAGGTGGGTCATATTGGTCCACGGGTCATAATTTGAACAATCTTGGTAGAAAATCATTAGATGATACTACATACCAAATTTCAAAGATCTAGGCCTTACAGTATCCGAGATGATTTTTAAAGATTTACCTATAAAAAACTGATACCCCACCCCACGGGCGGGGCCATTTTTGGCCCTGGGGTCACAATTTGAACAATCTTGGTAGAAAATCATTAGATGATGCTACATGCCACATACGAAAGGTCTAGGCCTTACAGTTTCTGAGATGAAGAATTTTTAAAGGGTTTCTTATGAACAACTGATAATTTGAACAATCTTTTAGAGGACCATTAGATGATGCTACATACCAAATATCAAAAATCTAGGCCTTACAGTTATAGAGAAGATTTTTAAAGATTTTCCTATGAAAAACTATTACGCCCCGGGGTTAGGCTATTTTTGGTCCGGGGGAAATAATTTGAAAATCTTTGTAGAAGACCATTAACATACCAAATATCAAAGGTCTAGGCCTTACAGTTTTAGAGAAGTAGATTTTTAAATATTTTCCTTTAAAAAAACCTGATACGCCCTGGGATGGGGCCTATTTTGGTCCAGGGGTCAAAATTTGAAAATCTTTGTAGAGGGCCATTAGATGATGCTACATACCAAATATCAAAGGTCTAGGCCTTACGGTTTCAGAGAAGAAGATTTTTAAATATTTTCCTATGAAAAACTGATAAGCCCCGGGGCGGGGCCATTTTTGGTCCGGGGGTCGCAATTTGAACAATCTTTTTAGATGACCATTAGATGATGCTACATACCAAATATAAAAAGGTCTAGGCCTTACGGTTTCAGAGAAGATGATTTTTAAAGATTTTCCTGTTAAAAACTGACAAGCCTCGAGCGGGGCATTTTTTGTCCGGGGGTCATAATTTGAACATTTTTTTGTAGAGGACCATTAGGTGATGCTACATACCAAATATCAAAGATCTAGGCTTTGTGGCTTTGTGAGAGAAAAAGATGTTTAAGAAAATTGTTGACGATGCCAGACGCCGAAGACAGTCCCCTCACAATAGCTCACCTGGCATTTTGTGCCAGGTGAGCTAAAAAAGTATGAACACTAGATATATAGACTATATATCTAGTGTTCATACATGTTTTTTCTGTTGAGGTTTACTTCATTGTGATGGTCCCCTTTGATGTAAACCATGAATACTGAAGTGAAGTTAACAAGTTTTTACTTTACATGCTCTAACTAAAACACCAACTAAGTATATGCATTGAACAATTAATTACAATGTGCAGTCTGCATAACCTAACTCTTATCCATTTTATAATTGTTTCCAATTAGAGGGTCAGGCTTGACTGATGGGTCTGGCACTAGATTTTGTTGTTTTGAAGTTAGATGTATACAAATACATAATTTGCTGTATATTGGCGACAAATCATCATAATGACCCCAGAGTCTCTGGTTAACCCTTTACCTATGCTGTGTTTACTCCAAATTTCAATACCTACTGAATATTCAGTGACAAAATAGTTTTAACGAAATATGGAAGGTGGAACATTGTAGCCATTTTAGAAAGTAAAGAAACAGAACTATCAAATTCCATAGGCAAACAGAGTGCTCAGAGCCTGATCAGACAGCTCCTCTAGGAGCCGTCTGATAAACACGTTTATATGAGGGAAAGGGTTAAGGAACTTAATATCTCAGATAATCTGAGCTAACCCTTCCTACTTGACACACTGGCAAAGGCATTTTCACAGGCTTTTAACCCATTACCTCATAGGCTATTTTAGATACAATCTTTTTAAATAAATCTGCCGAAAAGGAGCATTAACTAGGGAAAAGGAATATTTTAGAATTTTGTAGTTTTAAACCATTGTGATAAATAGAGCATTTGCTCCTCATGAAGCTGCAACGTTTGGGTAGTGTCATATCAAAATCAATGTCACATTTAATGATCAAAAGCCATGATTACAGACTGGCTGCCACGGGGCATGCATATTATACAAACATCTGTTGTTATTACTTGACCAGATTAAACTGAGACTTTGTGCATATTCCGTATATATTCGTATGTATTGTAGTCGAATTCATCAGAGTATAGCCGGAAACGCTAAAGGAAATTGATGAGTCTCGGTTTAAAATGGTCAAGTAATAATAAACACTCTATATTTACTATACTCTATACTTAATTGAGAATGTGTCATAAGTTATCATTGACCCTTTCCCTGTTCAATATTAAATGACATCATGAATATGCATTAGCTGTATTTTTATAGTGTAAAAAATAATCAAAATCTTTTAGTTTGACAAAACCTGTTCAATCATATCTATATGTTTTGCAGGCCCTGATCTGGGTCTACTCCGTTTGCAAATGCGTGAACGTGGGTTTATATGAAGGAAAGATTCACCAAAATTCAGTGCAGTTTATAATATACATGTATTAACTTTCAGGCGACTGAACAGTCTGCTCCATTTGCTTATGACATTATTGTAGAGCTGATTGCATTCCCATCCCAGATTTACCTGTCATGCTAGAGATCACCTCTTTATGTGATGAGTAGTCATGCAGGACCCTCATTTATTATGAATAGTAAAATCTTTATGCTCAGCTGAGCTTTTGCTATCGCCAACCATCCTGCCACCTGTCAACAATTTCTTTAACACTTTCCTTCATATAAAGGTATAAATTAAAATAAGCCAAATTTTGACAAAAATAACAAAGGGCAATAACTCCAAAAACACTGAAGACAGAGTTATAGACATTGTGCACTGCAGTTGTGGTCAATGTGGTCTATCTGTACATGAAGTTTGAAGTCAATAGCTTTTATACTTTGAAAGTTATGATCCGGACAAGCCAGATTTTGAGAAAAATAACAAAGGGCAATGACTCCAAAATTACTGAAAACAGAGTTATGGACCTTGTGCACTGGAAGTTATGATCCGGACATGGTGGACGGACGGACAGACGTAGGACATTGAAAGGGTTAAACGGCATTTCCTCTCTAACCACTAGGGGTTCTACCTGAAAACTGTTTATCAGAGTACATCGACAACCATCAAGTTCTATAAGAGAACATTGATAACCATGAAGTTCTACCTAAAAACTGTATATCAGAGTACATCGACAACCATCAAGTTCTATAAGAGAACATAGACAACCATCAAGTTCTACCTAAAAACTGTATATCAGAGTACATCGACAACCATCAAGTTCTATAAGAGAACATAGACAACCATCAAGTTCTACCTAAAAACTGTATATCAGAATACATCGACAACCATCAAGTTCTATAAGAGAACATAGACAACCATCAAGTTCTACCTAAAAACTGTATATCAGAGTACATCGACAACCATCAAGTTCTATAAGAGAACATAGACAACCATCAAGTTCTATAGGAGAACATTGACAACCATCAATTTCTACCTGAGCCTGAGGGATAAAAAAACAAACAAATTATCAAACTTTACTTTTTATTGACTGAGAATAAAAACTTAAGTTTGGGGAATATTGGTTATAAACAACACAGCCTTAAGTGACTTGACAGTAAACACAATGTAAAATATATTTAACAATTTCGGACAATTGCATGTGCATTGCAACTCATTCTTCATGTACTAAATGAATATTCATACATTATAACATACATCTCCTGATGAATATTAATTACAGTAATTCTTGTAGTAAAACAAGAGGGCCATTATTCCCCTGATATCGATCACCAGACAATTCAAAGTTTTCACTATGTTTCTATAGAAAACTGGCCAAACCTGGGGCGGACCTCATTTGACCCCAGGGGCAAAATTCATATAATTACTTTTATAGAGGACATCAATATGATGCTATGTGCTAAATATGAAAGCTGAAAACATTCCAGTGACAGAGATAAAGATTTTCAAAGTTTTCACTATATGTTCTATTGAAAACTGACCACCCCTGGGGCGGAGCCAATTTTGACCCCAAGGGCATAATTTATATAACTTTTGTAAAGGACATAAACATTATGCTATGTGCCAAATGTGAAAGCTGAGAACCTCCAGTTTCAGAGGAGAAGATTTCCAAATTTTTCACTATATGTTTCTATTGTACTCCCCCCCCCCCCCTGGGGGCTGTCCAATTTTGACCCCAGGGGCATAATTCATATAACTTTTGTAGAGGACCTGAACATGATGCTATGTGCCAAATGTGAAAGCTGAGAACCTTCCAGTTTCAGAGGAGAAGATTTTCAAAGTTTTCACTATAATTCTATTGAAAACTGGCCACCCCTGGAGCGGGGCCAATTTTGACCCCAGGGGTATAATTTATATAAAGTTTGTAAAGGACCTGAACATAATGCTATATGCCAAAGATGAAAGCTGAGAACCCTGAAGATTCAGATTCAGAGGAGAAGATTTTTAAAGGTTTAAATTGTTGACGCGGGACGACGTACGACGACGGACATCTGGCCATCACAAAAGCTCACCCTGAGCACTTTGTACTCTGTTAGCTAAAAATGAAACTAGAAAACATCAATAAAATTCTTCAACACTCCTTTCTGTACAATTTAACAGTGAAACATTACATTAAATGAAATCATTTGCAACATTTTGGAAATATTGTATCATTTGAAACATTTATCAATCACACATTTATGACATTATAATATCAATCACACATTTATTACATGGTAATCATTTTGCAACCTAACATAAAACTAGAGGTTTTTGTCACAAAAACGGATGTCTCCACTCTAATAAAAACAATATGTAAAGGGAAATCACTAAAAATGTTATGGTCTTGATGATGAATGATACTTCCCCTCATTATGCGCTTTCCACACTACATTGTTCAAGAAGAACATGATAACAGCTAATAACTCTAAAAATACTGATACTAGATTCTAGGCCCTTGTGCATGACACTTACTTTCATCATGCTCTTTCCAAAATTAAAATGTAATTCCAATAGCATCAGTCGAACAGAGGAGTTATTGATCAGCCAAAAAATGTAACAAAGGGCAATAACTTCAAAAGTATTGAAGACAGAATTATGGCCCTTGTTCATGACACTTTCTCTCATCATGCTCTTTCCATATATGAAGTTTCAATACGATTGCAAGAGACATGTAGGAGTTATTGTCTGGACAAGAAAGAATTAAACAAATGTACAAGGGGCAATAACTCTAAATTTATTGAAGCTCGAGTTAAGTATCTTATGCATGACACTTTCTCTTATCATGATCCTTCCATGTATGAAGTTTCACTCCTATAGCATGTGTCACATAGGAGTAATCATCCGGACAAAAAATTGTTGTTTTTTTTACAAAGGGCAATAACTCCAATATTAGTGAAGCCAGAATTATGGACCTTGTGCATAACACTTCCTCTAATTATGATCTTTCCATATATGAAGTTTCAATCCAATGGCATGAGCCATATAGAAGTTATCGTCCGGACAAAAAAGTGTGAATTTTTTTACAAAGGGCAATAACTCCTATATTAGTGAAGCCAGAGTTATGTACCTTAAGAATGACACTTCCTCTCATTATGCTCTTTCCATATATGAAGTTTCAATCAACTGGCATCAGGCATATTGAAGTTATTGTCCGGACAAAAAATTGTGATATTTTTTACAAAGGGCAATAACTCCAATATTAGTGAAGCCAGAGTTGTGGACCTTGTGCATAACACTTCCTCTTGTCATGATCTTTCCATATATGAAGTTTCAATCCAATGGCATGAGCCATATAGGAGTTATCGTCCGGACGAAAAAGTGTGATTTTTTTTACAAGGGGCAATAACTCCTATATTAGTGAAGTCAGAGTTATGGACCTTGGGCATGACACTTCCTCTCATTATGCTCTTTCCATATATGAAGTTTCAATCAACTGGTATCAGGCATATTGAAGTTATAGTCCGGACAAAAAGTGTGACGGACAGACAGACGGACATGCTAACAAATGGGTAGTTGTGTGACTTTTTCCTTTGATCTTTTCTTGTGTGACTAGTCCCACAAGAAAAACTATTTTTGGCTCTAACTTTGGAAAAGAATGATCTGGAAGCTAACCCTAACCCTAACCCTATGTCCCACAACTGGCCAGGTTAATGTCACAAGAAATGGCCAGGTTAATGTCACAAGAGATGGCCAGGTTAATGATTTTACTTGTGGGACTAGTTAGAAAAAGTCACACAACTACACTTTGGTGAGTGCGGATGGATGGACAGACGGACGGACAGACAGACAGACAACTCTCACGAAAACAATATGTCTCCCCCATATAAATATGGGGGGAGACATAATTATGACATAATCAGACGTCTAGATAAGATGCATAAATTAAACCATTTCCAAGAACAACATAACCCTATTTAACCCTATGCTGTGACCACTATTTAGAATTGTCTGCGATTCAAAAGTGTGGTCACAACATAGGGTTAGGTGGAGACCGGACAGTTTTAGTATTTGAATACGCACGGTTTTCTGTTGCTCTGGAAATAATTATCATTTGCAGCCTTTATCAATTATGACATCATTTGGAACATTTACCAATTACACAATATTGATATATAATTAAAAACATTTATCAAGTACACATTTATGACATTTAATTTGCAATTTTTATCAATTAGACATGTATGACATATAAATACCAAATTGTATCAATTACATGTGCTCAGTTATGTCATATGTTTGCAAAATTATAATCGTTGACCAGTTTTTTGTATGACTTTGCAAACTGAACTGGTAAAGGGTTAAAAAACAAGAGTGTTCCAGGGAACACCCAGGTCGCCTGTTAGCAGAAGTGTTACTAACTAGATGCCCACGGACAACATGTCAAGCCCACAAGTCATTCACCAATAGTAAATGCTAAACTTAGACAGAGAAGCTCCTGATCTAGAGCAACATTTATACCTAGTCATTTCACAATCCAAACATGGAGTTCTAAGAGCCTGGACAAGCAATATAAATACATTTTTTACCTTTGACCTTTAAGTATGACCTTGACCTTTCAGCTACAGACCTGGTGTTTGCATGCTACATGCTGTACCTTCTAGAGAAACATTTATGCCTAGTCATTTCACAATCCATCCATGAATTTCTCAGACAGAGCCCGGACATGCAAAAATATACAAGTTTTTTACCTTTGAGCGCTAAGTATGACCTTGACCTTTCAGTTACTCACAGGGGTTTTTCACGTGACACACTGTATTTTCTACAGGAACATTTATGCCTAGTCATTTCAGAATCCATCCATGGAGTTCTGAGTTGGAGCCCGGATAAGACCAGACAGACGCACTGACGGATGCACAGACAGACGGACACACTAACATAAACCCACCAGGTGCAGACATTGTGGCGTTTATGTCAAGGTCACCGCAAGCGGGCTCGACAAAAATGATGTTACAAAAACAGTGTGTCGTATGTTGAACATTCTTGGCAGAGGAACACAAGGCAAAGCTACATACCAAATATAGAAGGTATGGGTCTTATGAATTCAGGATTTGGTTCGGTTTTTATCGGAATTTACACTGTTTTATGGAACTAAGATGTTTTAAGGTTTTTACTTACGTAAGTATATGAAAAATTAATATGCCCCAGGTCGGGCCATTTTTTACCAAAGGGACATAATTTGTGCAATCTTGGTAGAGGAATATATGGTTAAGCTGCATGTCAAATACCGGTATTAACACTATCCCTCATAGAAACGTGTAATCATGTGTTTGCAAACAGACTAGACCCAGATCAGATGGCTCCTCTTTGGCTCAGGTGAGCTAAAAAGTGCCATAATTCTATCAAGCATCATCCTACAGGAGCTTTCTGTGTTACTTTTGTCCTGAATTGAGCTACAACCGATTACAGAAACTTCAGAATGAGACTAACTGTGAGTGGTTACTGTACACAGGTTAATTATATTTCTTAATTACCTGATTACAAATAGAAGAATGAGACATTATTACAATCTGTAAATGTACATGTATCCCTCATAAAAATAAATCTGAGAAAACTAAGATCAGACAGTTATGTAGGAACTGTCTGATCAGGATCTGCTCTGTTTGCTTATGACATAATATAGATCTGAGTCTTCAGTTTCTGACATGATAAATTGCCAAACAATCCTGGATTTGATTTCCAACCATTTACCTGTAAACTACTTAACTATACCCTGTTACACCTCTCCCCCTTTTTTGATTCCTCTCCCCCTTTTTTCTAGAGGAACTTGTTGTATCTCACAAGAAATCAGACTTGTACACGGTCTAAATTTTAACCCTTTCCTCCATAAAAACGCCTTTCTACACCTTAGTAAAAGTCACTTCTTAAAACCATTGTGATAAATAGAGCATTTGCTCCTACAGGAGCAAATGCTCTTTTTATCACAATGTTTTCAAACTACATGTACAAAATTCTAAAATTTTACTTTTCTCAAGTAAATGCTCCTTTTGGGTAGATTCATTCAAAGATGGGTCTAAAACAGTTTATGAAGGAAAGGGTTAATATGGCATCAAACTAACAGACCAACTGGTGAAAACATTGTGGCCCGATCAGGGCTCAAACCCAGGCAATCTGGTTAACCCTGTCTCACTCTAACCATTGAGCTTACAAGCTTATTGATTTCCCACTAATACCTGTGTCAGCAACCAAACTCAATCCCATTACACAATAAATTCTTTTGCCCACTCTGCTGTGAGTCATGGCTTCAAAAAGTTTTCATATTATAAAACTAGTGATCTGGTTAAAGTTACCAGCATTTAAATAAAGTCAATGAAATAACCTTTTCATATACATGTTTAAATGACTTTTCACACATTTGCAAACAGAGAAGACCCAAAATCAGATGGCTCCTATAAAAGCCGTCTGATCAGGGTCTAAATGACGTTTGCTTTGGACATGAGATTGATCCCATTCTACGGTTTTTATCAAAGAAAAAATTTACATCATTCTTATAATCAGCTAAGAAATATTCATGATATTATTTTTTACATGAACAATAACACTAAACAGGGAAACCAAGAAATAATAAAGAATAATATCTCATCTATATCCCCCCCCCCCTTTTTTCCATTTTACTAAATTAAATTTTTAAGACCAAACAGATCCCTGAGGTAAACACAGGTAATACAGAAATACATGTTTCTATATTAACCCTTTCCCTCATATAAACGTGTTTTCACGCATTTGCAAACAGAGTAGACCTAGATCAGACGGCTCCTAGAGGAGCCGTCTGATCAGGGTCTACTCTGTTTGCTAATAGAATTTCATAGATCTGATTCTGTGCTTTCTAAAATGTCTACAATGTTCCACCTTCCATATTTCTTTATAACTATTTTGTCAATGAATATTCAGTAGGTATTGAAATTTAGATGAAATATAGAACAGGGAAAGGATTAACAAACACTGAGTAACTAATCAACATAACAGGGCAAGCCTTCTCGATTCTATTTTCCCTATGATGATGTGTGTCAACATTTTGTCGGAGACCTCAGTCTGCTGGGGATTACTCCATTTTAAGGCTCTCATATGAAAGGGAGATTGGCCTCAAAACTTCACATGCCCATTCATGCTAAGGTCCTCAAACAAAGAGCCCACCCATATCACCCTGCACATTACCTAAACCATCCAAAAACCCAAAACATGGCACTGTAATTATTAATTCTAAAGCCCTTTACCCCATAGATACACCTTTGCAAACACCCTTCTCTGTTTTCATAATGGCATAATATAGATCTGAGTTTACAGTTCTGCAGCGTTTCTTCCTGATTGTTTTTTTGTATAACTTATAATCATTATACAGTTGAACTTCGATATCTCGAACTCGGATAACTCGAACTTTGGGATAACTCGAACAAAAGGTTTAGTCCCTGCAAAACTTACAATACAGAATTGCTCTAAAATGTATCGCTACAGGTATCTCGAAACACATATGACAGCTTAATACAAGTCTAAAGTAGGAGCTTTCAGCATTACTTTAGACTTGTATTAAGCTGTGGCCTTGAGAAAACGTTCAGAGTAGAAATCGGATGACTCGAACTCCTCTTATCCTCAACTAATTTCACTTGAAGTTGGAGTTATTGAAGTTCATGTATCATTACTTCTTTCATGAATATTCATGGAGTAAAGGGGTAACCCACTTCCAATTAACCCCTTTACTCCATGAATATTCAGGTAAGAAATTATGACATCATGAATATTAATCAGATTAATTGTCATAACAGCACATGGAATTTTTAGCCATGGCAAAACATATCTAGACCCACATCAGACCTATAGGAGCCATCTGAGCTGGTCTACTCTGTTTGCAACGATGTGAAAAAGGCATTTATATAAGGGAAATGGTTAGTAAGATACTATATTACTTGGACATCTCATCTTAATCAAAACTGTTCGCGAAGGTAATCATAAATAGGTCTTTCTATGCCTATGCAAACAGAGTAGACCCAGTTCAAACAGCTTCTGATCAGGGTCTGCTCTGTTTGCTTATGAAATTATAATAGATCTGACTAGTTTCTAAAATACCAACAACTCAGGTGTAGACATGCCATTATAAATACTCAGATAATAAATATTCATGATATCAACATTTCTTACATGAATATTCAACAGTGAAAGAGTAAACTCATAGCATGCTGTTCAAAGTACAGTAAAACCTCGATTATCCAAACACTAAAATACGTATTATTATCGATCTTTAAGACAGGTGGCAGCTTAATGCATGGTGAAAGTCATGCAGAAAGCTCCTCTAGGAGCTTTCTGCATGACTTTCATCATGCATTAAGCAGCCACCTGCCTAAAAGGGTCTAAATTCGTTTATAACGAAAATTCGAATAATCGAGGTTTCACTGTATTTGTAAACAAGAGTCAACATTCTCCTATAACCAATTCCCTCATTTTTGAAACCATTGTGATAAATAGAGCATTTGCTCCATAGGAGAAAATGCTCTATTTATCACAATTGTTTCAAAACTACACATTACTAAAATTTCACTCTTTTTTTCTAACAAATGCTCCTTTTCAGTAGATCTATTAAAAAAGGTTGGGTATCAAAAAAGTCTGGGAGGTAATGGGGTAAGAGACAGCCATAGATATATAGTTGTGTGTGTGTATATGTGCTACATCCTGTAGAGACAGCCATAGATATATAGTTGTGTGTGTGTGTATGTGTGTGTGTGTGTGTGTGTGTGTGTGTGTGGGTGCGTGTGTATGTGCTACATCCTGTAGAGACAGCCAGCTTCATCATTTTTGTTGATCTCTTCATCTCTCTGAGGGTCTGGATTGTTTACTGTAATGTGGATTTCCCATAGCCCTGGTCACTGTAAAACCTAGAGAAAAGAATGGAAAATAAAATGTGAAAATATGTGAATATTAATGTAAGACATTATGACATCATGAATACTCATTAGATTATTAAGAACACCAGAACTTTTAGACATAACAGAAACTGTAGAATCAGATTTATACCATTCCATAAGCAAACCCAGGAGACCCAGATCAGATGGCTCCTTACAAAGTGTCTCTATCAGAAACTATTCCGTCTACTGAGTATGAAGTGTTTGCTAATCCTTTACTCCATAAATATGCTTTTCTACACCTTTACAAACAGAGTAGACCCAGATCAGATGGCTCCTGTAGGAGCCGTCTGATCTGGGTCTGCTGTGTATGCTTACGGAATTACATTGATCTGGATCTTTAGTTTAGGTCTAAATTGCATGTGTCCAAGAATCAATATAAACTAATTAATATTCATGACATCATTATTTCTTACATGAATATTCATTCAGTCAAGGGTTATGCACAAAAGTTATAAAGACAGCTCCCAAATGAATTGTCAGTTAATAAATTGGTACATTTATGTGAGATTGAGTCAGATCAGACAATGTAACTAATATTCATGGTGTCATTTTTTCTTACATGAATATTCATTGAGTAAAGTGTTAAAGCAAGCCTTGATCTATACTCTCATCTAGGAGCCCTCTCTTTACTCTTCTTAACCCTTTACCCAATAGCCTGTTTCTAGTTTTGAAGACATATGACCACTTAAAACAGGTTGAAAGTAAAGCAGAATGCGCCTTAAGGCGCATTCTGCTTTACTTTCAGCCTGCTTTAAGCTACCACCTACTAGGATATAGAAAATATATATTATGCAATATGTTCATGACTGTATGAATTTGAACTATTTTCTTCAGCGGAGGAATAAATCAGGTAAAGGGTTAAATGTCTTTCAACACATATGCGAACAGAGCAGGCCCAGATTAGACAGCTCCTGTAGGAGCCATTTGATTAGGGTCTACTCCGTTTGCTATTTGAATAATACAGATATGATTCTGCAATCTTTGCCATGGCCAAAGATCCCGTGTTTGTTTTGCCATTATGGAAATTGGGCAAATTAATGTGTTACCTCATGTTGATGCCTCTGTATAAGTTACTTTTGAACCACTGTGATAAGCAGAGAATTTGCTCCATATCTATTTATTTTATCACTATGGTTTCATAACTTCACAATCCAAAAACTTTTCCTTTTTTCTAGCAAAGGAATGTGGGGCTAAATATAAGTGATTGCCTATGCGGGAATGGGTTTATATGCATGATGTCATTATTTCCTATATCAGCCAAAGGTATATATAGGATCTGTCATGAGTTGTCATTTGAGATTAATTTTATTTTTAACTCATTCTCTCTTAGGCTATTTTTAGACCCAACCTTTTTGAATTAATCCACCGAAAAGGAGCATTAACTAGCGAAAAGGAACATTTTAGAATTTTGTAGTTTGAAACCATTGTGATAAATAGAGCATTTGCACCTAATTAGTGAGTCAATTCTTCAGCAGACTTTCAATGTGGGATCCCGAAGGATACACTTGTGAACAGGTATGAATATGATAGAGATAGGTAACCACAAGATAATCACGTTCTCTCAACAGACATTCATTGACCACAGAATACGACAATACTGTTTTGCAAAGTTGTAGAAAGGTGTATACATGCAGTAAAGAGTTAACCAAAGGATACTGAGAACTCCATTGTTTGAAACATAACTGAAAGTAAATCTCTACTTACTATTTAGGCACAAAAAGGAAAATGGAAACGTCTACATCACTTACTATTTAGGCACAAATTTCAAGGACGAACTGAATATTCAGAAGCGACTCTGTCCTTTCTTTGGTCCATCACCTAGAAATTCATGTCCAAGTCCATTCCCACACTTAGCACATGACACCTGTAAAGCAAAACTTATAAGGTCATGAATTATTATCGATATGGTAAACTGCCAAATTCTTAACCCTTCGCTTGCTGTTCACGTCAATATACCTACCTGTAAATAGTGAAGACCCAGATGAGACAGCTCCTGCAGGAGCTGTCTCATCAGGGTCTGCACTATTTACAAGTTGATTGTGCAACCAGTGATTGCACAGCGAAATACTTGTACACAGTGAAGATATATGTAATTATATAACAGGGCATGGGTAAAGAAGGAGAAATGTATTTTAAAATTCAGCAAGAGAAGGGTTAAAAAATGCTTGCGATGAATCCCTAATAAACTATGCAAAGAGTTTGGATCCAGATGAGATTCTGCATCATGCTGTGTCTCACCAGCATCCAAACTGTTTGACACTTTGACTACATAGTACATATTTGACACTTTGACTACACAGTACATATTTGACACTTTGACTACATAGTACATATTTGACACTTTAACTACATAGTACATATTTGACACTTTGACTACACAGTACATATTTGACACTTTGACTACATAGTACATATTTGACACTTTGACTACACAGTACATTTTTGACACTTTGACTACATAGTACATATTTGACACTTTAACTACATAGTACATATTTGACACTTTGACTACACAGTACATATTTGACACTTTGACTACATAGTACATATTTGACACTTTGACTACATAGTATATATTTGACACTTTGACTACATAGTACATATTTGACACTTTAACTACATAGTACATATTTGACACTTTGACTACACAGTACATATTTGACACTTTGACTACATAGTACATATTTGACACTTTGACTACACGGTACATTTTTGACACTTTGACTACATATTTGACACTTTAACTACATAGTACATATTTGACACTTTGACTACACAGTACATATTTGACACTTTGACTACATAGTACATATTTGACACTTTGACTACATAGTATATATTTGACACTTTGACTACATAGTACATATTTGACACTTTGACTACACAGTACATATTTGACACTTTGACTACATAGTACATATTTGCAAAATAATGAAAGAAATACAAATGGAGCATTTTAATCAACGAAGCAAGCTGCAATTGTTGCAGACAAAAAATTACTTAGCATGCAAGAGTTGAGAGATTGAAGACTTCATCAATTTTACAGAAATCAACAGACATATTTGACCAAACTCAAAATGATTCTGCAAAGATTTCAGAACAATGCTTTGAATATGAATGTACAGTAAAACCTCCCTATAATGGCCATTAAATTACATCATGTATTGTGTGTTAAATGTAGGTGGCTGCTTAAAGCAAGATGAAAGTTAAACAGAATGCTCCAATAGGAGCATTCTGTTTTACTTTCACCTTGCTTTAAGCAACCACCTGCCCTAAATACCAACTAAATAACATAATTTAGTGGCTGTTATAAAGAGGTTTTACTGTAATTATTACCTCTTTCTCAGTACAACATTCATATAAGAAATCATGACATCATGAATATCGATTATCTGAACTTTTCTTATGTAAACTTTTTAAGGATTGCTTTTGCTTTGACAAAAACTATAGAATCAGACCTATATCATGTCAAAAGCAAATAGTGCAGACCCTGCTCAGATGGGTACTATAGGAGCTGTCTGATCAGGGTCTACTCCGTTTGCAAATGCGTGAAAATGTGCTTATGTGAGGGAAAGGGTTAAGTGTACACATCAATGGCTGAAGTAATATTTGATACACACAAAATTTGCAAAACATAGCAGCTGAATATACATCTTTTACCCTTTTCTCAATGATTGGTTTGGTTTGGGTTTGGTTTTGTTTTTATCTGGGTTTAAGTTGTTTTAACAGTATTTCAGTCATATTACGACACCCAGCTAATTACAGGTGGAGGAAGACCCCAGAGGGCAGAGGTCCATGAATTTTCAAACAAAAAAATAATGACATCATGAATATAAAATCACAAAATAATTTTTATTGTGACAGAAACTTGATAATCAGATCTATAGTATATCAAAAGCAAACAGAGTAAACCTTGATCAGATGGTTCAGAGCCGTCTGATTTTGGTCTACTCTGTTTGCAAAAGCATAAAAAGGTATATGTATGGAGTAAAGGTTTTTTGTTTTAACCTTCTTTGTCTATGTTGCAGGACAAGCAAGTTCTTGGTTTGCTTTCATTGTCTTTTATGCTGTTTCTATAGTGCAGGACAAGAAAGTTTTAGTTTGCTTTCATTGTCTTTCATGCAGGACAAGTGACAAATTTCAGAATTGTCAACCTCTGGTTAACCCTTTACCTGATAAATATTCATGTAAGAATAATGACTGAATATTACTTAGCTGAACTTTTATCTGAACTTTTATAATGGCATGACACAGGAAGTTTGGACAATGGCAGTACAGTAAAACCTCTCTATAACGGCCACTAAATTACATGAAGTATTTTGTGTTAAATGCAGGTGGCTGCTTAACCCTTTCCCTGTTCTATATTTAGACCAAATTTTAATACCTACTGAATATTCATGAACAAAAAGGTTATTCTAACGCAATCTGTCAATTTCCTGGAATCTGATTGGCTCATGTGACCAAATTTGCGGCATATAAAAAGTGTTTTATATGTCGCAAATTCAACCAATAGAAAACGGCCGAATAACACCATGTGCATGTAAATATATCAGTGCGCGTTGTTTATAAGCAATGATAAATCCGTATGCATACTTTGACATATAAATCTAGATCTATTCCAGTTTGGCCCGTTATTTCAAGTTATTTTCCATTGTTTACTTTGTCATGACTTGAACGGTCTCTTATATGCACAAGTGTCATGTGGAGAATTAATGAGATACTCTAAGCGTTGGGATCCAGATTAGGCCTTATTTATTATATCGTTCAAACATAACGTTATAACGTGACATCATTGTTACAGGTGACGTTTTCCCGTATGGCGCCAAAGACTAAGATGACGTTACTTTACCAAAATGTGTATTGAATGTATGTATTGAGCATGTTGAATAGCTATCGCACAATTATTCATGACTAATGAAATGTATATATATAAACTAGGGTGAAAACACAGTTACTTTAAGAAGTCTGAGAGAAACTGGTGCACTATTTCTTGCCTCATCACTCATTTAATCATCCACGCACAAAGGATATTACTTGAGTTAAAATAGGCTCAACAATTTGTCGTTTTTCGTGTTAAGATTGCGTTAGAATAGGGTTAATCCTACTGTAATTTGAAATTTTAAAACAATTTGCGACCGTTAAAAACCTCATATACCGTCGCAAATTTCAAATTACAGTAGGGTTAACCCTATATTATGAAATATGGAAGATGGAGCATTATAGCCATTTTAGAAACTAAAGAAACAGAACTATCAAATTCTATTAGCAAACAGAGCAGACCCTGATCAGACGGCTCCTCTAGGAGCCGTCTGATCTGGGTCTACTCTGTTTGCAGATGCGTGAAAACACATTTATCCCTCCGCTGAAGAAAATAGTTCCAATTTTTAAAATAATGAACATATAGCATCATAAATAGTTTCTATATTCTAGGAGGTGGTAGCTTAAAGCAGGCTGAAAGTAAAGCAGAATGCGCATTAAGGCGCATTCTGCTTTACTTTCAACCTGCTTTAAGTGGTCACCTGTCTTCAAAACTAGAAATAGGCTATTGGGTAAAGGGTTAACCGGTTGATATGATTCTAAAGTTTCTGACATTGCTAAAAATGCTTGTGTCCATGTGATGATATAATAAATAAATCTAATTGATGTTCATAACATCATTATTTATTATATGAATATTCATGGATTAACACATTACCCCTGAGTGACGCATTTTTGCGCCTCTTTAAAATTCACATTGTGAAACCAATGTGATAAATAGAGCATTTGCTCCTATAGGAGCAAATGCTC